>OZ025292.1:112696313-113896313 GCA_964019185.1 Maratus speculifer
TATTTTGCATGAAGTATGATCTTGGAAGCGCTGCTACTGAGAAATCCATTGTTTAAATTACTAAATCCGCGTCAATACAGATCTAAGTTGTCGAGTAATCGTTCCTGCATTCGTTCGAAAGCTTACTACATACACTCTGTTTATTTATATTCTACGGTTAGCCAGCCGCAGACGACTTTTTTTCCAAGCAGATGCAAAATGTGTTTTTAAAAGCAAAAAAGTGTTCTAAGAGAAAGAAATTTTTTTCTTTGTCTGTCATTTTATATTAATTTCCTGTTGAATAAACTGCTTGTGATCTAACTATTTTTAAGACATTTCTGGAAAACAATAAATAAAAATATGAATAATTAATTATGTGATGGTTGTAGCATAAATTGTGTACATTTATTTTACATTCAGAAAATGTTACATTTATTTAAAAGGTTTGCAAAAAGTGGCAAGCAAATTTTTAAAGAATAACTTAAAATCCTTAAACATTAACAGAAAAAAATGTATACAACCATATTGTATATTAATATATACAACGATATGCATACAACTGTTTTTTATAATATTAAAGCAGCTTTTCATTACAAAACGCCCCACCCCCCTTTCTGTGCTTATTCATACACACACAAACCTTTGCTTTTCTCAGTTGAATATTATTTTCTGCCGTGTCTGGTTTTAAGATTAATTTCATAAATCAGTGCAAACTTCCCGGATTATAAAAAACAGAAGAAAAATATTTTTTTTTAATTCAAAATTAATAAACTTTTTACATTTAATATTTTTTTATTATTTTTTTTTATTATTCATATACAACACCAAAAAGAATTTTCATATGAAAAAATAAGTTATAAATTTAAAAAAAGTTTTGAAATGTAATAGAAATACTTTTTAATTAAACACATAACGAGAGTTAGCAATAAACAAAATCACAAAAAAATTTGCTATTATAATCATTTTCATTTTTTTTTTTTTTTTTTTTTTTTTTTTTTTTTTTTTTTTACATAATAGTTTTAATAGCTTAAGCGCGAAGTTTAATTACATGTCTATTACAGCTACGTTTTATTTATATACTTTTTTATGCAAGTTTATTTATAAGCAATTTTCAATTTCGTTGCAGAATATTAGCCGGAAATAAATGCTGATTTACTTTTCTTTCTTTTTTCTTCTTTTTTTATGGAATTTAATCTTGTGTAATTGTATTGCACACAATAGTTTTAAAAAAAGAAACATGGTTTCAGATTATTTTTTAACCATAAAAAACAACAAATTGAGGTACGATAGAAAAAATTACATTTGAAGAAACATTTCTTTCCGTATTTGATTGTGAAAAAATTAAATTGTGCAACTATTAGAAGTTAAGAAAGTCACAGTACAAGTGAAATTTACTTATCAGGTGTTGCCACCGTTAAAATGATATCGCTGTTATTAACGAATGTGTTTTCCTTCATAATATAGATTGCTGTAAGTTTAACCAAGGTTATTAACTTTTCATGGAATATAGAAGGCATTTGAAAAACTTTCATAATCGTAATAATAATAATAAATTATTTCGTGGATTACATGCAAAATTATGTTTGCATCATAATTTATAATTGCTGATTAAAATTGATGCATTTATAAAACATTTTTTTTTTTTTGTGTGTGTTAGAAAATAAATTAATGAATATGGGTTCATTTGCAATTATTGAAACAAAAATCAGTCATCATCCTACAAATGCATTAACACAATTCCGATAACTAAATGTGTCCTATTTTCAAATAAACATTCACATTGTGACTTAACAACATACTGGTCGTTTGATCATATATGTGAGTGACTCGCAGTAACGTCGGAAATTTTTTCAAATTTGTCAGAAGCATATTTTTTTACATTGAGTAACATTCTTTTTGTTTCTAAACAACTCATATTTTACTTACAGTGGCATTTTATGAGTGCGGACATTTTGGTTATAGATGGGACGTGACCATCGTGATTTGCAGGACTATGACAAAAACATCACTGTCACTATGGTTTTTATATGGGTAATGGCCTTGGATCGACCGAAACAGGTTTTTAAGACCTAAAACGTGACACAAACCAAATTTCGGTAAGCTTTCTATTTTCGGTCGAAAACGAAAAAAATAAAGATTAATTTTCCTTTTTTTTTAAGTTATTAATGCATACATGAATGTACATAATTATTCATTAATTAAAGGTGTATAAGGACACATTTCTTTCAAAAAAATAAACATGCATAAATACTTATGAGTGTGTATAAGCTTCAAACGAAAACATGATATGAACAAAATAATAATGCAACTTTTATATTTTATGACAGCCAGCAATTATAAGCATTTACAATAATTAATTAACAAAGTAATTAAAAGACCGGGAGGCGTAAGTACAGATTATCATCTCATCTACTTCACGGGTGAAATTCCAGAATTACTCAAAACTCGATTCGCATGTTAAAATGCAATCGGTCTGCCAAGTGTTGGAAAACGTCTAAAAACCAAATTTCAGAATTTGACTCGTAGGTTTACTATTGAGGTCCCTTCTCCCAGTTCCCCATGTTTTTATCTTTTGGGTAAAAAAAAAAAGATAAACCTACGAGTCAACCGATAAAATCGGGTTTTCGGACGGTTCCCCCCCAGGAGATGAGTTAGCAGATCGGTTCCGTTTTAATATGCGAAGTTTTTTTAAGTAATTTTGAAATTTCATCCGTGAACTCGATGAGGGGGTTGTCTTTGCTGCCACCTCCCGGTCTATAACAGTGGAGAACAAATTCAATAAAGAATATTTCATTTTTGAATATACATAACTTTTCAGTTATTTAATATTTCTCCTTGAAATTAAATAAAATACTACTATTTAAAAGTACGACTTAAAAGGTTTTTTTTACGAAACTAATTCTAAATAAGTTGTAATAAAAAATAATTATTTTATAATTTATAATTATTACTATTTTAGCAAAAAATTAAATATAGATGAGATGTGCACTTAAATAAACATTTGCTACTTCCTCCCAAAAACAACTTGCCATGCCTTCGCCTCCCTGAGATTGTTTTGAAATAATGCTCTTGTTTGAAAAATCTATCGAGCAGCTGAAAAGCACCGTATGTGCGTGCATGTTTGTTTTATAATTTTATCCCAGATCTTGAATCATACATGAACAAGAATTATAAACAGTGAAGTTCATAGCAATAAATAACAAGTTGGAAATTGTACGTCAAACGTGACAAATGAGGTGCGTTCGTACTATAAACAGATTTATGAAATAGCTGTTAAATTATGTAAAATTTGTTTTATGCAAAAATGCATGAATACAAAATACGATAAATCATATATCAATTACAGAGCAATCCAACTATATTACGCAAGTTAGAGTACGGTCAGACAAAAAAAATTCTTAAACATTTTCAACTATGTTGTAGAGTAAAACGCCTACTAGATTGAAATTTCAATTTCAAAATTTTATACTCAATAGACTGTAGCATATTTTAATTCTTTTGTACAGCCGAGCACTTTGTTTACAATCTTTACATACGTATAATGCCACTATTCAGCTAAAATTTAAACACGCTTAAATCTAGTGAAATCACCAGAGATTATCTTCCATAGACAGTCATGTATCTAATATCTTGCGTGGCCCTCTTAAACATTTTTTTTTCATTGTTCGTAATGTAACGGAAAACTTTTGACCATCCCTGTAATTAAACTATACATCCGATTTTCAGAAAGTTTGAAATGACACGACAAAATTTTGCAATAATTATATACTTAAATTTAAAAGCATTCTGCTGGATAGTTTTTATTCTATTATATGCGGACGGATAGACGGACAGATAGACAGATGGAAAGACGGACTGAACGGCGACTGCGGGTACTAAGTATTTATATAAGTACAAACGCATAATAAAAGTACCTTATTTGAGCGGAAACAGCTCAAACAAGAAGTCATACTGAAATTTTCCATAAGAAGAAACAAAATTTCTAGAATTCAAATAGTTTCGGTCTGGCCGAATTTTCAGCAGCATTTTTGCCGAAAACAAATTTTCGGTGAAACTCGGATTTTTGGCCGAACACGATAACGAATTTTCGGTCGATCTCTAGTAATGACAATAAATGTAACTAAGATAATTTTTACATTTTTAATTATGTGTAACACGCCAATTCGTGTAACTCCAAATATTTTATACATTTACACATCTGTCTGAGTTTAGGAAGCGGTAACGAATTGCATATTTGACTTCATAAGCTATATACACATAAAAACAGCTAAATTTTTGTTCAAAGTGTGTAATTTTTATGACAAGCATGTAATTTTAGAAATTTACACACATGTTTGTGTATCCATAAATATGTTTAAAATAGAATAACTCATCAATTTGTGTAAATCTAACCATTTTTCTACATTTACACACTTATCTGGGTATTTCAAGTGATAACAAATTGCACACTTATTTTAATATGCTAAATACACATAAAAACAGGTAAATTTCAGAAAAATATGTGTAAATTTTACGACAGGTGTGTAATTTTATAAATTTACACATATATACGGGTAAAATTAGCTGATTTACACATTTATTTTTTAGAGTGCTTCATTCTTATTTCAAATAACAGTTCTATATGGAATATTTTTAATAACAGATTAAATATGATATTTTAAAGATTATTTTTTGAATTTTAGACTGAATTTGGAATTCTGGACTGATTTCTTTCATTAGTCAACTACTGAGAAAATGAAAATTAAATGAACTATTTGCTTATATTTTTTTGTTAATATTTAATATCAGCAGATTTCATTTTTGTCAATAGGACTTTCCTGGCAGCCGAACTGGTTTTTTCCACCACGTAATTTTTGAATTAAAAGATTTATTTATATCAAAGTCAATATTAATGTTAATTTTTCGAATTGCGCATGATAAATAAATATATAAGATTATACAATACAAATTTCCATATCAATACTTTCCTTAGCTTTTATTTTATGAATCCTTAAACTTGCATGCAAAATTCAGCAGGACGCTTAAAGGGTTAAAGATTGTAGAAATCATTTTATTTTACTTTTAAAACTACAAAAAAAGAAATATGATAAAACCCCAGTAGAACCAACCTTATTTGATCAAATAACGGCTCGATCACCGTACATAAAAGTAGTAGTAATACATTTCCAATCTCAATCTATACTGAACATCCCCCTAATCGGAACATTTTTGGCTCCATGAGTGTTCAGAATAGAGAGAGTCCACTATATATTTTTTTAAAAATCAATCTTACAGAAAAAAAGCGGATACGTGTCAATAAACTTTATCAAAAGGATAAAAAGAATGTATAACTTAAAAAAAAATCCTTCCTTAAAACTTTACATCGGTTTCCACGTTCATTGAGTCATTTTGTTTGCGTGTGAAACTATACCAACAAAGTAAAATATAAATTTATTCAAACAACATACACACGCACATTTATTTATATAGCAAATAAAATGAAAATGGTGCAGTTAAATAAATGTGACATTTTAAGACAATAATTTTAGCGATAAAAAAAATATATATAACATTCACTAGGTGCAGTAATTTTGATAAATATGAATTTAAAAAACATTTTTAGAAACATTTAGAAAAATGCAAAACAGAACATAAATGCTTAAAACTGTTAATTGATTATCATAGACATTAAATGAAACTAATTTAAAACTTAAAAGCAATGAATAAACATTAATCCAGATTCTTTAGATAAAATGTTACTTGAAATTAAATTCATATTTAAAAAAGTAAGTTATAGAAGCATGAAATTAAGTTTTGTCAAAACCAGCTATTGTTATATTTTAGAATTAACTGGATATTTTCTGCATCTTAAGTTTATTATGTTATATACTTTATAAACTAGAGTAAGTCAATTTGATCTTTTACAAATTTAAAGTTTAAATAATCAGATATTTGGACCCTAACCCTTTCCTTTAATTAAGTATCTTTGTATTTATTTAGTTGATTTGTAAATTTATCTTCTAGAAAAGTTTTGCTAAGCTCTTAAGCGTTTGTCTTAACGTTAATTCACTTTAAGTGAAAGCTTTAACTCTTAGGTCATCATAAAAGCAACTTCATTTAAAATGCATTTAACTTTATGCAAAGCCTAAATAGCCAACAAACAAATTATTTAAATATAATTTAGCTTATAACTTTCCCAGAGATTATTAACATCTATTGAAATCCTATAGTTGCTATATTTTCCTTAATTCCTTTGTGGTTAATTAACTGACTAACGTTACTGCTGAATTTTCTAATATGAACACTTTCCTGAGCCCAACAAAATGTGGGGGAGAGGAATTCAAAGCTAATTATATGCTGAATCCGTATTTATGTTTAAATTATTATTTAAGCAGTGTGTACAACGAAACTTCAAAAGGATACCAGACTTACAACGCTTTTGTTTTGCTTTTAATATAACAGAATATGTTTTTCTATTTATTATGATAACTGTTTCTCAATTTATAACAAAACATGGGTTAAAAATCCAAAGAGTAATATTAAATTCTATTAAAGTTATTTTTCAATTTAATTTGAGTATTAATGTAGATAATCATTTTGATCATAGTTTAAAGGCTTACAGTACGTTTGTTTTGAGTTGAATAGTAAATTACTTTTTTGTGAGATGCATTTATGATTTTTTTAAATGATTTTTTTAAAAGCTTTCACAAACACCGTGATTTAAAAATTCAAACCATGTATAAAAATATTTACCAATATTTTTTGAAGCATTGTTAATGTAAGTCAAATTATTATATGCTGTAACTGCTTAATTTGCAAGTATTTGTTATAATATATATGCATTATTATGGTCGATGAAACATTACTTGATGTAAATACTGTTTGAGGTATTTTTATCGTATCCAGAATTATAATACGCATCAGGAAAAAAATTACACAAAAGAAAATATTTCAATTAGGTATGGATTTTCCATGCACTGCAGTATAATAATCGTATTTTATAAGCCATTGAATATTTCCTTTCGTAGTATTTACTTGAAAAAAATTCTGGTAAAAAGTTTTTTTATTTCGGTTAAAATTGAATTATTTACTTTTTACTGGGGAAGGTCCATGAGTAGAAAAAAACCTCAATCACCAAGAAGCTGCAATAATTACTAGTAAAAAAATAAATTGTCCAGATTTGTTGTGCTCATGGTGTAGCCTAGAATAGAGCATAACAATATTCGCCCATGATTATAAGCTACCAATAATCTTTCATCTTCTCGAATAACAACTCTTACAATGACAATATAATTGATTAAACCTTTGAGTCCTAATTTTAATTCAGTTTTTTTTAATACTTTAATGTTAATAACGTTAACACTAGCTATCCACATAGATTAGATAGTGCTTAACAAATATTTCATTGTCTGCGAGATAACGAATGTTGTTTTTTCTCGTACTATTCAATTCATATTCATGTAACAATACCCTAGAGTAGAAATTTTGGAGGTATTGAGAAACATCCTGTATTACAAGGAGATTTAACTTATATTACAACTTTCTGATACTCACTGTGCTTTTTTGCACATGATTCTTTCAGGAAAATAAATTTTATTTTAAATTTGATAAAGTGAAATATATGTTTAGAAGAATCTCAAAGGTGCAAAGGGAATTAAATAAATTATAATAATAATTATTATTAATACTAAATGCCTAAACATAAATGAAATCGTATAGTAAATGCATAAATATATACTAACATCTCTGCATGTAAATCGTAGCAAAAGTATTTCTTAAAAGAAAATAATTCTACATTAACAGACATGTACTATTAATAGTACACCAAACTCGAAATGTTTATACACTTTATGTTTACAGTTAAACAAATTTACACATGTCAACTTCAATGCAAAAGAAATATAACAATAAATTGAATAATACATATTCAGCTTTGTATTATTTTTTTCGGCAAGGAACGTTTATATGATCTATAAATAGTGAAATACAAGCTATAATTGAATATATAGTTATAATTAAAAACGCATTTCCAGCAATTATTACTAACTAAGAGAGACTTTTTGCGATAAAATTTGACCTAGCTGTCCCTTATCCTGTAAGTGAACGCTAAATGCTAAGTACATCATATTCCACAGCAAGCTAGTCAATGTAGTGTCCATGGCTTTATGGTGTTTTGTGAAGATTTCTTGGCCTCTCTTTCGTAATACACTAAGTTTTTTAAACATAATGATTCATTTTAAAGAATGTTATTTTTAAAATAAATGCATATAATTTTTAGAATGCTATTTAAACATTTAACCCTCGAAAAATTTGGCACGTAATATTCCGTGCACTTAACTTCATGTTTCACTGCATTATAGGCAATTTTTAAGGTGATATAATTCTATAGATTTAATTAACTATCAATACATTGAAGAATGATTACTCACCTCACAATTACATTCATCTTTGTAATTAAGTATTTTTTGTAATATAATGATGAAAGAGTCTTTTTTTAGTATTTAAAACAAAAATGAAAAGATAACAACATTACAATTTTACCCTTTTTTTTTAAACGCTCAGTGTTTTTTTTTTTTTTTTACCCTATACAATATAATACTAGACTTACTGCAATATCTTACCATTCTAAATTCTGCCACTCTAGAATTACGCTAATTTATGCTAACTCTTCGAATTAATATTGCATAGAATTCCTGAATCGTAGAGAACTTCTGTCTGCCAATATTAGTTGTATGTGCATCGAGTAATACATATGTGACGTAAAGCTACCACTACTGAGGGCTTGAATACCCCAAGGGCAAACTTTCACCGAATAGTAAACTTCGGTGATTTTTTGACAGAAATCAAACGTATAAATAAGATGAAGATATTTATACAAAATTAATGATTTACGTTAGACTTTTCAACAAAAAATTAACAATCTACATGAATAATGAGTGAGAGAATATCCGTGCATGTCATAATTTATTCTTTACCTGGATCCCCTTTCGGAGACCTAGGTTCTTTTACTTGTAAAAAATAAAATTTTTACATCACTTTTCAATAGCTATTTTTTTGCGTTGAAAGCAAATGAATAAATGACTGCGTCTAAGCTAAATACCTCATAAAATAAATGTTAATTTTACCTTCTTTAACAAAATACCTAAAAATGCCCACAAGACGGTGTGACCAAAAAAGTGATATGTTTTCATCCGTATTGATTTAAAAAATTTTCATTATTTTTTTTGAGGATTTGTAGATTATTTACTTGTTTAAAGCACTTTATTTAGGTTAATGCATATTAAATTGATGTTTTAAGGGGGGGGGGGTACTTTAAAATCGATATTTTTAACCTAAATTACTAGATGCCTAAAGGATAAATTTGAGAAAAAATAATTCTTCTGTCATTTACAATGTCATTTTGTTTGAAACTAACGCCAACCATTACTTGGATAGTATAGGAAGAATTTTTATCATTATTGTTTATATAAATTTGGAAGATTTTTTTTTTTTTTTTTTTTTTTTTTTTGCTTTTCTTTATGTAGCTAGGAAGATTTTTTAACCCTCTATAAACTTAAATTTTGGAAATATGAGTATTTTAATATTTGCGCCAAAATTTCAAAAATTCCGAGAAGAAAAATAAATCTATATTCTTTATTCGTATGTAACTTATGATTGGAAAAATATGCATAAATTTGGATATTACTGAGGGATAAAGAATCTTCTTACTTAAAAACTAAAAATATTTTTCTTATTTTCAAATTTCAATGAAGGAGTATTTTTCCCGTAAGATAACATGGAATAGCAATTTCAATTTCCACAACTCATAAATTGCCTTGAATCATAACATCTTAAATAGTGTACATTTTAACCCTTTCCGGTGCACTACTCTTTAAAGTTGGAATTTAAAGAAAAAAAAATTAGGCAATCTATTTAGGCCTAGAGGAGTACCCAGGTATTGTTTTGTAAAGATTGCACTAACCATTTTAATTATACAGCTGTTGTCGAAGTGGTAACCTCCCATAAGTAAAGCATTGATAAGCACAGTGAAAAGAGCATTGCTGTGAAATGCGTATTACAGTAAAACATTTTACCTATTATTTAAAAAAAAAATAGAATTTGATCTCTGTGGTACTGCCATCTCAGCTCATAAGAAAGATTTAAAGTAGCCATTAGAGTAGTTTTTGAAATATTCACGGAGTTTTTGTGTCTCTAAACAGGGGGAATTTTAGGTGTTGCCGACCCGGCAACACTGCGCGTTAAGGGGTTAAATCATAATTGAAAGCACTTTTCCAGCAAGTATCATTAATAATAAGAAATATAAGAGAGCCTTTGTGTAATTGTGTGAATGAAATGCAAATATTGTACTCATTATGAGCTCATCAGTGGAGAACTTCAAAAGTATGTCTTGTATAATGATAAGGGCTGTTCCTCTTTACAGGAAAGACGGACAGACTTCTTCTACACAGAAATGCTACATTGACTATTTTTATATTCGAACCACTATTTTAAGAGAACAAATTTTTCATTGCATTTCTTTTGTAGATATTGTCAAAGTTTATACAGAGAATTTTTGTCTAATAAAAGTGGTGCGATATAGAATTAAAAAGTATTTTCTTGCGACGGCCTTGGTTCTACAGGGTGTCGCAGAATTAATGGGACAAAGTTTATGGGAAAGGAAGGGACAACAGAAGGATTCAGAATTGCAAAGCAACCCATGGTCTAAATCGTTTTCCTGGCGTAATAATGATGGCACAAAACAGAAGAAAGAAAGGACACGGACAGGGAAAGAATTTTATTATTCTTAGTTATGATTTTTTATTATTCTTAGTGCTGTAAAAATACCGGGACAATGTAGTGAAGTGCTGTGGGACTTGTTACGCGCATCGTGGCAGCTGTTGCGGAAGTTCGGGACATTCTTGGTCTTTTCGAGATCATTAGATGATTCCTGCACCGGGGATGCGCTCCATGCATTACAGCTCGGGTTCGTAATTTTAAACACCTGTTTTGTTGACGATCGTTGTATTGCTCTTTTATCTTAGTTTTTTGCTTTGTAAAGTATAATAAACTTGTTTTTTCCTCTTATTCTTGTCAGGCCTTTCTTGTGTTTTGTGTCGTCATTACCGCGCCAGAAAAACGTTTCCTACTATGGGTTGCTATGCAATTCTGAATCCTTGTGATGTTCCCTACCTCCCCTTAAAGTTTGTCTTATTACTTTTTGGACACCCTGTATAGCACATTTTGTAGTAGACTTCATTAATATTTGAAGAAATCTTTATGTTTGTAATGGTATAACATCATTAAATTATATTGAAAAATCTTTTCCACCGAAGACTACCAGTTAAGTGAATTATTTTGTTGATCACTGTTAACATGAATGGTAAGTACTTTATACTTCATCTTTTTCGAAAAACATATTTTAGTGTGCCTCATTAATTCATATAAGTTTCAATATTTTTTAAATAATGTATCATGATATAAGTATACAATAATGGCCTTATCTATGATCTCCAATGCACAATAATTCAGTTGGTGGTTTCTGTGAACGGACTATGTATGCTACACGTTTATTATAACAATGGACATGCGAAAATAATTCTTAATCATTTACATAAATTACAATGTATTTTGAAATTTAAGAGAGTTAGAACACAAACACGCAGTAGAGAGACAAGCTCATTTCAAAAACAATTTTCAAATACCCTGAAAAATATTAAGTACACATGAATTAATGCATAAATATAAATATTTAGTTTTCAAATATATATTCAATATTTTGTTTATATAAAGATCTGAATATATATAGATACAGCAGTAACTGAATATATTTAACTATTAGTTAATTGAATATATGATTTTTCTAGTAATGCTGAACTTATTCCATTTCATCAGATATAGATGCTTCTACGAAAATATCCCTTTGAATAAAAACGGACAGAAAATATTCTCATATATCTCGATTTAATCGCATTCGCTTTCGCATTATACGGATGGCTTTGCATTCACAGTTTCAAGTTACCATGGGAACATCCGTATTGAATGGTTCTAGAATTTTTATACAGTTTCAGAAGAAGCATAATCCATAAAAATTCTGTCGCCACTTTTTATCTACTGAAAGGCTTACTGGCGCCTTCCAATAACGCACAGTCTGTTGATCACGTATTTCATCACCCTTTTGATTTCTTTCTGTATCCGTCTTTTTTGTTCGAGAAAAAAAAAGAAATGATCTTTCAAAGACATAAATTTGAATTTCATATGATTTTGACAGATATTTTGTTTTGTATGGAGTAACATAAAAATCTGTAAAAAAACATTAATATGGGTATTTCTTACTAATATTTTGTTTTATTTGAAGTCCAATCTTTATAATTTTCAAACTTTAAATTTAATAAACTGTGAAAGAAATTAAAATTAAATTATACTTCATATATACAGATTTAATATCATAATGCTAGATTCATAACTTATTTTTACGTTGCTGTACGTGCGGTTTTTTTTTTTTTTTTTTTTTTTTTTTATGTTTTGTTTTTGTTGTGTTATGCTGTTTATATTTATATTGCGTATTTTTGGAATTTAAGAACAAATTATTGGCCAAATTGCATTCTTTACCTGCGTAAAATTCATACATAAAGAAAATTAAATAAATTTCACTTAACCCTTTCGGGTCTAGTGTACTGTGTATAGTACATGTCTTTTTATCAAGTGTTATTCTCTTTTAACAGATATATATATATATATATATATTACTGTTTACATGTTGTAATGTTAATATGTGTCTATGCATTTGCTATACGACTTCATTAATGTTCAGGCATTTAGTAAGAATATAAATAATAATAAACATTTACTTAATCATCTTTGCATCGTTTGCGATTCTTCTATGTTAAACATAAATTTCGATGTTTAAATGCAAAATAAAGGTTAATTCCAGAAAGAATCATGTATAATAAAGCACAAAAAGCATTAGAAAACTGCAATATCAATTAAATCTTGGTGTAACATTATATTTTATAATCATTCCCAGAAACTTTTACTTAGCGTATTGTCATACAGAATGTGATTTGAATAGTATGCAAAACAACAACGTTTGTTATATTTCAAACAATAAAATATTCGTTAAACTCCAATTAATCTATTTGGAAATGTAGTGTTAATGTTATTAGCGTAAAATTAATTTTTTCTGTAAATTGTGAAAAAAATTGGACAAAAAAGGGTTAATTGAATTGTTAACTGAAGTGTAAGATTTCGAAATTTCAGACTTTATAATTGACTATTGCTTAAATATAACAATGTTAAAGTATATTGAGAGGATTAAAATAATCAATGTGGAATATGGAATAATCCAATATGCATAATGCAATTTGTAATCCGCACTAAATAAATAAAGAATATTTAAAAAGCTAAAATTTTCAATATATTTTTCAATCTAACAAAAAATATAAAATTATTAAACAGTCTTTCTCAACAGTCTCCTTGACAATTAATTTCACTTAGTATTGATTTTTGTTTTCTTTATTTATCAGACATTTATCAGCTTTTAATAAAACCATAATGGATTTTTAAGGAAACAGTTTTCATCTAATAAAGAACCTTCACACTTATAAACGTGTAGTAATTTCACGTTTTTATTACAACAATTAAATGCCGAATGTATACTTAAACAAGAAACTTAAAGTGAAATAAGGACAAATTTATTGAACAAAAATGATAATAAAACTTATTTAGTTATTTTGAATTTTATTAAAGGTTTATTTCGATATCTCCATCATTTTTAAAACTGTTAAGGATGAATTTAGGAAAATCGTTGAGAAAAGTCTTCCTAACCTCACTCTTGGAATACAAATTGTTTCAGTGTTCACAGCATTGTAAACAACACAAACGTTTATCAATTACGGCTTTTTTTTTTCAGCTAGTGAGGTAACCATGGAAACTCATCAACAAACAGTCAACGAGAGACGCACTTGACGTGAATATGTAATTAGAAATAGACGTGACAAAATGGCTCCTTTTTCCAGCCTTTTTTTTTAGCTTTCAGTAGTAAGTACATAAAAAAAAATCTGTTTAAGAATGGGGTATTTTGGGATTTTGAGAAGAAAACCTTATCAAAGCAATCACATACATTACGCGTACAAACCTAAAATGTAAAACAAAAGTGTGAATAGTAAATTTTATTTAATGTTCTATATAGAAAATGGACTTCAAGAAGCGTGCGCAGAATTATAATGATTTTAGATTCAACATTGTTAAATTGCATATGTAAAACTATCGGATAAAAACATTTTTGTTTATGCACTAACATTTAAGGCTTTATATTATAATATTTAATGGCAGATAGAATAATGCGTTCTGATCAAATGGCGTGGAATCTGAGAAAACACATAAACAATCTTATCACACACATTACGTGTTTTAAATATAAAAATAACATGCAAATAGTAAAAATCATTTAAAAAGGTATTATTAGATTAAACATTAGTTGCTGCGAAATATATTACTGCAAATTCTATAACGGATGGTTTATGATTCCTTGCATTTACAACGATTTATTATTATTTTTTTTAAGTTAATGTTTAAGTTCTCCTTTTTATGTATATTATTAAGGAAAGATATGACAGTCAATAAAGATGATGACATCGAATGGATTCACATATTTCACATTTTTCTCAGATTCTTTCAAATTATTACACTATACAGTAGTTAAAGACATGCACTTTAAAATATAGTTTTTCTTAAAATTTAATCTAAATTTTCTCTATTGTTTTTATTTTTCAATATATCTCGAGGCCTTTAAAAGATTTATCTCAATTGGCTGAATATTGATGCAGAAAATTATTGTACTTTATCCTTAACAAAACTGTATAAATAGATCAAAATTTTTTTCTGCTTATTTATTGTAATCAAATTAAATATCATCAACATATATATATATATATATATATATATATATATATATATATATATATATATATATATATATATATATATATATATATATATATATATATATATATATATATATATATATATATATATATACCTTATGTGGCATGAAAATGAGAATGAATTTATAGCTTGCTATTTGGCAAGATTCACAACAAAGTTTTTCAGTCCTTAATTCACTATCACATGATCCAATCCGACATTGATTTGTGTTTTTTTTAGGTAGATTTCGTAAGAAATACTACCTATTGCAATCGCACCAGTTTATATATATATATAATATATATATATATATATCACTTTTTTATGGACACGATAACTTCTATAATTCTTCACCAATCTCCACCAAACTGGTACATAAAATCAAAGGGGATAAAATCTTGGCTAAGTTCGTTAATGGGCAAAATCGGACCAAGGGGGTCGGAATAGGGGGCGTTTTTGTGAAAACCGAAAAAACGCCATTACTGCTTAATTAAAGTAGATATCGAATCGATTTAAAGTTTATATTACTTCTTGAAAATGAGCCAAAAGTATATGCATGACAGATTTCTGATAAATTTAGAAGTGGGCTCAAGGGGCGAAAAAAACAGGGATTTTGAGAGAAAAAAATTCATAACTTCGCCAATTTTCAAGTCCAACTAAATTTTTTGTAAATGTTCTTAAAATTATCTAAAACGTTTGTATTTACAAGTTTTTGATAGGACCAACTTTTACCGACGAATAAAATTAAAAACGAAAAGAAAAAGGGCGCTGAAAAAAGAGACAAATCCATAACTCCGTCAATTTTCAAGATATCAAATCTGATTAAATTTATTTTACATCTTCTCAAAAATATCTACAACTTTTATACTGACAAGTTTTTCATAGGACCAAAAAAAAAAATTAAACAAAAATAGGAGTTGGAGAAAAAACCTCAAATCAAAACTGCTTATATTCTGACTCATTTTTAAATTCATTTTTGATCTTAAACGCATCCAAATGGTAGATCCTCTTATTTAGAAACTGTATAAAGTGACGCGTTGGTCAATTTTCTGATAAAGACAGAATATATTTCAAAAAAGGCTACCAAAAAGGGTATTTTGAACAGAATTTTCTGAAATCATCGTGACTGAAAATTTAAAGAAGTGTTCAAATAAGAAACTGCGTTTTTTTCTGACTCGTTTTTAAATCCATTTTTGCTCTCAAATGCATCCAATTTACAGATCCTCTTATTTAGGAACTATATAATGTGATGCATTGATCGGTTTTTTGATAAAGACCGAATATATTTTGAAAAAGGCTGCCAAAAAGGGTATTTTGAACGGAATTTCCCGAAGTCTTCGTGATTTGAAAATTTAAGCAAGTTTTCACATAGCAAATTGCTTTTTTATGACTCGTTTTAAAATCCATTTTCGCTCTCAAACGCATCCAATTTACAGATCCTCTTATTTAGGAACTATATACTGTGACGCATTGGCCAGTTTTTTGATAAAGATAGAATATATTTTTAAAAATGCTGTCAAAGTGAGTATTTCGCACAAAATTTTCCGAAGCAATTAAGATTAAAGAATTAAGGATGTATTCAAACAACAAACCGGTTATTTTATGACTCATTTTTAAATTCAATTTTTTTTCTCAAATGCATTCAACTGACAGTTTTTTGTTATTTAGGAATTGTATAATGTACTGTTTTGGTCGATTTTTTAATAAATTCAGAATCTATTTCAAAATATGTTGTCAAAATGGGCATTTGAGCTGAATTTTTCTTAAGATGATTCTGATAAAACCAGTTTTTGCAGAAAAATGAAATTAAAAATTTTTCATAAACGGCCAAATGAAGTTATTAAACTGGGTTTATCTCTAATCATATATTTTTTTTGTTGAAATGAGCACTCTTCGAAATCTACCTCCGCCTATAGGCCCAGCCGACAGGGATTTTTGAAATTTAATTTTAAAAACACTAGTTATTTTTTATGTATTGGCAAATATTTTCAATCTTAATCTTCTAAGTACACATTTTATAACACAAGAGATTTTATCTATAAATTCCTTTAGAAAATTTCTTTCATTTGCACTGCATTTTTGTTTTTTTTATATTCATTTTGCAATATTGATAAAGTGCTAATGTCTTAAAAAAACTATTTTTGCAAGATTAAAACGTTCCAAGTAAAATTCTGATTAAACTTTCCCTTAAAGATACCTAAAATCAATCGCTTAGTCCTTTTATATGATTCAAAATAATGTATATGTATATTTAATCTTGTGACTGAATATTAAAAAATCCCCAAAACATTCCCATTTATGTAATTTATAAAACAAATCAGAAGTTAAATTATAGCTGAAGATTACAAACTGATATTAATTCATATTTTTTCTATTACTAATTTTTAAGAACAAAAATAATTCATAAACAATAAATTTATCTCAACTTATTAACATTTTACAATTGAAAATAAAATATACCTGATACAGAATTTCTTAAAAATTATAAAAGAATTGAGTTTCCCTACCGTAATTTCAAAAAGAAGAACAATAAGCACTCGAAAAGTACATAACATTAAACTGCCTCATTATCTTATGCAAATGTTAAAGTTTCAAAATTGCTGGAAATCTCTTAAAAACATTTTTATATCGGTTCATTGGTTATGTCTCCCTCAGCTGCGCTTCCGTTAATCTTTGTGTGGAAATGCGGCCCCTGAATAATACGAAACAAAGATAATTAATCTCACACATAGTAATTACTGTAGTACAGAATAGCTATTAGATTTCAATAGGAAATAATGAGCTTTGAGCCGCTGATGCGCCTAAATCTTTTGTAATGAGATTGTCTTTTGGCGATTCCTCTTGAATAAAGCATACTGTGGAAATTTTTAATAAGAACCTTTTTAATAATAGCCAGAGGTTTAAATGTTTGTTTTGAAAATAAATAATGAATAAGGAATTTTAATGCTTCAGCAAAGTATGTGTATACGTTATAAATGAAAATAATTTACATATTTTTTCAGTTTTAACATATTATTATACATTAAAAAAAAAAAATTCAAAATTTTACTTATTTCGCTAAGTACTAATTTTAATTTAAAATCGGGATAAAAGAATTCTTCCTTCAAATGTAATGTAAAACTCAGCCTTAGTAAAGTATTCGTATAATATTTTTTAAATAAAAATTTAAAAGATTTGTATAAATTATATAAAAAGTATATTATATATATAATATTATAATATTATATTAATATATTTATATTATATTATATAATATTAATTATTAATTATTAATAATTATATAATATAATATATAATTTATATTATATTATATAATATTAAATTATATATATAATATTATAGTTTTTTATATTATTATATATAAAAAGTTTTTTTTAAGTATCAAAATATTCTAATACATTTTGAGAAATTACATTTTTATTAAACAGCCGTTACTACGCTATATACTTTGTTTTTATTTTTTAGATAAAACATAACAGGAATATTTACAAGTGAGGTTTTTTAATGGTCTTTTCAAGCGGATAAAGGAGACTATAGAAATTACTTGTCCGACTCCATATGTTCAAGTAATAGTTGTTAATATATTCTGTAGCTTCATGTATAAAAGATATAAATTAAGTCTTATTTCTTCAAAAATGGTTTCGTTTGTATGGTCCTTTCATAAGGAGTAAATAAATATTAATTAACTGATGCGACTAAAAAGTAATTCAAGCTTTAAGTTCTGCTAAATATATATATATATATATATATATATATATATATTACTTTTTTTCTGATATGAAAAGATCAAGATTTATATTCATCTTTTCATACCGGATTTCATCAGATATATAGATCTTTTGATTGCACTTCTCCTTATACACAACTACTATGAATAATAAACTTATTTCATTGCAGCATTTCATATTAGATTGACGTAAACTGTTTTTCAGCATTCAGGGTGACTATAAAGTAAATCATACATTCAAGACTAAAATATATTTTAGCATAATCCTTTGGATAAATTAAAATTAAATTGTACGATTAAGTATATATTCATATGTTTAATGAGACAAAAATCACTTCAAATTTTTTCGACTTGGCAGCTTGTATGTTCAGGTAGCATATCTATCATTTTTCATCCTTGCTCAAATATTTTTTCTTTTTATTTTGATCCGATAATTTAAAAAGTTCCCAATTAGTGTAGTTAAAAATCAATGTTTTAAAAGGAAAATATATATACTATTAATAGAACAATTTAACCAAAATCAGTAATAATATTTTTCATTATTTCAATATTTTAAAAATAATGTAGAAATAATCCGGGATCATATTAATTTATAAGTATTAATAATATTTTAGAGTAATTTAGTTTAAAAATATCTTTTTTTCAATCACTTACATTTTAATACATTCTTGAAACAATATCTTAAGTCTTTTGATATTGCAGAGTAAACATTTTTGCAACAATTCTTTTGCTTTCCAGGTTATTTAAAAAAGGTTTACAATAAAATAAAGTCGTTTAGTTGTATTTAAGAGTCTTAGATAAATGTCCTAAGAACACGTTTCTTAATTTAAGAAACTGGGTGCTAGCAAGCAAGCATTTTGAGATGTTGTTAATAAATTCCAAAGAACTAGAATACTGAAGCCCAGGGAAATTTCGATAGGGTAAAAAACTGCTGAAGATTATTTTGATTATTTACTGAGATTAATTGTTTGTATTATTTCTAAAAAACACACAGACTGTTTTGATGTTAGCACACGTCTCTTTTTTTCATTTATTTTTACTATTACTAAGAAAAAGACGAAAGAGCTTTTAAAAACATTGTCGGAATGAATAGACGTATATAACTTTATATGTATTCATTATAACCATATCATACGTTGTATTTTGAATAAATTTTACTTTGGCGATCTATTCATCGGTTTTTGAGGATGAAATTTTACTTAAAAGCCTGATATTTTTTTCAATATATATTTTATTTATGTATGCCTAAAATTACAAAAAATCCGAACAGAAAAATATAAATAAGTAATTAATACTACTTATGCAGATTTGATTAATGTATAAAGTTCGTATGCTACTGAAAATAAATATTTCCGAAAGAAGATTGTTTTAGCAAATACTTTGGAAATCAAGTATGTATTATTATTACCTTATTTTATCGTTTGTTATTAAAGGTTAGTTGAGTTTAGCTATTAATTGTTACAATACAGACGTTCTTTTACTTACGAATTTTAATTTTTAGGATGTAATATGTGTTATTAAACAACAAGTAAGAAAAACGATATAAAAAACCATGCATCAAATAGAGAGTAGGGAGACATTGAAAATATTATTTAAAAAAACTTTTTCGTCTAGTATGACTCAATAAAAAATTGGAAAACATATGAATTATCTGAAAACTCAGTTGTAGTAATTACCACTTAGATTCGGAAATACATTGGAATTATTTTGAAAAAACCTGCGCATGCCCTGTTTTTTAATATATATATATATATATATATATATGTGTGTGTGTGTGTAAAAAAAAAAAAAAAATTCGCCATTTTCCCGCTTCGAGTTTGTTCTAAAGTTTTATAAGAACAGACTTTCATTCTCAGTTTCAGTAATGTATTAATATTTTTAGCGGCTAAAGTTTCGTTTATTTTTATTTTTTAATTCAGCATAACTAGACTAAGATACTAAAGAACTAGAATGCATTACTTAAATGTGAATATCTTATTGCGAAATCTTAATTTCATCATTCCACAAATCCATTTCCCTTTTTAGAATAAAACATTTATCGAAAACTTTGATTTGATTTGATTTTTTTTTAATAATCCTCTGCGCCGGTTGGATTCATCCGCATTTAGGGACTGATTACTTTATATTCTGATGCGGGGAATGAAAAAATTCTTACATCTAGTCCTAACCATGAACAATGAAAATGCTCGAAGTAGATTACAACTACATTCGAATAAATATTAGTGGGTTTTGAAAAGGAATGCGTCGGAAAGGAAGGGCCAATTTATCTGAGAATTTTTGCGAGTGCCAGTTGGATTTTACGAAGGGATCAGATTTGTTTGACCTTACAAAAAGTTAACCACGTACGTTTTGTTTTAGTGTGGTATTCTCCCGAAAATGGCTTTCCACCAAGCCTCTTTTTTGTTCCTTTTTTATTTTCTGAGACATTGGCTTGGACCGGAAGTCTAGTTTTGATGATGGAGTAACATTGCCATTGAACTATAATAAAATGTGATACTCATTGATGTTTCATAGAATTTTAATTATTGAAGTGACCACACCATTCATCGAGTTCCATCTGTTAATTTGCTTCGGCCGCGAAAGTATTGGAGGTGATGTGATTGATTACCACTGATCGACCGTCGACTTTGTTTCACTTCGTCGGGTCCTTTTGTTGCAGCGGGAATACCCCTAAATATCATCACTCGCATGTATATATATTTTTTAAAATATTATATGTATATATATATATATACACTGGTGTCCAAAAGTTAAGCATAATTGGTAATTAAGTAATTATTTTTAAGTAATGAAATAAATATAAATCGAAATGTGGTGAAACTCCAGGTGTGTAAACAAAATAGTACGCGTCATATATTTTCACGAAGAGCTTTCCCCGAAATCAAACAGGGGACCGTCAACAAATTGAAAAAGAACGAAGATCTTTTGGATAACCCTGTCAAAACTCATATAGCAAAAGTGTTCAAACTGCATATTATGATTAATTGGCTTATTGTAATGTACTGTGTTTATTTTTATAAGGATAGCATGTACACTCGTAGAGAAATTAAGGTTTTTATAAAAACCGTCCTAATTTTTTTCAAGTTTTTTGCTTATACTTTGCAGAGTTCTTATTATAAAATAATGTTCTTTTCTGAAAATATGACAAACATTATTGTACACAATACCCTGTAATCAGAATTTAAAAATAATAAAAATTGTATGAAAAATGAGTATGTTTAGTAAATAATTTTTCATTGCGCATGATTCAACGATATCAAAATGTCATTTGCATATTGTGTTAGCTAAATGTATAGAGCAACTTCTGTAAAGTTTCAAAAACATAACTTGAAAATTCTGAAAATGGTCGCCTATAGAATCAACTAAAAATCCGTTATTCCTAAAGGAAGCAAAAAATCAGGGGTTTTACCTAAATATAGTTGTACGTGCAATATTGTGTAGGCACTAAACAATGGAATATGGATACAGCCCCTCATATTTTTGCTTCATTCAGGGAATAGAGGATTTTGATTTCATTCTATCACCGATAATTTTCAGAATTTTTAAGCTATGTTTTTGAGATTTTCACAAAAGTTGCTCTATACATTTAACTAACATAATATGCAAATGAAATTTTAATAGCGTTCACGCATGCGCAGTAAAAAATTATTTAGTAAACCTGCTCATTTGTCATACAATTTTTATTATTTTTTAATTCTGATGAGAGGGTATTGTGTACAATGATGTTTGTCATTTTTTCAAAAAATAACATTATTTTATATTAAGAACTTTGCAAATTATAAGCAAAAAACTTAGGACTGTTTTTATAAAATCCTTAATTTCTCTACGAGTATACATGCTATCCTTGTAAAAATTAACACAGTACATTACAATAAGCCAATTAATCATAATGTGCAGTTTGAACGCTTTTGCTACATTAGTTTTGACAGGGTTATCTAAAAGATCTTCGTTCTTTCTCAATTTGTTGACAGTCCCCTGTTAGACTTCGGGGAAAACTCTTCGCGAAAATATGTGACGCGTACCATTTTGTTTACACACCTGGAGTTTCAGCACATTCCGATTCATATTTCTTTCATTACTTAAAAATAATTACTTAATTACCAATTATGCTTAACTTTTGGACACCAGTGTATATATATATATATATATATATATATATAAATATATATAGCCAGTAGTAAACAATATTTTGCTTCAACTTTACGTTTTTTTTAATCTATACTGATTTGTTATTTAAAATATAGGTTTTTATAAAATGGTCATTGTTGTGTGTCAATTTCTTATAAAAATGAAACTAAATCCATATATAAGTCTGTGTCTTCCGTAACAAACGTTTATCTGTCTAGCACTTTAATAAATAAGAGACAGAAAAATAGATTATATTTCAAATTTGTAATTTTGGATCATTATAGTAATTAATACCTCTAAACATATCCGAATGCTTTCAAAATATATTTGTTAAAGCAAAAGTAATTTAAAATCGTATGCTAAAAAGGAATGAATCCTTTCCTTTAGGACCAATCCCAAAATAAGTCATTTTAGAAATAAGGTATCAATACTAAATTTATAAAAAAAAGTCGATGATTATTTTGTTATACTAAATACATATTTAAAGAAAGGCGGATGATGTTATCCATAAGCAAACCTTTTTTTTATTTGTTAAATATTTACTGAAAACACTTTTTTTTCAAAATGCATTTCAGAATATTTATTTTATAATGCCCTAAAAAATCTTTCAAGGAACAACATTTGAGAAAATGTTTTGAAAAAAAAATGTTTCTTGTGAAAAATGCTAAAATCGTAGTACATGGATAGAGAAACCTTTAGAAAACTTATCTGTAAAGGATTTAACTTTGAATCCAGTTCCTTTTGTGTTGTTTGTTATCAAAAATTTACTTTTATGTTTAAATGTATTTTATCGGATACAAATTTAGTAGTTATATATTTTTTCGGATAAACTACTCTAGCCCTTTTAACGTCCTGCAAAATTTTCCATTCATGTTTAACGATTCATAAAATAGTAGCTATGAAACCAATTGGTATGAAAATATTTATTTTGTAACCTTACATATTTATTTATTATTTTCACTTCAAAAAATTAGCTTTTATATTGATTTTGTGTTAAATGAGCCTTTGACTCCAAAATGTATATGATGGAAAATCGCGGTTAGAATGCTTAAAGGTAATTTTAAAATAAAAGGCAATTTTGAATTTATACGTCATGAAAATTTTATAAAACGGCTCACAATTTACATATAGCTGATATTTTTAGCGTATTTATTTATTGAAGCTTTATTGACAATAAAAGTAAAAAAAAGGGAAAAGTATGCTGTGGAAATTATTTCTAATAAAAAGTAAATACTGTAAAAGAGAACACTTAATAAAAAAAATGTGGTGAATGAAATCATATACCTCGCAAACTTTTATGTCTGATTGCACAATTACACAGGACAAAATGAGTAAATGTCACCACTCCATGGATCCTAATTTGGCATTTTAACCCGAGAGAACTCACTAGTGAGAATTTTTCTCACGGTGCCCAATTGCTTTTCGTTTACTTTACATTAATTTAATATCAACTTTTTTGTTTGGCTTAGTACTTTTATTCACAAAAGAGGTAAAATAATCGAAGTAACATTTTGAAATTTTATTAAAATGAAAAATGTTTTTAAAAAGTTCTAGAAAAGGTACGATAAAGAAAGATATCTCATGCAGCAAGTTCTCCTGGGTTAAACATCTATCACTTTCCCGCTAAAACTAAAGTTGGCTTTTAGAGATTGAAAGTTTATGGCATTCTTTAAAAGAATATTTTAGTTGTTGATTGTCACATGCTATCCTTTTTCGAACTTCTTTTTTTTAAGTAATGCCACAAATCGTCAATGGGACTGGTGTCCAGTACATTCGAAATCTAATCTAGTAACAGGAATACAACCTTTTTTAATATATGCTTTTGTAGTCCGAGCTATTACAACTTTAACTACATTAATTCAAAAGATAACCTGATTAAAGACCCAGTTGTTGGATTTGAGACTACACGTGAATCTCCAATTTGGATTGATAACTTTGTGCACACCTACATCAGAAATAAAATCCAACCCAAATTTGATCAAATGTCAGAAATGGGCACTCTTGTTTGACATATTTTGATTTTTTGAACTTCACTTGGTTGTCAAAAACTGATACTTCTATACAAAACTGAAAAAACCACACATTCGAACATGCAGCACTGTGCCATTGATAATCTGTTCTTTTAATGTAATACACAGCCCACAGAAAACATTTACTTTATTCAGAAAGAGTTCAAATAGGCTTAGTTTGCTTTTGTCTATTATGACAAAATGTTTTTTTAATCAATTTACGAGTCATTGATTGCCCTAAGATGTCTTCGCTTAAAGTTGTAACTTCTATTATCGTTCCTAGTCTGATGTTCCTTACCATTCGCCGCAACATCCAACCTTTTGGGACCATTTTTATATATGGACCTTTTACTGTTTTTTGGCTGTATATCTCCTGTTAAAAAAATTTGCAAAACAACATGCACCGTTTTCTCAAGAATATACAAATCCTTGATTAATTGACACGTTAGATACACTTCGTTTTTCCGATTATCCTTTTATACAGCTTTCCCATCCATCTTTTATCATCGTTTTATGCTCATTAATTGATTTCGAACCACTCTTATTTTAAAAAATGCAATCCATTGGAGAAATATATACATATATATGCACAAATTTAACTGTACGACCTCATTTTTTTATTCTTTTATTTTTTTCTATTTTTTTCTTTATTTTTTGTGCAATGCATTTTATTTTAGACGACTGTCATTTCAAGAAGATTTTTTATTTAGTCAAAATCAAATTTGCGATTTTTTTCTTTGAAAGACTTCACTTCTAAATTAGTGGACAAAGCAATATGATCACGAGTAAGGTACTTTTCTTTAGCGTTACACTGGTCAAATTGTTTCAGCAACGCATTGTTCAGAAAGATCAGTATAATTTGTCGTGATATTTAAAAATCACGGTAATCTCCGATTTTCACTTTTAAAACCACTCACAGAGAACAGCACTCATCAATGGATATTTCCATTCATTTTTCTTTCAGTAAGGAACGGTAAATGATTCCGAATCTCTTTGAACTCAACACGTTTTGCTGATTTTATATATATTTTTTATTCTTCTGCTTCAGACGGAGCCCAAAATTGTAGATGCAAAAACTAAGTACCATTCTTTTCCTCTGAATTTATAAAGTATTTAAATTATATTCAAGTATTCACTAACAGTGTGTGTTATTATATTTCATTTATCCAAGATCGTTGTATTAACGAAACTTTAGTTAAACTAGAATTCGAGAAACCTTCCATGACATAAAATAAAGTAAATGTTCTAATCAAACACTTTATTTCAGCGTTACGAGGCATGCGACTTGATTGAAAAACCTTTTTTCCGAAGTTACGTGCAACGCTATTAAAGCCATGATAAGGTAAGATCCTTATTTTTTATTCATTTTAATTGAAAAGAAATTTACTAAATATCATTTAGGGACATAACATATAATAATAGTTATTGAATTACAACATTATTAAGTATACATATCATTTGTCAATAAAAATATTTTTACAATAAGCATGCTCACAAATTATTAAAATATTTTTAAATAATAGAAGATTTTTTATAAATACAACAGAAAACTATTACAAAGTGCAGCCTCGTAAAATTGGATTTTGTTTATAAACAAATTCAAGTACACTAATGCTTATATCTACTACTAGTTGACCCGCCCGGCGTTGCCCGGGTCCGTAATAATAATGTTAAACGAACTTGAAATTTTTATGATTTTATCTTTAACTCGATATATGTGTTAATACACTGTTAAAATTTTGACCCTTTTGCTGCATCGCCACTCCACCGGTTTTATACAAAATGATTACTTCAACTCATTATGGAGCATTCTCATAGGTCAAAAGGGAGATATTCTATAAAAGCGGGAGAGTGATGATGCAGCAAAAGGATCAATTTTTTTACAGTGTACATTATATTAAATACATACCCCCTGACTGTGTCAAAAATTGGTTTAAAAAAACTAATATTTAGCTAGAAAAATACCCAAAATGACTACAATGGGAAACGCAGGAGGGAATATGTGTCCAACCATTGCGTGATTTTCGTGTTAAAGTGTTGATATTTATCCTTAAAATTACTGTTAAGTGACTTAACTAATTACTTTTTCACATAGATATCCCAAGTGAAATATTTTGAATTTCAAACTAATTATATCACTCTTAAATCCGACTATACCGTGAATGAAATCGATTCTCGATGATTAGCTAAAGGGTCATTCCATGTCAATTCAACCAATTTTTCCCCCATTTGTAACCCGACCTTCAGTGATTTTGATGAAACTTTGTGTACACACTAATTCTATCATGAAATGATTCCATCAGAAATTTTTCCTTCCTAGACCTCATGGTTTATGAGATATGGGGGGTACAATTCTTGGGGATTTCTCAAATCTCACATTTCTTAGTCTGTATTCTGAGATTGCAGTTCCATCTTCAAAAAATTGTTTTTCTGGATCTAAAACATGAATCATTCTAAAAATATCACTGTAAGAAGATAAAAAGATGCAGATTAAAAAAAAATATTTAAAAAAAATTACTTGTAATATTTAGGATAAAAAAAGTCAGCCAAATTTGAGAGTTATGGTTATTTTTCCAAATTTTTGTGACTTCGCGAAAAAGGCTGTACAGAAAAAGGCAAATTAAATTTCCAATTTCTTTTTGTTTTAAATAAAAGTTTACACTTTGGGCTTTCTATCTATGAAATAAAAATGATGTGTTTCGCATGGCTTATGCAAAAATTTTGGGTACTTTCCAATTAGTCGGATAAGTGCTTTATTTTTATATATTACATATGCACACAAAAAAGCAAATGAAATTTCCCATTTCTTTTTGTTTTAAATAAAAGTTTACACTTTGGGTTTTCTATCTATGAAATAAAAGTGATGTTTTTCGCATGGCTTATACAAAAATGTTGGGTACTTTCCAATTAGCCGGATGCGTGCTTTATTTTTACATATGTACATATGTATAGATCTATATAAATACAGATGTATTATACATGTACATATGTATATATATATACAGTATATTGATATATGTTTAACACTGGTGCCCATCTAACCGAAAAGTACCAAATTTTACCTTGTTTTGAAAATCTGCACTAATTAAGGGGGGGGGGACTGGCTAAGTTTAGCTGTGGTACTTAAATAATTACTGGAGTTTCTATGAATTACTGAATTTAATGTTATTTGATACAAAAACATATTGGAAATTTCATTTGCCTTTTTGTGCAGAGACTTCTTCATAAAGTCACCAAATTTTGGAAAAATAATCATAACTTTCAACTTTGGTTTACTTTTTCGGCCGAATATAAATCTCTATTAACTGCCCTAATTGCTTTTTTCACTTGCTTTTTATGCCGCTTAAATGGATCTTCACATTTATATAATTCATATTTCATTAAGAGCGAAATTCTGTGATGCTGAAATACATTAATCAAACGGTTTTCACTTAATTTTTGTTTTATAAATGCAATAGTCCTAACTAATAAGAGTTATTTTTATGAATCACAGAGATTATCAATGTAGTCTATTTCTCTGTTATTTCTATAGCTAGTTTTGTGACATTCTAAACCAGTTAATATTACAATACTGCAAGCCTGAAGACTAGTAGAAGGTTTAATATCAGGCTCGATATTAAAACAATAAAGCAAAAAAATATTTATATATATCATAAATTATAAAGTATGTAACAATCAGATTATATTTTTAGTAGCACAGTAAAAGTTAGATCATTCTTCTATGATAAGAAACAACAGAATGACAACAATTTTATTAAATTGATTTAAAAACATCTGCTTTCATACTAACGAACTTTACCCTGCCTTTATCAGAAGGTGTTTATACAACGCAGGTGGAATTAAATCTTTCAGACTATATAAACAAGTTTAAGTTCTGTTAAACACTTGTGTATTTAAACTTGCCAATATAAATATTTAAACGGATTAAAATTAACCAAGGACAGGAAATTTAAGGTTTTGAACATTTTTTAAACACAAATAATTAATATATAAGCATTTGAAAGAAAGAATGGAAATGTCAGGAGAAAAAAATTATCTATTCTATACTGTACAAAAAAAAATCTGTTTTGAGTTCAGTTATTGAAAATAAAAGTAAGAGGTTCTTTAGATTAGCAAAACATGCTCATTATTAAATAACTAAATGAAATATATGGACCATTCACTAAATTTAATAGGGAAACATATAAGAGTCAGATTTTTTTTAATCAGAAAAAACAAAGCTTAAATTTTACTTCGCAAATTAAAAAAACATGCATCAAATAACATTAAATTCAATAATTCATAGAAATTCCAGTAATTATATAAGTACCTTATATAGAACCTTATAAGTACCTTATATAAGTATATATAAGTACCTTATAAGCTAAACTTATTCAGATTTTTTTTCCTCTTAATTGGTGCAGATTCTCAAAACAAGGTAAAATTTGGTACTTTTCGGTTAGACGGGCACCAGTGTTATACATATATATAGCAATATACTGTACATATACATACATATGTACATGTATAATACATCTGCATTTATATAGATCTATACATATGTACATGTGTAAAAATAAAATACGCATCCGGCTAATTGAAAAGTACCCAAATTTTTTGCATAAGCCATGCAAAAGACATCATTTTTATTTCCCAGATAGAAAGCCCAAAGTGTAAACTTTTATTTAAAACAAAAAGAAATTGGAAATTCCATTTGCCTTTTTGTGTGCATATGTAATATGTAAAAATAAAACATCCATCCGGCTAAGTGGAAAGTACCCAAAATTTTTGCACAAGCCATGCAAAAGACATCATTTTTATTTCACAAATAGAAATCCCAAAGTGTAAACTTTTATTTAAAACAAAAAGAAATTGGAAATTTCATTTGCCTTTTTGTTTGCATATGTAATATGTAAAAATAAAACATGCATCCGCCTAATTAGAAAGTACCCAAAATTTTTTTCATAAGCCATGCGAAACACATAATTTTTATTTCATAGATAGAAAGCGCAACGAGTAATCTTTTATTTAAAACAAAAAGAAATTGGAAATTTAATTTGCCTTTTTGTGTACAGCCTTTTTGGTGAAGTCACAAAAATTTGGAAAAATAACCGTAACTCTCAACTCAGACTAATTTTTTATCCTAAATATTACAAGTAAATTTTTTAAATATTTTTTTCTTAAAATCTGCATCTTTTTATATTCTTACAGTGGTATTCTTAAGATGATTCACGTTTTAGATCCAGAGAAATAATTTTTTGAAGATGGAACTGCAATCTCAAAATACAGACTCAGAAATGTGCGATTTGAGAAACCCCCAAGAATTGAATCCCCCTTATCTCACAAAGTATGAGGTCTAGGAAGGAAAAATTTCTGATGGAATCATTTCATGATAGAATTAGTGTGTACACAAAGTTTCGTCAAAATCCCTATGGGTCGGATAAAAGGTCTGGTTGAATTGACATGGAATGACCCTAAAAGGATAGTATATAGTATTATAATTTCAGAGCCATTTTACAAAAATAGGTGTATATTTTTTATCAAACATGCGTAATGTTCATTCTGTGAATAAAATCCTAACCGTAACCTAGTTGTATTGTAATCATAACTTGTTTGTAACCTAGCTGTATCTTAACAGTAACCTAACTGTAACTTAAATAAACCATAAATGTAACCTGGCCGTAAACTTATCATAACCTACCCATAATCTAACCACAACCAAACCGCAACTTAACCTTAACCTAACTGTAACTTAACCATGATCTAACTGTAACCTAACCGGAAATTAAATATAACATAAGGCTCACCGGAACGTAATTGCAACCTAACATGTACTTAACCGTCACCAAGTTATAATTTAGCTCTAACTATAAACGAAACATCTTAACCATCTCGCGCTAAGTACAAGGAAGGTCTCCATACGGGCATACTCAGAAAAATCTGAAAAAATTACAGAATGTACTTCTCATATAGTTATATATGTTTATAAAAAAAATTCGGCGGAAACTCCTTATAACATCCGTAAAAAAATAATAAAAATTTCGTTTATTTGGCGATTTATCTCCGGTTGGCGAAAAAACGAAATTTTGAAAAATACGCTTTTACGCTTCGAATACTTTTTAAAGAAAAACTTTCTATGTTCAATTTATTTAAATAAGTTTAGTTTAAGTAATTTTAGTTTTGCATTTTTACTTTACTTTAAGTGTAATTTTGTCATATACGTTTATATGTACTTATAATAAAATGAAAATAATATATTTTATCATTTAAAACACAATTTAAATTGATTAAAATTGTTCCAAATTGAAGAATACACCGTTAAAAATCTGCTGCATTTTGTTGCAACGCACTCTCTTGCTTGTACAGTAAACGGTTACTTGGCCGTGAAATGGAGCTTTCTCATTGGTTGGAATAGAGATATTATATACAAGCGGTGGAGGGCGTTGCAACAAAATGCAGTAGATTTTTAACAGTGTATGACATGGTCAATTCAGTGTGCTATGGAGCATTCTCATTGGTCAGAAGAGAGATATTCTATAAAAGTAGTGGAGTGACGTTGCAGTAAATGCTGCAGATTTTTAACAGTGAAGTCAATTAAAATCAATTTTCAGATTCGTTAAAATCGTCTGCTTTTGGCGAGGAAATGCACTGCTCGCCAAATCCCGCGTCGCTTTCAGCTTTTCACGCCAATTATTCCAAACTATTTTATTTTTTTACATATCTAATAATGTAATTCCGCCGCTAATTTTCACTGATCCTTAATTCGTATTTTTTTCAAAAAATTCTGAGTATGCCCCCAATGGAGACCTTCCTTGTTAGTTTCACTTTCCACCGCTACGAAGCACATTATGTTTTGTAGAACATCCGAATTTTAGGTTTGAATTGGATTCATTGTTCATGGAAATTACTTTGTCTTCTTCCGATACAGTTATGGTGTTTTGGACTATTTTTGTTCAGTTTAGATTCGGTTCAATTCATATTTCGTGGGGGTTTTTTCCTTCAAATGGGATTTTTAAGTTCGGGTCGGATTGTACTTCCATGGAAATTATATTACCTATTTTCAATGAGGTACTTCACTGAAATATTTTTGTTAGGTTCAGATTAGATTTGGTTCAAATTTCGGGATTTTTTTTTTAATTTTTTTGGTTCTGTATGGGTTTAAATCCATGGAAATTATATTGTCTTGTTCGTATCTGGTTATAGTTATTTGGAATATTTTTGTCAGGTTCATATTTGGTTCGATTCAAATTTCAGGTATTTTTTTTCAAATGGAGTTTTAGGTTCGGATCGGGTTCATGTCTCTTATTTGAATCCGGTTATGCTTCTTTAGAATATTTTGATCGGATTCAGATGTAGTTTGCATAAAATTTCAGGTCTTTTTTCAAATGGAATTTTTTAGGTTCGAGTCAGGTTTATGTTCACGGAAATTATTTTGTCTTGCTCTTATCGGGTTATAGTTCTTTGGAATATTTTTATCGATTGTAGTTTTCGTTCTGGTCATTTTTCGGGTTTTTTTAAAGAAACTTTTTAGGTTCGGGTCGGGTTGCATATACACGAACATTATTTTTCCTTGATCGGATTGGGGTATGCTTCATTTGAATATTTTTGTGGGATTCAGATTTCATTCGGGTCAGATATCAAATCCGTAGTTTATTTTTTTTCAAGTGGAATTTTTAGGTTCTGGTCGGGTTTATGTTTATGAAATTTTTGTCTTGCTTGAGTCGGAGTAAGGTCTGTTTTTTTTCAGGTTGGGATCGGGTTATGTGTTAATACGCCTAAAAATATATTTTGCTACTATTCTTTTAGTGACTATTTTTTATATATAATTTATTTTGCTATTTGATAATTTATTACTGTATATGAATCGTCTGCCGATTCGAACAATTGTACGTCAAACAGCCATTTTATTTTTGTTTTAAAAACAAATTAAAGTCTTAATAAAATTTTAACTTAAATAAAATGCATTCAAATTTAATCAATGATTTAAAAAAACTGCTAAAAAAGTCTCATATATACATATACATATATTTACTGCAACATGGCTAACCACGCATAGATTCTAATGTACGAAGTACCAATGATCTGACGTAACAGCTGTATTCAAAAATCCTAAGTTAAACTGACATTTTGCCAGTCTATGAATTTTAAAGGTCTTTGGGAAAAAAAACAGTCATTTTTCAAATGTCAAAATCTGAATTTTGTTTCTTTCATAGAGTAAAAAGAAGTTAATAGAGTGGAAGTATTTCTGGAGGTAATGCTAGAAATGTAACCCTACATTATATCCAATTAAGTACCAAAAAAAGCATATGATTTGACACGCCTATCAATTGAAATAGGTTTTAACTTGTATTTTTTTGCTCTTGTTTCTTAAAAAGAACTAATTTATTGCTTCACCGGTAAAAATTTATTAATTATTTTATCATATGTGTTTTAAATATCAATATAGAAAATTATTTTAACGTTTTGCTTGAAAATATAACATTTTTTGTTAATACATAAAAATCGTCTGCAGTCAGAAATCTATATTTTAGATTAATATTTATTACTTAAGTTTTCTTACATGACTTTAAAAGAATGTTTTCATCATTATATTTTAAACATTTATTTGCACGCAATTATTAAGTCATAAACATTTTTCAGCTACGTTATAAAGTATTTAAAATTACATTAATGAAGGAAACTTTTACTTATACAATTTTTAGTTCTCATGAAAGGTTTTCAATATCTTATTTAATTTTAATTTGATATTTAATTATTGCTAATTTTCCAATTTCCTTCATTTTAAAAACGAACATTTATTTTAATAAGTAATAATAGAACAAAGACCATTTTAAAAATTTGCTATTTCCTCTTAAAATTTACTTCAATTGTAATTCATTTCTTTCAATTCGTCTTATAATACAAAATCCCTTTCACGTCCTTTTATTTGGCACATTAAAATTTGAGCGATAAATGGTTTCATATTGCAAACCTTTTTCGAGGCTTACTTCACCTCCACTTATCTCATTCCCCCATGGGTTTCTTTAATTCTGTCTTAGCTTTCTTATTACTTCTGCGAAATTTTTTACACAACCAACCAACCGTAAACAAACGAAAGAGGAAAAAATGGGAAAATATGATTTTTTTATGATAATGACCTCTCGATTTTAATTAATTACTCAGTTAATAATTGGAATTTCGAAATTCTGAAGCTCATCTGCATCAGGAGAGATTTCGGGCTACTCTCAAAAAATTTTTGAGCTTCGTATGTGCTGTAGATTTTGCTAGCCATCGCAGACACACACACAGACAGAGCGTTTTCTTTTATTAGTATAGATATATACTTATATACACTATTTTGTATTATATTTTATTTGTATTATTTATTATATATACTTATATATACTAATAGTTTACTGTATTTGTATAGAATTATTATTTCCTTTCTTTGCGATGTCCATTTGTATTGCGCCTGATAAAAATAAATCTAGACGAGCTTTAAAATTATTATTTGAGAAAAATGTTTATACATAATTTATATGTAGATCGAAGAAAATATTATATATAAGATATATATTTATATTTAGAAAATATTATATATGAACTATATATATATGAAATTCTTCTTAAAGTTCTTTCAAAATCATCATTAACTCAAGGACATGTAATGAAGTCTGACACCGTTTAAACTTTTAAAAAACTTATATTCAAATATTAAATTTTTTACAAAGGAAATATTTACAAAAATCTATTTACAATTTAAACAATCATAAACTCTAGTTAATTAATTACATCTTATGCAGGAAGTCGTCTTAATCTTACATTCTTCATTTTATTGTTTTAATATGCTCATCGGTTTCTTGAACTGGATAATTTTTAAGTTAAGCTATATTGGATTACCATACAAATAGGATGTCTGCTTAATGCATCAGCATGCCTGATACTACTAACGTGTCTATGTTCAATAACATAATCGAAATCGGATAACATTATTGCCCATCTAGCTATTTTTGTACTCATTTCTTTTTTATCCATAATCATTTTAAATGCATTACAATCGGTTACAATTTTAAATGGAATGCCTAGCACATGTACTCTAAACTTTTTCAGGATTTCAATCACAGCTAAAACGTCTAATTCGTAGCTAGTGTATTTTCGTTCAGATTCAGTGTTTTTTTTACTGGCGAAATAAACTGGATGAAATTGATTATCTGCTGGAGATTGTTGCATTAAAACAGCTTCATAACCATCAATACTGGCATCACAATCGATTTTGGTCCCACTTTTGGGATTGTAAATCGAAAGTACTGGTTCCGAATTCAAAATACGTTTGAGTTCATGAAAAGCTTTTTGTTCTTCTATTTCTTAATAGGGCACTTAACGATTTAGCTATAACCGAATAATTTCTTATAAATTTTCGAAGGTATCCTGTCAATCGTAAATAATTTTGAACATCTTTGGTACACTTTGGTTCATGAAAATTTAATACTGCTTTAGTCTTCAGTGGGAAGGGATACAATTTACCATTTATGATTCTATATCCCAAGAAATCAATTTCGCGCTTCAAAAAATTACATTTTTTAAGATTGAATTCTAACCCATATTCCGATGCAGTTTCGAGAACAAGTTTTAATTTTTCTAGAACTTCAGCTTCGTTTTTGGCTGTTATTATTAGGTCATCCATAAAAATGACTACAGTGTGATTTTTTAATAGGTTTCGAAATACATTATAAATATACTTTTGAAAAACACTAGGGCTATTGGTCAAACCGAATGGATATTTTAAAAATTCGTGTTGTCCTTCATGAGTGACAAAAGAGGTGTATTTCCGCGAGTTTTCTTCAACATCTACATGAAAGAAACCGTTTTTCAAATCTATGGTGGTAAATACTTCGGCAGAATGTAATTGGTCTATTACATCATCGATAACGGGCAAGGGGAAATGCTCACGCAGTGTTTTTTTTTCTTTATTGGTTAAGAGGTCTGTAATCAACACAAAGTCTCATTGTGTTATCTATTTTCTTTAATAACACAACCGGCGAAGAAAAATTACAAGAACTTTCCCGAATGATTCCCTGAGCTAGCCACTCTTCAATTTGGTCTTCGACTATTTGTTTTTCTCACATGGCGGTAACCTTCGAGGGGAAGAACAAACTGGGATTTCATCTGTTAGATTAATTTTCATTTTAACATCTATTGTTTTAGTTTTAATTGGCACATAATTGTCAATTAAAGATGATAATTCTGATCGTAAATTTTTGTCAGCAATATGACTTAAATCAATTTTAGTCTCATCCAAAACATTTACAATATTAACTAAAAAGTCATTGGACTGAACATCCGCTTTAAACAGTTTCACTTCATTCTCAGAAGAAGTTAATGTACCTTGATTAATAATATTAGTGCCAATAATTAAATCGAAATTAATGCAATTGTCATTAACGACAAAAATAGTAATTTTAAATTTTGAACCATATTCTTCAATTTCAGAATTGAAATAACCTTCTGGTTTAATTGAGGCTTTTCCTAGACCGGTCAAAGTGATACTCGTAGGTTTTAATTCTACAAAGTACTTCAAATTATCATAAATACTGAACAGAGACTCTTTAACAGAGTCTTTTGTCTACAAGTATCTATTAAAGAAATTAAACGCAAAGAATAAAGTTTTATCTCTTTCAGAATTAAATCTTTGGATATAATAATGTTTACGTGTGACTGAGAATGTTTAACATTTGTATCTTTAGATGCATTACTCTAAAATGATTTATGACCATAAGCGTTACAAGCAAAACAAAGCGGCCCTTTATCCTTATTTACACAATTAATGCACTTATGATTACTCCCGCCACAATTATAACAACGCATATTTGGCTTTACAGGCTTAAATTTGTTCTCAACTTCAACTTCGGATTTAATTTTAGGATTAGCTCCTTCATATTTATAAGATTTTGCATTTTCACACTCCGATCTTATTTTTTTGTACATCTTTAATTTTTGTTGAAATTCAGCAATATTGGGGCAACTATACAAAATCGATTTTTTAAAAATAGGATCATTAATTCCATTTATTACATATTGAATAAGTGCAGAATCTTCAATATTGCTTTTTGAGCATAATTGTTTCATATTTAAAAAAATATTCATCTAAGGATTCATGTGGTCTAATTTTTCTTTTGGATAGCAATTCATGTAATTCAGCTGAATTGTACGTTTGACCAAATTCAGAAATAAGTAAGGACTTCAATTTTGACCACAAATTAATTTTTATTTCACTTTCAATAATTAATTTAGCTTTGCCTGTCATAAGGCGTTTTGCCAAAATCAATTTGTACAAATCTCTAACATTAAATAATGAAACAATATCTTCAAAATCGACAAGCCAATTTTGAATATTTTGTAATTCAAACACCATTATCATACTCTCTATATCGTTAATTGAAATAGTAGGTTTAATAACATAATTAGGAATTAGAATTTTCTGATTTTCATTACTTTCACAACTAGAACTACCAGAATCATTTCTCATATTATTCTCAAAAACTTTTGAAATATTTCTAGTTTTACTTAAATCATCATTAAACTCATCGGCACTCTCGTCATCCCTAAGAGTAACTTCATCGGGCATAAAATTAATTTTCAAAACACTAAAATCACATAAACTAGAAATTATTCCGGCAGCAATTTGATCAAAAGTTCCGGAATTATTTATGCACAAAACATTGCAAATGGTTTATCAAATCGTTGACTGAAAAATTATCTTTAATTTCTTTCAATTTTGATTGATATTCATCGGAATCTACTTCAAATGCAAACCCAGTAAAATTCCGAATTCTACGTTTGTTATTTCTGTCACCGATTTCTCCAAAAATTAATTTATGCAATGTCATAATACTAGATGATTTTTCTGTTTTCAACGAAATTTCTAATTCCTTGAAATCTACTAATTTTGACATAGTTGAAAAGTAAAATAAAATAATAAACTCACTTTATAATCAGATGTTCAGCTTCACACATTTGAATAGCACTATCGTCGCAGCATCACCAGCTTCATATCATCAAACAGATATTCAAAAAATATTTCCTCTTCTGTGGGCGTTGTTCATTTATCCCAACTTCGAACGGTTAGGCTGACGGTCACGATTGGGTTCGAACCCAGCACCTACCGTCTACCAGTTTGAGGTCAGAACATCTCGGCCACTGGTGGGGCGGCTTAATCTTACATTCCTCTTACAACAACCAAACAAAAACATTCCATCAAACGTTATTTTCAGTTCAGTTCTTTCTGCGGCATTTCGTCTGGCTGCCTAGGAATTAATAGCTGCTTCTTGAATCGTCTGCCTTACTGGGAGCCTCCGTTTCATAGTAGTGACATGGAGACACGCTGCTACTTGGCTGTGGGAGAAAGAATCGCTCCCACAAACATATTTAGAAAATATTATACATATATATTTGTATAGAATTATAATTTCTTTTCTTTGCGATTTCCATTTGTATTGCGCAAAATAAAGTTAGACAAGCTTTTAAAAAGCATTATTTGAGAAAAATTTTTATATAAAATTTATGTGTATATAAAAGTAAAACTATAAAATAAATTAAATAGTAAAATATATATTGAATTTGTATACTTTTAGCGTTTCAGCCGTAGTTTATTTGTAGACAAGCATTTGCTTAATTACAAAATTGATAATTTCACTCAATATTTTGTAAATGATTTTACATTATTATCCACAGGGCCCAATTCAGACAATGTGGAGGACTTTACAACAAACTTTATTCTAGGGGATCTCTTCAGCCTTTTGAATTTTCCCTTTAATCATATTTAAGTAAACTTTTACTGCATACCAATTGTCTGTGTACATAAATTTCTTATCAAGTAATATTCTAATCTACATACAGAATAGCACAAGATAGATAATTTTAAGAAAATATATAGAATGCACCTTTTTTGTTCTACGAATATATATGAATAACTGTCAGCCGTAAAATGAAAATATATGTATGTTGTAATTTGTACCACCTGAAAATATGGAGCATGGTAGCAAAAAAAGAAGAAAAGAGACCCCTTAAATCTCAAAAAGAAGAATTTTCATAAAAATTTGGATATTTTTATTATCATTTATCCTTTAACAAAAATGCATATCTGCACTTGCGATGTTCTCTTAAATCAGGGGAGAGGTAGCTGCCTTACCCCTGAATTAATCAGACCCTGTTTAATCGGAGATTTTAGTGACTAGATACGGCAAAATTTTCTTTTGAAAATTAGAACTTAGAAAAAAGAGTGCAGACTGGTAGCTATGTATTCATTTTGAACTGTTCTAGAAATTGTAAAATAAATCGAAAAAAAGTTGTAAGCGTTACTTTTCAATACTGCTATTTTGAAGTAGTAGTTTGCATGCCCCGTATCTTGTAGTTTATTATGTAATCTTATGCCGTAAGAAATTTCCTTACACACCTTCATTCACTTTTTAATATCTCTCACCAACTTTATAATCCCTAAGAGGTGTTTTGAAAGCAAAATTCTACAGTAACACGTTTAGGTAATGTTGTTATATATATATATGTATATATTTTTTTATTTCATAGCATATATGGATTAAAAGGAATTTACAAGCCTTAACTATTAAGGTTTTAACTTGAAATGTAGCTCTTTTTATATTGTGTCTAAAAATAGAATATATAAACTTGATTTTTGCTCGCTTTATATTTTTCATATATACTAAAATAAAGTTTAAAGAATTTCTAAGAATATTATGCTGGTAAAAGGAATGCATATAAATATTTGTAGTGAAAAAATATATAAAATACATTCACAAATTGCATGTCTTTAACTTTATATCCACCGATTATTTTTTAATATAAAATACCACTTTTCCTTTCGATTTTCCTAACACTCAAAGAATATACTATTAAAGAGGGAGGGGGGCTTTGAAATTATAAATTTAAACTTTTCGGGGTGCCTATTATTTTACATATTAACATAAATATGCAAAAATACACACATTAAAAAAAAACATACTAATGATACAAAAACGAATTATTTATAAATCTAAAAAAAAAAAATGTAGGAATTGCAAAACTACATTTTAGTGTGTATTTTTCAAAAATGCATATTTTTTATAATATCACATTAAGCGGTTTTAGTTTGTAACATATCATCAGAGTACTTAAATATGTTCAATTTAGCATGTAAATTACAACGAGTATACATTAGGGTGTATCACGAAAAACTTTTTTTTGAAATTCAAAATTTCATGTTGATAAAAAGTTGTTACTATGATCACATATTTACCCCCAAAAATATTTTTTGAAATCGAAAAATATTTAGGTCTCCCGGAATGAGGATTATGTTTAAACTTTTTCACCTAAAAGTCATTTTTTTCATATTTTTTAAATATATGAATATAAAGTAACTGTTTTTCGGAAAGTAAAAAAGCATAAAGTTTAGATTGGCATTCGACATTTAAAAAATTTTCGTTACTGCCATTAAGTCTCTCGGAATCGAATTAAATATCTCTTTATTTTACCAAATATTCAAGATTTTCAATTTAATTTATTGATGGTAATTTTTCCCTTCCAAACCTCCAGATATAATACAACTAAGCATATGAATTTTTAATTAGTTTATTAGTCTAATTTGTTTTGGATAATGATATTAGAAGCAATTTTTGAAATATCACACACACATATACAAAAATAAAAGTAAAACTTTGAAAATTTATATTTAAAAGAAACAGGTTACAAATACAATAGTTAAACATTGAATTTGAAAAACATTATTCAAAATGAAATTCTATTTCACTGTCTGTTTATCTTCATAAGTTATCTTGATGGGCTTAGGCAGTGCACCAGAAGTGTAAGCAGCTTTTTCAACTTTCAACCAGAGTTTTTGTTTAGGCCTGTTGAAATATATAATTTATATATCAGTGAATTGGAAATATGCTTATTAAACAAAAATATTAAATTAATTTTATTACTATTAAATAGAAAAATTATTGAATTATTGCTATAGAGAAAAATTTTACTTTTATTATTGAACTGTTGTATTTGCACATATGAAGTGATGCTTCGCTTCAAACATTGGAATATACTTTCCGTCCAGCAATTTTTACCTTATGAATCCATCTCGACCTGTTTAAACAAACTAGTTTAGACACTGATGTGTCTTCCTTTAAAATTATTTAAAATGCCCGTGCGTATGAAAAACATTTAAATTAATTTCCATCACTAGTTTCAGAATCAACAATCAACTAAAAATATTGTTTCCTCAAGTTAGATATAAGAGATGGTTCCGTTACTATAATAGATTGCCAGTGAATAAAGTTGATGTAGTTTTCAGCCTCATAATTAATTTGTTGGTTTTTTAAAACTGTCTTTTCATTGAATTTGGTTTGTGAAGCATTTTCTATCTCTTTGCTTGCCAGAGATTTCATATGTTTTCGGGAATCAAATAACATTCAGAGATGGAAATATTCTGGATGTATCGTAAAGACATTCTCTGTAGAGCTGATTGAACAACAATCTTAAATTCATCGTCTAAGTACTTGATATACTGTAGGATTAAAAAAAGTGTTGTGATAAATAAATAATACTAACCTGGCTTTTTATGTTAAACTATGAGAGGCATAAACGTTCATGAAAAGCTGAACTGGCTTTTTCAACTGTTGCGTTTCAACAATCGATGCAAAAAATAACGCGAGATTTTGTTTACTATTGTCAGGCACCTTACATGGGAAAAGTTTCCATGTTTTTCGCTTTCCAATTTTGTTAATTCTGTTGTCAGTACAGTTTGATTATATATTTCTAATCCGTGTTCAAATTTATCTTATTAACCTCTATAGACTATATATTTTTATACACTCGACGACAAGTAATTTTTGACAGTTTATTAAACGTTTACTTATAGAATCACTGAAATACATTGAACCATCTATGACAACAAAATTTCCTAGGAAGTAATTCATTTAAATGAAGCAAACAAATCATTACTTGCATTGTGTGTTTTAAAGAACGCTATTACAATGCAATTTATCCATTAGAGACACCAGTACTTGTTGCCTATACTACACACAAGAGTTTTATTGTTGTCACGTGAACGCAGTAACATTCCATGTATTATACTATTGATGATACTATGTCTTTCCCAGAACCACTGTCTGGAGTTACATAACCAAGATATGTTAAACATGGTTCTTCTATATACATCAAGATGACTTATCAAGATAAACAGACAATGAAATCGAGATTTTCTTTGAATAACAATTTTATAATTCAATGTTGAATAGAGTGTATCAAGAAAAAATATTTTTGAAATTTAAAATTTCAAGTTGATAAAAAGTTGTTACTATGATCACACGTTTACCCCAAAAATATTTTTTAAATTTAAAAATATTTAGGTCTCCCAGAATGAGAGTGAATTTTAAACCTTTTAGCCTAAAATATATTTTTTTCATATTTTTTAAGTATATGAATATAAAGTGTTTTTCGAAAAGTACAAAAACATAAAATTTAGATAGGCATTTGACATTTAAAAAAATTTCTTTTCTGTCAGTAATGTTTCGGAATGGAATTAAATATCTCCTTTTTTTACCAAATATCCAATATTTTGAATTTATTTTGTTGATGGTTTTAAATTTGTTACAGGTAAATTTACACCTACAAACCTCTAAATATCATGAAAGTAAATTATATATTGAATTTTAATTAGTTTTTTAGTGTAATTTGCTTTTGCTCATGACACTAGAAAAAAAAAATCAAAGTATCACGCACACACACAAATAAAAGCAAAACTTTAAAAATTTTAATATTTAAATGAAAAAGGTTAGAATAAGAGTAATTCAACAATATATATACATATATTTGTATCATAAGAAAAAAATCGCATTTTGTGTGCATTGAACATAACCTTATAGTATGGGATGTAAATTTTGACAAATATTTTTTCTTTGTCGCAAAAGAATTTTGAATAAATGACAAACATGGATACTTTGTGTGTTTTTCTCTTTCGAGCGTAATTCTTTTAATCCACAAAATAATAATAATAATAATAATAATAATAATAATAATAATAATAATAATAATAATAATAATAATAATAATAATAATAATAATAATAATAAAGGGATTGTCGAAAATTACATTTATTGAATGATATGTTGTGTTACAATTTTGAATCTCGAAAATAATACAGTAATACTTTATGTATAGTATCTATATAATCTGAATAATTACATTGTAAAACAAACTTTTGAAAAATTTTATATTTTAATTTTCTGTCTGATATTTTAATTTTCTTTTTATCTTCTCATCCTTTATAATCAACATTTTCTATTTTTAGGCTAAGATCAAAAACAAAATTCATGTTTATCTACACTGCTCAAAACAATTCAAGGATATTGCAGTTTTAGGTGGATTTTGTATCTGGGAAACTTTTTAGCTGATTGATACATGGTCGACAGACATAGTAGGTTATATGAGAATAAATTACACATGTTTGGCAGAAAAAAATGCATTTTATTGCGCATTTGTGTACAAAAGGAAAAAAAACAATTTGTGCATATGAGAAAAAAAGTTTAAGAAAAGATGTTTTCTTCAAATAAAATCATTTTCTGTAGGGGGTATGGTTTCCACGGGCGACCAGCAACGTTGAACACCTTTGAGGCATGGACTCAATGAGGCCATTAATAACGAGTTGGGATATTCTGCTCCACTCTTCTAGAAGAGCTCTTTCCAGTTCTTGGGGAGTTTGTGGGGGTTGTTGGCGGCCAGAAACTCGTCTTCCTAGAGCGTCCCAAACGTGTTCGATTGGATTCATATCTGGAGAATACGCTGGCCATTCCATTCGAACGATTCCTTCCTCAAAAAGGAAATCCTCCACCAGGTTTGCACGATGTGGCCTGCAGTTATCGTCCATTAAAATGAAGTTATCTCCGATTGCTGCAGCGTAAGGACTACAATAGGTCTGAGGATCTCATTCCTATATCGGCGACCAGTCAGAGCTCCATCTCGAATGATGTAGAGGTCAGTGCGCCCGTCAATGGAGATGCCACCATACACCAACACAACTCCACCGCCAAATCTGACACTTTCGTGCACGAACGCAGGATTATTCCTACTGCCACGGTGTTTGATACAATGCTATTTAAGTTTCTACTGGCTGTGTCACCTTGCAACAAGGATATAACTAATTATTTCAAAATGTAAAAAGTTTTCTGCGCAAACGATAATTTGTGGTAAATACATTATCTGCTTTATTTCTTAAGTTTTTACCTAAGCTGTGTGAAACAATATTCGTTTTGTTTTTGAGTTTGATTAGAATATTTTTATGAATATATGTGAAAAAATTCTACGGTTTTTTATTGGAGTTGTGTTTTGTTAAATTATCTATGTTCGAAAGAATTTGAGATGAGTGTTCTCATGAGAATAAACTGCTTAAAACCAAAGATGAGTAATTAATTTTGAGTTGAGTAAGAAATTAATAATAAACTTTTGAATAATGGAAGATTCACATGGTCCCTCCAGATGAAAATACGCCTATTATCCGGATGCACAGAAAATCGGGACTCGTCAGAAAATTGCTCCATTCATATCTCTTCCAGTTGACATGTTCGCTTGCCCACTCCCTGCGGTCGCGACGATGCCTTGATGTTAATCTAACACATATCATCGGTCAACGAGCATAGAGACCTACAGCATGGAGCTGGTTTCAAACAGTCTGAGTTGAAATCATGGTGCCTGTAGCCGAACGAAGGTGTTATTGGAGAAGAGTAGCGTTCATGTTTCGGTGTCTCCGAGCTGTTAACGCAACAACCGATCTTCATTGGGCGTTGTTGCCCGTCTACGACCTTGCCCTGGTCTTCGGCCTGCACATCCACCCTCCAAAAAACCGTTCCAGATCCTGGAAATGACACTTTGTGACACTCCAATGGCTTGCGCTACTTCGGCTTGAGTTTGGCCCCCTTCTAACCTACCAACAATTCTCCAAGCTTCTGAATCTGTCAAATGACTTCGCTGAGACATCGTACTCATCGAAACAAAGCAATCACTGAATGCCGATCATCCTTGTTTTCATTCTCTTTTATCCAGTTGAAAGTCAAATTTCATTTGCTGCCACTGAAACGACGTTTTTGACGTCGAAAAAACAAAAAAATTTGCATTTATGATTCACTTCTTCTATTTTCGGCAAAAAAAACTTCGATTATATCTTTATTTTATATAAAACTTCAAATATCCTTTAATTGTTTTGAGCAGTGTAATAGAATGTTTTTGTATCCATAAATGCCTTTCTACGGCATAGGACATCTTTAATTTATGTCGAAAGAGTAGGAAAATGGAGGGTGGATGGTTCACCCGAATATCAATCCTCGGCCCTATCTTTGATTTAGTAAGTCCCGCTCAAATAGAACTATAGAAAACATTGCGCGATTTTATCAGCTTTTAAATTTAATAATTTCATCATGTGACATTTTATAAGAACTGTAATAATAAATAAAAAAGTTTTAATGCTTTCTGTATTTTTTAAATAACCTATTAACACTATACACCACAGTAATACGAATTCGTCAATGGTTAAAATCTAAAATGTCAGCGTTATTTAGAACATTCTTAAATTTATTTATACTTTGCATTAATAAAATAAGATTTTTAGTACAACAGAAAACTTTCTTTTCCGACGGTTTCGGCGCCGCCTTAAAAAATAAGTCTGAACGTCATGGGTGTCTTTTTTTAGAGAAATTTGTATGCCGTAATTTTAAATATATGCTATTCTTTCTCATTCATTCAATTTTTTATTCATAATTTGCTGAGTAGAACTGTTGAACGGGTTTCAATAGAACATATATGGTCTTCACATCACACTATTTACCAAACAAATTTCAAATGGGTTTTTGACACATACAAAACTCGACTGTACACAGAGTATGCTGTTCCTATCATTATGTATGTCTGAAACAGACATGTCTTTAACGGTTAATACCTCGGGTAAATACAGACGATATATTTTTTAAATCATTATCATTAACGCTTTTATACTTTTGCTACGATAAATATATCCAGCTCTCATTAACATCGTTGTCCGATGTCCGCTAATTGAAATTTGAACAAGTAGGAAAACGAACTTTTCTTAAAAATTATTTAATCTATGATAATCATTTCAGTTTACCAGCAAGGTTTAAATTAGCATCTGCTACCTCTATTTTTTTCATAATTTTATTTTTAGTAGATTCGGAAATCGGTAGAATGAAGCAAACTTTTTCAGAACATTTTGGACGATATTTTTGAAAATGCAACGCCTAAAATAAAAAGAAACATAATTTTAAGTTCAGCGTTATGCAGCTTTCTCACGATACTCTAAAAGGCATTCAAGGAATTTTTCTTATGTAACTTTCTTGGCCCCTAGGCATTTTGACTAGATCTGTTTGACATTTTTTGTAATATTCTGCATATATGTCTATTAATAGCTTGTATTATTTCCCCCAATTTTTTCTTTCCACGTTCCATAGATTACGATTAAAATGACTGAGAGAAACAGGCAGATAAGCACAGGAGTGACCTCATAATGATTCCGGTTTTACTATTTAAGTTCGAAAATTGGTCTTAGTTATAAATTGAAAAATAATGCGGAAAACCTGGTTATCTTGCTGCAGTCTTTGAGAATTATTGTTGATAGGTCTTTCAATCATTTTTTATTAACTACTACTGTCTTTATCAAAAAAATGGGCTGTAACATTACACATACACTCAAAGCAAACATTACGACCACTCCCATGTTTTGCAATGAAGTCGCCTGGGTGAAGTGGAAGGCACATAATCTGTTAGGAATGGTCTCATGAATAATATTTGCTTACAAGAGTAAAGACTGTTGATCAAAGCATCTTTGATAGTTAGCAGAACTCAGTCTCTCGACAACACACAGTATTTTCCAATCTGCACGTCTCATGCCTTGTTAGGGACATGTCGTTGTTAGTACTGGCGGTGAAATCATCAGTAGTCATTGCGTAAGACTCATAGATGTTATAAAATAAAATGGACTTCAGAGGCTCTCCTCCTCCCCCCCCCTACCTAGCAACAAACCAGTACCAGAGATCTGCTCAATTTACGTCCCAAGGTGATACAGGTTCAAGTGGATTTTTGTCAGAGCCTACAGTTCAGTTAACACTATTGAATGTGAAATAACTCAGATAAACTCCCACTCATGCGCCCCTTTTGACCAAGCATGATCGCTGAATACTGCTACACTAGTCCCGAGAACATCACAAGTGGACTATGAAAAATAGGGAAGACTTTCCTCGTCGGATTAAACACGATTCATCCCTGTTTGTATACGCAGCCCTCTATGCGAACTGTTACTCCCCATTATAACAGATCATATAAAGGGCGGTTGTGGTGATATTAAGTTTTGGGGGACGTTTTCATGAAGTCCTGGGACTTGCAGCTGTTGTGGAACAGAGCAATACGGTCTATCTGAACATTATTGTGCATTATTACAGGGTGTTTGTCTTTCGAAATAGAAATGGAGTCTTTCCGTTGGTCTTGACTGGAATTATGTTCGAATAGTTCCAGGAATGTAACACTGAATTACAGTTAACGCTCTGGTCGCCTAACTTGACGGATCTTAATTCAAAAGAGCACACTTCGTATACCATTCAACGGTAGGTCAGAGCTAAAAAATAACCGATTTGGAATATCTCAGATATGCCTGACCGTCAGATGAATAAATAATTCAATCTATCTTCGTTCACTCACTAAAAACCGGTGGCATTCGTGGCAAGGTTGTTTTCAGTTGTTTTGTGGGTGAAAGATGGGTCAACGCGTCTTTAGGTTGTGGTTAAAATGCGTTTGCATTTCAGTGTAATTATTATGTGTCAAATACCATTTGCAGAAATTTCCAATAAATAACCACAGTCGTCGCTATGCCATTGGGATCTGCAGAGAAACAATGTTTAAGCATCAGAAATAATATATATGATACTTTAAAAAAAAATTTTGTTAGTCTAGATGCCTTGGTTTATTCTATTATTAACAGAAAAACCTGATTTTTATTTTTATCTCATTTATCAGTTGTGGAATAAATCGTAAACGAACCGTAAAAACGAACCGTATGAAATAATTGTTATAATTATGTCGAATGTATAATATGTAATTTGAAATAATTATGTCGAATCGTTATTAAATAAAGCAAGTTAACTGTAACCCGCCTGTCTTAACATTTTCTGCTTTTGGTTTATTTCTGATTATTTATCGTCTTCTGTTATTAAATATTATTTTAGTTATTTTCTGATATATTTATATTTCAAAAAAATATATTATACGACATTGAGTACACATACTTTTTACAGCAGAATTCTTCGAGAAAAATCTCCAGATTTTTCTACAAAAACATTTTGTAATACATGTATATTTTTGTAACAAAACTCTGACTGTATAAAATGATTTAACAACATTTACAAATTTTAACTATGAAATGTTTAACTTCTTTTAAATTTGTACATTAAAAAAAGTTACTTTGATGTTTTAGCGCTGTATATTTTCTCGACGTTCTGAAAATAACGTTAAAAGTGTTTTCAGCAAATATTAGACTAGAAACATGTGCATATACAAATTTATATTAAATCAGAAATAACATAATTCAGAATTTACTTGCCTTCAGCGTTATTTTCCTCCGAATTTTGCATATAAATATTTGATTAAACAGAGTTCGTACGATTCAAGGACTCTCAAACATATTTTATCGGATTTTTCGGGAAGCAACATTTCCTTATTTAAAGATTAAAAAATATCTTCCGATTTATCTATCAGTACTTAAAAATATCTTATCCTAAACACGTAAAATCTCCTGAATCCCCTGATGAGTACAATGTTGTAAAAAGAAATGATATTTATTTTGGTTTATTTATCAGTTTAGAAGAAGCCATTTGGGCCTCCGTGACCGATTGGTTAAGACATCACGCGGTAGGAAGTTGTGGGTTCGAATCCCAGTGGCTCTATTGCACACACTCTGTGTGCAGCTCTCGGTTGTACTTCTCTTGTGTTGTAATATTAACTTGTGCACTATCTCGTTCTTGTATATTGACGATGACTTATAAGCAGGCTTCATGTCGCACACACATCTCAGATGTATGTTGTTCAATACTAAAAAGGAAGAAAACATAAAAAACATAAAAAAGCGTATAATTTCAAGTTTGTTCTACGCTCTTTCATATAAGAATAAAACTCATTACAAAAGTATAATAAGAACTCAAAAATGTTCTTGAAATTTAGACTTCATTACTTTTTGCTATATCCAAACGCATCTAAAGATATTTTTAGCATTATTTTACACAAATCAAAACTGATTGCACATATTTTAGCGTTTGCGCCTTTCATGCGTTTCATAATAAGGTGTTCTGGTGTAATAACGCCAGGCAGGGTAATAAAGCCAAGTGCTAATATTATGCATAATTATGAAATAATCTGGGATATGACACCTATGTGCTCTGCGCAGAAGGGTTTTGAGTCATATATAGGGATTACAATCCCGAGACTAATTTCCGATCCCGGGATTTCGGGATTGTTTAGATTCAATCCCGGGATCCCGGGATAATCCCGGGATTACGAAAATTAAAATTTCTCCAATATACCAATTTTCACACTAGCTAAATTTCACAATATTGTAAAAAATAATTAAAGCAAAAATACAGCCTAACTTAAGAAAATATACCAAGCTCAAAATGTATTAATTATTAATAAAAAAGTATAGGATAAATTACAAGAATTAGAAATTAAAACAAATATGCTGTTGATGTTTGACAATGCTGCAACAACAACAACAACAAAAGTCTATGTTTTATCTTCCATTATAATTTCTTTCATTTGGTGTTGAAAAAACCTTTGAATAGGTAAATATTTACAATATGGAAAGATAATTAATAAATTAATATCATTAATTAAATTTTGAATTATTCTCATTACCAAATAACTAAAGATTACAAATTTAGGATATAGAAACTGCAGATTTTGGCAAATCATTATAGCCTTTAGCTATCAGTAAATTTCTTAAATCAATTGAAGCGATGAAAATGTTAAATGAAAACCATCTTTAGCAGTCATTCTCGCTAGAATCAAATCCAGTGATTCCTTATCACTACTAAAATAGACCTCTATTTTCAACTTTTTAGAAGGCAATTTATCTTCTGTGCAATCTTGACTTGCGGAAGGAATAGAGTATGTAATAAATTCTGCAATTCATTCGTCAATCCACCTAATGTTTTAAGCACTGCGCTACACCTTTTACATTTAGCTCTTTTTCGATCTTTTGGCGTTAAATAGTAGTACCATATTGAAGATGTATCATTGTCTTTCCGATGAACCACGGAATCCTTTTCATTCGACATCTTTAAAGCAAAGTAAGTCTGAATACACGAAAAGCAAAGAAGTTAGCCCTTAATGACTATCATACACAAATGCGACGCTTATCAGTAAAAGCTAATTCAAAAATGATCTACGAAGTGAAGAAAATTTCGATAAATGCAGTAAAATCGAAAAAAAAAAACCCCAAATGATTTCATTTTTTCTGTCTAAAAGCTGTATGTGTTACATCTGTTTGCAAGTCAACTGTAAAAGATTTACTCCCTTAGAAATATATGTAAAAAATATTTGACGTATATATTCTTTTTCAATCATGTATAAACTTCATGAAAATTGATTTTTTCCCAACCAAAAGCGAAAGTTTATAAATATCTTTTTAAAATTCAGCTGAATATTATTCCACTAAAATACCAGACAATCCCGTAAATCCCGGGATTTTTTTCTGACAAATCCCGGGATTTTCGGGATTAAAAATACACCGGGATCCCGGAATCCCGGGATGCGGGATCCCGGGATTGTAATCCCTAGTCATATAATTAGCAAAAAATAGCTTAAAGTTAATTTGTTCCGTTTGCAGGTCTTATTGCTTTTACAAGCAACTAAAATTAACGCTTGATCTAAAATTTGCGAGATACGTTTTGTGATGTGAAGCCTATTTTTTTTATCCGGAAATACTTTGTTTAATACATAAATTTGTAGTGCATTTAATGCACTTTCAAAATGTTGTAGGAGATTTTGGATATCTTCTCAAGATAAGTTTTAGTTTAAAATGTACTGCGTAATAATTATACGGGGTATAATTATTGGGGTAATAACGCCAATCCTTGGTATTAATACCCCGGTTGTTTCCCAACAGTAGCCGAATTACATCCTAAATATTGATTCAAATAAACACAATTAAAACCGTGCAATGTTCCTAATAATTCTATTTAAACGGTCCTTTTTAAGCAAAAAGAAGCTGACGGACTGATATTCTTTTGCCTCCTCCCACCCCCACACCACACCTTTATTTTTCTTATACTTTCACAAAAAATTTAACATTTTCAATAGCTTAGAATTAAATTTGTCAATTTCTAAGTTTGTAGTGTTTGTATTTTTAGAATTGGGTAATCTACATGACATTATTCCATCTTATTTCACAGTTTTGTTTGCATAGCGTTATTACCCATATAGGTGGTTAATAACGCCAAATAGCATTGGTCAAGAAATCACGCCATTACATTTTATGAATACATATCTGTTAAATTATTTTTTTATAGATAGTCAATGAGTTGATGTATCAAATCAGGTATTTATTTCAAAATTACAATCTAAAACAAAGCCGTGAAAATGGTAGAACATTAACGTGGCGTTATTACCCCGCGATACCTTAATTAGTAATATTTACGCACAAAATCATAAGAAAAATGCAAAGATTTAAAATGTAATTGACAATTTTATTATACTTCAAAAGATATAAATTTACAAAAAACAAGGATAAAAAAACACATAAAAAATGTAGTGGTAATTTACGAGTATTTACCCGCAGAAATACAATTTATGGCAATACAATTTAAATTAAATTCTTCCTTGCTTTTTCATATTTCGCAGTAAATTTATTTATTAGTTTGACTTTAATAACTTTTCTGCTTATTTTGCGCTGAATCCTTTTCGGTATTATATAAGTCCAATTATAAAATAGGTAGTTATGATATAATATTACGTTAACTTACTAAATACTACATTCCCCGTCCAGCATTAGGTTCAATTAAAATTAATACATTTTTGACACTGTAACAAATGACTTTGCGCGTGTAGTTGCTGAAATTCTCACCATTCTATTTGTAACTGTATTGTTATTAGAGGTGGTTATACAGCTATGAATACGGTAGATTACACTACATTGTTTATGCTCATACTTATTTTGAATTATTTTGTCAAATCCTATGTATGATGCATGCAGATGCAACAAGAAATTGCAAAAAAATTATTAAACTTAAAAAAGGTCTAACAGTTTAAAAATAATTCCAACAATTATTGTTAATGCTAAGCATTTTTCATAGTATGCTGTGCACATAATATTTTGTGACACTGTAAATGAACGATAAATGTTACATTCTACAACACATATTTTATAGTCAATCTCAATATTGTGCATCAATAGTTATTATATCGTTTTGTGTATCAATATATATAGTTATATGTAGTTTTGTGTATCAATAGATATATTTGAAATTAGATAATTAAAATACACTGAAGCTGTATTTTTCATGAAGAGCATTAAGGAACATAAGTCTTTTGTATAACTCTGTAAAGGAATAATAAATGTCAGTTCTTTCATAAATGAATGTAAATTTCCTTATAGCTAACATTATTTAACGTCATTAAAATAAACTTAAAACAGGTTTCCCCAGTTCCAGTTATGTAACTGAAAACTTTTTGTTGGTGTGCAAACAAACAATAAAGACTTACATGCTATATGTGACGTGCGTTATTAATCATCAATGGTTGTTAAATTACAGTGCAATCTAAGAGTATTTATGTCGATGAGCATACAGCAAGTCGAACATCTGCGATCATAACTGTAAACCAACTGCAGTCATAAATACTTTTCAAAAACGCTACAAAGTGATTAAAAGACTACAAAATTAATTTATAATGAAAAGGAATTTTACTATTACATTACATAAATGTTTTAGGTATTTTTATTAGTATGACTAGTACGACTGTTATTTATACAATTTATGAGCGCAACATGCTCTAGGAAAATATCTGTAGAATTGTTTAGAGAATAACAAGCATTAATCAAATGAGCATTTGTTTTATTTGTGTCGCAAAGATATCTCCAAATTTTCATTGTCTTTTAGTCTAGCCAGATAAATGATACAAATGCTTACATAGATTTCATAACGATGTGGAAGTCTATATACCGCCTTTAAAATAACATGTAATAGAAGCCTTGAGAGTAATCCCTCCGACGATTGTTTAAAAGTTTTATTGGTTTATTAACAAGAATTTAAGCAGAAACCCCCTTTTCTTAAAATCACATAAATAATATGAAAAGAAATTTGTACAACATGTAAAAACAAAACATAATCTTAAGTTCTTTAAGTTAACTACAAAATAATTTTAACGATAAAATCAATTGACCGTAATGTTATATTCTCTTATTCATTCTCTAAATATATATATTTACATGTATAGCTTACAACATCTAAATACTGTTACGAATTTTGTAAATAGTTAGTGTTTGTACTGTAAAATAATGTAAATAATCCTATTAAGCTCCATTCCTTTTCTAATATTAGTTTTTGTTGCATTGTCTCTGTTATCAAGCAAACGTGTCTATTATTTTCAGTGAATGTGTATGGCAGCTTTGCGAAATATTAGAGATATTGCCAAGTTGGCGTCACTTTTGGCAACTAATTTTGGCGAAAAACTTGGCGATTGTTGGCGATGGTAACCCTTCCCTGTTTATGGTAACCCCCCCCCCTTAGGTCTACTGATACATTGAATGTTGTTCCGTGGTTTTCCGGTTTTTTCTAGAAGGTTGTAGAAACTTCGCCGCATGCTGCGAACCTATATAAGGAGAGCGATACGAGCTGCTGTTGTCATTATTTACCAGTCAGTCATTGAGTGAACAAGGCGTGAGCAAGTTTGCTTGAGTTTCATCTATGTTGTTTTGAATGTTATTAAGTGTTGAGACGTTGTATAAAGAGTCTTTGGGGTCTAAAGCTGTAATTGTACGATAGATTTGAGTAGTTATTTTTGAATATCCAGTAATATTTGTGAGTTTCGAAGACTCTGTTGTTCTGAAGTCTGTAAATAAATTATTTTCTACTTTTCTAAGAGCAAGAGTTTGAAGTTATCTAACCATAAGATCAAAAGAACCCAATATACGCTACAATTTTTGGTGTCAGGAATCGGGATCTTATGGCGAAAACACGAACAATGGACGTACAACTGAAAGAACTGTTAGAAGCTATTAACGGATTAAGAACAGAGCTGACCAATAAAATTGATAAAGGCCAAGAAGAGTTGGCGGATAAAATGAATAAAGGCCAAGAAGAGTTGGCGGACAAAATGAATAAAAACGAAGAAAGAATGGAACAGTTGACAAATAAAATTGATAAAGGCCAAGAAGAGTTGGCGGAAAAGATGAATAAAGGCCAAGAAGAGCTGGCGGAAAAGATGAATAAAGGCCAAGAAGAGTTGGCGAATAAAATCGACAAAGTCCAAGAAGATGTGACTGAAGAAATGAAAAGAAGCCAAGAGAGAATGGAAGAATTAAAGGAGGAAGTTAATAAAAGCCAAGAAGAAATGAAGAAAACTTTGGAAGAAAAGTTCTCATCGGTAGAGAGAAGAATAGATTCGGTAGAAGAGAAAATTCAGAATGAAGTTAGTAATGTTGAACAGAAAATGAAAAGGAAAATTGTGGAAGTAGAAGAGAAAATTCAAAACGAAGTTTGTAACGTTGAAGAGAAAATCAGTAACGTTGAAGAGAAAATACTAGGTGAAGTAGATGAAAAGCTAAATAAAAAAGTACAAGATCTTGAGAATAAACTTTCAGCGTCTAGTGGTATTTATGAAGAATTTAGGAATCCGCCTGCTTCTCCCGTGCACATTAAGCTGTCGACATACGATGGAAAGAGTTCCTGGCAAGTTTACAAGACCCAATTCACCATTGTAGCTGAAGCGAACAAATGGAGTGACGAGGTGAAAGCTTGTCAACTGGCAGCATCTTTAAGAGGAGAAGCCGCCGACGTGCTGCAAACATTGCCCGATATGACGCAACTCAATTTTGAGACTCTAAGTTGTGCACTTGAAATGAGATTCGGCGAAAAATTCTTCAAGGATTATACGAGAATACAAATGAAAAGCCGCCATCAAAAATCGAGTGAAACCCTTCAAGAGTTTGCCTCGGAAATTGAACGGCTTGCAAATTTAGCATTCATTGACTGTCCAACAAATGTACGGGAAATGCTCTCACTGCAATATTTTGTAGACGGAATAAAAGATCCAGAAGTGCAGAGAGCGGTACGAATGGCAGATGTACAGGATTTAAAGGCTGCACTACTATATGCCTTAAAGTTGGAAGCAGCTACACAAGCCAGCCGAAGAGATCGTCATTCAGTCCGAGGGGCAACGGTGAACAAAAGCTCAGACACTGAGATCGACTTCTTGAAAGAAATTAGGAAATTAAATCAAGAGATTGAAGCTTTAAAATATGGAAGAACAAGCGCAAGAAGACAGAATCTCACGTGCTGGGGATGCGGTGATACAGGACATCTCCGAAGAAATTGCCCCAAAATCCACGAACGTGAGATAAATTCAAACAGTCAGCAAGGAAACTAAATTTTGGCCATCTCGCGGGGCGGAGGTTGTCAGAAAATGAAAAGCCCCACCTGAAGATCCTCCAGATATCAAAAATGAGCGGCGGTGATAACGAATTATATGTGATAGGCTTTATTAACGGAATTCAGTGCCGTATGATTGTCGATACAGGAGCCAATGTGACAATAATAAGAGAAGATTTGGCTCGAAAATTGAAATGTAAACTCATCTGGACTCCACCATGCGTTACCCTGCAAACTGTGACGGGCGACAAGATAGGCATATATGGGAAGGCAAATTTAACTATCAACTTTGGAGGAACGAAATATTACCATACGGCATATGTGGCTGACAAAACAGATCCTTGCTTAATCGGGCTAGATTTTCTGAAGAAGTTTGACTTCAAGCTTGATTTCAAAAATAACAAAATGCTCTCAAAATTTGAAGAAATAAGTCTTTTTGGATTGAATAACGAAATTGAATGTAAACAAGCAGTAATAGCCAAAGAAGACATCAATCTAGATCCAAGAACAGAATTTTTAGTTCCAGCTGTAATTAAAAATGAAACTAATTACCGATTTGGCCATATAGATTATCCAGAAGACAATAGTACACAAGCAGGAGTATTGGTGGCTTCTTCTGTGGTAGACCTCTGGAAAAAGACAATTCCAATCAGAATTGCTAACATCAGTGATAAGATGAGGACTATCAAGAAAGGAGAGGTGATAGCGTCATGTGCTCCTGTGACGTGCATAAGTCAAAATTCCAGTCACTCTGAGAAATCTTCAGATAATTTAGTCAAGGATTTGTTACAAAATACAGACTTAAATCCAAAACAGATGGAAGCTGCTGAAAATTTAATTAGAGAATTCCAAAGTTTATTTTCCCAAACATCTGAAGACTTTGGACGAACTAAAATGGCACAACACCGAATTGACACGGGAGATCACTCTCCTATTAAACAGCACCCTAGACGATTACCTTTTGCCAAGCAAGAAGAGGTGCAGAATTTAATTAAAGATATGGAAGAAAATGACGTCATCGAACCATCAACAAGTCCATGGGCGTCTCCCATTGTATTAGTAAGAAAGAAGGATGGTTCTACAAGATTTTGTGTAGACTACCGCCGACTGAATGACGTCACCAAAAAGGATAGTTACCCTCTGCCAAGGATTGACGACACTCTTGACACACTTGCGGGCAACACTTGGTTCTCGACTTTAGACTTGAAGAGTGGTTACTGGCAGGTAGAGATCCATCCCGACGACCGCGAGAAGACTGCCTTTACAACGGGACAAGGATTATGGCAGTTCAAGTAATGCCTTTTGGTCTATGTAACGCACCTGCAACTTTTGAACGCCTTATGGAAACGGTTCTTCGGGGACTGTCATATGAGGCATGTCTTGTTTATTTAGACGATATCATAATCATAGGAAAATCTTTTGATGAACATCTGAACAACCTCAGGCGGCTGCTACAAAAGTTAAAGGAAGCTAATTTGAAGTTAAGCCCTTCGAAGTGCAGTTTGTTTCGCAATGAAGTCGCCTACCTTGGACACATCATTTCGGCGGAAGGAGTTAGGACTGATCCGGAGAAGATATCGGCCGTGAAAAATTGGAGTCGTCCAGCAGATGTTCACCAGCTTCGAAGTTTTCTAGGATTATGCACCTATTACAGAAAATTCGTCAAAGGCTTCTCGATGATTGCAAGACCACTTCATAAATTAACAGAAGCCAATCAAAAATTTATGTGGACACAGGAATGTGACGCTGCTTTCGAAAAGCTTAAGGAGGCCTTGACATCCACTCCAATTCTGTCGTATCCTCAAATTGATAAACAGTTTATACTTGATACGGATGCAAGCAACGGAAGCATTGGCGCTGTACTGTCCCAGGAAATCGACGGCCAGGAGCGTGTTATCGCCTATTTCAGCAAGTGCTTGTCAAAGGCCGAGCGAAACTACTGCGTAACAAGAAACGAGCTTCTTGCTGTAGTGAAAGCCATAGACCACTTTCATCACTATCTTTACGGTCGAAAGTTCCTGATCCGAACTGATCATGCTTCTCTAACTTGGCTATTGAATTTTAAGAACCCTGAAGGCCAGATAGCCAGGTGGATACAAAAGCTTCAAGAGTACGATATGGAGATACGCCATCGAAAAGGCTCATCACATGGAAATGCAGATGCTCTCTCAAGAAGACCCTGCTCAGAGAATTGTAGATACTGCGACCGGGTTGAGAAGAAATTTAATGTCAAAGGTCCTATAGTAAGACAAGTTACAACTGGGTCTACATCATCGCAAGATCCGTGGAGTGACGAGAGCCTGCGTAAAGATCAACTTGCTGATCCTGAAATTAAGCCAATTCTAGAGCTGAAAGAGGAGTCCAACAGGAAGCCCAGCTGGCAAGACATGGCCCATTACCATCCTACGACTAAACGTTATTTGGCTCTCTGGGATTCCTTACATTTTAAGAACGGCATCTTGTACCGAAAATGGGAGTCTGACGATGGAAAGACATGTAGATGGCAACTACTACTCCCTAAGTCGAGAATTTCTATGGTCCTTCAAGAACTGCATGGTAGTCCCACAGGAGGTCATTTTGGTGTAATGAATACCCTGAAAAAGGTTCGAGAGCGTTTCTACTGGAATAATGTTCGCAGTGACGTGGAGAAGTGGTGTCGAACTTGTGACACCTGTGTAGCACGTAAAGGTCCTAAGAGGCGAACCCGTAGGCGATTGCAACGTTATAATGTAGGAGCTCCTTTCGAACGAATTGCTCTAGACATCCTGGGTCCACTTCCTAGAACATCTGATGGCAATAAGTACATCCTCGTTGTCATGGACTACTTCACTAAGTGGCCTGAAGCCTATGCCATTCCTAATCAAGAGGCGGTAACCTTAGCAGACATACTACTTCAACACTGGGTTTCCAGATACGGAGTTCCTCTTCAAATCCATTCCGATCAAGGAAAAAACTTTGATTCCACTGTGTTTAAGAAAATGTGCGGACTACTCGGTATGGACAATACTCGAACTACACCTCTACATCCTCAATCGGACGGCATGGTGGGGCGGTTCAATCGTACCATCCTAAATAGCCTCTCTCTCCTGGTGTCTAGAGACCAACATGACTGGGACAAGAAATTGCCTCTTTTCCTGCTTGCCTACAGGAGTGCCACTCATGAGGCCACTGGTTACTCCCCTTCTCAAATGCTCTTTGGTCGTGATCTTCGTCTGTCTGCTGATCTTTTGTTTGGCCGTCCTCCTGATGCTCCTTCATCGCCTGAGGAATATGTCGATGAACTCCAGGCACGGATTGAGGAGATTCATTGTCTAGCGAGGAACCGAATTGGACTGGCATCAGAAAAGATGAAGACACGGTACGACACAAAGGCAACTGGACATGAGTTCAACGAAGGTGACAAAGTTTGGTTGTGGAATCCGATACGTCGTAAGGGACTGTCGCCAAAACTACAAAGAAACTGGGACGGTCCTTACACAGTCGTCAACAGGCTGAATGACGTCGTCGTACGCATACGAAAATCGCCACACACCAAACCCAGGGTCGTACATTATAACCGGCTAGCCCTTTATTTTGGCCAAAGTGAATAGAAATTCAAAACTGGAATTTCAGACCATGGTCATGAAAGTCACTTTTTGTAAATATGTAAATAGTAATTAGTTCTTATTTATGTACTTCTTATTATTGTTATTATTTATTATTTTATTTATTTATTTATTTTAAGTGTTTTCCTCTAACTCAAGGATTGCACTGCCCGGGACGTGCAGTCTTTGAGGAGGGGGTAGTGTTACGAATTTTGTAAATAGTTAGTGTTTGTACTGTAAAATAATGTAAATAATCTTATTAAGCTCCATTCCTTTTCTAATATTAGTTTTTGTTGCATTGTTTCTGTTATCAAGCAAACGTGTCTATTATTTTCAGTGAATGTGTATGGCAGCTTTGCGAAATATTAGAGATATCGCCAAGTTGGCGTCACTTTTGGCAACTAAGTTTGGTCGCCAAATTTGGCGATATATCGCCAAGTTGGCGACAAACTTGGCAGTTGTTGGCGATGGTAACCCTTCCCTGTTTATGGTAACCCCCCGCCTTAGGTCTACTGATACATTGAATGTTGTTCCGTGGTTTTCCGGTTTTTTCTAGAAGGTTGTAGAAACTTCGCCGCATGCTGCGAACCTACATAAGGAGAGCGATACGAGCTGCTGTTGTCATTATTTACCAGTCAGTCATTGAGTGAACAAGGCGTAAGCAAGTTTGCTTGAGTTTTATCTATGTTGTTTTGAATGTTATTAAGTGTTGAGACGTTGTATAAAGAGTCTTTGGGGTCTAAAGCTGTAATTGTACGATAGATTTGAGCAGTTATTTTTGAATATCCAGTAATATTTGTGAGTTTCGAAGACTCTGTTGTTCTGAAGTCTGTAAATAAATTATTTTCTACTTTTCTAAGAGCAAGAGTTTGAAGTTGTCTAACCATAAGATCAAAAGAACCCAATATACGCTACAATACGTTTACACTACCTTCAATCCATGTCGCACAACATATTCTTGGGAAATGTTATTACAATGTTTCAGACTGCAACAAACGTTTATCACTCATCATTATTTTTTCTTTCATTTTTTTCACAAATGAATTCCCAATGTCTCACACCATTTATTTTGGCCAGACAAATGACCAAAACACTTAAATGGATCTCTTATAGATATGGAAGACGACGAGCCGTCTTTGAATTTTAATGCAAGCTAATTGGTAGCTGAAGTGTAATTTGTCTGGCTCTTGCTAAACAGTTTCTTTATATAACTAGAACTTTGAGGAAAGTCTTCCTGAATTAGTTGGAAAAAAGTAAAATAAAATATTTTAGTATAATAGTATAATTAAATATATATATATATAAACCATAATAAATAAATAAGCAATAAACTGTGGTATAAATAAAAAATATGTTGTGTTTTATTGTTATTGTATCACATATGTTATTAACTGTGGGATGTTTTAAAGTTATTAAAAATATATTTATTATAAATAGCATAATTACTACTATGCTTGGCGCAGATTTATCTGATAAATAACGTATAATACGTAAGTACCGGTAATTCACACTCAGTATTGTAAATCTAATTTGATTTTGAATCAAAATTATTAACCACCATGAAGTAGTATTAATATGGAAAGAAAGACAGGCCCAAAATGTAAATCTGAATTGCATAAATTTGAATTGTCAGTTATTCTCTAAATAAATATGCTTTTATATATACATAACCATTCATTGTATTACAATATCTGAACCATTGAATTTCATAGAAAATTACCATATTGAAACATGGGGGAAAAATAAATAAAATGATTACAATTGGAATTCCCAGAACAAAAGCAGAATCGCCAAGCCCCAAATACTTTTGAAATACAAAGGAAGTGTGTGGTTTTATCTTCGTATTAGCCATAAAAAAGCAGAATAACACGAATTTAGGGCTGCCAACACACATAAAACCAAAATTAAATGAAGAAAAAAAGCAAAATACAACAAAATTCAAAATTGAATAGAAGGTTAATAAAAAATTTAAATCGCATTTGCAATGTGTTAACAGAAAAAATATACCATACATTAATATGTAAACAAAATTATTTAATTTGACTATGCTAACCTAAACTTAATGTATATTTATATCTTATAATATCTAAATACATTTACAGTTTCTTCAATGCCTGCGCACAACATGCTCTAGGGAAGTGTTACTTTAATTGTTTAGACTGCAACAAACGTTTATCACACATTATTTTCCTTTCGTATTTACTGTGACAAATGAATCCCCAATGTATCACCCCATTTAGTTTGGCCAAAAAAATGACCCAAACACTTAAACGGATATCTTACAGATAGAGAAGACAACGAGTCGCCTTTGAATTTTAATGCACGCTAATGAGTGTCTGGAGTGTAATTTGTCTGGCTCTTGCTTAACAGTTTCTTTAATTAACTAGATATTTGAGGAAAATCCTTCTCAAGAAGATGGAATGAAAAAGTAAAAGAAAATATTTCTGAATGCACATAAAAAATATTCTTTAGTCAAAAAAGCATAATATATATATTTTTTTTAAATAGCAGCATCGATGAAAAAAAGAAAATTTAGATAGATTTTTGTGTTTAGTGTAAACAAATATATTATATATATATATAATGCAATGTATATACCGGGTGTCCCAAAAATGACTGATGGATTTTAAAATTCAATAACTTGCAAACGGTGACAGCTATTAAAAAAATTTCTGCAGGAGGGCTATGTATAATGTCAGGAGTTTTTTTACCGCAATTCTTGATTTTAGTTCGAATTTTAAATAACAGATGGCGCTGATGGTGGTTGGCGGCCAGTCGACGCCGAAACTTACTTCATTCACCTTTGATGGAAAAGAAGGAGATTAAGGCTATGGAGTACGTCTCATTCTACAATACAGTCTTGCTCTCAGGCCCCAATTCTGGACTCATTCGATATGATTTCGATGGAATGCGTTGTTGCCCTGGAAATAAGAGATTGTTCAATAGTGGAATACAGCATTCAGAAGTGGGCATAAATTTCGCAAGCAGTATTTGAGTTTCCAGAAGATTTTCGTTTATGAAGTTTTATTTTCTGGATTAAATTACTTTTTTATGGCACGATTTAAAGAATATTTTATGCATCATATTTTAAAACTAGATAAAGAGATTTTTCAATTTGATGATTTTGTTATATTTTTAAGAAATTTTAGATCTTTTAAGAAAATCCGTCAGTAGATTTTTATGAATGTTCCAAAAATAATCATGAAAACTGTTGATAGTACATTATTGTGTAAAATAACTACCAAAAACTAATATTATAAGTTGCCTTGTTTAGCCCTTTTCAATAGGATTAGTCTATCGTTGCATTAAAATAGAAAAAAAAATTAAATAAATGTGAGTTAATTAAAATTTATTTTCCCGGATTAAATTACTTTTTATGGCATGATTTAAGGAATATTTTAGGCACCATACTTTAAAACTACACTGTTAAAAATTTGAAACCTTTGCTGCATCGTCACTCCTCCACTTTTATAGAAAGAGATTACTTCACTGTATTATGGAGCATTCTCATTGGTCAAAATAGGGAATATTCTATAATAGCAGTGGAGTGACGATGCAACAAAAGTTTCCAATTTTCAACAGTTTAAGGTGAAGATATCTTGCTCTTACACTATAAAAATCTGCTGCATTTTGTTGGATACGCACTCCGCTTGTATAGAAACACGGTTAATTGATTGTATTATGAGGCATTGTTATTGGTCGGAAAAGAGATATTATATACAAGCGGCGGAGTGCGTATGAAGCAAAATGCAGTAGATTTTTAACACTGTGGGGCCCGATTCTGAATTCAATCGATGTAATTTCAATGGCATGCGTTGTTTCCATGGAAATAACAGATTGTTCGATAGTGGAATACAACGTTAAGAAGTGGGCATAAATTTCGCAAGCAGTATTCGAGTTTGCAGAACATTTTCGTTTAGGAAGTTTTATTTTCCCGTATTAAATTACTTTTTATGGCACGATTTTAAGAATGTTTTATGCATCATATTTTAAAACTAGATAAAGAGATTTCTTTAATTTCATAATCTTTGTTATATTCTAAGAAATTTTAGATCGATTTAGATTGTTATATTCATGCTCAATTTTGAATATTGTATTTTTCTATAGAAGAATTTGTTATTTCCATGACAAAACACATTCCATTGAAATCATATCGAATGAGTTCAGAATCGGGCCCCACAGTGTTAAAAATCTGCTGCATTTTGCTTCATACGCACTCCGCCGCTTGTATCTCTTTTCCGACCAATAACAATGTGTCATAATACAATGAGGTAACCGTTTCTATACAAGCGGTGTGCGTGTACAACAAAATGCAGCAGATTTTTATAGTGTAAGTAGAGTTGCAAAAAGTCGGTTTATTCCCGGGTTTATTTCCAATAGACTAGGTTTATTCCCTGGTTTATTCCCCAAAAAACGAATTATTCCTAAAAATCCCGGTTTTTTTCCAAGTTTATTCCTAAAATCCCGGTTTATTCCCGGGTTTAAACCGGCTTTTTTCTAACCTTTGCAAAGCTAAGTGTAAGAGCAAGATTGTAGCAAGATATCTTCACCTACACTGTTAAAAATTGAAAACTTTTGCTGCATCTTCACTCCACTGCTGTTATAGAATATCTCTATTTTGACCAATGAGAATGCTCCATAATACAGTGCAGTACACTGATAAAAATTTGCTGCATTTTGCTGCAACGCACTCCACCGCTTGTATATAATATCTCTATTCCAACCAATGAGAAAGCTCCATTTCACGGCCAAGTAACCGTTTTCTATACAAGCAGGAAAGTGTGTTGTAGCAAAATGAAGCAAATTTTTATCAGTGTAACTTCTTTCTATAAAAGTGGAGGAGTGACGATGCAGCAAAGGTTTCAAATTTTTAACAGTGTAGTTTTAAAATACGGTGCCTAAAATATTCCTTAAACCATGCCATAAAAAGTAATTTAATCCGGGAAAATAAATTTTAATTAACTCACATTTATTTTATTTTATTTTTTCTATTTTAATGCAACGATAGACTAATCCTATTAAAAAGGGCTGAACAAGGCAACTTATAATATTTGTTTTTGGTAGTTATTTTACACAATAATGTGCTATCAACAGTTTTAATGATTATTTTTTGAACATTCATAAAAATCTACTGACGAATATTCTTAAAAGATGTAAAATTTCTTAAGAATATAACAAAAATTATCAAAATGAAAAAATCTCTTTATCTAGTTTTAAAATATGATGCATAAAATATTCTTTAATCGTGCTATAAAAAAGTAATTTAATCCGGAAAATAAAACTTCATAAACGAAAACATTCTGCAAACTCACATGCTGCTTGCGAAATTTATGCCCACTTCTGAACGCTGTATTCCGCTATCGAACAATCTGTTATTTCCAGGGCAACAACGAATTACATCGAAATCATATCGAATGAGTCCAGAATCGGGACCTGAGAGCAAGACTGTATTGTAGAATGAGACGTACTCTATAGCCTTAATCTCCTTCTTTTGCGTCAAAGTTGAATGAAGTACGTATGTCTCGGCGTCGACTGGCCGCCAATCGCCATCAGTGCCATCTGTTGTTTGAAATTCGAACTAAAATCAAGAATTGCGGTAAAAAAAAAAACTCCTGACATTATACATAGCCCTCCTGCAAAAAAATTTTAATAGCTGTCCCCGTTTGCAAGTTATTGAATTTTAAAATCCATCAGTCATTTTTGGGACACCCGGTATATATATATATATATATATTATTATAAAAATAGTTTCAAGTGCTATTCAGTGATTTATACACTTTCGAACATAATAAAATTGAAATGCATCTATGATGTACGTACTAAAATATACATTCTCAAGAATCTTTGATGCAAGGAATGAATTTTATTACCACACAAAAGTTTTCTGTTAAATAATTGTATGGTGATAATATTGCTTCGTGCGCGTTTTAATTGTATTGAACTATTTGACATTGGTTATAATTTGTTGAATAGCAGTTTAGAAAAATGGGTTCCGAGGTTGTTTTTTTTTTTAACAAGTTGAGCGCCACGGTGATTGACAATGAAATTATTCTTTAGGCTGCGTCAATCACCGGTAAATGATAGTGTAAATAAAGATATTATGTAATTGTTTAATAAATTTTAAGTAATTATTTAAAATAATTTAAATATTTTATTTTAATGTCTTACTTTAGACAGCTAGGAGACACTCATGGCCGGAAACGGAAAGTTCAGTGTCACTCACCGGTGACTGACATAAAACTCAACGTTTTAATATTTTACCATTTTTTTCTAAATAAACTAAAGGTTACACTTACACGACTAAATAGTCATAAAATTCATGTTCCTCGCTTTTTCCGGATGACAGTCTTTAGATGAAGGATTACTTTTACCACATGTTTTGTTATCTCATATGTAACTAGCAGTACTTCCGAACAGACTTCCGAATATCATTGCATAATATTATCTTTTCACATTACTAATCTGTTTAATTCATGAGTATTTCTGCATCGAAAAAGCAGGAAATGAAAATTTTCATTTTTGTCCCCACTAAGAGGATAAAAAGCACTTTTTAAACTTTGTTTTAATTTTATGCATGAACGTGATGGGAAACGGTAGACTATTACATGACAGGTCGCTTTGCAAGGTACTATACAATATAATAATTGTCAGATTTAAATATTATAATTAATTCGTTGTTTTTTATTCCTACAGTTCAGTGTTCTCGCGATTGATTTTCCAGATTTATATAACCTGATCGAAATTTTTAACACCATGGCTGTATGTTTCATTTTCTTACTACAGGTTTCACACGGGTCGCGTTATTTTATATTAAGTAAAATATCAGTGTATTTTATTTGAAAAATAAATAATTAAATAATTAAAATAAATAAATAAATAAATAAATAATTAAATTAAAATAAATAATTAAAAAAATAATTCTTTGCAAAATAAATATCTAGTATAATATATACTTATATTATACTTATTTGTTTTAAATACTTATATTAAAATATACTTATTTATTTAAAAAAATAAATAAGAATTTAGTTCTAATGTACGAGATATTTCCTTATTTAAGCATAGATATTCTCTAAGAAAATTCTAGTAACGAAGAACGTCCTTGTTTGGAAATTTAAGGAGTCCTACGAACGCTGTTACTCTGTTATGATCAATTTGTAGATATTCTTTACTACCCATGTTGTGTTGCAGTTCAGTTTAAATTTTTAAAGAAAAAATATCCGGGTATGGTTTCTATTTATAGGTCTGTATGTGAATGCTACCGGCATGTACGCTAATGACTGTTTGAGTGCATACTGAAATATCGAATAATCACAATTAATTCCATCATCTAGTGGGTTCTAATATATGAAAATCAATTTATCCCTAAATGCAACATTTCATCTGCAGAAACCTACAAAATAATGTTTTAATGTTGCAACTTGTATATGTTTTAAATAATGAGGATTGAAAATTGCTCTTTGCATGATAAACAATTTTAACTATTGTTTATTTCTATTTTTAATATATAACAAAGTATAACTAAGTATAACTATTTTTAACTAACTTACGTTTATTTCTATATTTTTATTAATCATCCTCACAAACAATTTCTTAATTATAAAATATTTAACAGAAGTCCTTATAATGAACAACCGTTTATATACAGGGTGTTCACTCTCAACGGTGGCCAGTGGCTAATTTCTGAACCTTAAGTTTTCTGAACCGCATAGTTCCAGTTGCAAAAATGCTGTAAAAGAGATTAAAAAAATCGTTTTTTGAACGATATTGATAAAAAAAATAATAAAAAAATACAAAAATTAAATTTTTATCAGAGGTCCCGGTCCTATAAATGATAGTAAGTAAATGTTTACCTTTACTGTAACAAGTTCGACAAAAAAGTCCCATTCTTCTGCGATTAAAACTGACCGAGTAACAGCTGTTTAAAGTTGAAGCATCTTTCTGAAGCAAGCTGCAAAATAGGGGTTAGTCACAAATTTACTGGAAATAAAAAGAAACATCAGATATAAAATTTAACATTAAACATTGAGAGTAAAATAATTTTTACAATATTGTTTTTAATTATATGTTGATGTTTACATATTAAAGCAAGATATACAATTTGTACTAAAAATATAAATAAAGAAATAACAGAAATTTTGTTAAATTTAATTAGGAAAAGCAACAGCCACAATTCGTTACAAAAATTATACATATTTTAAATTCTAATAGAATACTTAACCTAATTGACTTTGGTTTGGTTTGGTTTATTTTTGTTGGCCGATTATCTACGCTAGGGATATACGCCCTGGGAAAGTGCCCTTCGTGGGGGTCTTTCTAAGGGAACCTAACACGTATTTACGCAAGGTTCGAAGAAAACCACAAAAACTCAGAACGGTTAGGCCGATAGCCGCGATTGGGTTTGAACCCAGCACCTTCCGTCTACCAGTAAAGAGGTCAGAACCTCTCGGCCACTGGTGGGGCCCTAATTGACATTGGAGCAATCCTATAAAATAAATAAATGGTACGCACCTAAAGTAATATTCATATTATATTGTTATTGAATAAAAATAAGTATGCGAATTTAACCTCAATCGAAAATTTTTGAGTGAATTAAAATTTGAATACAAATTTTGAACTACACTCTTAAAACTGTGCCTCTGATATAAGAGGTACATTCGGAACTTTTTGCCTCTGACAATTTTTAAAGGCACAAATCGAACTTAGTGCCTCTGACACTTTCGTATCGGTGACTCTTATTTTGTCGTGACTTGACGTTTTTCTTGAAAATCAGAGGCACTTTTTCTAAGAGCCTCTCATATCAAAATAATAGAACCCATGATATGCTTGTGCCTTTTATATAAGAGGTACAGTTTTAAGAGTGTAGGAAAACATACATATGAACGTTTTAAGTAAAATAAAATCCTCGCTTTATCGCATTTTTTTTTCTATCAGTCTATACCAATCTGTACTAATGTAACTCTAAAAACTCCAAATTTATAATGAAAACCAATAGACACATTTAAAGGTTTTTCGCTATTTTAAAAAATTTAATTTTGTAGATAAAGAGAATTTTTAAATTCACACCTACAATTTTTTTAACCAATCTAGTAGTTAATTAATTAAAATTAACACTACCGCAAACCTTATACGGCGGCAACACCTTCAGTTAAATCGCTTTAAAAAATACTTTTACCTTATTTAAAACATTTTTGTAATTTGAACTACATGTGTGTGACTAAGAGTTGAAGAATTAGCCATTGAACCTTTCTGGAAATGCATTTAGAAATTAGCCATTGGCCGTCGTTGAGACGTTGTATGCCATTCGTATTATATATATATCACTTGTATAAATATATAATACGAATTCAGTACCTCTTAAAAATGTAAGCTTTTCTAAACCTTTAACCCCTTCGCGACGAAACTATTTTTTTTTTTTTTTTTATCTTTTACTTTTGGTATTTCAAAAAAAAATGTGTAGTTTAATCGCTAAAATACTTTGGTTAAATAATGTAAACTTTACAGAAAAAAATAACCTGTGAGAATAACGAAGGATTCTGAGCATGTTAAGAGACACGTGCACCAATCTCTTATCCCCAAGGGATTCATGAGATCTTAAAAGTAGATTTTTAAATCATTACTTTCTTTTGCCTAATATAACATTATTTTTTCTCGATGTATATATAAACATTTTTATGTATGTGCAAACCGTTCTCATCTTTAAGGACTGATATCTTGACTAAGTTAAGATAATTGGTTTCAAATATTTCTAAAAACACTATTTTTGTGCTACTGCAACAGTGGGTACCTTCAGAGCTGATGAACGCATTTGCTGAATTATCGCAAATCGAAATTTGTGTGCAATGAAAAATTGGATTATCTCAAAAACTATGCGACGTAGAAGACTGCTATGTTTTCCCTGGAAAGTTTAAATTAACTTACGCTATCCTTAAATATATCATAGTTTTAGTTTCGATACCGTGATTGGAGGGAGAGGGGGCATATTTTTGCATTTTATGTTTGATGAAATCTCTGAAGGTATATTATGTAAAATTAACGTAAATATATTTTTGAATTCGGCGTTATGAAAACTTTTTCCCAATAAGCAAAGGAATATAGATTTTGTTTATGTAACTTAAATAGTTTTTTTAATATAGAATTTTATTAAAATATTTGCGAATGATTAACGATCTATAAATATGATGATTAATACCCTTTATTACTTCAGTTAAACTGCACTTACCGCATTCGATAGTTTGCGAGTAAAATGGCTGTAATAGACGAACAAGCACACACAAGAGTGATCTTATAACGGTTTCTTTTTTACTTTTTAAAAACAGAAGCTTAAAATAAAAACTCTTTTGTTGACGAAAGATTTTAATCTACCATATTCAACATTTTCTGCTGCTTAAACTGCAAAAATTATTGCATATAAAAACATTAATTTCAGTAATATTATACAGAAATGTAATAATATATATGCAGAAGCAAATGAATTTGAAATCAAAGAAAAAATTTAAGTGTTATTTAATTTTGTAATAGATCAATATGTTCAATTACGCTTCTTACTTGATTTTCCTCTTGTAATATAATATACTGATTCAGAATTTCTAAGTAATTAAAACTTTATAAGTTTTGAGTTTTAGATTGTATTTTTCAAACAAATATATGATTTGATGCAGCAACTCATTGACTATCTATATAAAAAAAATAATTTAATAGATATGTATTCATAAAAAGTAATGGCGTGATTTCTTGACCAATGCTATTTGGCGTTATTACACACCTATATGGGTAATAACGCCATGCATACAAAACTATGAAATAAGATGGAATAATTGTATGTAGATTGCTCAATTCTAAAAATACAAACTCTAAAAACTTAGAAATTGACAAATTGCATTCTAAGCTATTGAAAATGTTCATTTTTTGTGAAAGTGTAAGAAAAAGAAAGGTGTGGTGTGTGAAGAGAGGATGAGGCAAAAAAATATCAGACCGTGAGCTTCTTTTTGCTTAAATAGGACCGCTTAAATAGAATTATTAGAAACATTGCACAGTTTTAACTGTGTTTATTTGAATCAGTATTTAGGATGTAGCTCGGCCACTGTAGGGAATCAAGCGGGGCATTAATGCTAAGGATTGGCGTTATTATCCCGTTATAGTTATTGCGCTGTAAATTTTAAATTACAAATTATCTCGTGAAGATATCCGAAATCTTCAACAACATTCTGAAAGTCCATAAAATATACTACAAATTTATGTAATTAACAAAGTATTTCCGGATTTAAAAAAAAATAGTCTTCACATCACAAAACGTATCTCCCAAATTTTAGATCAAGCGTTAATTTTAGTTGCTTGTAAAAACAATAAGACCTAAAAATGAAAGAAATTAACTTGAAGCTGGTTTTTTGCGATTTATATGACTCAAAACACTTCTGCGCAGAGCACATGGGTGTCATTTCCCAGATTATTTCATAATTATGCATAATATTAGCACTTGGCGTTATTACCCCGCCTGACGTTATTACACCAGACCACCTTACTACTAATCAAATATAAGACTAATAATTTAAATTCAGCTGAAATATAAGTTTCACTCTAATATTTTGCATTATCAAAGCAGCATATGTACACTCAGGAACATTGAAAATAGCGACCCAAGAAGAAAGCATCGGATTGAAATGAAATTTAATGCACATAATGATACGGATGAGAGATTGACTTGATCTCAAAATAAAGACAATTAAACAAATACAGGGTGTGCAACGACGCAAATACAGGGCAACTTCAATAGCGCGTTGGACCACCTCCAGCTGCAATACATGCCGCCACACGGTCCGGCATAGAGTTGATTAGACACCTGATGTTGTCCTGAGGCAGATGGGTCCATAAATCTTGCACAGCCAACACCAAATCATGCACCGAATGACACGATGGCATCTGACGTTTTAGCTGATCCCACACATGCTCTATAGGGGACAAGTCGGGAGAGCGGGCCGGCCATGGAAGAGTCTGAAATTGACGTAGGAAGTCTTGAGCAACTCTTGCTGTATGCGGACGAGCATTATCTTGTTGGAAAATCGCCCCTGGGAGACCATTTAGGAAAGGTCCTACATGGGGTCGAAGCACCTCATCAACATAACGTTGGCCCGTTAAGTTTCCATGAATCACAATTAGAGTGGACCGGCTATCATAGGCTATGGCCCCCCCAAACCATTACACCAGCTGTGCGGGCAGTGTGACGTGGAACAGTGTGGGAGGAATTGTACCGCTCACCAGGGCGCCTCCACACCCGTACACGGTTGTCATCTGTCCCCAAAACAAACCGGGATTCATCACTAAACACAACCTTTTGCCAATCTGTGACATTCCACGTTGATCTGGCTTGGCACCACTGTAGACGCAGTCGCCGATGTTCCGGTGTTAAAGGGAGTGCACGAAAAGGGCGCTTGGATTTTAGACCTGCTTCTGCAAGGTGTCTGGAAATTGTTTGGGGAACAATTGCTACGCCTACGTCTGCTCGAATCGTTGAACGAGTCACTGTGGGGTCCACGAGTGCTTGCCGCACGATCCTTCGATCCTCTCTTCTCGTGGTCTTTCTGGTCGCTCCAGACCCGATTCTCCGCACGTGGGTACCTTCTCGTGTCCACTGCTCCCAACATTTTCTAACGGCACACTCCGAACGATCCACCTGGCCAGCAACACGGCGCGTCGACCAGCCTGCAGTTTTCATTCCGATGATCAGGCCTCTCTCAAACTCGCTTAACTGTGAAAAATGTCTTCTAGCACGTTTACCTGGCATGTTTCGCTTACCAAAGTCTTCCTTCAATCAGTAGGTAATCGTCGCGTTTATGAATCTTCGATTTTGCGCTGGCTTATATAGCACCTTCTTCCTGATTGTAGCGCCATCTCGGCGTGTATGAGCATGCGTATTGGCACGAAAATTGCATCATTTGCATATCACATTACGCTGTACTTATTTGCAAAGTTTCGTAATTATACATAGCTTTCTTCTTGGGTCGCTATTTTCAATGTTCCTGAGTGTATTATAATACATTTTCTGTATATACATGTAAAATTTCCATATAATTAAAAGTATAAAAAATCCCCAACAAATTCGCATGTATTTTCTAGATAATTATGAAAATCCGTTTCTTTTTCAAAAAGTCGCGAGTCATCTAGTATAAACACATTAACTAAATCCATCTATTCAACTATCGAATAAAAGTCACACAAATGTGATTACAATATTCTCGATTCAATAAGATTTATTTGTTGAGCCAGTCAGATCAATGCGTAGTAAATTTGACGGAATATATTTATCAAGATCCTGAATTAAACTTAATGTGATCATTTATTTTGTAATTGTATGATAGATTCGTAATTTCAAAATCACATATATTTGCTTCCTTTTTTTAGGAATTATGGATTAAAAATTCTTTATTATTTTATTATATGTTAATTTACGCATCTGTAAAATCACTCAATAAATTAATTGATAAATTCAAATCTATTTGCAAAATGTGTTCGTTAAAAAACCACTCTGATTTGATTATCTTTGTAACACTGCGAAGAGTACAACTTATTTTAAGAAAAAACTTAATTTAATACACCTTAAACCTGAATTGATCATATGTAAAAAATTGTAAATACAAGTGTAGTAATTAAAAAACATTTTTGCGGGATATTCAATACAGCATCTGTGTGCAGAGTAAAATTTATGTTTAATACGGAGTATCTCTCAAACGGATAAATTTGAATCGTTGAAAAAGTGTCAGTTATAGCAATATTTTAGAAATGTAATTTAAGAGTGGCTTCAATACAATATCAAGTAGAATTTCGGGAATGGTATATATATCTCTAAACATATCTGAGTTAATGGAAGAATATCCACTATAAAAATGTAGAGCATTCTCCTTTCTCTTTAACATTAAAAAAAATCCTTACTTAACAATACTTTTTTAACAGTACTTTGATTTTTTTTCAATCATATTAATATTATAATTAGTGATTTTCTTTTAATAAAAGATTTAAGCAATAATTTATTAAGCATATGGGTAGTACACTGTAAAAACATCTGTAAAATTATAAATTTTTCATGTAATCTGTGATTTCCACAACTTATTATGTATCGGTAGCAGGAAAAATTCATGTAACCGATTGTGTTACATGACATTTTGCTGTTACCGTCATAAAAAGTTCTAGGAATCTCAGTTTCCAAGAAAAATGTTTAGTAACGTTAGATATTTTGGTATTACAATGTACCAAGGCGTTATTCTACGTTTAGATAACGTCTGACATCAATTCTGATTATGTTAAGTCATGAAACTTTTTGGTGATTTGATATCTTCTAACTGTGTTCTACTTTCTATGTTTTAACTGTAAGTCAAGTATTACCCAGTATAACACCTCTATATGATTAGTTATAAATTATTGGTCGCTTAATTTTCTTAATTAGTTGAATCTTTGTCGATCTTTTATTTTTTAATTATATTTTTAATTAAATATTTAATGAAAAAAAAAATCCATGTTTTTTACAGTAACATTACACGCATATTTTAATGCTTAAATATATTCCTCATATAACTATTTATTTAGTCAGAAAGTAATATATATTTGTAGAAGCATAGTTTATCATACTATTGAGGAATTCTTTTATAACTTAATCTATCAGTTTAGAGAAGGCTAAACCGCTTTTCTATAAATTCCGAAACAAATGAAATAAAAACTACAGCTGAGACCTCAAAATGATTGACAGATTTCCCTAAGGTAAAGACTGTGAGATTAATATAAGTGGGTAGGCAAGAGAACATTCTTATCGTATTTTTTCTTCACTGTATGAACATCGATCTTATATTAGAAGAATAAATACCTTTAAAGAGACTATGTATAAAATAACATAAAGCAATGAAAATACCGTTCATTCGTAATTTGTGCAATATATAATGGTAATTCAACGTTATTTTATTATAAGGTACCCTGCGGTAATAACGCCACGTTAAGGTTCTACCAATTTTCACGGCTCAGTTTTAGATTGTATTTTTCAAACAAATATATGATTTGATACAGCATCTCATTGACTATCTATATAAAAAAAATAATTTAATAGATATGTATCCATAAAAAGTAATGGCGTGATTTCTTGACCAATGCTATTTGGCGTTATTACCCACCTATATGTGTAATAACGCCATGCACACAAAACTATGAAATAAAATGGAATAATTGCATGTAGATTGCCCAATTCTAAAATACAAACTCTACAAACTTAGAAATTGACAAATTACATTCTAAGTTATTGAAAATGTTCAATTTTTTGTGAAAGTGTAAGAAAAATAAAGGTGGGGTGTGAGGGGGAGGATGACGCAAAAGAATATTAGATCGTGAGCTTATTTTTGCTTAAAAAGGACAGCTTAAATAGAATTATTAGAAACATTGCACAGTTTTAACTGTGTTTATTTGAATCAGTATTTAGGATGTAGCTCGGCTACTGCAGGGAATCAACCGGGGTATTAATGCCAAGGATTGGCGTTATTACACCGTTATAGTTATTGCGCTGTACATTTTAAATTACAAATTACCTCGAGAAGATATCCGAAATCTCTAACAACATTCTGAAAGTCCATGAAATGTACTACAAATTTATGTAATTAACAAAGTATTTCCGGATAAAATAAATAGTCTTCACATCACAAAACTTATCTCGCAAATTCTAGATCAAGCGTTAATTTTAGTTGCTTGTAAAAACAATAAGACCTAAAAATGAAACAAATTAACTTGAAGCTGTTTTTTGCGATTTATATGACTCAAAACACTTCTGCGCAGAGCACATAAGTGTCATTTCCCAGATTATTTCATAATTATGCATAATATTAGCACTTGGCGTTCTTACCTCGCCTGGCGTTATTACACCAGACCACCTTATCATAAATAAATAAAGTTTAAAAGATGAAAATTTTAACTTTCATAAAAATTTCAATTTTTAACCATTTTGGTGGCGTTTGAGTTGCCGGAAACTATAAATAAATTTGAAAAATCAAACATGCAAACTAAAACAAATAAAAGACAACTTTTGCACTTCGCGCCAAAATTAATTTGAATAAAATAAAATAAACAAAAAATATATAAGTTTTCATAAAAAAATTCCCTTTTTAACTATTTTGCGGGCGTTTGAGATCCGGGAAAATATGAATGGATTTTAATAAAAACTAATGTACATAAAAGGCAACTTTAGCACTCCACGCCAAAATCGGCCTCGAAAATAAATCGTATACTTTTCGATCTACCCAATAGACATTTTGATCTAATTCGACAGTAGTCAGATAGAGGCACAAACTTTTATGTTCCTCATTCTAAATTATTTATTCTATTGTTATTCATTTAATTGCTCTTGCGATTTAAAAAATGTATAAAAAATATATTTGTGAAGTTTTCAAACTATTTTGCCAATTTTTTTCTATATTTCTAGCAAAACATTCAAAATCGAAAGCATCTTTTTACTTTTAGCGTATATTGTAAATGTTGTGACACATGTATAGTATTTTTGCGTAAATCTGCGTCACATTTTATTTACAAATCGCATTGCTGACGAAAGGCTCGCTGAATTAGAGCTTTATAATACTGAAATGTGTGTCACAATATGTAAATATATGGCCTTTTAAACGCTTTCCAACTAAGTTGAAATGTGTTTATGCATTCGGCTTGTCTGGCCGACTGACCGTCTGTCCGCACTCTAACTCCCGTAAATATTCTCGGATTGCTATGAAATTTTTATATGTCATTGATGTTTACCCTAGCACGAACTCTATTGAAGAAGAAGTTTCTACTAAGCTTTTTTATTTACAGGGATAGTCAATAGTTTTCCGATACGTTATAGCCAATGGGAAAAAATCGATTCAAATGAATTTTAAAGGTGTTACACTCTGTCAAACTTATTCAAATTTACATGGATTCGCAAAGTGCACTAAATTAGGCATTCTGCAAAATATGCAGTCAAAATAATTGTTATTATTCATTTACAGGGCCTTTACACAATAATAAAGTGGCAATTGTTTGCGACATATTTTAATAATGTTAAAAGATTTTAAGTATCATAAAAATTGATATACGACGGTTAGACTTAATATTTAACGGACAATATGAAAAGCATAGCATTTACAGTGACTCACAAAATATTTCAAATCTTATATTCTTATTCGAAGTACTGTATATTATCGATGTTAGTGGATGGATGGTTGAAATTCATTTTAAATTAAGATATACGCTTTTAAGCTTGACTAAATTTTCTGCAAATTATATGGTGTACATAAATGTTACAGTTGATATACAGAGTTACACAAAACAGCTCATAAAAATGAAAGTGATTACTTAAAGGTTGTTTTAAAGTATTTTACGTATTTCTACGTTGAACTACGTTCAGTTTACTAAGAAATGTTTGTAGAATATAGATAAAATGATATACAGAGTCACTCAAAGAATTAGCTACATGGTCACCCATAGATGATAATTTCTGGAAATGTGATTTAGGTGGTTTTAAGAGTTTGTTTGTTTCAACTAAATTTTAACAAAATACTAATGAGTAAAAGAGGTACTAGGTAAATTACAGGCCTCAATAAAAGTATTGAAGTATTTTCCATCTATTAGAATAAAGTGCTGAATTTCAACCAGTTAGACATTTTCTCGCTAAACTAAATTTTCTTATTATATAGTATATATATATATATATTAACCGGCGGATAAATTACAGGACTGTTCAAAAGTATTCTAACACATATTTGGATATGTACAGTAGCATCTTTCTTCCCCCAAATAAAAAAGTTTTTTTAAAGATTTCAGAAAGTGTTGGTAAGTGTTTCATAATCTATGTTTAAAGCATATTTTTTTCTTACTTGTTTTTTTATTTTATACTGAGATGATAGAATTTTTGGTTATTATAAACCGAGAAAATATACTTTACGAAATATTTACTGTAGTAACTATCAACTGCTTACAATTTTTTGAGCATGAAAAGATAAAATAAATTTTAAACAATTTTTACAGTCATTTTAAAATAATCTTACATTTATGATTATTTTTCTAATTGTTAATTTAAAATCAAATTCAATTTCTTTTTTTAACTTTAGCTGTGAATGAACTGGTCTCGTTAAAATGTTTATTTTGCATTTCTTTAGACCAGAATCTTAGAGACAATAACATAATTTAAGATTAATGTGATTTGCATGAATAATGTTAGTTATTTACAATTGAAATTAAATAAATGCCTTGAATAGTCTTTACACTTTTATATGGTAACAGATAATTAATTTTCTTGATTCAATGCAGAAGTTTTCTTCCACAAAATAACATAAATGTTGTTAAAAGACTCGTTAGATATGAAGTTAAAATAAAAATGTTAATCAAAGTTTATCTTATATATTGAAAACTTCTATTAAGTATAACAATAGATGTTTAATGCTACAATAATTATGCATTCACAAAATGCATATCACAACCAAAATATTTAAAATATTTCAGAGTTTAATTTTGTCGTTTATTCATTTGTTACTCAGAATTTATTCGCTTGAATGTATATATAAAACCTATATTTATTTATTTTCTTCTTCTTCTTAATATGTTTCATAAATTTTCCAATATTAGATATAGTATTTAAATTACAAAACATTTTATGGCAATATAGATAAAAATTAATAATAATAATAATAATAATGGGTAAAAATAATGGGTAAAAAATTAAACTGCATTGGTAATTTTTTGTAAAATCAACTACAAAATATAAACATGAAATATTTTTCCGAAAAAAAGAACCATCTTTGAAAAGTATTTTTACCAAATGGTTCCTTAATTTTTTCGAAGCTATTCTCCCATCCTTTGGTGTTATTTGAAACTAAATTTTCTGTAAAATACTTTGAAAAAAGTACAAAAAATATATTTGAAAATGCAAAGTATAAAATGTTTGCCGAAAACAAACTGGTGTTTTTTAGTAAGATGGTAAATTGTTTGATTATTACTTTTTGAAAAATATACACAAAATGTTAAATTTAAAAGTATATTATTTATATATATATTGAAATATTATTTGTTTAATGCTATATCTTTTTCAGTACGTAAAACCAGTATTTGGGAATACTGCAATGATCAGAAAAATTATACTACACTGCTAGCCACAAAAAGTGCAACGCAAAGAAGGACCAGAAATATAACAGCGAAATTTATTTAACAGAGAAAATGTTGTACAAAGATCAAAAGATTAAAATTGACGTGTGGACGATGACAAAATCAGTAGTCTGGCTAGGCGCCATTGTTGTCTATAACCGTTGCCTTACGCCTCAGCTTAGAATCAAAGAGGCTTTTGTTGTGCAATATTAAAGTGTTTCATTCGACTTCCACGTATTGCCAAAGTTTATCTAGAGAGAGAGCAAAGTTTATCTAGAGTAGTAGGTGGTGTAACTGGACCCGTCGTTTTGCAAGCATAGACCATACATTTCCGATTGGCGATAGAATGCCTCTGGCTTCTAGTCAGGAGTAAACAAAACAATGGATGCCTTGTGGACATTCCACTCTGCTCCAAACGGCGTCGAATGGTACCACCGAATGGTGGTAACAAACTGAATCTTTTGTGCTATGGTTCGTGATGTAGCTATGTGATCCTTCACTGCCATGTGTACAATACGTCTGTCATCACGAGCTGTGGTGCAACGAGGTGAGCGCGATTTTCCCCGTTGCCCCCCTTTCATCCCCTCCTTTATCTAGTGATTACTGATCCGTATAACATTTGCTTGGTTTTGTCCAACACGTTGACCAATTTCCCTGAATGATAATGTGCAATCTCTATAGGCTACTATTTTCCTCGGTCGAATTCAGAAACTTGATCAAAAGGCCCTCGATGCCTTCCTCAAGGCATAGATAAACAGAATCGGCAATCAATTGCCGCACTTGAAATCGCCAATCTGTTCGTCCCTAATGTAGCGCTTGCGGGTGACACTGCGGTCGCCCATGATGTACGTCTGTGCTGCAATACTAATGATCTGCATATTTCATCACCGCAAACTGAACGCATGATGACAATTGTACAAGACAATTTTGCATTTTGGGTGGCTAGTAGTGTATTTAGATAGAGTACAATATTATCTAGATATAGTCACAGCGTAATTTAAATTATGCAGATTTACATTCTTTCTATATGTTTGCGATGGAAAAACATTTAGAATCACCAACAACAAAAAAACTAATTATCATATGTTAATGAAAAATTAATATCATTGTGTGATTTTACCAATTATGCATGTAGATATTATGCATGTAGAGGATTTTTAGTTTATTTGAAATTAAAACAAGATGTTTAAAAATATAAGCATAAATTAATTGCTACTGAGCACAACTAGGTGGGAAAAACAATTTTGTACCAATAAAGTTAAAATTTAACATACACGTGTAAGTAACGTGTACATTCCTTTTTACAGTTTTGCGTAATTTTTTTAACACTTATGAGTTCTAAAAGACACGTTAGGAAGGATTCAGGCAGGTTTCTACCTGTAGAAATGGGTATTTTGTGCCGATGTTTACAAAAAGACAACATTCAGTTCAACAATATAACAGATTTCAATTGGCATAAACCTGATAAATAATGATCACTCACAAGTTCTCTATGTGATTTATATTAATTCTTTTTACTGGTGTGTCCAAAGTTCCAAGACGTGGAAAGTCCAAAAAAAAATTACAGAATTTATTGGATAGAAGTGAAGTATTATCTTAACGCAAATCCAAATTTTTATTCATGTTTTCACTTTTACCTGAAAGAAAATTACTATAAAGAATACGTTGAAGTTGAACGGAGTTTATCTTTGTACTTGTGCAAGCTGAACTTGGTAAGTCAAGCCAGTAGCATCTTATACAAACTTTTCTGTCAAAAGTTAATATATATATTTTTTCATCAGTAAAATCCAATTTGCGCCATAATTTGAAATTTCAGGCATTGAGAGAAGCAGGTGTTCGTTTGTACTGGAAGTGATATTTTTGTAGTTTTTGTTTGCGTTTTAATGTAGAATAATTCAAGTACTTCTCAGGTTTTAACACATTTCTCACAATTTTGGACGTTACTGAAAGTTTTAAAGCAGATTTTATAGTTTATGAAAAAGCGGAACTGACATTCCAATAACGTCTCATTTATACCGAGAAGAAATTGCTCATAACTGTTTAGGCGCAATGCCGTAAATAAAGAAATCAAATTTATTTGACATTATAATAGATTTGACCTTGATAAAAATTAATTGCTGTCAAATAAAAGTTGTTGATTAATATTTATGAGTAAAATAATATTTTAAAACTACTTAATTCTGATTTATTTGTTTTATAATTAAATGTTTGATTTCTTGAAACACAAAGGCTTTATTTGCTATTTCACGTACGTGAAATTCGAGAACTTGTTGCATCGGTGCAATGGGAATTTTGTAAAGGAAAAGAAAATCCTGCAGATGTTCAACCTCGTTGTATTTCTGCATCTGAATTGATTAATAAATCTGTATGGTTAAATGGTCCCTGCTGGTTGAAGGAAAATTCTTTACCAATATTTACCCATGAAATTCCAATAAATCTATCTGATGAAGAGGTCCTTCATGAAAAACATAAAATGCTTGTTTGCTCCGTATCTCAAAATATTCCTGAATTCGAACTTTTGTATAAATTTTCATCCTGGACTAAATTGAGACGAATTATGGCTTGGTGTCTCAGATTTATCAAAAATAGTAGATGTCCATCTGAAAAAATCGATGGTTTCTTAACTGTTCAAGAACTTGAAGGAGCAACAAATGCTATTGTGAAACTGATTCAAAGCCATGAATTCGGAGAAATGAAAACGCTAAATTCCAAAAAGAACCTAAATTCTAAAAGTAAATTACTTCCTTTACACCCTTTTCTTGACGAAAATGCTATTCTTCATGTTGGAGGTAGGTTAAGAAATGCAAACCTCTCTGAATACAAAGACATCAAATTAATCTACCTAAAAGGTTACAGATCATGTTACAGATTGGATAATAAAATATTTTCATGACAGGCATCTTCATAGTGGCACTTAATTAACATTTTAGGCTATTCGACAGAAATTTTGGATAGTTAATGCTAAAGAAGCGGTAAAAGAAATATGGAAATGCATTAAATGTTTCCGAAGTACTTCACATTTTTCATCTCAGTTGATGGGAAATCATCCATCTCAATTGAGTCATGTTTAAATTCAAGACCGCTAGTGGTTGAACCTTCTGACCCCAATGGCTTCACTGCTTTGACACCTGGACACTTTATTAAAGGAGCACCAATGACATCCTTGCCTGAGCATGGCATCTCTTCTACATATGTTACTCCATTGGCACGTTGGAAATTGCTGCAAAATATTTTCCAGAGCTTTTGGAAAAAGTGGTTATCAGACTACCTCTCACAACTGCAACATAGTACAAAGTGGTTTAAGTGTAACCTGAACTTAAAAATCAACGACTTAGTGCTGGTAAAGGAAGAAAACCAGCCTCCATTAAGGTGGAAATTGGGCCGAATAATTGAACTATTTCCTGGTAATGAGAATGATGTACGTGTTGCGAAATTGAAAACTTTGCACGAGGAACTGAAACGCCCCATAACAAAACTGTCTCCTTTACCTATAGAATCATGAATGTATTTGATTTGTTTATTTTCTTTTATATGTTTAATTTTTGTGATTTACTGAAATATAATGTGCTACCTCAGACAATAAAGTTCGGTGAATGAATTCAGTACAGCCGATCTGGAAGCACTGGGGAAACAAAACGCTGCACCTGCATAGAGGCAAGTTTTGACCATCTTTCCCCAGCGTTGTTCAGTTGAGCGTCGTTTATGTTCTGTGTAATACATGCTTTACTAAATGCTTGTTCAATGTGTTGGTTCTTAACTGAGAACAGGAAAATGAAAGAATGAAAGATCAGTTTAAAGTTTGGTTTTAATCTTTGGCAAGACATCGAAAGAAATTCATAAGTGGTGGGGGAAATTGAACATTCACCATACTCGCCAGATCTCAGTCCTCCAGACTTCTTAATAGTTTCACGCCTGAAACTCTCTGGAAGAAAATTTGACCATATTGCTTACATTCAACGAAACGTGACGAAGCTTTTGTACTTCATCCCAAAAGAAGACTTCTTGCGAATTTCCCAGAACATGTATAGCAGATCTCAGCGGTGCATAGTTATGAGAGATAACTATTTCGGAGGATGTTATGGTAACTTTATTTAATATTTCATCTACATTAGTATTACAGGACTATTCACCGAACTTTATTGTCAGAGGTAGTATATTAATTTTTTTTTCTATTTTCAGTTTATACAATTTTAAAACTCCTGTCGAAAGGTAGATGTGATATTTGAAGTTGTTTTATTTTATTTAAATATTCTTTTTAAAAACTTTCCAGGTAAAATGTTTCGATTTTATTATTTTAATATTTGATTAATTAATGTTTGTTTAAGAAAACTGGTAAGATTATACTTATGTTAACTTAAAGTTTGATGATCTCTGTTCATGGAGGCGGAGGATGTTTAGGCGCAATGCCTTAAATAAAGCAATCAAATTTATTGACATTATAATGGATTTGACCTTGATAAAAATAAATTACTGTCAAATAAAAGTACTTGATTAATATTTATGACTAAAATAATAATTTAAAACTACTTAATACTGATTTATTTGTTTTATAAATTAATTTTTGATTTTTTGATTGATTTATTATTAAATTAATATTTTATTTCTTGATAAGTTGTCAATTTAAGTGATTTTGAAAACATTAACAGAGATTTATAGGTTTTTTTAATTATTTTACGTCAAGTTAATACAATTTTTTTAATTTATGGTTATGTAAATCTGTTTTGATGCTTTTTGTTACTGTATTTTCCTAAAAAAGGTTCAGTCTTGACTCTGCAATCAGGCAGAATGCATGCAAAAATTTCACTCTGTAACTAGAGAATATGCAAGTTTAATATCGTGAAATTTCATGACTCTGCATAAGAGGTATATGTTGTTTTGACTCTGCATATCAGATAATATAGTGTAATCCTGGCTACTTATTTTAATAATTCAATGTGGTGATTATATTAAATTCATTAATAAACTATTTTAATCTTAATTGCTCTCCCACTGTGAAAGTCTCATTATTTGAACAGTTTTTTGAGAGACACTAACAAAAAACATTCTCTTCATTTTTTTCATACTATAATTCATTTTATCATAACGAAATTTATTCACATCAATTTTAAATTTATTTACTTTTAGGGTATTTTGTTCTTAAGTCCTCTGCGATTTGAAAAATTCGTTATTTTACACATTTTTTTTCAACCGGTGATTTTGCGTGGCCCACTAACAAAACAGCAACTGCAAATTAGCACATTACCTAAAACATTTTCCAGCACTGCATACGTCACATTATCTTATTGTTTCATAATATTTTTTTTTAACAACAATAACAAAAGTGTAACAATAATCTAATTTCCGAGCTTTTAAATATTGCAGATATATTTCTGAAATGACTTTAATTTGTAAAAAACTAATCATTTTATGACACGTGCTAAGTAGTATTATATTTTTAATGTCATATAAACATTACTTAACATGAAAATAGAAAAATAAATCTTTCAAAAGATAAGAACACAAAATTATGCAAAGCTTTCCTTTTTCCATTTTAAAACTCCACTATACAATGGAACAGTAAAACACTTAACAGAGTAAATGATTTTCGAGGCTACCAAATTCTTATCTTGCATTTTACATATGCAAATACTTTTCTCTTCATTTACTAAAATTTTAATAATACTCGTCATTGAAATAATTCTAGTTATATATATAAGATCTTTAAAATTTATCGAATTTTCGCCAATATTTGTACGCCAATTCAATTACTTAATAAAGTTGAGATCTTAGGACTCAATAACGTTTTTTAATTATCCGCCAAATTATCGCGATTTTAACTGGTATTAATGAATTAATTACAATTCTCGGACTCCAAAATGCATGACTAATTTTTCTCTGAAACTGTGAAAAATATCTCATGAAGTTAATTACTTAAGTAGTTTATCGAAATAAATAGATAATTTAATATTCACCGAAACGTCACTCTTAAATCTGTTATTTTGAAATTCTCTCAAAACGGAATTTAGAAATTGGTTAAACGAAATGGAAAGAAAAAAGACAAAATTTGAATATTTGAAATGTAATTCATGCTCACTTGAATTTTCTATTAAGATTTTATTTGTTCATTCATTAAGGAATATTAATACAAAGATTAATAGATGTAGTAATCAAAAATACAAAACATATTAAAACATGTACACAAAAGTAATGTTTTAAAGAAATTTTAATAAACATTTAAAATTTATTTCATGCATGGATAAACATATCTTGATGATTAAAAGTCTTCCCTTAAATTTCAAAATGCACTTTTGATATGTGTAAAATTTAAAACAAGCAAAAAAAGAACCTGTTAACTTTAATTCGTAAAATTTAATGTATGTTTAAACTGATAAAAATAGTAGATTATAACTGAGAGCGGTGTTGAACTTAGTTGCATTGCCCAAGAGCATTAAAATGTTTACACGGAAGATATGATATTTTATGATTTTAACGGTCAAAATGTGCATGTACCCCACCTTCTAGGTGAAACACTATATTAGCCCTCAAGAGCTACAAAATGCCCTCCTAGAAGTAAAAGTCTGAAAGTAAGATCACATTAGAATTCTGGTATCAGTGTTGTTTTGAAGACTCCTGTGTATAGAATTTCTTACAATAATTGAGCATATATATATATACATATATATATTCATTTTAATTTATCAGGCACATTTCTAAGAAAAAAACGGTAAAGTAGAAACTAATATTCTGTTAGAGGTTTATAAATAACATCTAAAACTGCAATAGTATAAATGCTACAATGCGAATTAACACAATTATATACCTATAACAATTAAACTGTAGCATATTTTAGGAAATATATGTTACATCAATTATGACAATAAAAGTAAATTATGAACTTAAACTTCCTAACGTAAGATATTAAATGATTTGCATTCATTATATATAAAAAATTCACTCATTATATACATAAATTAGAGGATCACGTAATATAACAAGATTCATTATGAATTTAAAAAAAATGACATAATCCATTTGGAAAGTTTATAAAATACAGGGTGGTCATAAAAAAAACTTTGCCGGTATATGGAAATCTAGCGGCCAGTCCGTTCAAACGATCGAGGTGAAATTTCAGATATAGCTATTCACAGGATGAGCTCGAGATTCTTTGAACGGGAAGAAAATGGCGCGCATGGTTACGGTATAGTTACAGAAACTCAAAATTCTCCAATGACAACACCCATTTTTTTCATCGCAAAATGCTCAGTGCATGCTAAAATCCTACTGAGCATTGAAACCGCACGTGTACCGCAAGAAACGCACACGTTATGCACGCACAAAAAACTGTTCTACAAATACCCCCCCCCCCCAGCAGTAAAAAAACATAATTGAGGCTCAAGGAGTAAAATTTCCATATGACACAGAGTCAGTACACTAATCTCTGATTACAACATAGATCGGAGGAAAGAAAACTTTTACTTTGATTACACATTTTCCACATAGGTGCCATCACAGGCAATTACACATTGCATGGCGGCGACTATGAAAATACAGCCGAACGTTACATCGCATGAGGGATGTTTGCAATCTCACGTTTGATAGAAACTTTAAAATCCGGCAAAGTTTGCCGATTGCACATGTACACTCCAGATTTTAGCTACCCCCAGAACCTGAAATCCATTGGAGGGAGGTCTAGGGATCGCGGAGGCCATTGACGTTACCAATTAAGGTGAAATGTTCCTCGTCCGTTCATAATATTCGGAGAAGCAGATCGGTATCTCCATCACATTGGATAACTTCATTAACAAAGTTTATATGTTGTTGATGGTCTCTCACTTCGAACATCTGGGTGCACTGGTATCAGTAAGAAACATGCGGATTGAGAGCAGAAATTTTGCAGAGCGTAGTAATTTTAAGATCATTAATTTTGGTGCATCAAATACACGAGATGCACCTTTTGTAGTTTACATGTGGTCCTCTGGTCACTATGTGATGCACTTCCATAACTGTACCAACAGGACCAACTGTTCCTGAGGAAACCACAGGAACAGTTGGTCGCCCGGATCGTGGACTATCGCAGCTGCAGCCAATTTCTTCGAATTTCATTACTAAATCAAGAAGAGCTTCTGAAATACACAGGCTACGTAAATGGCGATGGTTTCGACAGTAAACGCACCAGGATTTCGAACCATTCATTTCATTTTGATAATAGTTTCACCAACTCACCACGAACGAAGTCATTTTCTTGGCATCTGCGAGCTCCGACTGAAGAACTAACATTTCCACCCTACTTTTTATCTGCTTTCTACACTGACTATCTGGCAAACGATGTTCCGTGAATGATATGTTTTCTCTGTCATATTCAATTTTTTGTCGTGTGCCTTGGAAGTGTATTTTTTAAGCCGTTCATAGAGCTGATTTTGTGCGAGCATAACACGTCAGTTTATTGCAATAATCATTCCATTCCAACGCTCTGTAGGGTTTTTTCATGCGCTGAACATTTTGTGATGAAAAAAATGGGTGTTGGCATTGGAAAAATTTGAGTTTCTGTAACTATAACCGTAACGGTGAGCACCATTTTGTTGCCGTGCACAAAATCTCGAGCTCATATCTCTAAATAGCTATATCTGAAATTTCATCTCGATCTGTTGAACGGACTGGCCGCTAGAGCCTCATATATCGGCAAAGTTTTTTTTTTATGACCACCCTGTATAATTTAACACCTTACGCAAAGTAATTCACGTATAATCTCATATATGTCCTCTCTTGAAAGATTTGGTTTACAGTGGGAGATTATAAAACTTCTTTATGCACATTCTAAAGAGACTATCCCGTTTTCTCTTTCTTCTATCTTGAATAGAAGTAAGTATTGCAATCGATTTTTTTTTTACATCCGGTTATTGTTAACTCTTTTCTTGATGAAAGATTTGAATACACCATATTCAACTTTTTCGGCTTCTTAAACTGCAAAAACTATTGCTTATAAAAACATTAATTCAAGTAGTATTATACAGAAATGTAATACAATATATATGCTAAAGCAAATGAATTTAAAATCGAAGAAAAAAATTAAGAGCTATTCAATTTTGTAATTTGTCAATATGTTCAATTATGCTTCTCACTTGATTTTCTCCTTTACATAATATACTAATTCAGAAACTTTAGTAATTAAAACTTTATACTACTAATCAAATATAAGATTAATAATTTGAATTCATCTGAAAATTAAGTTTCACTTTAATTTTTTGCCTTATCAAAGCAGCATATTTACTGTAATACAATTTATGTAAAGATATAGAAAATTTCCTCTAAAATTAAAAGTATAAAAAATTCCCCACGAATGCACGTACATTTTCTAGATAATTACGAAAATCTGTTACTTTTTCACAAAAGTCGCCAATCATCTAGTATAAATCCATTAACTGAATCTATCTATTGAACTACTGAATAACAGTCAGACAAATGCGATTACAACGTCCTCGATTCAATAAGATTAATTTTTTAAACCGAGCAAGCTTCCTACGTAGTAAATTTAACCGAATATATTTATCAAGATCTTGAATTAAACTGAATGTGAACATTTAATTCGTAATTGTGTAATAGTTTCACATTTTCAAAATTATATATATTTACTTTTATTTTTTTTATTTTTTCTTTTATTTATTTTTTTCTTTTATGAATTATGTTTTGAAATTTTTTCAATAATTTATTTTGTACTACAAGACAGACCGTCAAAAGTTTGCATTTTTAAAAGGATGATAAACAATTACAAATGATGTTCAATCGCCGTCTTCTTGCAATGGAATTTTCGCCTTCACTCATTGCATTTAAAAAAAATTATAATAATGTAAAACTTCAATTTTTAGCTAATACATAAAAGAAAACACTTTTTAAGATGGAAAACAAATGTCAACCATAAAGAGTAAAGAATGCTGTGTTCGAGGTACACAAATTAGGCCACACTCCTGGGCGAAGAGTTTTTATCTGGGGCAGGGTATGTCGGAGAACTGAATTTCATAAATAATTTAGTTATTTCATACCTTTTATGGAGCAAAATAGGTAAAACTGATGATCATATTTCTTTATCCTTCCAAAATATGATTCTCGCAATAAAAATATATACCTATGTTCACTCAAACAAAATCCAAAATATTCGTAAAAAGCATCACGTGACCTAGCCTGATCCTTATTAAAACGATACAATTTTTTTGCCTGGGATCTGTTCTTAATTTGTTCCTGAGCGCACAGTACTGAGTACTGAACAGTACTGAACATCCGCGATAAAGATCCACTCCATGTTCTTGACTTCTGAGTACGCGTACATGTGAAACTGACGAAAATGTCCAATCACTCGTGAGTCGTGATGTAACAATGGAGTCATTCTCAAGAGTAATTCACGGCTGTAAAAAAATAAAGCAACTCGAATATAAAAAACTAACAATATTGCATTTAAAACGCACCTTCGATTTCCTTAAATAAATGATTTTAATTAAATATTGTTTTAAAAATCGTGAAAAGATTTCAAAACACAGTAAAATGTAGTGACGTCATTTACAGCTTTCACTGTAAATCTGACCAATGAGAACGCTCCATTACGACAATGGAACGTTTTTATTGGTCAGAAAATAGGTAGTCTTTAAAATTGGATATAACTTTTCACAATAATTTTATAGATTTTGAATTTGGCATACTTGAATGGCAACAGCAATAATTGGCTTACATCGTTTGTTTTTCTCGAAATTTGTCGTTTGTTTTTCTACTCATTGCTGGTTATTATTAATAGTTAAACGTTATAATTAGACGGTTTTTGTAGACTTTAAAAACAAAATGAGTAATGAATAGGTCTTATCTTTCCATAAATTGAACAATTAGAATATTTGTGAATGGCCCAGAATACTTAAGCCTGTCGCAATAAGGTTCCTTTTCTCGTGGATGAGTTGACCCTGGAATTGTTATACATCGAAAGTTTTGTATATATAATTAATTTACTTATTTTATTAATTTATTCATCTGTAAAATCCCTTAATAAATAAATTGATAAATCCTACCCCACTTGCAAAATATATTTGTTAAAAGACCATTCTGATTTGATAATCTTTGTAGCACTGCGAAAAGGACAATTTATTTTAGGAAAAGAAAAACTTTAATTTAATTTACATTAAACCTGAATTTGTCATATGTAAAAAAGTGTAACATTTAAAACGCATTTTTGCGCAAGATTCACTAATGCATCAATGTGCAAAGTAAAATTTGTTCTTACCGAAATATTTCTCAAACGGATAAATTTTAATTGTTGAACTGGGAAACTGGTAATCCTAGATCTTTCTAGTATGTAACGCAACAGCAAAAATCCAAGTAACAGATACACGTTTGCACTGAAAATCAAAAAATCTCTAAAGTTACTAAGAATTCTTTATGAAACTGATATACCTACAATTTTCTATGTTGAATGAAAGCTATGTAACAGTGAAAAATGCGTTGCTGCAAAAAATAAATGTGTCTTTTTTTTCTTTTAATCACACTTTGAAATTGTTGGTTGTTATTAGCTGAGATAATATTCCGCATAATCTATTAACTCAAATATTTTTTAACTATTTACAATAATTTGAGCAATGAGACAGAAAATAAGCTTTAAACAATTGTTACAGTCCATTAAAAATAATATTATGTTTCACATATTTTCATATTATTTCTTCTACTTTTAAATTTAAAATTGAATTCAATTATTTTTATTTTAGTTATAAATGAACTAGTCTCATTGAAATGTTCATTTTAAATTTCTTTGGGTTTAGTGTCTAACTGACAATAACATAATGTAAAATTAAAACGATTTGTTTGAATAATGATAGTTATTTACTATTCAAATGGAATAAATACCCTGAATAGTCTTTAATCTTTTGTGTGGTAACAAGTAATTAATTTTCTCCATTCAGTGGGGAAATTTTCTTCTACAAAATAACATTAATGTATTTAAAAGACTCGTTCGATACGAAATCAAAATAAAAATGTTCGTGAGAGTTTATCTTAAAGTTTGGAAACTATTATTTGTTATTATAATAAAATCTGTAAAAGATTAAAACTGCAATAATTATGCATTCACAAAATGCATATCATAGACAAAAATATTTAAAGTAATTAACAGATTACTTTTGTATTTTATTTATTTGTTACTCAGAATTTATTCGTTTAAATGATATATATAAAACTTATATTTATTTATTTTCTATGTCGCTTCTATATATTTCCACAACCACTGCGATATTGGATATAGTATTTAAATTACAAAATATTTTTTACGGCAGTGCGTGAAAAAAGGGGAGAAAAAATCAAAAGGCGTTGATAATTCTTTGTGAATGCAACTACAGAAAAAAAAAACATGCAATGTTTGGACAAAAAAAGAACTATCTTTAAAAAAAAAATACCAAATAGTTCCTTAAACTATTCAAAGAATTTCTGCCTTTATAAATCTCTTTGTGGCATTTGAAACTAAATTTTCTGTAAAATACTTTGAAAAAAGTACAAAATAAATATTTGAAAATGTACACTGTAAAATGTTTGCCGGAAGCAAAATAACTTGTGAAAAGAATAATAAAATATATAATAAAATATATAATAATAATAATAACAATAATAATAATAATAATAATAATAATAACCACAACAACAATAATAATAATAATAATAAAATATATAATGAAATAATAAAAATATTAAAAAAAACTTGTTAGAATAACGAAGGATTCTGAGCCCGTAAAGCTGCTCCTGCACCAATCTCTCATCCCCAAGGGATTCATGAGATCTCAAAAGTAGATGGTTAGATCATTACTTTATTTTGTCTAATATAACATTATTTTTCTCTCAATATATATAAATATTTTTTACTTATGTGCAGACCGTCGTCATTTTTAAGGACTAATACCTTGACTAATTTAAGATAAGTTGTTTCGAATATCTTTATCAGCAATCTTTCTGTGCTTCAGCGACAGTAGGTACCTTCAGAGCTGATGAACGCATTTGCTGAATATGCGAAACTTGTATTTAATGAAAAATTGAATTTTCTCGAAAACTATGCGACCTAGAAGACTGCTGTATTTTTCCTGGAAAATTTAAATTAACTTATGATATCCTTAAATATTTCATAGTTTTAGCTTAGGTAAATTCGAAGACAGAGTGTGTGTGTGTTTGGAGGGGGGGGGATATTTTGCATTACATGTTTGATGAAATCTCTGAAAATATATTACGTAAAATTAACGTAAATATATTTTTGAATTCGGCGTTACGAAAACTTTTTCACAATAATCTAAGAAATATACATATATTTTTAAATAACTTAATTAGTTTTATTTATGCAATTTTATTAAGATATTTGTGAATGATTAATGATCTATAAATATGATGATTAATAAAATTTATTACTTCAAACAAACTGGACTTAACAACATTCCATAGTTTACCAGTAAAATGGCCGTGAAAGACGGAGAGACACACACACAGGAGGTAACCTTATAACGATTTTGTTTTTACTTTTTAAGAAAATAGAATAAAAATACTAGCTCTTTTATTGACAAAAGATTTGTATACACCATATTCAACTTTCTCGGCTACTTAAACTGCAAAACTATTGCAATTAAAACCAGTATTGCAGAAACATTAATTCGAGTAGTGTTATACAGAAATGTAGTATAATATGTACGCTGAAGAAATGAATTTAAGATTGTAGAAATAATTTAAGTACTTTTCAATTTTGTAATTGGTCAATATGTTCAATTACGCTTTTCACTTGATTTTCCTCTTTTAATATAATATACTAATTCAAAATTTCTTAGTAATCAGAACTTTATACTACTAATCAAATATAGGATTAATATTTTAAATTCAGCTGAAAATTAAGATTCCCTTTAGGCTTTTGCATTATCCACGCAACATTTTTATTTTAATACATTTTCTATATATACATAGAACAATTTCTCTAAAATTAAAGGTATGAAAAAATCCCTACGAATTCGCATGTATTTTCTAGAAAATTACAAAAATCTGTTTCTTTTTCACAAAAATCCCAAGTCATCTAGTATAAATCTATTAGATGAATCCATCTATTGAACTATTGAATAACAGCCAGACAAATGTGATTACAACAATCTCGTATTAAATGGGGTAAGCTCCCTACGTAGTAAATTTCACGGAATATATTTATCAAGTTCTTGAATTAAACTGAATGGAAACATTTATTTCGTAGTTGTGTGATAGTTTTGTATTTTCAAAATTATATATATTTACTTTTTTCTTTTATTTATTTTTTTTCTTTTATGAATTATCTATTAAAAATTCTTTATTAATTTATTATATATTAATTTATCCATGTTATTAATTTATTCCTTTTATCAATTTATTCATATGTAAAATCGCCTAATGAATAAATGGGTAATTTCAACCCCATTTGAAAAATGTTTTTTGTTAAAAGGTGACTCCGATTTCATTATCTTTGTAGCACTGCGAAAAGTACAAATTATTTTAAGAAAAAAAATTATAAATCTTAAATCTGAATTAGTCATATGTAACAAAAAAATGTAAAAAACAACCGTAACGTTTAAAAAATATTTTTGCGCGACATGCACTACTGCATCCGTGTGCTAAGTAAAGTTTTTGTTTATTGATATATCTCTCAGACAGATAAACATGAATTGCTGAACATAATATCAATTCTTTTGAATATTTTGTGTAAATTATAGCTTTCTTTTTATAAAAAAACTTCATGTAATAGTGGCCTCAGTACAACACCAAGTAGAATTTCGGGAATGATCGACATTATCTCTAAATATATGCGAGTTAATAAAACTGTGGAACATTCTCCATTTTATTTATTATTTTTTAAAGAGATTTACTTATTTAACAATACTTTATTTGTTGCCTTTTTTACAACCATACTAATATTTTAATTAGTGATTTTCTTTTATAAATGATATAAAAATATTTTTTAATAACAATTTTAATTTTTCTTAAGAAAGGTGTTATAGTAAAAATAAAATACATTGACATGTTTCGGAACCGTCAAATAAGTTCCATAGTCATAATATAAATAAAATAAAATTTCAAAATATTACTCGGTCAATACAAATAATACGCGACAATGAGATATAAATAACAAAACACGCGCTCTATTGCAAAAAATTAAATTAAAATATAGACCATGATCTAAAACTTAACTAAAAATAAAAATAAAGTTAAGTTTAGTTAAGTTTTAGATCATGGTCTATATTTTAATTTAATTTTTTGCAATAGAGAGTGTGTTTTGTTATTTATATCTCATTGTCGCGTATTATTTGTATTGACCGAGTAATATTTTGAAATTTTATTTTATTTATATTATGACTATGGAACTTATTTGACGGTTCCGAAACATGTCAATGTATTTTATTTTTACTATAACACCTTTCTTAAGACAAATTAAAATTGTTGTTAAAAAAATTGTTATCAAAATGTTTATATAAAAGGTGAATGCTTTAAAATCTGATGATTTAAAAAATCAATTGGATTCAATTAACTTTTTATGATATAAAAATAGTTTATTAGGCAGTGTTTAGTAAAAAAAAATCTGTAATATTACTAAACTTTTTCTTGAAAATTGGGACCCCTAGAATTTATTATGTGACGGTAGCAGCAAGAATTCGTTTAACCGGTTCTGTTATATGAAGTTTTGTTGTTACCGTTTTAAAAAGTTCTAGGAATCCTAGTTTCCTAAAAAAAGTTTAGTACCTTTACAGATTTTGTTTTTACAGTGTACCGAGAAGTTGCTCTACGCTTAGATAATGTCCGATATCAATTCGCTCATTATATTAATTCCATAGATTTTCTGGTGATTTCAGATCGTCTAGCTTTTTCTATGTGTTACCTATAAGACAAGACTTACCATATATGATACCTTTATATGATTAATTGTAAATTATTGGTTTCTTAATTTACTTACTTAATTAGTTTAATTTTTGTCAATCTGTAATTTTTTAAACATATTTTTAATTAAATATTTAATGAAAAAACACCGATGTTTGTATAAAGTATCATTACCAACGTATGTTAATGCTTAAATATATTACTCATAGAAATATTTATTTACTCGAAAAGTAAAATATCTTTGTAGAAAAATAGTTTATATTACTGTTGAGAAATTCTTTTTCAACATAATACATTTGTTTAGAGAAATATAGGCTAAAGCAATTTTCTTATAAATTCCGAGACAAATAAAATAAAGGCCACAGCTGAGACCTCAGAATGATTGCATATTTCCCTAAGGTAAAGACTGTGAGATTAATATAAGTAGGTAGGCAAGAGAACAATCTTATCGTATTTTTTATTCACTTTATGAACATCAAATTATATATTAGAAGAATAAATACCATTAAAGAGACTATATATAAAATAACATAGAGGAGTGAAAGTACTGTTCATTTGCAGTTTGTGCTATAGGAATAGGATGCATATAATGCTTTTTGCATATAATAATAATTCAACATTTTTTTGTTATACTTATTTTCATGAATTACCTTACTACAGATTGTACAGCTTCCAAAAATATTTAATGCAGATGATATGAGAATATAACGTAATGTGCAATCTTGTATATAATTTTATTCCAATTATAACATGTCTACATATATGCCATGTCTGCAAATACTATAAAAAATCAGTAAAGTTACTAACTTTTTTTGGGAAACTGGGAACCTAGAATTTTCTATGAAATGGCAAGAGAAAAAAGTCATGTAATCCATGTAGGTTTGCACTGAAAATAAAGAAAATCTCTAAAATTACTACGAATTCTTTACGAAACTGATATTCCTAGAATTTTTCATGTTGAATGAAAGCTATGTAACGGTAAAAAAAAATGCGTTGCTGCAACATATAAGTGCGTCCTTTTTTCATTTAATTACACTTTTAAATTGTTGGTTGTTATTAGCTGAGATAATATTCAACACCATCTATTAACTCAAATATTTTTTAACTGTTTACAATAATTTGGGCAATAAAACTGAAAATAAGCCTGAAACAATTTTAGATTCCATTAAAAATAATCTTACGTTTAATATATTTGCATATTATTTTTCTACTTTTTAATTTAAAATCGTATACAATTTTTTTATTTTAGTTGTAAATAAACTAGTCTCATTAAAATGTTTATTTTATATTTCTTTGGGTTCAGTGACTAAATGACAATAGCATAATGTAAGATTAAAGCGATTTGCTTAAATAATGATTGTTATTTACGATTGAAATCAATTAAATGCCCTGAATAGTCTTTATTCTTTTGTGTGGTAACAAATAATCAATTTTCTCTATTCAATGGGGAAATTTTCTTCCACAAAATAACATAAATGTAGTTAAAAGACTCATTAGATACAAAATCAAAATGAAAAATTTAATGAGAGTTTATCTTATAGCTTGGAAATTTCTATTAGCTATTATAATAGATTCTGTAAAAGCTTAAAACCGCAATAATTATACATTCACAAGATGCATATTATAGACAAAAATACTTAAAATGATTAACAGGTTAATTTTTCAGTTTATTTGTTTGTTAATCGGAATTTATCCCTTTGAATGATATATATAAAACTTATATATATTTATTTTCTACTTCTCTTTTATACCTTTCCACAACTTTTGCGATATTGGATATACTATCTAAAATTACAAAACATTTTTTTACGGTAGTACATATAAAAGAATGGTAAAAAATAGAAATGCATTGGTAATTCTTCGTAAATGCAATTGCAGAAAATACACATGCAATGTTTCGTCCGAAAAAAGAACTGTCTTTGAAGAATATTTCTACCAAATGGTTCCTTAAACTTTTCAAAGAATTTCTGTCTTTATAAATCTTTTTGTGGTATTTGAAACTAAATTTTCTGTAAAATACTTTGAAGAAAAAGTACAAAATAAATATTTGAAAATGTAAAATGTAAAATGTTATCCGAAAGCAAACAGATGTTTTTTAATTATCTGGTAAATAGTCTGATTATTACTTTTTTATTAAAATGTACAATATTATTTAATTAAAAGTATATTATTTGTAAATACATTAAAAAAAATTTGTTTGGTGCCGTATATTCTTCTGTACGTAAAGACAATATTTAACGATACTGAGTAAACAAATATATATATACTATTTAGATAGTGTACAATTTTCGACAGACATAGTCAATGCATGATTTAAATAAGCAAATTTATATACTTTCTATCTATAGAATCCTGGAAACAGATTTTGAATAACCAACAAAAACAGTGATACTCGTAATCGAGTGAAAAGTTAACATACAATGGTGCAATTATAGCATTTTTTAGCTACGTATGCTACATATTAAAAATATATATATAAGATACCATAAACAGGAGGAAATTTATAAAGAATATTTTATTTAAAATTAAAACATACCATATTGTCAAATATCAAAATATACATTCATTCGCAATTACTTTCACTAAACGTAGTTTAATAATTTGAAAGCTAATATAAAACCATTACTTGTATTACAATATATGAATCGTTCAATTAAATAGAAAATTACCATATTGAAACAAGGGAAAAAAAGAAATGAATACAAATAAAATTTGCAGAACCGAAGCAGAATCCCCAAGCCCCCATATATTTTGGAACATAAAAAAATGTGTAGATTCATCTTCGTATCAGCCATGAAAAGATAAAATATTACGAATTTCGGGCTACCAACTGTAAGGAATTGATAATTATTATTTCATTTTATTTCACAGAATTTGCAAATTTACAATTGTGATATATAATATATTTATGAAACGCGACTCGTTGCTATGGCAGCGAAGCTGTTATTTAATTGTTTTACTTTTAAATTTTTTATATCTTACGAAATGAGGTAAAAGTTTAGGTAAAAAAAGTTGGCATCAAGTTTTTGATGGAAGGAAAATATAATTTTTTTGAGAGAATGTTTATATTTTTTGTTTGTCGTGCGCGTCTTAAGTTTTATTGAAGAATTATGTTATTTTTATGAAAAGGCACACAGAAATGTATGTAGGATCATCTTTCCTGTTATTAAGTACGATGATCCGAAATTTCTGAGGAAAAATTAATTTATATTTTGTACATATGTAAGTACTTTGAATTCAATATTTCTTCATATTTTCCAGTCATACTATAATTCTATGTATATAATAAAATTAATTAAAAAGAAAATTCAAGTATAATTAAAGTATTTTTGAACCAAATAATGAAGTTTTGATTGTTTACAAAACATCTGGCGCCCGAACAGGGACATTTGAATAATAATGTTGAGATATTGAATTGTTTTTATAGGCTGTGCATTACTACTTATTTTTTCTAAGATGAATAACCTAAAGAAAAAGCGTACACCCCTACGTTTGTCATTTACTACAACTTTAAATGTTCTGAATGAAGAAATTAACAGCGAGTTATTAGATAAGGGTAAAATTTCAGACGGTTTTAATAAATTAGAAAATTGGATTTATGAAATTGAATCTATCGATGAAGCTATAATTGAACTCATGTTAAACGATGATAAATGCGACGAAGAGGCTATTGGTAATGAAGTAGTGGAAAATGAAAGTTATTCAGATAAATTTATTTTCATTAAGCGTAACGTTAGTAAAGCATTGGTACAAATAAACGTAATCAAGATGATAGTGAAAAAAGCACAGATTACGGTTATTCCAAATCAAGGAATTATAAATTACCTAAATTAAAATCAAGCCATTCGATTCGCAGTTAATAAATTATCTTTCATTTTGGTCCCAGTTTCAGAAAATTGATGAAGACATAGATTTGGATAATAGTTACAAATTTCTGTATCTTATCCAATCGGTAGAACCTGGAACCAGTGCCAGGCGTTTGTTAGAGAGCTATCCAATGACCGCAGTTAATTACCCCAAAACTGTCGTTTTGGGAATAAAGATTTACTAATAGAAGTGTACGTTAGAGAATTCCTAAAATTGATTTTAGTAAATGTACAGGCGCACGGAAAAGATAAACTTCCATTATCAAAATTATTTACGAAAATCGAGGCATATTTAAGGTATTTGGAATCAATGGGTTTAAGTTTAGAAAGCAATTCGGCGTGGTTCTATCCCATGATAGAATCCAGCTTATCGGAAGATGTATTAAAAGTATGGCAGCGATATAATATTTCAATCACATCAAGCGTTGTTAGTAATAATAATGCATTGTCAGCAAAATCAAATATAGTAATTTTGATAGAATTCCTGAAACAAGAAGTTGGAAACGAGGAAAGATTCAAATTAGCAAAATCTAGTTTGATAAAGCTGAGCTCTAAAGGCAAACCTAAAGAAACGTTAAGAAAAGCAGAAAGTAAAATACCTACGGCGGCAGGACTATTTAGCGCAAAAGACTATTTAGCGCTAAATTTCACAATAAATTCCAAGTTGAGTTAAGTTCTTCTGACAGACAGAATTAAGCGAAAGATGTCTTAGAACTTCTGTATCAAGATATAATTTGTAGTAATATTCCTCGGATACCGAAAGAATCAGTAATTAAAGAGCTTAAAGAAAATAAACTATGGATCACAGATTTAGGAGCAGGAAGTCTAAAAATTGAAATTTTGATTGGAAGTGATTACTACGGACAACTTCTTACAGGTCGAGTAAAAAAGCTAAAGAGTGGTCTTACAGCGATAGAAACGAAGTTTGGATGGACGCTTCGTGTTCGTTTAGAAAGTACATCACAGACTTGTATAAATTATGGAAACACGTTTATCACGAACCTAGTGCTAAAAGATATGAAGATTCCAGAATTATGGAAATTAGAAACAATCGGTATAACAGATCTCTGCCAAACTTTGTCTAAAGCAGAAGAAGAAGAACCCGCTCATGATAATTTTATAAAAGAAGTTGATAGAAATATAGGTCGCTATATTATAGGTATTCCTTGAATTAACAGCAAACTTGAGATTCCTTCAAAAAGACACATAGCTGGACGAAGATTGATAAATTCAACAAAAAAATTAAAATCGATGAAAAAGTTTGAAGATTATGCTAAAGTTTTTTATGAATGGAAAGAAGAAGGCGTTATCAGTAAAGTTCCAGATGAAACACTCATGTTTCCAGGACATTTTTTACCTCATCATCGAGTCATCAAACCAGATAGTTTTACTATCATTGTTCGACTAGTTTTTGATGCATCGTGTAAGGTAGGGAGGTCTCCTTCTTTAAAAGATTGTCTCTTTAAAGGAACAAACCTCATGAACAAATTCCTGCAGTGTTAATAAGATTTCGTGAGAAAGCTATTGGGGTAGTAGCCGATATAAGAAGAGCATTTCTTCAAATTGAAGTCAAAGAATCAGATCGACATTTCTTGCGATTTTTATGGTGGAAGAGTCCTGAAGAATTTCAAGTTTATCAGCCCAATAGAGTAATTTTGGAGCAACTTGTAGCTTATTTTTGCTAGGTGCAGTTATAAGATATTATTTGAGTAATGTTGATGAAGAAAATAAACAGATAGCTGAGAAACTTATGAAATCGTACAATATAGATAACTGCGTGACTTCAGTCGACAATGTGCCTGAACTAGAGAATTTTATTTCAAAATCTACAGAAATCATAGCTGATGCGAAAATGGAATTCAGAATGTGGGAATTTGGGCCAATTAAAAGTAAAGACAGCAATTTCTTTAACGAAAAGAAGGTGCTCAGCAAAAATGTAACCACGATAGTTCTGGTTTTAGGGTTGAAGTGGGACATAATGGAGGATAGTTTGAAGATCGATCATAAATTTAGTGATGAGATAGAAAATCTGTCGAAAAGAAAGATATTTGCTGTAACCGATAATGTTGTAACCGATAACTGATCTTCGATCCAATTGGATTTTTAACCCCAACATTATTGCCAGCCAAACTGATAATTCAAGAGACCTGGTCAACGAAATTGGATTGGAAAGCTCCACTTCCAAAAGAAATCCGGAATAATTTTCAAAAATGGTATAGTGAACTCAAATATTTAAATGACGTGAAGATAAATAGACGTGTAGGCTATTGTTGTAAAGAAAAATGGTCTATTCATATATTTTGTGATGCAAGTACCACAGCTTATGCAAAAGCAGTTTTCTTACGTTGTGAAGAAAAAGACACAGTCTTTGTACAACTTTTAGGAGCTAAGTCTCGTTTTGCACAAAAGAAAAATGTAACCATCCCACGTTTAGAGCTTCTTGTTTGTATTTTAGAAATAAGATTTACTAACTTTGTTTTGAAAGCCTTTAATAGTATTTCCATATCAGTAAAGTATTGGACCGACTCTTCGACTCTTTTCACTTGGATTCGAAGTGATGATCAATTGGGAACGTTTGTAGGCAATAGAGTTACATAAATTTGTAAATTTTCCGAATCTCAACAATGGAACTTCGTACCTGGTCATCTCAACCCTGCTGATCTACCTTCTCGCGTATGTAGTCCTAAAAAGCTGCTGAAGATGAGATGGTGGGAGGGACCAGAATGGTTGAGGTTATCAGAAGAAAACTGGCCACATTCAGAAGCAAGCCCCACCGGATAATTAGTAATGATGGGAAAAATAAAAACTGCAGTATCTACGCTTTTTTATTCTATATTCACATGAATTTATGATACATAGTAGAATTTAAAAATTTGGTAGATTTATTAATGTCATATATTGAGTGAAGAGATTCATAATAAAGTGCAGAAATCGAAATATATGTTTTCCATCAGAATTGTCAATTGAAGAACAGGAAGATGCGGAAAGGTCCTCTGGTATATAATACAATCTGAGAGTTTTGGTAATACTACTGATGCAATAAAAGGATTAAAGGTTATGAAAGACCAAGAAGGATTGTTGAGAGTAAAAACAAAGATATTAGAGCGGGATGACGAGTTTTCATTCAGATATCCCATTTTATTACCATCGAAACATCATGTACTCTGGTACTCTGGTAGTGAATTGTCTGATTCAAGAATGTCATTTAAAGAATTGTCAAGCTGGACTTCAAACAGTTGGATCCATTTTAAGAGAAAAATATTGGATAATTTCTTCAAGACGCAACATTAGCAGTCAATTGTCTAAGTGTTACAGATGCAAAAGATACTCTGCACAACCATATATTACACCCCCAATTCATTTAACTCTAGATAGAACCAGAGATTCCGAAGTTTGTTGGAGCTGATCTTTTTGGCGCTCTTTTTGTAAAGCAAAGATCCAAAGCTTGGATTGTACTTTTTACTTGTGCAGTATATAAGGCAATACATTTGGAACTTGTATCCAGTCTCTCAAGAGTAGGATTCATTCAGTCATTTCGAGCATTTATATGCAGGAGAGGAAGGCCGACTAGTGTATACTCTGATAATGGCTCCAATTTTAAAGATACGAATAACTTTTTAAAATCATTGGACTGAAAGGCAATAGTTTATTTCTTAGGAACTGTCTCCTCTTAAATGGAAGTCCATACCTCCATCAGCAGCTTGGTGAGATGGATGATGAGATACTTGTGAAATGAGTTTTTCTAAAACTCTGAATTGACATTTAGAAAAACTGAAAGAGCTTTTCTAGAACTCTAAATGCTTCATTATTGTTTTATTATTGTTTAGTTATTATCTTAGTTTATTTATATATTTTTTATTTTGAATTAATGTTTAGTTTGATCAAAAGTGACCTTATTTTTGATTTGGCTTCCACCTAATTAAATGTGGGACTATGTTAGGAATTGAAAAATTATTATTTCATTTCATTTCACAGAATTTGCAAACTTCCAATTGTGATATTTAATTTATTTATGAAATGCGACTCGTTGCTATGGCTGCGAAGCTGTTTTTTAATTGCTTTACTTTTACATTTTTTATCTTACGAGACGAGGTAGAAGTTTAGGTAAAATGTTGGCATCAAGTTTTTGATGGAAGGAAAATAATTTTTTTTTGAGAGAATGTTTAGATTTTTTGTTTGTCTTGCGCCTCTTGAGTTTTATTGAAGAATTATGTTATTTTTGTGAAAAGGCACGCAGAAATGTATATACGACGATCTTTCCTAGTATTAAGTACGATGATCTGAAATTTCCGAAGTAAAATTAATTTATATTTTGTATATTTTTAAATACTTTGAATTCAATATTTCTTCCTATTTTTCAATCATACTGTAATCCTATGTATGTAATAAAATTAATTAAAAAGAAAATTCAAATATAATTAGAGTATTTTTGAACCCAAAAATTAAGTTTTGATTGTTTACAAAACACCAACACACATAAAACTTAAATTAAATAAAGAAAAAAACATCAAAAACAAAACACAACAAAGTAACAAAATTGAATTTAAAAAATGAAAAAAAATAAAATTAAAAATAAATTAAATTAAAAACGGATAATCGAATACACTTAATGAAAGTATAAAAAATAAAAGTGGAGATTTAAACACGTGATTATGTTGAAAAGAAATGTACATATGAAGAAATGTATCAATGTATAAATGTTTATGTAGAAATGTAATTATCGCATTTACAATGTGATAACAGAAAAATACACCCTACAGCATAGTTTACCCCAGTTACTTGTCCAACCTTTTAGTAAGCAAGGGGGCACCTCAGCTCCTGTCACTCCATGAAGGGCGCCATCATTCGCTTGCATGTAATAATACTATTGCAAAGTGATAGTAAAAACGCATATCAAAACATAATGCAAATGAATCTTACTGCAGTAGAAAAAAGGCCCTACGGTTCTGGAATTAAATGGAGTTAAATTTCAAATTATACAATTTTTAATGAGAGGACTATCTCAAAAACGTTTGTAAAGTAAAGTGCCAATAACTTTAATCGCACCTATAATAATATAAATAAATAAACATAAATAAATAAATAAATATGGAAATTAGAAATATTGCCATATGTTTCCTTTAGAATGGGAAAATACGGTATGACTTATTTTGAATGATTGAATTTATATTTTATAAAAAGTACAAAAAACAAAGGCACGCATTATAATGACCAATCCATTAGGGTGGTTCCAGAGAGATAGTCTTAAAGTGTCATAGACGGTAATTATACTTGATTTTTTTTTTTAAGCAAAATGAAAAAATCCTAAAAATTCAAAAGTCAAGAAGGAATAATTTAGGCCCATATCACTTTTATAAGACAACCAGTGGGACAGCGTGACAACAGCAAAAAGAAAAATGCTGAACTTTCATGCACATGTATCTCCAAAATGTTGGGGAAGATGGGAAATATTAATTTATTTGTTACTTCTTAACTATTAAAAAGATCTATTTCAATTGTTACCAAAATTACAAAAATTTACCAAATTTAATCATCATAATTACACTTTATAAACAATAATTACAAATCGTGAAAATATGGATGATTAAATTTTTAAATTATTTTTCTAGTTTTTACTGTTTGAGGGCAAGCAGTTATGTTACTCTAATATTGAACTCGCACTAGAATTTTAGATTTAAAAAAATGTATAAATAATCTTTTCTACCAAAAATTGAACCGACTTCACAACTACTGCAAAGTGGAAAATATTTTTTTTTACATAATAGTAATACGAAATTAAATTAAGAGCGTTATATTTACCATGCTTATTATTTTATTTATGTACATTAATTTGATTTTTTGGAGTCGGTGCCAGCCAAACCAAGTTACATGTAATTTTCCAATAAACACATATCCAAGTATCTACGAGCTTTTTTACGATTTAATATTAGTTAAAAATTTTTAACTTTATAAATTTACGATTTGCATTGGATAATTCATTTTAATTTTGAACTTAGCTTGGCTGGCGCCGACTCCAAAAAATCAAATTAATGTACATAAATATAAAAATACGCATGGTAAATACAACACTCTTAATTTAATTTCTTATCACTATTATGTAAAAAAATTATTTTTCACTTTGCAATAGTTTAGAAGTCGGTTCAAATTTTGGTAGAAAAGTTTATTTTTCTCTTTTTAGTGAAAAGCTAACGGTTTTTTGAAGTCGGTTAGCAAAAATTATAGTAAAATATACACGCATGTCAGGAGTGGGGTTCGAACCCACGTTCTTTCTCGAGAACCAGAGCTTTAATCTGGCGCCTTACACCGCTCGGACATTCTGACTTTACTCCATTCGGCGAGCTTATTCAACGTGCATGTTCCTTTTAATTTGCGGAAATCATTAATTTTATTAGTTTTTACCTTATTACTAAAAAAAATTCTATACCAGTTTCGTTGAAATGGAAGAGGTACCAATTTGAGAGTAACCTCTTTCATTTAACATAAAATCCAAATTAATCGGTTGCATAGTTTCGGAGTAATCGGTGAACATATATAAAAAATACATACGCATCGAATTGATAACCTACTCCTACTTTTTTGGAGTCAGTTAATAAAAATTATAGTAAATTGTACACGCATGTCAGGAGTGGGGTTCGAACTCACGCTCTTTTTCGAGAACCAGAGGTTAAATCTGGTGACTTAGATCACTCGGCCATCCTGACTACAATCCATTCGGCGAGATTTTTCAAAATCCATGTTAGTTTTAATTTTCGAGAAATCACTAATTTCATTAGTTTTTGTCTAATTACTAAAAAATTACTGAACCAATTTCGATGAAATAGAAGTGGCACCAACTCGAGTGTAGCCTCTTTCATTTAACGCAAAAACCAAATTAATAGGTTGGATAGTTTGGGAGTAATCGGTGAACATACATGTAAAAAAATACGCGTCAATTAGATTCTTTCGAAAACCATAGTTTAAATCAAGTGCCTGCCGCTCGGCCATCCTGACTGCATTCCTTTCGGCTATCTTATTCAACGCCCATGAAACTTTTAATTTGCAAGAAATCACTAATTTTATTAGTTTTTGTCTAATTACGAAAAAAGTACTTAACTAATTTCGATGAAATGGAAGTGATACCAATTCGAGTGTAGCCTCTTTCATTTAACACAAATGCTACTTTAATCGGTTGGGCATTATCGGTGTAATCGGTGAACATACATAAAAAATACATACGCTTCGAATTGATGATAACCTCCTCTTATTTTTTTTTTAAATCGGTTAAAAAATTTTAGTACGTAAAAGATATTATATATGCATGTCAGAAGTGGGGTTCAAAACCACGCTGTCCTTCGAGAACCAGAGGCTAAATCAGGAGCCTTAGACCGCTCGGCTATCCTGACCGACTATAATCTTTGCGTTGAAATTATTCAACATGATGTAACTTTTCGAAGTCCATTATTTTAGTACTCTTTCACTGATAAAGTATTGAGTTGATACTGTGCTAAAGGTTAAATACAAAATATTCTTACTTGCATAATTAGTATTTAATTTGTAATATGTGCATGTAAAAATTATAATACGAAAAAAGACTGTTGTATCCATGTATGTCAGGAATGGGGTTCGAACCCACGCTCTCTTTCGAGAATACGAGTTTAAATCAGGCGCTTTAGACCGCTCGGCCATCCTGACTGCACTCTATTCAGAAAACTTATTCAACTGTTTTAATTAGCGAAAAATCACTAATTTTATTAGTTTTCACCTAATTACTAAAAAAGTACTGAACCAATTTCTATGAAACGTAAGAGGTACCAATTCGAGAACAAGCTCTTTCATTTAACACCAAACCCAAATTAATTGGTTGGATAGTTTCGGAGTAATCGGTGAACATACATTAAAAAAAATACATACGCGTCGAATTGATACCTCTTCTCCTTTTTGGAAGTCGGTTAAAAATAAAGAAAAGCATATTTACAACTATATTTCCATCAAAGATATAACATTAAAAATTCATTAAACGTTTCTGGTGGAAATTTGGATTACGCTCAATGGTTTTTAATGCGTTTTTACAATTTTTGAAAATATCTCTCATAATTTTTAAAATATTGCTGAAAAATTCAGGATTTTAAAGAAAGTATTCTTTATGATAGAGTTTTAGTTCTAAAAATTCTAACAACAGGATATTTTAAAAGGGCGCCAAGAAAATCTGGAAAGAGTGCCATTGCGCCCACGGGCGCCGCGTTGAACAACCCTGCTTTACCCACTAGTGTCTAGACCCCGCCCCAAACAACGGCTCTTATCACAAATGGACCCAAGAAATTCCCCATGCTGCCGATAATTTCCCTTTTTTAAACGAAAAATATGGTTTCTTGTCGTTTCTTGACGATACTACAAATAAATAAAGAAACAAACAGACAGACAGAGAGACAAACAAACAAACCGACAAACAAATAGACAGAAAGACATACAAACGGATAAATAAAAAACAAACCGACAAACTAAAAGACAAATAGACAAACAAACAAACACACGTAAAAACAATCAATCAGACAAACAAACAAACAGATAAACAAATAAATCGACAAACAAACACACGTAAAGACAAACAAACCAAAAAATAAACGAATTAACAAACAAACCAACAAACAAACAGACAGACAGACAAAAGACAAACAAACAGACAGACAAACAAACAAACTGACAAACAGACAAACAAACAAACCGAAAAACAGACAGACAGACACATAAACAAACAAATCAACATACAAACAGATAGAAAAACAAACCAACAGACAGCCAGACAAACAAACAAACAAACAGAAAGACGGAACAGACAAACATCACTGGATCCCCGAAGCTCGCTGTGCAGGAAACACTAAAATGCTCGAAACTCGCCAACGCTGCAATCATTAACTCGTACATGAGCGTTGCGCGCCCATTAAAACGAAGGAAAAAATCCACGAAACTCGCTGTGCAGGAATCATTAAAATGTACGAAACTCGTCAACGTCGCAATCACTAACGCGTGTATGAGCGCTGCGCGCCCATTAAAACCAAGAAAATACTGGATTAACGAAACTCACTGTGCAGAAATCACTAAAATGTACGAAACTCGTCAACGCCGCAATCACTAACGCGTGTATGAGCGCTGCGCGCCCATTAAAACCAAAAAAAAACATCACTGGATCCACGAAACTCGCTGTGCAGGAATCACTAAAATGTACGAAACTCGTCAACGCCGCAATCACTAACGCGTGTATGAGCGCTGTGCGCCCATATAAACAAAACAAAAAAAAATCACTGGATCCACGAAACTCGATGTGCAGGAATCACTAAAATGTACGAAACTCGATGTGCAGGAATCACTAAAATGTACGAAACTCGCCAACGCGGCAATCACTAACACGTGTATGAGCGCTGCGCGCATATTAAAACAAAAGAAACATCACTGGATCCATGAAACTCGCTGTGCAGGAATCACTAAAATGTATGAAACTCATCAACACCGGAATCACTAACGCGTATATGAGCGCTATGCTCCCGTTTAAATCACTACATAGTATAAAACAAAGTCGCTTTTTCTGTCCCTATATCCCTATGTACGCTTAAATCTTTAAAACTACCCACCGGATTTTGATGCGGTTTTTTTTAATAGATAGAGTGATTCAAGAGGAAGGTTTATATGTATAATAACATCCATTAAATAGGGGAGAAATACTGTTATTTTTTAGGTTTTTATTTTTGTGATGTCGTAAATAATTTCATTTTTTCCGCTTATACATTGCAAACACAGGCTGAACCCTACAAGATTTATCACTACATAGTATAAAACAAAGTCGTTTTTTCTGTCCCTATATCCCTATGTACGCTTAAATCTTTAAAACTACCCAACGGATTTTGATGCGTTTTTTTTAATAGATAGAGTGATTCAAGAGGAAGGTTTATATGTATAATAACATCCATTAAATAGTGGAGAAATACTGTTATTTTTGAGGTTTTTAATGTGATGTCGTGAATAATTTCATTTTTTCCGCTTATACATTGCAAACGCAGGCTGAACCCTACAAGATTTATTGTGTATAAAGACATCCTGTTATTGTTGTAAAAATAAAATAAATAGGTAAAAATGTAAAAAGTAAATAAGTAAAAATGTAGTTTATGAATTACAAATAAATAAAAAATAATACTAATATCCGAATTTTCTTTTATAAGTTTACACTTTTTTAATAACTCCACCCACAAAGAAGAGAGTATAAGCATGTGTGTAAAAATTTATAACTTGAATTTTTTTTTAATACCCGTACAAAGCCTGGGAGGGCTGCTTTAATCTATATTCATAAAACAAAGTCATGTTAGTTACACCATCTATAACGTAAGAACGGATGGATCGATTTATATGAAACTTTGTATGGAGTTATCTGGCACCTTAGATTAACATACAGGCTACTTTTTACCCGACTACTTTAAAAGGAGAGTAATGGTTTTAGTAGTTGAATTTAATGGGATGAAGTGGTAGTAACAATTTGCGGTGTCAGTATTGACACGGGAATACCCGAAGCAAAGCGAGGGCGGGCCGCTAGTAAATAAATAAATAAATAATAAACACTGGATTCACGAAACTTGCTGTGCAGGAATCACTAAAATGTACAAAACTCGCCAAACCCGCATTAACTAACGACACTAAAACGGAAAAAAATAATTCCTGGATGCATGAAAATCGCATGGAAGGAATTTCTAAAATTAGCAAAATTATTGTTATTAACGCAGGTATCAAACTATCAATCCCCATTTTCGGCAGCATGGAGAATTTCTTGGGTGCATTTGTGATAAGAGCCGTTGTTTGGAGCGGGGTCTAGACGCTACTTGCTTTACCTTAATAAGATGTAAAAGAAAATCATTTAATTTGACTATGCTAACCAAAACTAAATATCTTAATATAAGAAAAAATATAAAAAATGTAAGAATATCAAGATATTAAAGTTAACATTTAAAATATTTATAACAACATTAAACAACTATACTATCGATAAATATATTAAATCCCAAAATATGTATGATTCGACGATATATTGCTACACTTAATGGAATTTCTGATTAAGTGGTACCAGAAAACTAGTGCTTAATCAAATAAAATTTATTTCTGCATAAAAAATATTTAATCGATAATTTATATAAAAAAGGAACTAAATAAAAAATGAAGTAATTATATATAGTTTTGACACTGCGAAACTATCACAGAATTACGAGATAAATATTCACATTAAGTTTATTCAAAGGTCGCGATAAATATATTCCTTGAAAGTTACAACTCAATGAGCTTACCCGGTTCAGCAAATAAATCTTATTGAGTCGAGAATGTTGTAATCACATTTTTATGTCTGCTATTCGATAGTTGAATAGATGGATTCAGTTAATGTATTTATGCTAGATGACTGTCGATTTTTGTGAAAAAGAAACGGCTTTTCGAAATTATCTAGAAAACACATGACCATTCCTGGGGAATTATTGATAATTTAATGTTAGGGAAAATTTTTATCAGGATTTATTATTATTATTCAGGATTATCTGAGAATCCACAGAAATCCTGAGCAAAAACAATCAAATATGTAACGACGCCCTATTGTACAACCTTCCATGATTATGGTTTAACACCTTGAAAGAAAATCTTGAAAATTTGAACAAAATGAAGCATTAAAAATTATGGTACAGCAATTAAATATTTCTTTTTGCCGATTTTTCACCTGAAACGCTAGTAATTCGATCTTCTAGCCACGTAATTAAAAATAAAAAGTGACGAATAAGCACACAGTGGGATAATAAAGTAAATCGACTGCAATTAATACGTACAGGGTGTCCGAAAAGTCTGGAAACGGCCGAATAACTCGAGAAATACATATGAGATTGAAAAACGTAAATATACGTGTTAAATATTTTTAAATAAGCTACTCTGTGATACCAAATTTGACCTTCGAAACCGACCTCCTGGGGGTCAGAACTTTGAAATCTTAAATTATAACCCCCATTTTTTATTGCAGATTCGGATTCTACGGACAAAAATACATAACTTTTGTATTTGATGTTTATTTCAAATCTTCGTTTATCACGGTGTAATCGAGCATATTAAACTGATACATATTCCCGCTTTTCCAACGGGAATTTCCCTAATCGAAACTGATTGGGCAGAATTTATGACATCAAATTCTTCGTCTTTTGCAATAATAGCGTTTCCTGAAAATCACCCGTGGTGATTATTTCAATAGTGCTACACTGTTAAAAATTTGACCCATTTGCTGCAGCGTCACTCCACAGTTATTATAGAATATCTCTTTTGTGACCAATGAGAATGCTCCATAACACAGTAAAGTAATCGTTTTCTATAAAAGCGGTGGAGTGACGATGCAGCAAAAGGGTCAATTTTTTTACAGTGTATTTACTGTGTTATGGAACATTCTCATCGGTCATGAAAGAGATATTCTATAAAAGCTGTGGAGTGACACTACAGCAAATGGATCAAATTTTTAACTGTGTAGCACTACCGAAATAATCGGCACGGGTGATTTTCAGGAAACGCTATTATTGCAAAAGACGAGGAATTTGACGTCATAAATTCTCCCCAATTAGTTTCGATTAGGGAAAATCCCGTTGGAAAAGCCGAAATATGTATCGATTTAATATGCTCAATTACACCGTGATAAACGAGAATTCGAAATAAACATCAAATCCAAAAGTTACGTATTTTTGTCCGTAGAATCTGAATCTGCAATAAAAAATGGGGGTTATAATTTAAGATTTCAAAGTTGGACCCTCTCTGACACCCAGGGGATCGGTTACGAAGGTCAAATTTTGTATCATTGAGTAGCTTATTTAAAAATATTTAACACGTATATTTACGTTTTTCAATCTCATATGTATTTTTCGAGTTATTCGACCGTTTCCAGACTTTTCGGATACCCTGTATATATATATCTTCGCTCATTAAATTCGCCCAAGAAAATACTTTTACTTTCAACTTAAATAATTATTGGTTCGTTCATATTCAAAACTAAACCATCTATTTGTATAAATAAAAAAAATATATAGAAATATTCTCAGAGAAAAAGCCTGATTAAGGCTTGAAAGTACTGAGGTATTTTAAATAAAATTAAGTTTTTAAATCTCTATTTCATTATTTTAATCGCCTTTTCAGTAAACCTCAATATTTAAATGTTCACATTATATAGTTATGAAATTCTTCGTTTCACTACTTTCTGACCGAATATCTATGATAAAATGAGGTGAAATCTCAGACATTTGAACTAAGTATTTTCTCTATTTAAATAATAATAGAGATATATTATTTAATATAAAAAAATGGGATCAGTACGAATCCTGTAAAAAGAAAACGAAACGTATAGCTATGTTTAAAAAATTTTTTGATCCAGTTATATTTATCTTTAAAATCAACCGCGTGGACACAAAGCTACACTAATATAAAATATTGAAATAAGTATAAGATTTGATTCTATCATTCGCTATATTGAAAAAGTGACGTGGCAAAAAAAATATATTCTACTGTTTCACTTCCCGTTCATGCATAAAATTCAAACAACGATAAACAAGGGCGTTTCTTATCCTCTTAGTGACAGAAAAACTGTAATTTTTTCTCTTTTGATAGAGAAACATTCATGCTTTATGCAGATTAGTAACGTGACAAGATGATTTTATGCAATGATCTGCACAACGGCAGTTTCTACAACTACTTGTTTCAGATAAGATCTCAAAACACATGCTTAATCTAATCCTTCATCTAAAGACTGTCATTCCAAAAAAGAGAGGTTATATTCATGTTTTTTATTCGCGTTCATGTCTTATATTTTATTTATTTTTTAAAAAATTGAGAAAACATTAACAAGTTAAGTGTCCTGTCAGCCACCGATAACTGACAATGAACTTTTCGTTTTTGGCACGTCAATCACCAGTGACTAACAGTCTAAAATATTATATAAAACTGAAACATTGATATTATTCAAAGAAATTCTTGAAAATTTATTTTAAATTTATATAATATCTCATTTTCACTGGCACGTGTTAAAGAAAAAACGAACGGAATCCATTTTGATATAAAGAACAAACAAATAATATTTGCAAAACTTAAATTAGCCACATGAAATGAATCTTATTCTTTTGTGGAAATGCACGACGCACGTTTTTAGAACAACTGTGACACAAATGCAAGTTACGCGACAAAAGTTTTTTTTTTTCATATTCCTCATGTTTCGCAGTATTTTCACGTTTTTAATTAGCGAAAATATTCATCCCAAAAATTTTTGCAATATAGACTGTCACCATTTCTTCAATCTAAAATACGCCAGTTCTCTAACTTACCGGAATAACTACTCTTATAACTCTAGGGGAGAGATGCATTTCATATAATATTGACAACGCACATAAGTAAAAATCAATTTTCACATAGTTGTCATACCAAATCCAGCACTTCATCTGTAACAATCTAATAAATAGAGACAAAATGCTTTTATTTTAGTAATTCTTTATTTTTTTTTCATTGCATTAATTAAGAGCCCTTCTTTTGAAATTCAGACGAAAAAATAATGTTTTGATAGTTGTATATTTTAATTGCCTTGATATTTTTTTTATGTTGAAGTAAATCATATTTAATAAATAACATGCAATTTTGAAACCCTGAAAAAATGTTCATTTCTCTATAGAAAATATCAAAGTTCACGTTTGTGAATGACATTTTTATGAAAAATGAAATCCCAATATGTTTGGAGTGGTATATCTCTTGCAAGCAACAACATTCTAAATTCCTTTTGGCATAAACTTATAGTATAACCATACCTGCTTATTAAAATTTATTTGTTTTCATGGGACATTGTTATTTTATATTGTTCTGTTGCCACAAAGTACAATGAAAATGACGTTTTTGTCCATTTTCCTCTTTTAATATCTTATTTAAGCTATAATAGCCCAAAGTTTTTCTTATAGAATATAAAAGTGCACTACTAGGACTAGCTAAATAGCATAGTACTGCACGGATATATTGTTGCTGTTAGTAGCTATAACCTGTTAAATATTGAAAATTTCCAAAATCTGCAACATTTAAAGTAGTTTATTTCAAAAAAGTGCCACAGTTAAATGAAAAAATGTACGTCATGCAATAATTGAACATAGGTACAAAAACATGGAAAAGAAAAAGGAGTCGGGCCTCGTGATATTTTTTAGTGAAAAAATGACAAAATTTATAAGAAAAGCAATGTCCATCATCACATTTTTCCCTAACAGAAAATGAATCATCCCTTTTCTCTTTCGGAAGAGGCGTGAAGAAAGGGATATTTCATTTACTCATAGGGAAAATTCATAGAAAGACGAAAGAGAATTTCGATGTTTCATTTTTTCTTAGGGGAAAAATGTGATCGTGGACATCTTTTCTTCTAATTTTTGTCATTTTTTGTGTAAAATTATCACGAGACCCCACTTCCTTTTCTTTGCCATGTTTTTGTACATTTCTTCAACTATTGTGTGACATATTTTTTTTCATTCAACTGTGGCGCTTTTTTGAAATGAACTACTTTAAACATTGCAGATTTTGGATATTTTGAATATTTAACAGGCTATAGCCACTAAGAGCAACAATATCTCCGTGCAGTAATGTATTATTTAGCTTGTCCTAGTAGTGCACTTTCATATTCTATAAGTAAAACTTTGAGGTATTATAGCTTAAATAATATATTAAGAGCGGAAAATGGACAAAAACCTCATTTTGACGGTACTTTGCGGCAATATAACAATGTAAAATAACAGTGCCGTATGGAAACAAATAAATTTTAATAAGCAGGTAGTGTTATACTATAAGTTTATGGCAAAATAATTTTGAGATGTTGTTGCTTGCCAGAGATATACCACTCCAAATATATTGAGATTTCATTTTTCATAAAAATGGCATTAACAGCCTCGAACTTTGATATTTTCTATTGGAAATAGGAAATTTTTTCAGGGCTTCAAAATTGCACTCATTAAATAAGATCTACTTCAACATATAAAAAAATCAAGCAAATCAAAAAATACAACTATCACACTTTTTTTGATTTCCAAAATAAGGGCTCTTAATAGGCACAAGTTACAAAATACATTTGAACATTTGGAATCGGAGGTTTCTTGTAGAACAACTATGTTTTAAATACTATTTTACAGCCAGATTCTATTTCTAAACTAAATATATATCATGAATGTATCAAAGTAGCCGTTAAAGAATAATAGGTGCCTAATAATTCCATTGATCTCCTTTAGTTATGCATTCAAATTACACCGTCTGTTAAATTTGTGTATGAATACATTAGAACAGGGGTCAGTCATATCCTATTAAAAAAAGTAGATTTAATGTGATAGAAAAATATCCCTTTTATCGTAGAAGTTCCTTTTGTCAGTTTTGCTTATCATCATTTAAAATTTATTTAGTTATAGACAAAACGACAAACTGTAAATAAACAAGTCGGAAATTGCAAGTCAAGTGTAGTAAAAGTGGTATGTTCGTACTGTAACGAAGCATTAAAATATAGAAATCTTTGTGTAATAGTTCTTGTGATACAGTGTAGTAGCCGAAATCTTGCGCGTGCCCCTGTATATAGTGTTTGCTTTCTATTATACTGGAAGTAATGTGTAGTAAACCTCGTCAACGTATATCATTTTCATAAAACGTGAAATAGTATAATACAATTAAAACACACTCCAAACAATGTTTCTTCCTATACCATTATATAATGGAATATTTTTGTGTGTAAATATAAATTAATTAAGTATATCCTTTGCAATACAAATTGTGCAGAATGTATAATTTAGTATGTACATCCTAGATCCAAATAAATTTTATTATGTTTGAAAGCATGTAACATCATTAAAATACATTTAAAACTATTTTTTTTCTCATTGGCCGTAATGTAACGAAGTTCATGTAATTGAAAGATTTTCATAAAATTTGAAATTACTCGACGAAATTATGCAATACTTATATATTTTAAATTTCAAACGATTCAGTTCGATAGTTTTTGCTCTGTTATACGCGGATGAGCAGACAAGACGGGCAGTTGCACAAATGAACGGACAGACGGAGAGACGGGCTGACGGCGTAGACGACGACTGTATATGCTTCGTATTTACATAAATACAAACTCACCTAAAAATCAGTGGACAATCTTTAAATATAAAATAATATGACGATAAAGATTTAAACTGTGTAAAAATGTTGAAGTTATACTTTAAACGCAATGAAAAATTCTTGAGAACAGAGGATAATATATGTTTAACTTTTTGATTTTCTCTTTCAAATCATAATGCTTACACATTAATGGGACACTTAACAAATAATATATCACATGAAAAAAAAAATCGCATCCTTATATGTATTTTTTTAGCCATAATATAAATGAGCATAATTTAACATTATTTGTTTACACTAAACACAAAAAAACTGTCTTAAAAATTATTTTTTATCGATGCTGCTCTTTGAAAAAAAAATGGGATTTTTTGTTACTAAATAAATATTTTTATGAGTAATAAAAAACATTTTCTTTTCCCTTTTCATTCCATCTTCTTGAGAAGGATTTTCCTCAAATATCTAGTTAATTACCCATATAGCAAAAAAGCTCCTCAATACCTACTCAGGAGCTCCAAGCCATCCCATATTCCTCCTAATTTTAAAATGACAAGATCAGGAGGTCCTGGGGAAGAGTTTTTACGATGTCCTCAGGTATGAGCTTCCAGCAACGTCCCACGGAGCAACTTCTCAGGGACGCTATTCCTGAGAAAGTACCTGGGAAATCATTCCTGGGGAAGTACCCGGTTAGTCATTCCTAGGGAACTGCCGAGGATGTTACAGTGCTGGCGCCATCTCTTGACTGATTCTTGAGTATAATACTCAATTGGTTTTTATTAAAATATTGAATTTATTTTCATTGGTATCGATTTTAATGAGCTAATTTTATTTTATTAATTATTTGATTTCTTATATTGATATAACATTTAATCTTTTTTAGTTACATTAAAAATTTTAAATTATTATTTCAGTTAATTACTATTTTTATATATTAATTATAATTATTTATTTTTCAAACCAAATTTTGTTCATTTATCAATATTTTATTTATTATTAATAAATAACCTGTTATGTTCTGCTTTTTATTATTATTACTTTTTTATTAATTAAGAAATTAACATATCTTGTTAAAATTAACTAAATAGTAAGTTTCTGAATTAATGCACTAAAATCTCTAAATAGAAGACAATTCTAGATCATATATTTTTCTGCTATTTAGAGGTAAATGTATTTATACAAAGAAAAAAAAGAGATTCTTAACGTAAGTTTATTCATAAGTACCTGTTTATAACTTTGTAATGAAAATTATCTAAATCGAGTCCAGATGCATCATAATACCAAATATTAAATGTTTTTATACATATATAATTAGCTAACGTACTTACTAAACCCTATTTAAAAAAATAAATAAAAATAAACAAAAGTGTCGCGACGAAACTACATATTTTTATCACATCACTCACACCAACTCAAAAATAGCACAACTTACTTTAAAATGGTATATTTGGATTTAAAATACATAAATATTAAACCGCACCCGACCCCCCCCCCTCCTCAAACACATACCAATACGTGGTTTATTTGAAAAGATTTTCTGTTTAAAAAATACACATTCTTATAAAATCAGTTAAAAAATATAAATTCACGCAAATTTAAAGTTTAATTCAGGCTATTATCAATTACCTACGCAGTGTATTTTATATGTGTTGAGGATAAGAAAGTGTTAGCTAAACAGAAGCACCAATTTAAATGTCATATCTGAAGGTTTAACCTATTTTGTTTTATTTATCATTAATTAATTTTTTTAATGTAAGTTGGACTTATTAAATAATTTTTTTCTAACATATTTATACATTATCAAACATAATATTATTATTATTATTAAAATTCTGAAAGATAAAATGAAATTTTTATTTTGAAAACTTCAGAAATATGAATAGATTTTAGGTTCTGAAATTAAAGGTATAAACAGGGTGTTTCTAAATTCATGGTCCAAATTTTAAGGGGTGATAGTACAAATCAAGACAAACAATATTTAAATAGGAAATCAAGGGTCCCAAAGTCTTCCGAAGGAGATAGGCGCCATTAAGGTTTAGGGTCCAAAAATTCGCATGATTATGAAAAACAGAAAAATTGGTCGATTCGTTTGCGGTTTTCACTAAAATTATTCTTTATGTCAGTCTTGAAAATAAATTATAAAGATAAATTTCAAAAAATGACGATAAAGGGTGCTTTAGAATTTAGTGTAACGAACAACTATTTTTTACCGTTATTTTTTGCATCTCATTAAAGGTTTCGTAAGCTTAGACTTAAACTTAAATTTTGAGCTCAAAATCTGAATAGTTGGAAGCAGTTAAGTAGCACAAACTTAACTGTGTTCAGAGGGTTTTAATTCAAATGATTATAAAAAACGGAAAAATTGGTCGATTGATTTGCGGTTTTCACTAAAACTATTCTTTATGTCGGTATTTTATTGAAAATGAATTATAAATTTCAAAAAATGCCGATGGAGGGCGCTTTAGACTTTGGAGTAACGTACAACTATATTTTACCGTTATTTTTCGCATCTCATAAAATTTCCTTAGAAGCTTAGACATAAACTTAAATTTCGAGATGAAAATCTGAATCGTTGGGAGTGGTTAAGTAGCGCAAACTGAACTGTGTTAAATTTGGGGTTGGGAGGTTCAAATTTCAAATGATTATAAAAAACGGAAAAATTGTTTGATTCGTTTGCCGTTTTCGCTAAAACTATTCTTTTTGTTAATATTTCCTTGAAAATAAATTTTAAAGATTAATTTTAAAAAATACCGTTAGAGGGCGCCTTAAACTTTGGAGTAACCAACAACTATTTTTAACCGTTATTTTTTGTATCTAATTAAATGCTTGTAAAAGTTCAAACTTAAATTTTGAGCTCAAAATCTGCATCGTTTTGAGTAATTAAGTGCGGAAATTTGAAATGTGTTCGAGGGGTGGGGAAAGTAACATTTTAACTCCTGAACACTGTTCAGTTTCCGCTTCTTAACCCCTCCATCGATTTAGAATTTGAGCTCAAAATTTAAATCTAAGCATTTGAAAGCATTTCATTAGATACAAAAAATAACGCTTAAAAATAGTTGTTGGTTACTCTAAAGTTTAAGGCGCCCTCTATCGGTATATTTTGAAATTAATCTTTAAAATTTATTTTCAAGGAAATATTGACATAAAGAATAGTTTTAGCGAAAACGGCAGACGAATCGACCAATTTTTCCGTTTTTTAAAATAATTTGCAATTTGAACCTCCTCATCCCCATTGAACACAGTTCAGTTTGCTCTACTTAACCACTCCCAACGATTCAGATTTTCATCTCAAAATTTAAGTTTATGCCTACGCTTCTAAGGAAATTTTATGAGATGCGAAAAATAACGGTAAAATATAGTTGTACGTTACTCCAAAGTCTAAAGCGCCCTCTATCGGCATTTTTTGAAATTTATCTTTATAATTCATTTTCAATAAAATACCGACATAAAGAATAGTTTTAGTGAAAACCGCAAATCAATCGATCAATTTTTCCGTTTTTTATAATCATTTGAATTTAAAACCCTCAACACAGTTAAGTTTGTGCTACTTAACTGCTTCCAACTATTCAGATTTTGAGCTCAAAATTTAAGTTTAAGTCTAAGCTTACGGAAATTTTAATGAGATGCAAAAAATAACGGTAAAAAATAGTTGTTCGTTACTCTAAAGTCTAAAGCGCCCTCTATCGTCATTTTTTGAAATTTATCTTTATAATTTATTTTCAAGACAATACTTACATAAAGAATAATTTTAGTGAAAACCGCAAACGAATCGACCAATTTTTCTGTTTTTCATAATCATTTGAATTTTTGGACCCTAAACTTTAATGGCGCCTATCTACTTCGGAAGACTTTGGGACCCTTGGTTTCCTATTTAAATATTGTTTGTCTTGATGTGTACTACCACCCCTTAAAGTTTGGACCATGAATTTAGAAACACCCTGTATACCTGTTTTATCATGTAGGGGGAACTGGGGTACATTGATACAGTTTTTTTCTAAGATTTTTTTTGGTGTCAAGAAAGTAGAAAATTCAAGTTTTTTTTCCATGAGGTGACAGCAAAACTTGTGTAGTATGTTATAAAAATATACAATCATTGTTTTATATAGTATTTTTGCATGTAATTTTAAAAAAATCAAAAAAAGTCATTTGTATCAATGTGTCCCATCCCCGGGGCAGATTGATACGTTTGAGAAAAATGACGACAAAATAATACCAATGCATATTTTTCATAGAAAATGAATTAGAAAACCATTTTATATTTATTTATAAAAATTCAAATCACCCACAATTTATTTTTAAGCAATATTAAAGCAATCAAAATTAAATATATTATGACCTGATGTTCTGGCTGTTTCTTGTCTGATTGTTAGCTGTGGTAACTTTGTCATATCTAGCACTTCAACCCCAGCATTATCTTCTTTCTTATGAAAGATGAAAAAATTACCAGTTTTTCTGTTTATAAATAGGTTCATAAACAGAAAAATAAGGATAATTATATTAAAAATTCTGTTTATAATATAAGTATCATTTTCTGTTCTGCAGTTTGTTTCTCTTACTTAACATTTCGCATGTCGAAAATACTTTTTTCTCTGGAGAATCGATATAAATTCGAGATTTGCCAGAATGGCGTAATTTTCTATTATTAGTTCTACTAGCACTAGATGCTGGGTAAGTTCCTACATCTTCTGTTTATAAAAATACTATAAAATGTTTTAATATAAAGAAATTAGAGCTATTTCACTTCAATAAAAACTAATATTAGAAATTTTTCGTGAAAAAAAGGTTTGATTATGGAGTGTATGGTAAAAAAAATAATAAAAGATAATGAAAATATGAACTATTAAAGGATTTAGGCTGTATCAATGTGCCCCGTCATAGACTGTATCAATGTGCCCCATACAGCGATTTTGAATAAAATGAGTCTCAAATCCAACACTTCACAATATATCTAACAATAAATAATGAAGAACTGATAAAGAGTAGCTGCACTTACGAGGGAGAGTATTCATTTTGGTTGAAAATACTGGAACAGTTCTATAATAGCATTTTAATTGTACAACTCATATTTACTTTTGAACAACAAAAACAATAAATCACCCGTCCCATTTCATCAAACTACTGAATCATTCCAAGATTTTCTGTATGTAGTTGAATACACTAGCATCATCTTTTGGAGCTGTTGTGAAACTTCCTGTAATGACCCTGTGAGCGGTAGAGGGGGTGTATCAATGTGCCCCATGTATCAATGTACCCCAGTTCCCCCTATATATTCTTATTTAAGCGACAATGAGACTATCATAACGTAAGCAGCTGCATACAATTCTCAAAAATAGCAGGAATCACCTTTCCAAACTTCCAGCAATTGGACTCAATAAGCTCACCCCGCCCCAATCAATTTTGTCAGCTGAAAAAATCGGTGGAATTTTTGCAGTACTCACACAATTAGAGACAGAAAAAAAGAGTATTCTTCCAGGAATATAAGTCAGACTATTTATGAGTTAGTAAGAAAAGGCGTTACAAACAAATTTGTTCGTAGATTTAAATGAAAAAAATATAGATTAGGGTGGGATTTTAAACGATAATTCGTTGATGAAAACATCTTGTATTTTAAATAAAATATCAGTTCTTTTAGGCTTTTTAAATTGCCTAAAATCTTAGTTTCTAAAATTACTTTTAAAGAAATTAACAAAAATATTTCCCGTGTTTAATTAAATGAAAAATAGTGCATATTGTATTTTTTATGTACATAAAGATTTTATACAATTTATAAAGCAGTTAAATGAAGATTTAACTGAAAAGTAATTTTATTTATAACAATAAGAAAATAAAATGATTTTGTTAACATATTCAGATTTTACTAATAATTTCTATTTTATGTAACTCAAGCAGTGTTTCAGTGTAATGATAGAATTTTAAAATGATTTTCACACCAAATTCTGATATAGCAAAATTATACAAATTTGTACAATGGTGTGTTATTGATGAAAATATGGAATTTTAATATTTTTACAATCTTATAAAATAATACAGTGGTTTTATAGTATTTTTTAATCCCGCAACAAGTGGTAAATCTCCAAACATCTGTAAGTCGTACCGTCGTATAAGAATTTCATAAGTAACGAATTTAATTTTTTGTTAATAAATACTCGACAAAATATATATAATCACTTTAAAACGGGTTTGTTGATCGGTTGCATTTATGACGGCCAATTATCAACATGAAGGACATATCAAGGGAGGGGGGATTGCCCTCAGTGAAGGTCTTTCTAAAGGAACCTAACCAGTATTTACGCAAGGAAATCCAAGATTGGCACGAAAGCATGGACTCATTCGCTAAATTAAAGCTATAAAATAGTGAAATATGTGTCACAAAATGTAAATATGCGGTTTTTTGTTTCATTTTATACTGAGACTTTGGACTTTTTGGTTACCATAAGCCGAGAGAATATTCTTTAAGGAATATTTATTGTAGTAATTATCAACTGTTTACAATAATTTGAGCACGAAAAAATAAAATAAATTTTTAACAATTTTTACACTCATTTAAAAATAATATTACATTTATGATATTTGCAAATTATTTTTCTGCTTTTTAATTTAAAATCGAATTCATTTTTTTCTACTTTATCTGCGAATGTACTTGTCTCGTTAAAATGTTTATTTAGCAATTCTTTAGACCAGTGCCTTAACGACAATAACATAATGTAAGATTATTAAGATTTACTTGAATGATTTTAATTCTTTACTACTGAAATCAAATAAATGCCTTGAATAGTCTTTACTCTTTTATGTGGTAACAAATAATTAATTTTCGCCATTCAATGCAGAAGTTTCCTACCACAAAATAACATAAATATAGTTAAAAGACTCGTTACATACGAAAGTTTATCTTATATATTGGAAACTTCTAATAGTTATTATAATAAAATACTTCTATTAGCTACTACATTAGATTCTATAAAAGTTTAAAACAACAATAATTATGCATTCACAAGATGCATATCACAGACAAATATATTTAAAGTATTTCAGAGATTAATTTTTTCGTTTACTTATTTGTTACTCAGAATTTATTCGCTTGAATGTTATATATAAAACTTATATTCATTTATTTTCTTCTTCTCCTTTATGTATTTCAAAACTTTTCCAATATTAGGTATAATATTTAAATTACAAAATTTTTTTTACGGCAGTACAGATAAAAAGAGAGTAAAAAATCAAAATGCATCGGTAAATCTTTGTAAATGCAACTGCAGAAAATAAACATACAATGTTTGGTCCGAAAAAACTATCTTTGAAGAATATTTTTACCAAATATTTCCTTAAACTTTTAGAAGAATGGCTGCCTTTATAAATCCTTTGTGGTATTCCAAACTAAATTTTCTGTAAAATACTTTGAAAAAAGTGCAAAATAAATATTTAACAATGTAAACTGTAAAATGTTTGCCGAAAGCAAACTGGCCCTTTTTAGTAAGATGGTAAATTGTCTCATTATTATTTAAAAAATATATATATAAAATGTTTAATTTAAACATATATCATTTATAAATGCATTAAAATAATATTTGTTTAATGCTATATCTTTTTCAGTATGTAAAACCAGTATTTACCAATACTGCAATATTTAGAAAAATATACTACACTGCTGGTCACACAAAATACAGTACTAAGAAGGACCAGAAATATCACAGCAAAATTTATTTAACAGATAATATACTGTACAAAGATCAAACGATTAAAATTACAGTGACGTGTACACACTTTCTTGTGACCACACATTCTTGTGACCACACATTCTTGTGATCACACATTCTTGTGACCACACATTCTTGTGACGTGTGGATGATGACAAAATCAGTAGTTAGACTAGCTGCCATTGTTGTCTCTAACCGCTGCTACATGCCTCGGCATAGAATCAAAGAGGCTTTGGATGTCAATATTGTGTACAGTAGTCCATGCGGCTTTAACCCGTTCGCGACGGCGCACAGTGGGGCAGGAAGCCTCCAAAGTTGGCAAAAAATAAAATTTACTTTGAACAAAAAGAGCACATCCCGGATTCTTTTGCAGAAGAAAAGTAGTAAAATTTTAAACTTTTACATAAGCTAAATAGTAATTTATTAATTAATTTACAAACCTTTTTCTATATTTTTTGTAGAAAAATGAGTTAAAAATAAGAATTTAAGATAGTTTTATATTAATTAGATATTTATAAATCATCCATAATATCGCATTAAAAAATGTAAACATAATTAGTAATTTTAATTATTCTCAAGCAAACCTTATAATGAATATTAGCGACTCGTTTTGAAGGATTGGATCAACCTTTCTCAGGCAAAATGTACGTATTACTATAAAGACAGCAGAAGAAAAACTGTTTCTGTTGTTTTAGGGCTAACACACACTTTTTGTTTTCCTGTTTTTCAGATCTTAAACTCGTACATGTCACGTACACTAACGAATATGTAGAACTAGAATTGTATAACCGTTTTACTCTTCATATTTTTGATCGTCCAGAACAAATTCAGACGGAATATGAAGATGGGCACGTTTGCTTTTCATTGACGCTTCTGTTTGTTTTCAAATCGAGGAAATGAAAGCGATTTGCCAAGCCACTCTTTGTTAATTCTAAAGCATTTCCCTTGTTTCGCCAGGCTTTTGCTCATCGGAATTTATATTAAACTTTAAAACATTAATCTTCTTTTCATTTAAACTACTTGTTCGTAGTTTCTCCGATTATGGAGCTCTTATACCATAAAATCACATTACTTTTCAAAAGTTTTTTGTTAAAACGTTCCATGATAGTCAGTTTCATTTAAATACATTGTTTTGTGATAAACAATGCATTAAAATTCGTATTTAACAAATAAAATATTTATAATCATGTTTGGCACACCCGTACACTAACAAAAATTTAAGGATGCTTAGCTATAAAAATGACCATACAATTAAAAAAGTGGCAAAAAGGAGCAAGATTTTCTGGCATATTTGTCCTTTTAAAACTCATACTTAGTAGAAAAAATTATAATTAACACTTAACTCGCCTTAACTCATAACTAAAACCTACAATGTTTGTAGACAGTGTTAATTTTTTTTTATAAATTTCTCCACTATATATTCTAAGCGTCTGTATATCTATAAAAATCGTATTAAAACAAATTGAAAGTTAATGAATTATTGTTACATACTTGTAGTTAAAGGTTCCATAGTCAAAAAAAATTTTTTTTAATTATTATAGTGAAATTAACAAACGAATGTTGAAACAAAATTATTGATTTTTTTTTCACTTATTATCAAAGCACAATATGCAGTTTAACTTCTTTCTCTAGTGACGATCAAAATAACTTTGCGCAAATTTTAATACTAAGAAGATGTGTACAGATATCTGCTCTATTAAAGTGACGTATGTCGGTAGTTCAAAATAAAATTTCATTTTTTCGATTTTTTGCCAGTTTTGAAGGCTTTTTGCCCTACTGTGCGGCGCGCGCTTTCAGAAGTGCGCATCTGAGGACGGAGCGGGAAAATTTCATTTCCTCTTCAGGGCCGAAGGATTTTGCGCAGCTAAGCCTAATTCTTGTAGAGTGTTCTTTAAAAAATTATATAAAATTCGTTTTTCGATGGAACTTTTTGAAATGCACATACATGAAAGAAGTTGTTATTATATGTATTCACACAAAAAAATTGGGGTATTTTCTCCGATATTTTAGCATAAAAATGACGTTTTAAATATATATAATGCATATTTTAACCACGTTTTCATGTTAAAAAACAAAATAATACGATTACAGAAGACTTACTTGCCTCTACTAAAGCAACATATGAAGCATTTTACTCAAATAAATAATAATTTTGTTGAAAGAAACTACTTTGTTTCTAAATAATTTTTACACACTCCTTAAACAAGTTAAGTGTTTTTATAAAGCTGTAAAAAATCGTTAGAAAATGTTCAATTTAATTTTAATATTTTTTAAAATTCAAAAATTTTATTTAAATATATAATTAATCATAAAATTCAATTTAAATAAAAAATTATCTAATAATGCAAAGTAAAATCGAATTATACTATAAAATAAAATATACATTAAAATATACATGCTATTAAATGTTAAAAATATTTTTGAAAATAAAAGAAAAAAATGTAGCAGTGGATAATAAAAGAAATATCAAATAAAGGGACTTGATAATGATGAGTAAACTGCAATAATTTAAAATACATTCATCAAAGAAATATTGATTATAGAATTTCTTTATTTATATCTTACATATGAACATACTTAAAACAAGATTAATTCATAGAATTAAATGTATTGAATAATAATTAATGAAACTGAATAATCAATTCAAATAAGCTGATCACAAATGGCATTGATTTTACAAGTATTTAAAAAAATGGAAATAAACAGATAAATATAGAGATAATTAAATATATCGAATAAATGTATTCAGTTATTTTGAAAAAAAAAACTAACTATTAATTTGTAATTACAATTATTTATCAAAATTGCAAGAGTCAAATTATTATGTTATAATCAATAACTCTGAAAAATGCTACTTTAAGAAGACTAAATAATTTTCAAAATCTCTGCTATTTCATTTTTTGTAAAACATTTATGTTTTTTGATATTTTAATAAGTTTGGATAATATGATATATAAATATAGATAACTTAATTGAAAATAACTTAATTGTTAAACAATAAAGAAATAACTGAAGATAAAAATCAAAAATTAAAACTAAAGTAAAACACAACAATGGTTTTTAAACTTCTTTTTTTCTTTTCTTTTTTTCTTTCTTTTTTTTCTTTTTTTTTTTGTTGTTTTCTTTCTTTCTTCCAGAGCAAATTAATTTGCCACAACAAAGTAGAAGTATTAATTGGATTAATCCTTTCATTTTGAAACATCAGGCATCAAATCGCTGTAATCACAATGATCTACACACAAATGAAAAAACAAAATAAAATTAAGAAAATATTCACCCGTTGACCTAAAACTCAACCATTTTAAATCATCCAGATATCAGTAGGAAAAAAAAGAAAAAGAAACAGAAACCGCATTAACTAGAAATCTTTAGCTTCAGAGACGTAAGCATATCTCACAAGGCATCATGTTTATACTGAATCAGCTCATTCACTTTTTCCCCCTTTTCAAATACTGTACTAAACTGTACGATAAATAAATAAAAAAATAAATAAAGCTTTACCACACATGTAAAAGATTTATGATCGAAAAGAGATTGCTTTCAGAAAGTTTAAGAAACAAATAGATGAATCATGTTTCCTTTTTACTGCAGTGATATTTTGAATAATAAAATAACTTAGATTAAAAAAAAATATATTCACTGATTTTATTTGCTTTTTATGTTAGAAGGAAATGTATTTTTCCCAAATATAAAATCAAATACGATTATGATAAATATTTTATGCGTTACATTCTTTTCAATAAAACGTTCCAAACGGTCGCACGGGATCTGAGTGCCAACAGTTCTGTCGCGTATACCGGTCGCGCGGGATGTGAGTGTCAACGGTGCTGGCACGAATACTGGTCGCTTGTCCCGAAGGGGTTAACGTATCTCCAAAGTTGATTTAGTGTAGCAGCATAATTTAGTGTTGCTTGCGGACATAACACTCTGCTACAAACGGCGTTGAATGGTATGAGCCGACACCGAATGGTGCTTAGCAGACTGAATATTTTGTGCTACGGTACGTGATGTAGCTGTGTGATCAATCACTGCCATGCACACAATCCGCCTGTCATCACCACCTATGGTGCAACGAGGTGAGCGCGATTGGCCCCATTGGTCCTTCTTCCAGCGATTACAAATCTGCCTCATATTTGCTTGGTTTCGTCAAACATTTTGGCCGATTTCTCTGAAAGGTAATGCACAATCCTTATAGGCAACTATTCTGCTTGGTAAATTCAGAAACTTGGTCAAAAGATACTCGATATCTTCCACAAGATATAGATAAACAGCATAGGGGAAAAAACGCAATAAAAAACAATTGTCGTACTTCAAATCGCCAATCTCTTTGCTCCTCATATAGCTCTTGTGGGTGACACGACATTCCTCTATGACTTACGTCATTGCTGCAATACTAAGGATTTGCATATGCATGATGCAAATTTTACACGATTTGCATGCTTCCTAGAGTGTTGCATTTCGTGTGGCCAGCAGTGTATTTATATAGAGTATAATCTTATCCAGCTATAGTCACAGCGTGATTAAAATATGTAGATTTACATTCTTTCTATATTTGCTGCGCTTGAAAAACATTTAGGATCACCCAATATATTTGGCATTGTTTATATTTAGCATAATTCAAATGATCCCCAAGTTTTAACACATTTCTCATAATTTTGGACGTTGCTGAAAGTTCTAAAGCAGATTTTATTAATTAAGAATAAGCGCAATCTTCAAATGCCATTCCAATAACGTCCCATTTATTTTGAGCAAATAGTTTTCATAGACACTCTCTTCTTTCATTTCTACAACAATCAATTCGATCATAACGAAAATTATGCAAATCAATTATAAATTTATTTACTTTTAGGGCAATTACCTTTTCGTAACCCCGCAGTCTGAAAAATTCGTTATTTTACATCTATTTCCTCAGTCGGTGAATTTCTAGTGACAAACTATCAAAATAGCAACTACAAATTAGCATGGTACCTTAAACGTTTTTCAGTACCTTATCCCAGTCACCTATCAATTACTGTCAGTCATATTATCTTAATGTTTCATAATATTTTTTTAAACAGTAATAACAAAAGTGTATTAATAATCTAAATTCCGAGCTTTTAATTATTGCAGGAATGTTTCTAAAATGACTTTAATTTGTAAAACGTATTTATTTTATGACACGTGCTAAATAGTATAGTATTTTTAATATTATACAAACATTACTTAGCATGAAAATAGAAAAATTAACCTTGGAAAAGATACTCATTTATGAAACACAATTATGAAAAGTTTTACTTTTTCTAATTTAAAAATCCACTATACAATGGAACAGTAAAAAACTTCGTGTAATAAAAGATTTTCGAAGCTACCAAATTCTTATCTTACATTGTATATATACAAATACTTTTCTCTTCATTTATTAAAATTTTTCTAACACTCGTCATTGAAATAACTCAGTTACAGACATCAGATCTTTAGAATTTGTCGAAATTTCGCCAATATTTGTATGTTAATTTAATTACTCAATAAAATTGAGATCTTAGAACTGAATAAAGTTTATTAATTATCTGCCATATTATTCCGATTTTAACTGGCATTGATGAATTAATTACACTTCTTTGACTCCAAAATGCATGATTAATCTTTCTCTGAAACTGTGAAAAATATCTGAAGGAGTGAATTGCTTGAATAGTTTATTGAGATAAATAGATAATTCAATATTCGCCAAAACGTCACTCTTTAATCTGGTATTTTAAAATTCTCTCAAAAATGAATTTAGAAATTGGTTAAATGAAATGGAAAGAAATTTTTATTTCATGCATGAATAAACATACCTTGATAATTAAAAGTCTTCTTTAAATTAAAATTGCACTTTAGATATGTGAAAAATTTAAAACAAGCCAAAAATAGGATCTGTTAACTTTAATTAGTAAAATTTAATGTGTGTTTAAAGTAATACGGTATAACTGTGAGCGGTGTTGAATTGAGATGCGTAGCCCAAGGGCATTAAAATATTCAGGATATTTTAATGCTTCTGGGAGATTTTTCTGAAAAATTTCGAAAATTTTTATATACGTTTCATCGGAATGAATTTTTCGAGAGTTCGAAAAAAATAGTTCCGGATAATCGAGGTTACTGATATTAAATAGGCTTCGTCCCATTCTTACATACTAAGTACATACAAAATTTCAAGTCTCTATCTCAATTTGTTCGGGAGATAGAGCGGTTGCAGACAGACAGACGGAAGGCAATTTTTTTTTTCTAAAAATATGTTTTTCGGAATCTCCAGTGTCTGAAACGTGTAAATCCTTCAAAAAAAAAATTCGATTTTCAAAACGATTGCAAGACTTACCCTATACTACGTATGATGGGTAAGTAAAAAGAAAGAAACTTAAAAACATCGTAACTTTTGAAGCTATTTAATAAAAGAAGATTTATAAAATATTTCTATATCATTTAATTAAAGATTTTAAATCCAAATTCATTCGTTAATTGAAAGAAGCTCCTTTTTGATACATTTCTATTTTTTTTTTCAGAAACGCATAAGATTAGCAGGTGGCTTTATTCAGAAACTGTATAATCGAATGGCGTTATCCATTTTTTGATTCAAGCAATTTAAGAAGACTGCAAGCAAATAAAATAGTATCATAGTTAGCGTTTTGAATGGAATTTTCTATGATTTTAACGATATTTTATGATTTTAACGATCAAATAGTGCATGTACCCGTACTTCTAGGTGAAACACTATATTGGCCTTCAAGAGCCACAAAAAGCCCTCCCTGAGGTAAAAGTCTGAAAATAAAATCACATTAGAATTCTGGTATCAGTGCTGTTTAGAAACAGTGTTGTTTTAGAAACAGAAATATGTTTATATTAAATTAATAGATGAGAATGTTGGAAACTATGCGAAAACACAAAGCATAACTACATAAGTGTCTAATTTATGCGAGCCTTATTAGTCATATTTGTATTTTTTATAGTAGCTTTGTGAGGGAGTGACCTTTAGTCATAAAGGCACTCTAGTGTTTCTGAGATCGTGACGTCAATAATTTAACATTTTGTAGGCGTAAAAGTGACATCTATCCTCTCTTTTACTTTAACTTTCTAGAGTGTGTGTGCTCTTTCGAATTCCGCAGTTAGCTCGCGGTTATTAGTATTATGTTAATGAGAAGTATCTCAGTTTGTCGCGTATAAAAGCTTGGGTGTGAGTTTGTGGTGTGTGTGTTTCTGGACCTTAGCCAGCAGCCAGCGTCTGTGTGTTTCTGGCCTTAGCCAGCAGCCAGCGTCTGTGTGTTTCTGGTAGTAGCCAGCAGCCTCTGTGTGTATTCCGCCATTGGACAACGAAGTTGATGATTGTTTATTAAGGTGCTGACGATTAGAGAATAGCTACGGCCTCCAGTAAAGCGGAAAGAAGTTCAGATAGTGGATTAAAGATTCGGCCTTGGTAAGAAAGTTTAGAATCGTTCCGTTTTGATTATTTGAGAAATAAAGAAATATCCACAGCCACGGGCTGTGAAATTAAGATTTGTTTAGTAGATCAGCCAGGAAATAGTGTCAAGTGCTAGACGGTGCCCCGACTGAGCTAGACCGACGCCTGTGAGTATGATTTAGCTTTTCATAGTGTTCTCAGTGAGTGAAATTATAGACTGGCTCCACTTTCCTTTAGCCCTTATCATTTTAATAAACTGTGTTGTTTTAACCTAAATTAATGAGTATGTTTGCATATAACGTGACAAATGACACCCAGCATGAGCATACCGTCACAGCTTTGACGAATAAGAACATTAAATGATCGTTATTTTATTTCAGGACGAATTCGATGTAAAATAATTCCCGTGGAAGAAATTATGTTTTAATCCGATTGATACGGAATCTCAAACAATTGTATTTTAGTAAATCCATGTTTATATGATTATATATATATGTCTGTATATATATAACCTATGAAAATACAACTACAAACACAAATGTATAGTAATATCTTCCCACTTACTCACAGTTTTGAAATACTTTCTTTTCTTTCAAAAATTCTGAAACCAAATAAACTAGAGATTTAAAGAAACATTTATGAAAAAATCCATGTCCATAAGTTTATTAGTTGTATTATTGGTAAATGTAATTTAATGGAGCGTTTAAAAAAAGTCTCTTATTTAAGAAGTGCGTTACAAAATATATTAAAAAATCATTATATATTTAATAATGAAAATGATTACTATTTCTTATTTATATATTTTGCAATATTTTTTGAATAGTTGTAAATGTTCATTAATATGTTATGGATATGTAATGTCTTTTTAAATATTGTGATTTTAAAAATTCTAATTGATTAAAAAACCTTTTTGTTAATGACACTTTTTGATAAATTTTTATGGTGGAAAAATCAGTTGTACTAAATATGAAAATGGATTTTTCGGAGTTATTAATTAAATAAGCATTTTATGTTCAAAAATCATGTTTTAAAGACAAATATGATAAAATATTATTAGCATCAGCATTAACATCATTACTACTATTATTTTGTAACCATTGGATATATAAATCCAGTTACTTTGCTGAAAATGTTTAATTTTATTGATATTATCGTAAAACCGATATTTTGGTTTTATATAAGAGAGAGGGGAGCGAATTTGAACTGGGGTCACCTTTGAACACTCTAAATATTTTCCTACAAATAAATTATTTAAAAAAATACACATGGCAATACATTACTGCTGTTTTAAGGGAATAATTATACAAAGCTGTATCATTTTGTATGAACAGTACTTTTAAAACAAGATATGTATTTTTCTCAATCTTGAATCTAAACTTAAGAATATAAAGTTGTAAGATTTTTGTTCACAAACTTCTGTCTCTAAAATTTTAAATTATTGTTCAATTCTTAAACAAAGATGTTAGTTTTAGTTTATAACCTTTGTTTTATTCAAATTTTTTAGCCGAATTGAGTAAACCGTTGTAATGTTGAACTCCATGTGATGACGCACCATTGAAAAAAAAAATTGGGGCACCTTTGAACAGCGAAAAAACACCGACTAAACTGGTGATAAATATTAATTAAAATAAGTTGAAGAGAACACTTAAAACTATTAAACAGAGAGTTGTTAATGTATCTAAATATTATTATTTCTGAATTTTTTTATGTGAATAGAGGCAAAGAATGTCAAGGAACATGGACTTATACTGCTAACAATTCCTCTTACTGCACCAGTGTTGCCAGACGGGCTATTTTTTTAAATTAAAATTCTTGATTGGCACCACTTTTTACAAATGATAAAATGTTTCTTATTCAATGACATGATCATTAAGGCGAAAACAAATGGTGATTTAACGTTTCATAAAAATGGTGCCAGTCAAAATATCTGAATTTTAAAAAAGTAGCCCACTAGCAACACTGTACTGCACACATAGGTTCCAACCTCTGTATGTATCAGTGATGGGAAGATTCAAATCTAAATTCATTTATTTGATAACTGCAAATCCTGGATACAAAATAATGATTCGTGATTTAACACGTTTCCAAACATTATTTCATGTTTCTTTTACGGCTAAAACGCAATTTTATATCAGGTCTCGCGAATGGAAAAAAATAATTTTCCAGAAACATCAGATATCCCAATGATGTATTTCAAGGATATTGTAAAGAAGTTTTCACAACCAAACACAACTGGAGAGACACTTAGTGTTTTATCAACAATGAGTTTTGACATCAACTTTGATGGATTTAAGTTTGGTTAAATAATAAAAAATAGTAATTTCAACAAAATATAGTTATTTATTTTTATTCATATTACTTTATATTTCTGTAACACATGCAACTTTTTATAAAAACTCAATATTTTCATATTTTTTATTCATTTGTTCAAAGGTGCCCCTTGCTTGTTTAAAGGTACCCCTACATGAGGTAGGTTTGAACAAAAAAGTTTCAATTTTTTAAATCCTCACAAATTATTTAATTTCTTTGGATAATGTTTAATTTATGGTTCATATAATGGAAAAATGCGTTGTTTATTTTATGTAATATTTAAAACTCAAAAAATATAATTCAAGTAAGAAAAATATTGATTTTCTGAAAAATTGTTCAGAGGTGCTCCCCTCTCCCCTAACTGAATAATACACTATAAAAGCTATTCAAGAACATTTTCGTAAGTTAATCGCAGAAACATAAATTTGTTTCTTTAAATGTCTCTTAAAATCAGAAAAATGCATTGTTCTCTGAGCTGTTTTCAAAAATAAAGAAGGTTGGTTGTTTGATTTTTCATGGTACAAATTATGTTTAGGGACATGCTGCGCTAAAGAAATAAAGAGTGGCTTTCCGAATCATGGATAACTCAAATGAGTTAATTATGTATTTCTGATGAGGTTATATTTTTATGATACAAAAAATATTTGTTTTTACTGACAAAGATAATAACTTGGTATACAAACATTACTTAATTTATTAAATTATTCTAAACATTGAATAATTTGTAATTAAGTTATTCCTTATAGTTATAGTTGTTATAAATTATTAATTAAGTTAAGTAAGTTATTGTAATTAAGAATACCTACGTAACATTTTAAATTTCAGCAATTTATTTCTTCTCAAAGTTCTGAAAACTTAAAATATGTTTATAAGTGCGAAATAAATCGATCTTAAAACTTGAAAATCTTGGTAAAATTTATACTGCTTTATATATATATATATATATATCAACTTCATCAATTTACTCACATAAAATTCTCTATATTTTTCTATATTCTATCTCCAAGTCTACTGAAAGCATAAAGTATATTTAAAAAACAAACTAAATTGATCTTAAAACTTCAAATTCTTATTACCAATTACATTATTTAATCTAAATATATTCCTATCAGGTTATTCAATTCACACACACAAAATTCTCTTGAGAAGAATTTCTATATTTCTTCTCAAAATCCAATGAATGCATAAAGTATATTTAAATAAAAAGTAAATCCTTATTCAATCTTAAATTTCTTATTTGCATTTCTACTTTTGTATCTAAATGTATCTGTATCTGTATCAGTTTCTACAATCTACAATCAAACATTCCGCAATGAAATATTTCTATAATTGTATAAACAGGAATAAACTTTTATCACGCGAAAATATTTTCTTTTCTGTGTCACTAATGAAACTCCAACGTGTCACTCTATTTATTTCGCCAGATAAATAACTAATCTCTTAAATGGATATTACGCAGATACGTAAGACAATAAAAAGCTTTTTAATTTCCAGGTTAAGTTGATAGCATGCGTCTAGAATTGTAATTTGTCAAGCCTTTCCTTAAGGAAGTCTTCATTTATCTGTATATTAAATAATAAATCCTTGTTTTCAAATTGAAATAAAATGGAGAAAAATTTAAAATTGTTTAAAAAAGATAGAAAAAAGAGCAGCACAGCAATAATTTGCACGTCAATTACTTATTCTATAAAGAATATTTGAACTATCCATTTAAAATGACTCATTCTTTTTTTTACTACACAATACTTATATAACACTGTATATGAAGGTTTTAGATAATTAAATATCAGGTACATTATTATTTTATAAACTGTATTTAAATAATGACAGTAATAATATCAATTTTAATAATTTTATGAAATAAAAATCCATAAATAACATAAAACCATTTTGTTATATAATAGAAATCGGATATACGATGTACACCGTGTTTATAAAGAATGCAATTTTATTTATAATTAATAGCATAAATAGAAATGTAATATTCTACCTTGATTCAATTATAAATAACACAACATTAACTTTAAGTCTTTTTCTTATTATTTAAAAGGTGATAGAAAAATAATACTACGAAAGATAAGAGTTTAAAATATACATTTAACTCTACATAATTTTAATATAAAGCACTGCTAAATCTGTTTTAGCGACTTACATATTTAAAAACGAAAGAGACATACATAAGTAAAGGGAAATGTGATATTAAAATTAATTGATCAGCAGAATTTTTTTTCTTTACAAAACTCTAAACCTGAATACTGCTACATCTACTTCTATCTCGAAGAAACAATCATTTAAGAATTATAGCCTCAACCGCGCCAATCCTTCATAAATGATAAAAGCATCACACTGTTAATCGCTTGATCTGGTACGTGGATTCCATTTTAACTCCTATTGGCTCCATTTCACACTATTTGTGGAGCTTGATTGTAGAGAATGGACATTTTTTATGTACATTTAATACATATTAATTTTATTATGTTCTAAAGAATAATATAATTAAAATTCACTTGAAGCTATTTTTTACCATTTGTCGTAATGTCCTTTGCCGTAACGAAATACCTTTAATATTGCAAATAAACTATATATCCAATCGCCATAAAAATTGAAGTAAATCGACAAAATTAAGCAACATTTATATATTTTAAAATTCCAGACGATCAAAGGGGTAGTTTTTGCGTTGTTATATGCGGACAGACAGACGGACAGACTAAATTACAAATGCATATTCTATGTATTTATATAATTAAGAAAGCACTTAAAAAGGAAATTAAAATATTTTTGAATGAATGTAAGAAATAGATAGTAAACCTTACTAAGTAAAAATAACATCACACATTTTATTTTCAAAGAAAAGAATAGATCAGAAAAATCTTTTCTAATGACACTTTTTTTATGTTTAAAGTAAAAATATATTGCAAAATTCAGCATATTTATATTGCATAAAAAATATACATATAATGATGTGATTTTTTTCACATGAGATTTTATTTGTTGGAAGTTTTAGTAATGTGTAAATATTATGATTTGGAATAGAAAATAAATTTTTTACAAGTTAAAAACAAATAATTCTCTATCATTCAGGAATATTTCATTGCACCTTAAGTGTAACTTCCATACTGATGTATAGTTTTAAAATTCATCTGCATATGATTCTTTTTCTTATTTTATGTTGAATCAAAATCAAATATTGTGATAATCAACATAAAGTAATGTCAAATTTCGAAAGAAAACGGGCCGGTAGCATCCCAATTATAACTTCGAAATGCAAAAATTTGAATTGTAATTCATTCTCCAAATATATATATACATATATATATATAAATATTAATTGTATTACAATACATGAAGCGTAAGCAATTATGAATATATCTACATTTTGATATTTGAAATATGGTATTTGCATTTTGAATATTCATTATCATTTTTTTTCGTATTTATAGTATCTTATATGTATTTTTACTTTCTTCTATCTTCAATAGAAGAAAGTACTGTAATCGAAATCTTTTTCGAATTCCGGTTTTCGACGGATTTACAAGTTTGCTTTTATAAAATGTCTGTCTGTGTATATGTCGCCATTCTACCATCAAAAAATGTATGAAGTTATGCATAGAATTGAACCAAATTTTTTGTGAATGTTTTTGGCTGTGGCAAGCAGGTCCTCCTTCAGTTTGAAATATTCCGCCGGAAGAGGGCGCTGCAGTCGCGTTTTTTGTGCCATTTTTAATATTGTACCGACCAAAAGTATATGAAGTTATGCATCGAACTGAACCAAATTTTTTGTGTATGTGTATGACTATGGCTAGGTGGTCCTCTCTGAATATGAAAAAAATCCGTCTAAACGGTGCGCTGCAATCGCGATTTTTGTGCCATTTTCAATATTTTACCGAACAAAAGTACATGAAGTTATACATCGAATTGAACGAAATTATTTGTGTAAGTGCATGGCTATGGCTAGTTGGATAGGCATTAATCTGAAAAAAAATCCGCCGGAAGAGGGCGCTGCAATAGCGAATTTTATGCCATTTTCAATATTGCAACGCATAAAAGTGTATGATGTTAGTTCTAGAACTCAACTATTTTTTTTTGGTATATGATTATGTTTTGGTAAGGCAAGTAGATCCTCCCTGAATTAAAAAAAAAAATCCGCCTATCATTCTATTGTACATCGGCTCGTGCAGAGACGGAGATTTTTTCTCTAACTAATTGATTGAAGCAGAAATTTAAGATGAAAATCAAAGTTGGTATGGTATTGAATTAAAATTATTAAAGCATTAAAATGAGTAACTATTTTTTTTTAAATATCAAAATGTACGTATGAGATAGAAGAAAGTTTTGGGATTGGCATATCTAACTAGTTTAATGTATAACATCAGTAGCTAATTTTCTTAGCAAAATTATAAATATACATACACACACTCACCCGCACATATATATATATATATATATATATATATATATATATATATATATATATATATATATATATATATATATATATATATATACATATACATATATATATATATATATATATATATATATATATATAATATGCATCTTTCAATATCAGAATTTACAGTTTCTTCATTCCATGCAAAAAATTCTCTCGGAAAACAATTGTATAAGTGTTTCGATTACAACAAACGTTTATCACACATTATACTTTTTTCTTGCTTTCTTTTTGTCAACAAATGAATGTCCAATGTGTCACCGCATTTAGTTTGGCCAGACAAATGACCCAAACACTTAAATCGATCTCTTACAGATACGAAAGACAATGGGTCGTCTTTGAATTTTAATGCAAGCTAATGGGTGTCTGGAGTGTAATTTGTCTTGCTCTAGCTTAACAGTTTTTTCAATCAACTAGATCTTATTGGAAAATCCCTCCCAGGGGGTTAGAATAAAAAAAAATAAAAGAAAATATTTCAGTGCAACAGTATAATATAAAGAACTATAAACCAAAAAAAATAAACAATAAACTGTAATATAAATAAATATATAGCATTTAATTGTTAATATATAACTGATCTTACTAACTTAGGGATATCTTTAAGTTCTTAAAAAATTATATTTAATGTAAAAAGTATAATCCCCACCGTGTTTGGAGCAGATTTATATGATAAAAACCATAAATACTGAAGCACCAATAATTCACAATTCAGTATGTAAATCCAATTTGATATTGAATCGAAATTAATAACCATCATAAAGCAGTATCAAATTGGAAAGAAAATCAGGCATATAATTTCCAAAATATAACTCAGAAATACATAAATTTGAATTGACATTCATTCTCTGAGTAAATAAAATTATATGTATACACCAGTGTATATATGTATCTATATATATCTTACAATATATATATATATATATATATATATATATATATATATATATATATATATATGTATATCTAAATACATGTACAATTCCTTGAATACATGTGCACAACATGCTCTAAGGAAATGTTTCTATAATTGTTTAGATTGCAACAAACGTATATCACGCTTTATTCTCTTTTCTTAGTCTTTTTTTTCACAAATGAATCCCCAATGTCTCACCCCATTTATTTTGGCCAGACAAATGACCCAAACATTTAAATGGATCTCTTACAGATACGGAAGACAATGAGTCGCCTTTGAATTTTAATGCAGGCTAATGGGTGTCTGGAGTGTAATTTGTCTGGCTCTTGCTTAACAGTTCCTTTAATTAACTAGATCTTTGAGGAAAATCCTTCGCAAGAAGTTGGAATCAAAAGCAAAAAGAAAATATTTTTGAATACACATAAAAAGGGTTTTTTAGTCAAAGAAAACATCACCAATTTTTTATATCAAAGAACAATGTCGATAAAAAAAAATTTTATGACAGATTTTTTTTTTTTTGTTTAGTGTAAACAAATAATGCAAAATTAAGTTCTTGTATATTACATATAAAAAAATACATATAAGGATATGGATTTTTATATTCTCATCGTACATTATTTGTTGAATGTTTCAGTAATGTGTAAGTATTATGATTTGAAACAGAAAAAAAGTTAAAATTTATTGTTCTCTGCCCCTTAGTTTTCTATTTAATATTGTATATCTTTAGCTGTACTATCATACCTTAAAGTTTTGCACACGAGTTTAGATTTACCCTATGTAGTTTGAATAATTATCTTCCTATGATTTTTTATACATTATTTAGAAAAAAAATAGTGCACTGATTTTTTATTAAAAGTGTGTCACTTTCTTTCGAGCTAAATTAATTTTTAATGATAATAAGCAAAACAGACAGACGACGCTTGTGTGATAAAATGCAAAAATTTCCCTTTAAACTTTAACATGAAATCACTTTTTTTCAATACAACATGAATGACCACATCAGGGGTCCGTAGTTTAAAAGTGAAAATGAAACCATTATAAGGTCTCCCCTGTGTCTATCTGACTGTCTGCCAAAGCCTTTTTACTCGTAAACTATAAAACATAGAAAGTTCAAATTTAAGAAAATATTAAAGACTGTTGACCCAAATATTTACAAATTATTAAACACTTACAAAAACGTTAAGGAAGGGATAGGGAGGGATACGTAAGTTACTTAACACTAGAACGGCGGTAGGGGTCAGTTTGACACCTGAGCACTTTCGTCCTTGGATCATTTTTGTTTGGTTGGAAGAAATCGTTTGAAATTTTTTGACTTTTCCTAAAGAGATAACATATATTTCTTTTAAAAAAATCAGCATTCTAGATTTGTTAGTTTTTGAAATATTTACATGTATTCCTAGAACGGCGGACGGGGGTCATTTTGACCCCTTTGGTAAAATAGTCTTTGTACGCGAAGCATTGTGAAACCATGAGAAAAATTCAATGATAAGCTTTTTTTCGGATGCATTTATACTGTCTCCCAGAGAAATACAAACCAGGGTGGTCACACTATATTGTTATTTCTAATATAGTTGTTTTCCTTTGTTAGCTTTTTTCCATTATTTTGAAGAAAATATTTCAAAAAAAAAAGCAGGTGCAGGGTTTTTTATACTTACATTTCTTTTCACAAATAGACAAATGTATTTTCGCATTTGTTACTTTTGTTAGTTCAGATTACTCGCAGCAGGTGGTAACCGTAGGGGAGGGATTTTATGATTTGAGTACGAATTCCATTGTTCCTAAGGCAGGCAGTTGAACGTATATCTTCCCGCTTTCATCGACAAAAGGGTGTCAATTTTTTGGCCTTAATCCCTTTCTTTGCACCTGTCTGTTTTCGTTCTCGCAATAAAAGAAACATAGATGACGCCGGTGAAATGAATCCAGGTCCCTGTGTGGAACGCGCGAATACCAGTGACAGTTTGGCGGGAAAATTCTGCTGTCACATTCATTATCGCCTTACCTTTATTCTGTGAATGATACGCTGAAACATAAACTCTGTCGTTTGCTGATATTCTGACTTTTTTCCATCTTATTTTCAAATTTTACAAAATATGTCTTATAAGCGAAAAAGAGGTCTTACTAATGCAGAAATTAAAAAATTGTTGCAGGAGTTCTCTGAAAATGAGTCTGACGGAGGTGAAAATGATAATTTTTCTGTAGAATCTGAAGATGAATTTCAGACACAAACTATTAGTGAATCCGAGGACAGTGATGTGAACGAATAACAGCTAAGCAGAAATAAACGAAAAAAGCGGATCAGGGTATTATCAAAACTGTTTTCACTGCTCCTGATAACACTATCTGGAATGAAATAAATTCTAAAAATTCAGCTTGCGGCCGTGTTCCTGCTTATAATGTTCTAAAAGAAACGGCGGGACCAACATCTTTTGCAAAGACTCGTGTTTTTGAAGACAAAGTGTCTCGTGCTTTCAAGCTTTTCATTGACGATGCTATCTTGTTGCATATAAAGAAATGTACAGAATCAGAAGCTCATCGACAACGTAGAAATAACGACTGGAGTTTATCTCTAGCTGAGTTAGAGGCTTTTGTTGCTATATTATATATTCGTGGAGCAACAGGAGCAAAGGGTTTAGATTTATATTCATTGTGGTCTGAAGCATGGGGCATACCATTTTGCAAAGAAACTATCTCAAGAGATAGGTTCAAAGAAATAAAAAGATTTTTGAGGTTTGACGAAAAAACAACAAGATCTAGTCGATTACAGACTGATACATTTGCTCTTGCATCTGAAATGTGGAATAAATTTATTGAAAATTGCAAAACATGCTACCGACCAGGACAAAATATTACAGTTGATGAACAGTTGTTCCCATCTAAAGCTAGATGTAAATTTACGCAATATATGCCCAAATAAATCTGATAAATTTGGAATAAAATTTTGGTTATCTGTTGACGTTGATACTAAATACCTCTTGAATGGATTTCCTTATCTAGGAAAAGATGAAACAGCAAATCCTCAATTACGTTTATCTGAAAATGTTGTCATGAAATTAACAGATCCCCATCTAAACAAAGGGAGGAATATTACGACAGATAATTACTTTACAAGCATCAAATTAGCTGAAATGCTAAAATCTAAAAACACAACTTTGGTTGGCACAGTGAAAAAGAACAGAAGAGAAATTCTTATAGCTTTGAAAAATATGCGCAGTACTCTTTATTCATCGAAGATAGTGGAACATGATAATATGACACTTACCATCTATCAAGCCAAACGAAACAAAAGTGTTTTTCTATTGAGCTCATTACATTCTACTGTAAAAACTGAGGACAGCCTGAAAAAGTTGCCAGATTCAATAGATTATTAACGCAACAAAGTATGGTGTGGATATTCGTGATCAGATGTGCCGAAAATACTCCGTTAAATCTGCTTCTAGACGATGGCCTGTACATATCTTTTTCAATATTTTGGATCATGCAGCTTTGAACGCCTGGATAATTTATAAAAGTGTAACAGGCAAGCCCATCTGTAGAAGAGATTTTCTATTTAAATTAGGAGAGGAATAAAGAATGGTTCTTATGGCTTCAAAACTCCCAAAGATCCTTCCTGAATCTTTAGAAAAAACAAACGAAAATAAAGTGGATATAAAGAGAAAAAAGTGTCAAGTACAGAAATGCAATGGAAACAAATCTCAAGAATTTTGTGCATCGTGTTCCAAAGTTGTGTGTGGAAAATGCACTGGAAAAATTGTTAAAAATTATTTTTGTATCAATTACATTAATGTCTAATACATGTACGGGACTATGTTAAGCATTAAAAAAATTCAAACGAAATGCTTTAGATATAAACCATTCAGCTACATTTATAATGAAATAAAGGAAACAACAGAATACGTTTCTCATTTATTGGATTCAGAGTGTGGTTCATTCGGCGAGTAAGTAGATTTAAAAAAAAATTATTATTTTATAAATTGTGTTTTATTTTAGTTAACATTGGTTTTAATTTTTGAAAACATTTATTTTAAACCATTTTTTATGTCAAATTAATGAGTTTTTTGAGTAGTTTAGTATGTACCGAATTGATCGCCTTGCAGCCGTTTCATACACAGTACTTTAAAAATTAAATAAAATATCGAGTAATATTAACTATAAATTATGAAATACAGGGAAATTACATATTTGTCACAATGTATGCCATTTAAAATTGTTTTAGCATTGTTATTTCAGTAGTTTCCTCGAGGGGTCAAATTGACCCCTTCCGCCGTTCCAGTAGGTAAAATTTTGCCGCCGTTCTAGTGTTAAAGAAGTAAAATAATTACTTTGTATATCGTGAGGGTTATCGTATAAGAGCTGCAGTGTTACTTGATAAGTAGGGGGAACTGGAGCACATTGATACAGCTTTTTCCAAAAAAATTGGGGTGTTTAGAAAGCAGAAATTTCAAGTTATTTTTCTATGTCATGCCAGCGAAACCTGTGTAGTTTGTTATAAAAATGTACAATCGTTGTTTTACCTACTATATTTGCATGTAATTAAAAAAAAATCAAATAAAGTAATTTGTATCAATGTGCCCCATCCCCGGGGCAGATTGATACACTTTGACACGTCTGGGAAAAATGGAGACAAAATAACACCAATGCATATTTTTCATAGAAACATAGTAAGCAAACCATTTTATATATATTTATAGACATTAAAATCGCACATAATTTATTTGTAAGCGATATTAAAGCAATCAAAAGGAAATGTATAATGACCTGATGTTCTGGCTGTTCCTTGTCTGTTTGTTGGCTGTGGTAACTTTGTCATATCTGGCACTTCAACCCCAAAATTATCTGCTTTCTTAGGGAAGGTGAAAGAATTAGCAGATTTTCTGTTTATAAATCGATTTACAAACAGAAAATAAAGGATAATTATATTAAAAATTATGTTTATAATATAATTATCCTGTACTGTTCTGCAGCTTGTTTCTCTTACTTAACATTTCTCATGTCGATAATACTTTTTTCTCTGGAGAATCGATATAAATTTGAGATTTGGCTGCCGTCCATTTCTTTTGTTAATTCTACTAGCACTAGATATTGTGTAAGTTTGTACGTCTTCTGTTTGCAAAAATACTACGAAATGTTCTAATATAAAAAAATTAGAGCTATTTCACTTCAATAAAAACTAATAGTAGAAATTTTTGACGAAAAATGGTTGAATTAAGGAGCGCATGGTAAAAATAAAATAAAAGGTAATGAAAAAATGAACTAGAAAAGGATTTAGGTTGTATCAATGTGCCCCGACAAAGACTGTATCAATGGACCCCATACAGCCATTTTGAATAAAATGAGTCGCAAATCCAACACTTCATAATTTATCTAACAATAAAGAATGAGGAACTGATAAAGAGTAGCTTTACTAGCCAGGGAGGGTAGTCTTTTCTGTTGAAAATACTGGAACAGTTGTATAATACCATTTCAATTGTACAACTCAAATTTACTTTTGACCTACAAAAACAATTAATCACCCATCCCATTTCATCAAACTATTGAATCATTCCAAATCTTTCTGTATGTAGTTAATTTCTCTAGTATCACCTTTTGGAGCTGTTGTGAAACACTTTGTAATGACCTTGTGTGCTGTACAGGGGGTGTATCAATGTGCCCCATGTATCAATGTGCCCCATTTCCCCCTACTTAATACTTGATAACTTCTTAAGAACTGATAGATGGAGGATGGTAGATGGAGCACCTCACGCTTTTTTTCCACGATCATTTTATTTATTGCTTATTAATTGATTTCTATAATAACAATGATTTTATAGTAATATAGTATTTTTCATCTATTTTCGTTTTCAGCTTATAGTAAGAATTATTTATGTTTTCATTATTTTATTCATTTTGTGTAATACTGTAATTACTCGTGTATACCACGCACGTGTGCAATGCGAACCCCATAAACTCCGAATAACATGAAAAAATTTCAATTTTTTTTAAAATCGCGTATATAACGTTCACCGTAAATATGATATGCAAATGAATGAATGACTAAATGAATTTCAGTAAAGAATGCTGAAACAAACATTACATCAGGTCAAAAACAAGGCGAAAATACATTTTTAGACATCGGGTAGGGGGTAAATGACGGGAGGCAGAAGTAAATGACAGCAGTGATAATTTCTATATAGTGATTATATAATGTTAATGTATAAAAAACTGCAAGGAGTTGAAAAAATGTGCAGTGATATTTTAATTAAATAGGATTTTCCTAGTGATTGTGTTTTCTTTAAACACATTTCTTGATTCATATGCATATCGTACGATTACATCCAACAATAGAAAATTATTCCATGTATAACGCACACCTAGGAATTTTGCCCAATTTTCTTGAAAAAAAGTGAGCGTTATACACGAATAAATACGTAAAAAATAACAAACATTTTTTTCTTTATTACTTATAATAAAATTGCAAAGTATGTGTGTATTTTGAATTCCAAGTTTTAACAAAAATAAAAATATCTTTAAATAAATCATGGAAATATATACAGGGAATTTGGCATTAGATACGAGAAATGTCTGTAAAATTATGACCGAGAAAGTTATAGAATGCATTTTAACAAAAACTTATGTAAATTTATAGAGAGTTTTTTCTATGTTTTAACAGAAATTTTTATCACTGTGTAAAGTTGTTATTACAAAGTTGCAAAAAAATTGGCAAGAAATATAATACTTTTTAATCTCGATGACAAAAAATATAAGGCACTGCAATTCAAACAAAAACTTATGTAAATTTATAGAGAGTTTTTTCTATGTTTTAACAGAAATTTTTATCACTGTGTAAAGTTGTTATTACAAAGTTGCAAAAAAATTGGCAAGAAATATAATACTTTTTAATCTCGATGACAAAAAATATAAGGCACTGCAAATATTCAATTGCAACTCAGCAAAACGATATAAGTCTCACAAAAGAGACAAGATTCTTTCGTTAAGTTTTCCCATTTTTGTAGAACAAAATGTCAGTTTGGTAAACATTAAAAAAAATTTGCCCAGAAAACGGAGTTTTATTTTTATTGAGTACATATATCTGACTTGTGTGCTCGGCATGGAGTTCTGCTTATAAGTAATCGTCAGTATACAAGGACTTGATAGCACACAGAAATTTTACAACGCGAAAGAAACACCGCCAGTAGCTCCACACAAAGTGTGTGTGCAATGGTATCAGTGAGATTCGAAACCACAATCTATGTTCCCAAGCAATTAGCAGCGTGGTGCCTTGAACCACTCAGTTACGGAGACCCCCAGATAAAGGAGTGTCTCCGTTCTTTCTTTCTATTTCCATACGTTTCGTTATTTTCAGGGAAAGTTGTTGGAGTTTTCTGATTTTTAACGGAAAATGCACTCTTGTTGCGAAAAAGGACTTTTTCTGTGAAATTCAGAAAAAATATATCAGTGAATTTCAGATATTTTATAACAGTGTACATATACCCCCATTAGGAAACTTTTTGAACCTCGTGCAGATTCCTCTTCGTAGCACAGCAAACTAACATACAAAAAGAATCGCACAAACTTTTATGTTTATTTTTACGTGCGTTCGTAATTATGTAAATACATAGCACTTATAGTAGCCATTGAGTTCGTCTATCTGTCCGTTTGTCTTCCCACATATGACAGAATAAAAGCTATCCAACCGAAACATTTGAATTTTAAAATGTATAATTGTTGCAGAACTTTGTCGAGTCTTTTCAATATTTTGGAAAAATGGATGGATAGTTTAATTACAGGGATAATCAAAAGTATTCCGTTATATTATTTCCAATGGAAAAAAAATTGTTTCAAGTGCGTTTTAATGGTGTTACTCTATTTCGAACATAATAAAATTGATGTGCATCTATGAAGAACATATTAAAATATACGTTTTTACTAAATTTGGTACAAAAAATATTTGTTATTAATTTTCAGAGATACACAAATGCATTCTACTACTTAATGGTATAAGGGAAACAGTACTTAGGGTTCGTTTTAATGATATTAACTATTTCACATTTTATGAAAATTATATATATTGCTGAGGTTTACTAAAGTTACTTTTTTATATTATATAAAGCAGATGTTATCTACAAGGATACAATTAAAATTTCGGATAATCTGCTGTATCCGAAGTACTGTATGATTAGAATATTTTTTGAGCTTTCTTATAGTAAGAATGCCCCTCAATCGTCACGCTTGACGTGCAATTTCCAACTTGTTCCATATTATTGAATTTGTTGTTGTCAATTTAAATGTTCTTGTGATTGAAATTATAGTGAAAAATATGTTTGCTTTATTAATAAATTTTAGAACAGTTTTATGATTTTCCTATATAAGTTAGGTAAAACGTACATAATCGAATGCATCTATTTCAGCCGTATATTGTAAATGCCATTCTTCATGGATTACATTTGTCATAAATCTGCGTCACCTTTTATTTATATTTCGCGTTGCTGATGAACACATGGACGCATTCGTTGAACTAAAGCTATATAATAGTGAAACGTGTGTTAAAAAATCTAAATACGGGCATTTTTAAAAACTTAGATTTTGATACTTTTGTTTATCATAAACTGTGATAATATTCTTAGTCGTCTATTTACTGTAGTAATTTATAACATTTTACAAAAAATTGAGCAACAAAAGATAAAATAAACTTTAAACAATTCTTACATTTATTTTAATACAATATTAATCTTAATATATCTCATTATTATTTTTCTACTTCTTTCTTTTTAATCGAATGCACTTGTTTAAAACTATAAATGAATAGGCTTGTAAAAAAAATTCTTTTGCATATCTTTAGATTCAGTGTCTGAACGACAATAACATAATGTAGGATTAATACGATTTGATCGATTAATGATAGTTATTTACTATTGAAATCGAATAAAATTCCGTGAATAGTCTTTACTCCTTTATGTATTAACACGTAATTAATTTTCTCTATTCAATGGTGAAATTTCCCCCCAAATATAAGATAAATGTAATTAAAAGACACATTAGATGCGAATTCAAAATAAAAATATTGTTAAGACTTTATTTTATAGTTTAGAAACTCATTTTAGTTATTTTAGTAGACTCTGTAAAACCTTAAAACTACAATAATTATGCATTCATAAAATGTATATCATAGACAAAAATAGTTAAAGTTATTAACATATTATGTTTGTCGTTTATTTATTTGTTACTCAGAATTTATCCATTTGAATGGTACCTGTAAAACTATATCTACATATTTTCTACTTCTTTTATATATATTTCCCAATTTTTGATACATTCGATATAATATTTAAATTACAAAGAATGCTTTCACAAGACTGTGGCAAAAACATAGTTTCTTCGAATTTTTATTCAGTAAGACTTAAATTTATCAGACTATTATCTAACATACATTTTAATTTATCTGTTTAATGATTATTTAAAAGATTTATATAATCTTAGGAGAGTAAAAATCATTTTTAACAAAACAGAAATATTAACTAAAAATGAACCACTTAATTTTTCTAAACATACAATCCATTAACAATAACTTTCTTTTTTTCTATAAAAAAGTTGAAAAAAATAATAATAAATTATCAATTAAAAAAATTAATAAACAGTTTAAGACGGAGTCTTAAAAAACTTCATTGGATAAATGATTTTCGAGGATACCTAATTCGTACCTTATATTTTATGTAAACAAATACTTTTCTGTTCATTTAATAATATTTTGCTAATTCTCGTCATTGAAATAAGCCTAGTTATAGGCATCAGATTTTTAGAATTTATCGAAATTTTTGACAACATCAGTATGATAATTTAATTACTTATTGAAGTTGAGAACTGAAAGCTGAATCTGTCAGATTATTCCGATTTTAACTGGCATTAATGAATTGATTACAATTCTCTGATTTCAAAATGCATGATTCATCTTTCTCTGAAATTGCGAAAAATATCTCAAGAAGCGAATTACTTGAATAGTTTATTCAAATAAATAGATAATTTAATATTCACCGAAACGTCACTCTTAAATCTGGTATTTTGAAATTCTCTCAAAGGGCAATTTAGAGATATGTTAAATGAAATGGAAAAAAGAAAAAGACTAAGTTTGAATATTTGAAATGCAATTCATACTCAATCAAGTTTGCTTTAAAGGTTTAATTTATTTATTCATTAAGCAATATTAATACAAATGTTGTTAAAAATGGAAAACATATTAAAACACGTACAAAAAACTTATGTTTTAAAGGAATTTTAATAAATATTTAAAATTTATTTCTAGCATGGGTAAATATATCTTGATGATTAGCTATATTTCATTAAAATAAGAAATGCCCTTTATATTTGAATAGTAAGATATGACTTAGACCAGTACTGTATACAGTGGGTAAGCATTGAAATTTTCGGCCCGGACGATTTAAGATTTTGGGCATTTAACGTTTAAAAGACGAAATTATCCCCTCTCCGCAACTCTTTAATGTCCCTCCCCCCTCCTCTACTATCAGAAAAATCCCTCTCAGACGAAAAAATCTAAAAAAAGTGTTTAAAACGGAACAGTATAAAACTTAACTGAATAAATGATTTTCGAGGCTGTCAAAATTTTATCTTTTGTGTTATGTATTTAAATACATTTCTGTTCATTTAATAAAATTTTACGAACACTCGTCATTGAAATAACTCTAGTTATAGACCCTAGATCTCTAGAAATTATCGAAATTTTGCCAACATCAATATGTTCATTTAATTACTATCTGAAGTTGAGAACTTAAAACTGAATAATGTATATTAATTATCCGATCCAGATTATTCCGATTTTAACTGGTATTGATGAATTGATTACAATCCTCTGACTCAAAAATGCATGATTACTATTTCTCTGAAACTGAAAAATATCTCAAGAAGTTAGTTGCTTAAATAGTTTATTGAGATAAATAGATAATTTAATATTCATTAAAACGTCACTCTTAAATCTGACATTTTGGAATTCTCTCAAAGGGAAATTTAGAAATTCGTTAAACGAAATGGGAATAAAAAAAAAAGATAAAGTTTGAATATTTGAAATGCAAGTCTACTCAAACGGATTTTTTCTGAAGGTTTAATTTATTCTTACAGGAAAATTAATAGAAATTTTGTTAAAAATACAAAACATATTAAAACTTTTATACAAATCAGATGTTTTAAAGGAATTTTAATAAACATTTAAAATTTACTTTATGCGTGGATAAACATATCTTTATGATTAAAAATCTTTATTTAAATTTAAAAATGCATTTTTGACGTGTCTAAAATTTAAAATAAGCGAAAAATCACCGCGTTAACTTTAAGTAGTAAAATTTAATATATGTTTCAACTTAGATACTAAGTTACTGCTGTGCCCTATGTTGAATTCTCGAAAGTGGCCCGAAAAAACAGAACCTCTCGGAGCATTAAAAATCTCCCGCGGAAGATTTTAGATTTTATGCTTTTAGTGCAATTATCCCCCTCTCCCGCAACTCTATATTGTTACCCTCGGAGTCCCTTCGTGGAAGAAAAAAATTTGAAAAAAGTTTGAATTCCGGTATCAGTGTTCTTTAGCTCAATCCATTGATGAAATTCCTTATTATAATTAAACACAGAGATATTTATATATATTTATTTATTCATTTATAGTTATCAGGCAAATGTCTCAAAAGGGAAAACAATAAAGAAGAAATTAGTATTCCGTTAAAAATTTTTAAACAAGTTCTATAAATGCAATAATCAGAATGCTATAATTTGAATAAATGCAATCAAATGCTATCTGTAAAAAGCCAAATATGACATGTTTTAGGAAATATAAGTTATATATATTATGAAAATAATACAAAATTGTTAAATTAATCTTTTTATAACGCAAGACGTTAAACGATTGGCTTTCATTATACATATATTAAAAAAGTCCATTTTGAATAACATTTTTGAGATAATTCATTTAGAAGGTGTATGAAATTTTTTTAGCTACTCTCACAATGAACAAAGGCTGGTTTCACATATTTGTTCATATATGTCATCTGTGTAAACAAAATAACAACTAACAAGATTCGAAAAACTTTTTTAAAAATTATAGATGAAAAAATCTAATGATCCAGTAATTTGTTAATATTTATATTTATAAATTTGAACTAAAATAAGTATAACTATGATGGTTCTATGAAGATTCTGGATCTATTATGCTTTCTGTAATAAGATTTTGAAAAGAGATGACTCGCAGGATATAAAAACAAATAAGTCGCCTTTTTTTTTCTTTTTAAGCATCTTTCCATTTTAGCGTAGATGCGTTTGCGACAGGGAAAGAATAGACAAGGGTTGTGTGTAAAAAGCACCTTAAAATGTGCCGTGGCTTTCGTAATAAAATTTTCAGACATGTTAAATGTCAAAATATAATTACAACATCGGGAGGAATTCGGTTTGCGGAAAAATGAAAAATATTTCCTTTTAGACAGGTTTCTGCCTTAGCAGGAGGTTTTGTATGTTACTTTCTCCGTCGTGATCAATATTTTTAATATTTAAACCAAGATTTGTTCTAGCCGAAATATAGAGGAACCTTTATTCTATGGCTTAATATATTTTTATGTGCCGATTTATAAGTCACTTCCCCACTTTCATTTTTGGCAAAGAACTTGCCCCAACACTAATTTTGTACCACTGTTTTAACCACTTATCTGATTTCACTGCACGATGTAGGCAAGAAGAGTTTGCTTGATCCATCATGTAAAGCTTTTTGACACCACTGATTTTTTTAAAATCCAATTTCATACTATTTATTGGAAGAAATGTTTAGATTAAATATTAAGATTTTTTAACTTAAAAAAACTGTGTTTATCTCATATTTTCAATTTATTGTACGTAAAAAGAGAATGAATTAACCTTTACAAAAACATTTTTGAATACAATTTATTTATGGTAAATATGGGAAAGGTCAATGTATATCAAAAAGTGTGTATTGCTGGTTTTTATTAAGTATAATAGACATTATTCAGTCATAAATATTATTTAAAATCTCTTTCCATTGAACAAACTCTATTTCTGCAGGTGAGTGGATAGTCAATTCAACAGGTCTATTGAGATTCGACTCTGCAAAATTAGCCGAAAAACTAATGCGTATGAAAACTAGAATAATGTCAAAATTTCAATAGGCTGTTGCCGCCGCCAGCGCCATCTGTTGGCCGAAATTCTAACTATTTTAAGAAGGTGAATGCCTAAAAATTTATTGATTTTCTGATAACAATGGAGAAAACCGCACATTTTTATCTCAAACCTTTTTTTTTTTTTTTTTTTTTTTTTTTTTGTTATTTACATTTAAAATGGGTCAGTCATTTACTGGACACCCTTTAAATAATATATATATGTATAAGATGCGTATAAGATGCTTTTAAACAACACGTATAAGATGCTTTTAAACATATAGCAAAATCTTGTCCGGACAAGTGAATATCCGGATAATCAAACTTGTACAAATTTTGATGAAGTTTTGGAAAAAAGGAATAGAAATTGTCAAATTATTATACAATATAATATTAATAATTTAATGAATGCAGAAGAAAGAGAATGAAGGAAAATTTTAATGTCACACAGATCTGCAATTTGTACAACATAAAAAATAACAATAAAGATGTAATTTACCTCATTGTTATGCATATTACTTCATGCACCCATATTCAAATTACATTTTTCTGTTTAAAATAACACATATTAATACATCTGTTTCAATATTTTGAAATAATTTGTTTTATAATAATTCAATAGGCGTTGTGACATCGCATTTTTTTCATAATACTTTTTTATGTTAAATCCAAAAAAAATGTGTAAATAAATATACTAAACTGCCGTAGATATTCTTTGTAAATACATCTAAAAAATAAAATGTTTGCTGAGAGAAAAAAGTCGAAAGAATTCTTTTCGAAAAAATCGTTTTCTGCAAAAAAACTTTTCTTAAAATTCCTTCTCCGATAAAGTATGCTATGCTATTGAAGATATTTTTTTTTCATTTTATTGAAGTAAATGAAAGTATTTCTCCAAAACAAACCGATAGAAATTTCGACGCTGATGTCATGAACTGATGCACATTAGCGCAATTGAAACAAAATGACGATATTATGCCTCATACGGTAACCTGGCAATGTTTTTAATTAATAAACTGTTTATTAACTTTTATTTTTTTTAATGATATAAGTTGTATTATTTATAGTTACTAATTAAACTTTGTTTTTAATTATTATTATTTCCTTTTTAAAATAATATAAAATAACTAAACTATACATATGTAACTGGTATTTGAAAACGTTGTTTTCGCCAAAATGACGCCAGAAATGAAAAACGCCAATGTGGTGCATAATATATGACATCTGTGTCAAAGTTTCTGACATCATGCACATCCTTCTTATTTTATATTTATATGTTCTTGACTATTAATAAATGCATCATTATTATCTTCAGAAATAAATTTGCATAATAATAATTTTTTTCTCTATTTTTTTTTACCTTGCCCACTTCTATAAAATAATAAGCTAAGCTAGTGGTTCCCAACCTTTATTGATTGTTGTATGATATCCATCCAGAAGTATATTAATATTTCCTTCGAAACTGCGTTGAAAGGTAATGTAAGATAGTTCATAACGTAATATAGTTCAATTAAGGAATCTTATTCGGGGTTTGAGATTTTTCGGCTTATTAGATTTTCTTCTTCAAAACGATTTCTAATCCACAAGCTCCACAGCAAGGTCCAAATTTGTCATAATGACCCCGCGATTGCTTCCACATCTTTCAACAAATTCATAACATTATACCGACTAACTGTTTTTAAAAAAACACTGTTTTCTCACGCAGTTTTAGTTTAAGCTAAAAGATTTTATGAGTATTGAATTTGTAAAATATTATATTTATTATATATTTTTTAAACAGACCAAATAAAAATATATTTTGTGGCAAATTTATTCTGGGTCCCATTAAATCATCAGTACGATTCATAGCTTGGGAACAACAGAGCTAAATTATTAAATTTTATTATATAAACAGTCGTTCAATGACATTGTTATAAATAAATAAAAAGTCATATGTTAAAACTTTTTAAAAATAAAATAAAATACTATTTTAAAAACTTTTATTTTAAAAATTGTAAAAGAAAATCATTTAGTAAATTAGTAAATAATGTTTAACTAATCGATACCTTGCCTTTCCAAAGACGGTGAAAAAGTTTTATGTTTACAATATTCTTTCTTGTCGCTACTAAGATAATTTTTATGCAGTATTGATTTGCCATCATTTTTCCCTAAAATAAATGGATAAAGGTATCTTAATGTTCAAACATAGGTTAAATGAGCTTAGGTATTAGAAGTGATTGCTAAAGAAATTCTGCCTCTTGTCAATAAATGCGTAATCTTATGTAAAAATGTAGCATTCTTCTTAATTTTAAGAAATATTAGAATTTTTAATAATTTTTTGCTACATACGATAAAAAATGATTATTAGAAAATTGGAAAATATATTTTCTGATGTCAATTCTTGATTAATACTAAGTGATATATTCTCATGTATACAAAACTATATTTCGAAGAACACAAAAACTTTTTACATAGCTTTGATGTGACTTTAAAACATTTTTTGAAGTTGATTAGGTAATAGCTATTTGTTTTTTTATGTTCATATTTTCCCCGTTTATAAATATAATAATGTGCATACATAAGTACTTTCATACATTTGAAATTAATTTCGAATATGCATGCTAAAAATAATTAAAAATTACCTAATCTTGGAGGTCGTTTAAAAAGTGTAATGTATCTTTATTTATCTTAAAATAAACAATTTTATTGCACCAAAAGAATTATATTTCATTTTATCTATAATTTTTGTGGAAGATGTGTAATTGATTGACTTAAGGTAATTGTTTATTTCTCTGAGATCCATAAGTATTTATTTTGCTATTGTTTAGTTGAATGTGGAAAATAAATAACTACTGCTTGTAATTTTAATTAGGGTACTGTAAAATGGGGTGAATATGAACAGCGGAGTGAATAGGAACGAAACTTCCCGATCATACAAATAAAATCATTATAAATATTTGTGATGATATATTTAGTTGCCAATTTTTTTATAAGAAGGTAATAACATTAAGAGTTGGGAAATTCAGTTTTGACATGTTAGCACCACAACTGGGTATATAAAAAAACTTCAAGAGGATTCTCAAAAACCTCATTTTTTTCAACGTCTTCAAAACTGTGTATGAAACTACAGTATTTTTCGTATTCTAAATCTAACAAAGGGGATTTTTAATTAATGATAAACCTGTAAATGATATGCTGTATTAAATTCTACTTATTTCTAAACTACACAATGAAAAAATGAAAAATGGCTTGTAAGAGTTTTAAGATTTACGGGGTGAATCGGAACAGATTTTCTCTATGGTTTATTTTTTCATACAGTAATAGTCTCATGTAATATATGAAAACATATGTATGAATATATATTCTAACAAAATTTTGTTTGTTTTAATTACTTGAAGAGTTTATAGGTGCCAGGAAATTACTTAAATTAAACAAAAAAGTCAAAGCCTAACCCAACAGACATGGAACACACAATAAAATAATTAAAAAATAGCAAATTAGTTAGAAAAACTGCACAGAATTATTCTCTGACATCCACAACATTACACAAACATCTCAAAATGAAAAAAAAACAATTAAAAAAGATAGGAATGCAAAGAGTACTAAGGGCTGGGGATGAGGACGTATTAGTAGATCGTATTAATACATGAAGCGTTTGGGGCTACTCAATAGATTCACTTAACCAATCACTACTAGTAAAGGATAACACAGAACAGGGCTGAATTTGTATTAAATTCTACTTCTGCAATTCGAATATAAATTCTTAAAATAAATTTCAAATTTTCTGGATTTCAAAGTTGTTTTCTAATTATTATAAAGGCACATCTTTACTTGCATATAAAATAAAGGCTTGGTTTCACAGTAACTATGTGTTCCTATTCCTCCCTTATCATTACAAGGTAGAACCCGTCGAATTTCGACGAAAGAAAACGTTTAAGAAGGAACTGTTTCATTGATTTATAATAAATCTACTTAATTAGTCACAATAAAAAATACAACTTATGTTCGCAAGTTTAACTCTTAAACAAATTATATTTAACCTAAAGTTAACAAAATACTATTTCTATAAAACTCAGTTGTAGAAATTATTAAAATTAAACTTAATCGATTTACAAACAATGAAATATAATAAAGATCTTGTATTATTATTAAGTTATCAATTACGAATTGTATTCACGGTATTCCAAAATGTAAAATAGCAAAATGTACTCCACTTCTACTCAATCATAGAATTTTTTGCCCCATGAAATCTAGGACATTATTTTTTCCACTTCAGAATTTACTTATGTACCTCTCTTATCCGTGTTCATATTAAAAAAATGGTATTTTAATTTGGTCATTTTAAAATCATTTTAATTCAAAAATTGAAATCTCGATTGCTATTAACTATAAAGAGATACTAGTTTTAAATTCTTTTAAGCGTAAATGAAAATTTCTAAAATAACCTGCATGCAATAAGTACGATATACAATATTCCTATGACGTCAGAGTGTAAAAAGAAAGTGTTGTATCGAGTTTAAAGAAAGATTTTAATAAACTAAATATCCTTTAAGTAATAATTAAGTTAAATAATAAATAAGTTAAGTAATAAATAAAAGCGAACATTTTTTTTCACTTTTTAAAAATAAAATGGCAACAAAAAAAATACATTAATTTGCTTTTTTCGCCTTTTTTAATTTTAATTTTAATAAAAATGGAGTATGTCTGTTGCCACAATTCAAAAACGATATAAAAAACAACGAAAAAATTAATAACTAAAAAACAAATAAAGATACAGCTTTCAAACAAATCGCATTAAAAAGTAATTTTTTTACGTATACGATGGTATGAAAATTGAAAATGTGCTGTATTTAGAAACTTAAAAATTTGCAAAAGAAAAAAAATGCAAAACTTAAATTTCATTTCAAATTTTAAAGTGTTGCCATTCACAAAATGATGTATGCGTTACGCACAGATACGTTTGGCCTTTATAATATAGATTACCTGTTTTTATTAACACTATTAAAGCTTGAATCGGAATAAATAAAGATTATAACATTTGTTCCGATTCCCCCTAATCTGCGGAGTGAATCGGAACACCATTAAAAAAATAAAAAATAAATATATAAACAGTAAAAATGTTTCGTTTTTGCTTTAAAAGTAAAGAACAGAATAAGACCGAAGTTTCTAGTAGAAAAATAAAAAAATTAAAAAAACCAATTGTTGCTTTTTTTAACGTTAAAGTTGAAAAGTGTTCCGATTCACCCCATTTTACGGTATACCGGGACAAGTTGGCCTCCTTTTTTATCTAATAGTTTAAAAAAAAAATACAATTAAATTTGTTAATACCACTGCTAGCGTATTTCCAGGTCACAACAATAAAACTTGAAAATAATTACTATAAGTATTAATTTAGAAGCACAAACTGACAGCAAGTTCTCTTGGCCAATCTACCCCGATTGCGGGGTAAGTAATCCCACGTCAAATTTTTAATATTCGAATGGTGCAGAAGTTTAAAAAATGTTTAATATTTTACCAAATGTTATTTTTTATATCGTGCGAGCTAAAAGACAATATAGCTTAATAATAATCTACCATACAACTTTCCTTAATGAGACAAATATATGTATATATAATTATTAATAAAAAAATGACTAAAGATTATAAAAAAGCATTTTGCAGATATAAATAGAATAAGTTTCTTAACTCGATATCATAAATTATTATAAATCCTCTTAATGATATTTACACTTTTTGTACTGACAAATCTTTGATAGGAATAACCGTTACAGAAAAAAATAAAAAAAGAGGATTTTAATTACAGCATTTGTCAATATCTAAGAACTTTAATGGAATTAATAATAGATTTTTGAAGATATGTATAAGTGTATGTACAGTATGAGTCTTATCTTCTTTTCAAAATAAAAGGGATGAGAGTATTCATATAGGCCAGTAATGAATACTTTAGGACATGAGGACTCAGAACAGTTATTTGGTCACAGATACAGGACTGAAGTTAACTTTTGGTATTAATTTTACTCAGTATCAATATATTGCAATAAATATGTAACGACTAGCGGCCCACCCTCTCTTTATTTCGGGTAGAGCAAGTCGCCCAGTCCCGTGTCACTACTACCGGAAATTGTTACAACCACTCCATCCCATTAAATTCAACTATTAAAAGCATTACCCTTCTTTTAGGTAGTCGGGTAAAAAGTAGCCTATATGTTAATCTAAGGTGTCAGATACCTCTAAACAAAATTTCATAAAAATCGATCCATCCGTTCTTGAGTTATAAATGGTGGGACTAACACGACTTTGTTTTATGTATATAGATTAAAGCAGCTCGCCCCAGCTTCGCTCAGGTATTAAAGAAAAATTTCAAGTAATAAATTTTTACATACACACTTGTAAACTAATAATTAAAATGCCGTCTTTAACATTGATTCCGCACCCGTGCCCCACTGACGCCTACATTACATTTTACACTGGTGTCCAAAAGTTAAGCATAATTGGTAATTAAGTAATTATTTTTAAGTAATGAAAGAAATATGAATCGGAATGTGCTGAAACTCCAGGTGTGTAAACAAAATAGTACGCGTCACATATTTTCGCGAAGAGTTTTCCCCGAAATCGAACAGGGGACCGTCAACAAATTGAAAAAGAACGACGATCTTTTGGATAACCCTGTCAAAACTAATGTAGCAAAAGCGTTCAAACTGCACATTATAATTAATTGGCTTATTGTAATGTACTGTGTTAATTTTCACAAGGATAGCATGTATGCTCGTAGAGAAATTCACGTTTTTATAAAAACAGACCTAAGTTTTTTGCTTATAATTTGCAGAATTCTTAATATAAAATAATGTTCTTTTTTGAAAAAATGACAAACATCATTGTACTCAATACCCTGTCATCAGAATTAAAAAATAATAAAAATTGTATGACAAATGAGCAGGTTTACTAAATAATTTTTTACTGCGCATGCGTGAGCGCTATTAAAATTTTATTATCATTTGCATATTATGTTAGTTAAATGTATAGAGCATCTTTTGTAAAAGTCTCAAAAACATAGCTTAAAAATTCTGAAAATTATCGTTGATAGAATGAGATCAAAATCCTTTATTCCCTAAATGAAGCAAAGAGATGAGGGGCTGTATCCATATTCCATTGTTTAGTGCCTACACAATATTGCACGTACAACTATATTTAGGTAGAACCCCTGATTTTTTTTTTGTTTCCTTTAGGAATAACGGATTTTGAGTTGATTCTATAGGCGACCATTTTCAGAATTTTCAAGCTATGTTTTTGAAACTTTTACAGAAGTTGCTCTATACATTTAGCTAACACAATATGCAAATGGCAGTTAGACATATGCTTTCATCACTTAAAAATAATTACTTAATTACCAATTATGCTTAACTTTTGGACACTAGTGTATGTTGCAACCTAGTTGAGCGGGGTGAAAGGGGACCACCGCGACTTTTTCCTAATACTTACATTTTTAAATTCGTGATATCTTTCGAATGGAATGTCCGAATCCAAAAAATTATATGAAGGTATTAAGTCAGTCTTGATTATGAAGTAATTTATTTTGATAAGGATTAATACCAAGGTAAAAATAGAGAGCTTTTATAGAGACGGATTTTTAATTATTTTTTAAAAAAGAAAAAAAACACTTGGTGTAACATTGTGGTGTAACTATAACTGTTAGACATATGCTGTCGCGACATTTTTTGTAGATAATTATATGTTCTCAAAATTGTAGTACATTATTTTGTTCTATAATCAATAGTTTTCCCAGCGCACGCGATGAAAGGATTTTTTAAGGTCATTTTTCTACACTTTGTGTTATGTTATTGGCGTTTTAGTAAGGATTCCTAATGTTTTTGAAAATATAATATAGCCTATGTTCACCGGAAATAGTGTAGCTTTCGAACGGTGAAAGAATTTTTCAAATCCATCAAGTACTTTCGGAGGCTTTCAATTCAACCAAACAAACAATCAAATCTTTAATCTTTATAATATTGGTATAAATGTGACGTCATTACTTACAGATTTTTATTAGTTACATATATCCATGCCTCTTGTTCATTTAACAAATACTTCAAAATTCCTATGTTATTTGAAGTATGTTGTCATATTTTTCCAAATCAAATATTTTATTAATAATTTTACTCTTTCTCGTTCACTTTACTTCTAATTATGTCGCCATTTTTCACAGAGAACCTCTTATTAATGTAACCAATATTCGTGCGTCTTATATAAAAAATACTTTTTTTTTCAAGTTTGACGTCATATTTATTTTCCTTTGAATTCTTATTTTAATTTTTCACGTGGATACTGTTCAACTGAAAATTTATTGCCGAGGAGAAATTAATATTCCAGATTTTGATTTTCTTGGCAACGGGAAAGGAAAATCGTTATTTTTTATCGGAAAAAATTTAATTGATTCTGTATGAAAAATATAGAAATTTTGAATTATTAAGGTAAATATTTTAATAAATCAATTAAAAGTTAGCCTATGTTCACCGTAAATAGTGTAGCTTTCCAATGGTGAAAGAATTTTTCAAATCCGTCAAATAGTTTCGGAGCCTATTCAATTCAAACAAACAAACAATCAAATCTTTCCTCTTTATAATATTAGTATAGATATGTATCTTCTTTTGTATTAACTGTGATAACGTTATATAAATTTATCAAAAAGGAGGGTTTTCATACAATCGACGTTACTCTCAGAAGTGATAATCACTGCCTAAAATCTGGAGCGTCAAATATATAATACTGTCGCATGGGAACTATTATCATATACATATGCATATTATACATATACAACTTAATATATACCATACATATACATTAGGGTGGAACGAAAAAAAATATTTTTTAATTTCAATATGTAATAGCAATAAAAAGTTGCCTAATGCCTTTGTTAAGACAGTATTAAAATATTTTAACAAAAATAATATACTTAGAGGTGCCGCAAAGGACTTGAATATATGATTTTTAAGCAGATTTTACGAATTTTAATAAATTTGGTTTTGTAAAAAAAAAAAAATAAATAAAAAAAAAAATAAAATAAATATCAAATGCCCTTTTTCAAGTTTTAAATAACACTTTTGAACTACTTTACAGTAGATATTATAGTTTTATATTGCATGCCTTTATTATTTATGCTACTAAATCTGCACTTTTTAAATTCCATTTCTTTAGATTTTAACAGTATTTCATAATAGAAAAGATTAACCTTACTTTTAACTTAAAAACGCAGCAAAACATTTTTTAATTCTGATAATTAATAGTCAAACTATCAATATGAATATTGATAGTGGTCAATAATAGTCAATAGTACGTGGTTTCAAGTAACCTTGATTCAGGCGGTATATTATTGGCTGGTGTAGGGTGGCAAAAGAGTAAGGGATGCATGTACCTGTAGTAATGGTCTGGTCACATGTTTATCTCGTAAGTCCGCGCAAGCAAATGAATTGTTTGAGTAATAAATCTTATTATACTGTTATTTTTGGATTTTGTTTTGTTTATGAATATGTAAATTTGAATATTAGTGGTAGTATTAAATTTATTAGTTTATATTTTAACTTTAGTGTGATGGCAGTGTCAATTCAGACGAGACAAAAGTTAGAATGCCCAATTTTTGGATCCCCTAAAGAATTAAGAGATTTAAATCTTCCAACTTATTATGACATTATGAAATATCTTTATATTTGACATGAGCTGAAACCAGAAAAAAAAATCAAAAGAAACAACTTCGAATGAAATACTTGATATTCTTATTAAGAAAGTTGAATCTATTTGGTCGAAAACATCTATTCCTATAGTATCTCATACCCGCATGTTAAAAATGGTAAAAACCTATCACGATAAATAAAGAAGTATTTTAATATCAAAAAGTAGAAAAGGTTCATAAAAATGTGATTTAATTGCAGCAAAGAAAACAAACGTCTTTTTGATGTAGCAACCTGTAAGTGCAAAGTATTTTCTGTCTGTAAGTGCGAAAAAAAAAGTACCTAAACATGAACAAGATTTTTTAATTGACCAAAGAACTGTGAGAAAAATGAGTAAAAGTGGAGTCATAAAGTTATTTCCAAGATTTTAACACAAAGAGAATAGAAGAAGCAACAGGTCAAACAGAAACAATTAATGTACAAATACAATCAGAAATTAGTAGTTAAGGCTGCTAGAAAAGCTGAAAATGATGCCCTTCAATCAGATCATGAGAAAACCTCTAAAGGAAACTTAAGATGCAGTCCCAAAAATTACTTTACCACTTTTTTGGATACTGCAAGCGAGTAGTACTTCCTACAGTGGCAAGTGTCTGTAACCGATCTGGAGTTTCAGACAGAGTTGCTGCAACTATCGCAAGTGCTGCTCTTAAAGATGTTGGAATGATTACAGAGGAGAACAAAGGTAAAGTAATTGATAGGATGAAAATTCGAAGAGAGAGAGCCAAGAATCGGACAAAAAGATAGTAAGAAGCCTTAACCAAGTTGGAGAAAATATAGGTTTGTTTTTCGATGGAAGAAAGGATAAAGAAATTGTGAAAGATAAAAAAGGGGAACAAATTTTACAAAAAAGACGGTCATAGAAGAACATATTTCTTTAGTAAAAGAGCCCAATTCATCCTTTCCAAGGCATGTAACCCCTGCATTTGGGAACATGCGAAGCTTTAAAAAATAGCATAATAGAGTACTTTAATTGTAACAATCATTTGAACATATCAACTGTAACTGCTTTTCAGTGCGATGGGACACCCACAAACATTGAAGTTAATAACGTTATGATTGCTTTAATCGCAAAAGATCTGAACAGATGACTGCAGTGGCTGATTTGTTTGTTCAACTTAAATGAATTGCCTTTGCACCACCTGTTTCGTGAATTGGACAGAAAAACAAAGGGTCCTGATGAATTTGAAGGGGTTTTTAAAAAGTTTTACATATTATCAAAAAACAGTGTTTGAACAACTATTTGTAAGCAAAAAAAGTAATTACAACTGCTAAATTCAAACTGATATTACATCTTGATTCTTTTTGAAAAAAGCTAATTTATTTGACTTTTGCAAAAACTTAATGCATAAATTTACCTCAATTGAACTTAATATTATTATTCTTATAGTAAAGAAGCATCCATAGATTGCTATTAAAAAGAATATTTGATTTTTAAAATGTAAAATTAAAACAGTGACAATAAAATTTTAATATTATACTAAATTTGGATTTTTTAACAAAAATCCCCATTTTTAAGGCTCTTGCGGCACCACAAGATATAAATTTAGAACGAAAAAACTTCGTAGTTTTATTATTAACATACAAAGGCAACTTTTAATTGCTATTACAAAATTATTTTCAAAAGAAAATATTTTCCCTATACTTTCGTTCCACCCTAATATACATATTATCATATACATATTATATACATATGCTATTATCATATCTGCAAAAAATGTCAACATATGTATATTAGAATTTTCATTATAATATACTTAAGTTTTCCGAAATTTATTATCGTCAATCAAAGTTTGCTTAGGGCAAAATACCCTTTATTTTTGACATAGTAAATGATGTGGGATTTTACCTTCTATGTTAATTGTAGCTTGTTTGTATGAGTACTATCCATCCTCTTATTTTGGAAAAACGATTTAGACTCATCCTGTATATTTCAGAGAACATTTTTTTACATACTCTGTACAAAAGTTTAGGGAATGAAATGAATTCACGATAATTGTTGGACGTACTGTATAACACAAATTCTATTATGGTAAACTAAAAAAAGACAAAATATTGCTCTGTCAGTCTGTTGATTTGTTTGTGGTGGCTGACAAAATCAACCACAGCATAAACCTGAAAATTTGTTTGAGATAGTCAAAGGCAGCTTTGACAGGGTCATAGGTCTTTGTCCACTTGACGCTTTTTTTTAATAATTACCCGAGATATTAATAATTACCCGAGATATTAATAAAACCCCATTAAATAAATATCGTTTCTTTAAAATTACCGGGGCGTCCTTGTGCACGCACAACACAGACTTTCCAAGCTGAAAGGAAGCAAATAATAAATACACTTTTTTTAGGCGTACATCGATCTGATGACATCTTATTCGTCTCTGTTCTCTGTCTGCCCGTCATAGACCCCCTACACGAAAACTGCTGAAGTCAGAGACTTCAAATTGTGTGTATTTACAATTGAATACTTCATATCAGACAACAAATCATATGATTTTGAAAAAGTCTAATATTTTAATTAAATTAGTTTTTTATCAATGTCAACCGCTCATTATTGTGGTTTAGATTTTTAAAACCTAACCATGATTTCAACGTTTTTAAAGGAAACATCATAGCTTAAAAGTAAAACAATTTGCTAGTAAACAGAAAATTCTCAGTTTGGTCCCCTGTGCTTGAACTTGAGATTTTCATACTAAGATGGATTTAATTAAAAGCAATTTTGTCCTTTTGGTCAATTTAAGGGTTTGTATATATATATATTAGCTCTAACATTCATAATATTTTTTGAAATTCAGTTATCTTTTTATTTTTAAAACTATTAAAAAATAAAAATTAAAAATATATAAAATAAACATAGCAAGGTGTTTTAGAGCAGGTTTATTCTGACTATGTTCTTCCCCTAACTGAATGTGCATATTTTTTCACGAAATTTTATGCTTTCATCATTACTATCGATGCAAATTTTCAAGAGGTTTTAATATATATGCACATAAATTGAATTAAAGGGACCAATTCAAAAGAAAAAAAAGCGCAGAAAAGGTATATCTTTTACAACTAGACATCGGTAATTTTTTACAACTTTCTTAGGCAGTCTACAACGTAAATGCTGTTAAATATATCATTAACTGGAACTTTCATAAAAAAAGAAAATATCTTCCTACATGCATATTTATCAATAAATATCAATAATTTTAAATAATGTTTCATAAAAAATACAAATCATACAAAAACAGGTAAAAGATGTACAGTTAAATAATTTTTTTATTAAATAATGGTTGGGCCGAGACAACTATAAGATGGTAAACCTATATCTTAATAAAATAATATATTTTATGTAAAGTTTGTAGTGCTTAATATTTATTTTACATGTGCAATATACATAAATTTAATTATGATCCGATTTTCGAAACTCCTTAAGATATGTACAGCAATTTTTAAATTTTTAATTTAAATACTAAAGTCATTTTATTATAAATTTTGCAATATTTTCATAGTTATAATTATTAAGCATCTCTGACAATTAAAATATGCAATTGCTATAATTCAATAATAACTGTCCCCAAATAATTATTGACCACACGGATTACTAACTGTCAAATTTAAGAAATAGACATTAAAATGAAAATATAATAATTGTAGCATTTGTCCAAAATCTGACAAGAAACATCTGGGTCAGAATTCTACGAAAGAAAAAAAATGTAATAACTATTTGGATAATCGATTTTCTGCCTTTTCAGGCGAGGTCAAAAGAGCTGCATGCTAATGGCAAAACATACTAAAACTAGTGAAAAATGCTCCAAGGAGCAGTGCAAAAGCAGAATATGATTTTAATTGAGCATTAAAAAGTTATGGACAAGTGCTTCTGTTAATTACTGAGCATGAGGAAGGATAAGGGATCCCTTCTTGGCTACAACTCACTTCAATGCCAACTTTGAAAAAATCATATTTGCGCTTTTTCCATATAAAAGAAATTTGCGGTTCTTTAGTAGAATTTTCCACCGTGCTTTAGATGTTAGTCATAAAAATAACATAAGATATATGCTCTAAGCAGAGGGATATTCTAGAATGTGTATACTATAAGCTTTCTTGAAAAACAGAGGGTATATGGTGTTCTATTAAAAAGTCCAGAAGGTGTACGGCGTATAGCCTGTACTACATCTCTGATGTTAACTGCACTGTTCACTCTGCACTATACTACAAATCAATTTTCTGTGCAATTATACACTTAGGGTATGCTTGGTGGCAGTGCATGAATGTGATACCTGCAGGAACTAGGTAGCTGGCATTATGTCGCCTTCCTTTACATTTATGTCTAATTAAGCTGCATCTTTACTGGTTACGTCTTTACACTATACATTTTTATAGTAAATGCGACTGATTTGTTTTCACGAAAAAAGCGCAAATATGATATTTTCAAAGTTGGCATTGAAGTGAGTTGTAGCCAAGAAGGGATCCCTTATCCTTCCTCATGCTCAGTAATTAACAGAAGCACTTGTCCATTACTTTTTAATGCTCAATTAAAATCATATTCTGCTTTTGCACTGCTCCTTGGAGCATTTTTCACGAGTCCTTCTATTTTTCCATATTCCATAGGGATACTGCACAACTTGTTTTGTATTTTATATATAGAAAACAAAATCTTATTTGTATTGAAATTAAAAAATGCTACATACTCTAATACTTTGGTGTTACAAATTAAAAAAAAAAATTAAACAGGTTTTTCTATACCAAAATTCTACGGTGGTTTAAAAAAAAAAAAAAAATCAGTTTTTTACTAAATTGAATAAAATAATAAATCCTTTCAAAGAATAGATTTTTCATTCAGATATCCATTATTTTTGCCAAAAACAGCAACTTTTTTTATGGAAGAGTAAAGTTTGATACAAAAACCATGCTTCTTTTTTTTCTTAATCCGTATTTATTACGGACTTATTAAAAACGTACTCCACCGCTTTTATAGGAAACGATTGCTTTACTGTGTTATGGAGCATTCTCATTGGCCATAAAGAGACATTCTATAAAAGCTGTGGAGTGACTCTGCAACAAATGGGTCAAATTTTTAACAGTTCTCTGTTAAAAATCTGCTGCATTTTGCTGCAACGCCCTCCACCACTTGTATATAATATCTCTATTCCAACCAATGAGAAAGCGCCATTTCACGGCCAAGTAACCGTTTTCTATACAAGCAGGGGAGTGCGTTGCAGCAAAATGCAGCAGATTTTTAACAGTGTGCATATCCTTGGCGCTATAGTTTACAGGAGTGGTACATTGTTCAAAATTTGAAACTTTTGCTGCATCACCACTCCATCGCTTTGATAGAATATCTCTATTTTGATCGATGAGAATCCTCGATAATGCATTTAAGTAATCGTTTTCTACTTATCTACTATATCGTTTCCGTATATTTATTTTTTCAATCAGCACCAAGGTGCGCACTTTATTAGAAGACGCGCTCTATTAGAGGGCGCATTCTATTAGAATAAATACGGTATTTACTTATAATAAATACACTTTGTTAAAGTACAGGGCCCCAATATTTGATGCCCATTTTTGCCATTGATGCCATTGTGCTAAAAACAAAATATAAATAAATGAAAAAAATGGATAAAATATAAATTTGGCATGGTGCAAAAAATTGCCTAATTTAAAATTAAAAATCAAATTTGACAGCCACTAGGGCTAGACACCGTGCATAATTATTCAGTAAATGATTCATTAACACTAGAGCGCCCGGAAATTCTACTCAAGTTTGAAAATAATATTTCTCACCAGAATTTTTATTCAAAATTATTTAATTGATTCATTTAACGTAAATTTGCGTGTATTAGATTTAAATTATTTCAAGAAAATTTTTCTGGTTCGAATTGAAATTTAATTACATGATTGGAGTCGAATCGACTCCATCCGGGCGTTCTAGTGTAAAAAAATGACAAAAATCAGCATGTCAAAAATTTCAAAAAAATTCATAATTTGTTAAAAAATTAAGTTAAAAATAAGAGAAAAAAGCATTCTGTATTTTTTTATGCTTAATCGAATGGTGTAACTGGTTTTTCTCTCCGATGATCACAAGTACCTTAGATTGATGACTGCTATTCTTTTATTTCATCTTGTAAAAACTGTTTAACGTAAAGCTATGAATTTTTGCAGGATTAATTAGCATAGCAAAATCTTTAAAATAAACTTTACCGCAACATTCTATCTGCAATAGAACGTTAGATATACCCATTTATGACCAAGTTAGGAAAATACGCAATTTCAGAAAAACCGCCCAGCGAAATAACGTTTTCTCGATGACTACCTCGGGATAAAAAGTTTGTCTTTTGTTTAAAAAAAAATTAAGTTTTTATCTTTAGTAATTTTCGAGAAAAGTGCTGTGACACAAAATTTTTGTCCGATTTTCAGAATACTCTACAGTACACCTACAGTATGCCATAAAAAAAAAATAATTTTTGTGCTGTGTTGTGCTTCTTGGTCAGACGAACATTTAAAAAAAAATCATCAAACTTGGATAAGTATTTAGTTAGATATTGCAAAAAGAAAAATTGAAAAATCCGTGTGCATCATCGCTCAATCATATTATTGTTGCGCGCTGCCGCGCGCACAATGATAAGTTTGCTATGTATTGATCAAATATCAATTTTCTACATGTCCGATGAATAAGGTTAGTCTGTTCTGAACGTTTAGATATTGAATAAACGAGTATAAGTTTTGGTATATGTTTTTGTGATCGATGCTCATAACTGATACAGGGAATAGAAGTTCATAAGTATTCCAATACTTACAGAAAATATTTTTATTGGAGTAAACTCTTATGAAAATTTCTTCACTTAATAATTTGTAAGTAATACATTACTTTTAAAGTGTTTTTCTTAAATAAAATGCAAATATATCTTCTTACGATAGAGGTAACCGCTAAATAATCAGAATTTTTTTAAAGAATGTTTCATTTGCGAATTTAAAACCTACAAAAACAGGTTAAATATATAAAGTAATGTATATTTTTTTTTTATTAATTTAAGATTTTTTTTGGATCAACGCCAGCAGAATCAACGCTTAACTTAATAATCAATGTATTTTATATGAAGTTTCTTGTAATTAAGATTTTTTTCACACAAATAATATACATAAATTAAACTATGATCAAATTTTTTGAACTCCGCAAAATTTCTATAGTAACTTTTATATTTTCTAATAGAATAGTGTACAGATAAAATCTTAGTAACCATACAGATTTCGGCAACTTTATAACTGTAGGATTACAGATTTTTTTCACAGTGTATAACTTAATAATATTATATATTTTATGTGAAGTTGTTGTACTTAATATTTATTTTACGTGTACAATAAACATAAAGTGAATAATGATAAAGTTTTTCGAGTTCTTTAAGATTTGTACAGCATTTTTTAAATTTTATAATAAAGTCCTTTTATTATAAATTCTGCTATATTTTCATTGCTATAAGTATTATCCATCTCTGACAATTAAAATGTACAAGTGTTATAATTCAAGAATAACTGTCGCCAAACAATTATTGACCACACGGACTATTAACTGGAAAATTAAAGAAATAGATTATAAGAATGAAAATATAAGTGTAGCATTTGTTACAAATTCTGACAAGTAACATCTGGGTCAGAACTCTACGAAGGAAAAAAAAATGGAATAACTATTTGGATAATCGATTTCCTGCCTTTTCAAATGAGGTCAAAGCAGCTGCATGCTAATGGCAAAACATACTAAAATAAGTTTGGTATGTATTGATCAAGCATCAATTTTCTACATGTCCTATGAATTAAGATTAATATGTTTTGAGCTTCTATTTATTGTATAAATGAGGATAAGTTTTGGTATATGATTTTTGTGTTCGATGCCGATAATAGATCCAGGGAACGGAAGTTCATAACTATTCCATAACTTCCAGAAAATATTTTTATTGGAGTAAACTCTTATGTAAATTACATTACTTAATAAATCGTAAGTAATACGTTGCTTTTTAAAGAGTTTATTTTCATTATACAAAATACAAATATATCTACTTACTACAGTATTTACCGCTAAATAATCGATATTTAAAAAGAATGTTCCATTTACGAATACAATTAATACAAAAACAGGTTAAAGTTGTAATATATATGTATATTTATTTATTTATTATTTATGATTTATCCCGGGTCAATGCCAACAGAATCAACGTTTAACTTAATAATCAATTTTTTTTTCACACAAATAATATACATAAATTAAATCATGATCAAGTTTTTTGTACTCCACATAATTTCTATAGGAACTTTTATATTTCATAATAGAATCCAATATAAATACGGCAATATTTTCATAACTATAAATATTAAGCTTCCCTAACAATTAAAATATGCATGCATTGTAAATCAAAAATAACTTTCGTCTAATAATTAATGACCACACGGATTATGAACTGCACAAATTAAAGCAATAGATTATTAGAATGAAAATATAAATATTATAGCATTTGTCACAAAATCTGTCAAATAACAGCTGGATCAGAATACTACAAAAGAAAAAAAAATGGAATATCTATTTGGATAATCGATTTACTGCCTTTTTGAGAGAGGTCAAAGCAGTTGCTTGCTAATGGCAAAATATTCTAATATAAGTTTCCTATGTAATAATCAAACATCAATTTACCATATGTTTGCTGAATAAGGTTATTCTGATCTGAATGTTTAGATATTGGGTAAATGAGTATAAGTTTTGATATATGATTTTGTGATCAATGCCGATAATGGAAACAGGGACAGAAGTTCATAACCATGCCACAACGTTCAGAAAATAATTTTATTGCAGTAATCTCTTATTTATTTTTTTGACTTAATATATTGTAAGTAATGTGATGCTTCAAGTGTGTTTTATTTGAATTATGCAAAATACAAATACATCTTATTACAACAGTATTTATCACTAAAAATTCAATATTCTCAAAGAATGTTTCATTTACGAATGCAATTTCTACAAGAACTGATTAAAGATTCAAAATCATATATTTTTTTTTTTTTTACTAATTTAAGATTTGGCTTGGTGGACGCTAGGAGGATTCACCTATAACATACTTAACAATATATTTTATTCGAAGTTTGTAATTTTGAAGTTTCATAATTTTTATTCACACAAATAATAAATATAAACTAAATCACGATCAGGTTTTATGAACTCCACAACATTGCTATAGCAATTTATATATTTTTTAATAGAATCCTAACATAAATATTGCAATATTTTCATATGAAAAAATATTAAGCTTATCTATCAAATAAGTATATACATGTGACAGCGTTTCTGTCACATATTATCTTGTCTTCTCCTATTTTAAAATCTAAACAATAAAAATCGAAACTTCAAAATTTTAACTGGAAATTGCCCCCCTTAAATAAATACTTAAAGTTAATATTCTTATATTTAAGGTTATTATGCAGTACTTTGTTATTGTCCCTTTTATAACTTTGCATGTGAAATTAATTCCTTTACAAACCCTCTTTCATATGACAAAAAAACACCATTTCATTCCCACTCTTTGTTTTGAATTTTTATCACTTTGAAAAAGATCTGTTAATTCTTTTCTCGTCACAATAAAAGTTAACCGAATGTCAGTCTTCCTTAGATCTGCACATTTCTGCATTTTTCCCATGTTAAATAGATCCAGCTGTGGTTTATAATAAGTTTATCCGTTAACATTCTCATGCACTCAGCTAATCTTTAAAATCTCCCAGATGTCATGAATCATTCGGCATGTAATTCTTTCAGTATCTGGAAGCACACGTGCGTATGCAATCGACACTCCTTAAAAACCACAGGACTTCAGTATTACACCAACGATAGCATTTTTTCTGTTACTAAGCATTAGCGGATTCGGATAACCTTGACGTTGCAAAAAAGTATAGCGTTGTACATTTTCCCGGCTGCAGTCGGACTTCTGCTCAGACCATCGGCCATGTAACACACACGCAAAAAAGGGGCGCTGTGCCCCGCTTCGCTATGCCTTGCCTTCGGGCAAATGGTGTTCCTTGTATTTTTCCAGCAACTTATTGTAAGCCTCGCTCCTCTACATCAAATAAATATTCTGTCTTCTATATGTTGGAGTGTTCTTCATCTTCCATGCGCTCTCGATTTTTCTGCCTGGGTAGTTTGTACGATCACTAGTATATGAATGAGATATGTGACAGCGTTTCTGTCACATATTATCTTGTCTTCTCCCATTTTAAAAACTAAACAATAAAAATCGAAACTTCAAAATTTTAACTGGAAATTGCCCCCCTTAAATAAATACTTAAAGTTAATATTCTTACATTTAAGGTTATAATGCAGTACTTTGTTATTTTCCCTTTTATAACTTTGCATGCGAAATTAATTCCTTTACAAACCCTCTTTCATATGATAAAAAAACACCATTTCATTCCCACTCTTTGTTTTGGATTTTTATCACTTTGAAAAAGATCTGTTAATTCTTTTCTCGTCACAATAAAAGTTAACCGAATGTCAGTCTTTCTTAGATCTGCACATTTCTGCATTTTTCCCATGTTAAATAGATCCAGCTGTGGTTTATAATAAGTTTATCCGTTAACATTCTCATGCACTCAGCTAATCTTTAAAATCCCAGATGTCATGAATCATTCGGCATGTAATTCTTTCAGTATCTGGAAGCACACGTGCGTATGCAATCGACACTCCTTAAAAACCACAGGACTTCAGTATTACACCAACGATAGCATTTTTTCTGTTACTAAGCATTAGCGGATTCGGATAACCTTGACGTTGCAAAAAAGTATGGCGTTGTACATCTTCCCTGCTGCAGTCGGACTTCTGCTCAGACCATCGGCCATGTAACACACACGCAAAAAAGGGGCGCTGTGCCCCGCTTCGCTATGCCTAGCCTTCGGGCAAATGGTGTTCCTTGTATTTTTCCAGCAACTTATTGTAAGCCTCGCTCCTCTACATCAAATAAATATTCTGTCTTCTATATGTTGGAGTGTTCTTCATCTTCCATGCGCTCTCGATTTTTCTGTCTGGGTAGTTTGTACGATCACTAGTATAATACGCATTATAATTCTACAATTAATATCGCCCAATACTTAATGACTATACGGATAATGAACTGAAAAATTAAAGAAATATATTATGAATATGAAATTATAATAATTGTAGCATTTGTCACAAAATCTGTCAAACAACATCTGGGTCAGAACCCTACAAAAGAAAAAAAATATTGAATAACTATTTGGATAATCGATTTCCTGCCTCTTCGAACGAGGTCAAAGCAAATGAATGCTAATGGCAAAACATACTAAAATAAGTTTGGTATGTTTTGCGATCAAGCATCAATTTTCCACATGTCCGATGAATAACGCTAGTCTGTTCTGAACGTCTAGATATTGGGTGAATGAGTACAAGTTTTCGTATATGTTTTTGGGATCGATTCCCATAATGGATGCAAGGAATAGAAAATCGTTACTGTTCTATAACGTACAGAAAATAATTTTATTGGAGTAATCTCTTATGTAACTTTTTTTAGACAATTAATTTTAAGTCATATGCAATTTTTAAAATGTTTTGTTTTCATTATAACTAACAAGGAAGGTCTCCATACGGGCATACTCAGAAAAATCTGAAAAAATTACAGAATGTTCTTCTCATATAGTTATATATGTTTATAAAAAATTTCGGGGGAACCTCCTTATAACGTCCGTAAAAAAATAATAAAAATTTCGTTTATTTGGCGATTTATCTCCGTTTGGAGAAAAAACGAAATTTTGAAAAATACGCTTTTACGCTTCGAATACTTTTTAAAGAAAAAACTTTCTATGTTCAATTTATTTAAATAAGTTTAAGTAATTTTAGTTTTGCATTTTTACTTTACTTTAAGTGTAATTTTGTCATATACGTTTATATGTACTTATAACAAAATGAAATTAATATATTTTTTCATTTAAAACACAATTTAAATTGATTAAAATTGTTCCAAATTGAAAAATACACTGTTAAAAATCTGCTGCATTTTGTTGCAACGCACTCCCTTGCTTGTATAGAAAACGGTTACTTGGCCGTGAAAGGGAGCTTTCTCATTGGTTGGAATAGAGATATTATATACAAGCGGTGGAGTGCGTTGCAGCAAAATGCAGCAGATTTTTAACAGTGTTGCACAAGCTACAACACCGCTAAAAATCTGCACCATTTTCTGCAGCGTCACTCCACCGCTTTTATAGAAAACGGTCAATTCACCGTGCTATGGAGCATCCTTATTGATCAGAAGAGAGATATTCTATAAAAGTATTGGAATGACGTTGCAGTAAATGCTGCAAATTTTTAACAGTGAAGTCAATTAAAATCAATTTTCAGATTCGTTAAAATCGTCTGCTTTTGGCGAGGAAGTGCACTGCTCGCCAAATCCCGCGTCGCTTTCAGCTTTTCACGAAATTATTCCAAACTATTTTATTTTTTTACATATCTAATAATATTATTCCGCTGCTAATTATTTTCACTGATCCTTTATTACCTACATGAGTAGTTTAATTCGTATTTTTTTTCAAAAAATTCTGAGTATGCCCCCAATAGAGACCTTCCTTGTAAGTACAATTATAAAATTTTCTAAATAGTAATAAACATTTTAGCCTTTAAAAAATTTCATTTTTTTTTCTTTCCAATGCCATCTCTTACTGAAATAAATTTAGAAAAACGCTATTATTTAAGTAAATATTTATTCCTAAACATGTAAATGCGTTTTTCACAAAATATTAAATTTAAATGGTGGATCCTGTGAGAAATGTTGTAATTACGTTATCAACTTCAAATTGGCAATGAAGATATATAGTTAATTATTAAATTGTATTTATTTGATCTGCATTTTGCATGTTTGATTAACTTTTTGACTAACTATATATATATATTAATCGTCGCTTAAAATTAAAATATACATGCATTATAATTCAACAATAACTGTCGCATAATAATTAATGACCACACGATTTACGAACTAACAAACTAAAAAAAATAGATTATAGGAATGAAAATATAATAATCGTAGCATTTGTCACAAAATTTGTCAAATAACATCTGGATCAGAACCCTACAAAATAAAGAAAACATTGAATAACTATTTGGATAATCGATTTCATGGCTCTTCGTGCGAGGTCAAAGCAGCTAAATGCTAATGGCAAAACATACTAAAAAAAATTTGGTATGTATTGATCAAGCATCAATTTTCCTCATGTCCTATGAATAACGTTAGTGTGTTCTGAACGTCTAGATATTGGGTAAATGAGTGCAAGTTTTCATATATGTTTTTGGAATCGATTCCCATAATGTATACAGGAAATAGAAAATCGTAATTGTGCTATAACGTACAGAAAATAATTTTATTAAAGTAATCTCTTATGTACTTTTTTTAGTCAATAAATTGTAAGTTATATGTTATTTTTAAAATGTTTTGTTTTCATTATACTAAATCCAAATGTAAAATTTTCTAAATATTAATAAACATTTTAGCCTTTAAAATTTTTCATTTCTTTTTCTTTTCATCTGTTGCTGAAATAAATTTATAAAAATGCTATTATTTAAGTAAACATTTGTTCCTAAACGTGTAAATGCGTTTTTCTCAAAATACTGAATTTAAATGTTGGATGCTGTGGGATAGTTAGTAATTATCAACTTCAATTTGAATATGAAGATGGTTACTTAATTATTAAATTGTGTTTATATTATCTGTATTTTGCATCTTTGACCTAATCCTTGACTAACTATATATATTAATCTTTTCTTATAATTAAAATCTTACATGTATTGTAATTTAACAATAGCTGTCACATAAAAATTAATGATGACCACACGGATTACGAACTAACAAACTAAAAAAAAATAGATTATAAGAATGAAAATATAATAATTGTCGCTTTTGTCAGAAAATATGTCAAATAACATCTGACTCTGAATCCTAGAAAAGAAAAAAAATGGAATAACCACTTGGATAATCGATTTCCGGACATTTTGAACGAGGTCAAAACAAGTACATACTAATGGCAATTAAAAAAAAAAACTAAACTAAGTTTTGTTATGTATTGATCAAACATCAATTTTCCACATGGTTGATGAATAATATTAGTCTAGTCTGAATGTTTAGATCTTGAATAAATGCGTATAATTTTTGGTTTATGATTTTGTGATCGATGATGATAATTTTCTACAGAGAACAGAAATTCATAATAATTCTATAAAGTACAGAAAATAATGTTATTAAAGTACTCTCTAATGTAAATTTCATTACTTTATAAATTGTAAGTAAAATCCTGTTTATAAATAGTTTTATTTTCATTATACAAAATGCTAATATAAAATCTACAAAATATTAATAGACATTTTAGCTGCCACACATCGGAAATCAGGTACCGACATTAAAACGGTTAACTTTAATATATATAATTTAATATTCATCAAACATGGATTTTATAGGTAATATTTTTTTACAAAAGATGAATTTACATACTTATGATTTAATTTATGAATATACAGGGTGTCCCCTCTCAACGGTGGCCAATGATTAATTTCTAAACCGTTAGACATAGACTTATAGTTCCAATTGCAAAAATGTTTTAAAAAAGGCAAAGAATTGTTTTTTAAGCGATTTTGGTCAAAAAAATGTTTAATAAAAAATTACGAAAATTAATTTTTTATACGGTCTTTCGGTCCTATAAGTGATATTTAGTAAAATTTTCTCAACACTCTAACAAGTAATACAGAAAAGCTCCCATTCATGTAACATTAAAATTGACCGAGTTATGAAACTTTAAATTTCATGACTTAAACCACTTTTCTATAGCTGAAAACGGATCAGTTCGATTGAGTTTTAAGGGAACGTACACTAAGTGCATAAAGTATTATAAAGGGAGTCGATTTCCAACGCTGTTCAAAGGCTACTTCCTACACTATTTGTCACAGACATATAGTTCCAATTACAAAATGTTTTAAATGAGCGATCTAACTGAAGGCGCTGTCACCGTATAAGTTTTACGGTAGTGTTAATTTTAATTAATTAACTTCTAGATTAGTTATTAAAATAACTGAAGACATGAATTTCAAAATTCATTTTATCGAAAAAATCAAATTTTGGGAAATAGCGAAAAAACTTTAAATACATCTATTGGTTTTCATTATAAATTCTGAGATTGCACTGTTACAATAGTGCAGGTTTGTATAAACTGATAGAGAAATCAAACAGCGAAAAGGCGAATTTTGAAATTCATATCCTCAATTGTATTTTTACGTATGTTTTATTTTGTAAGCAAATGAAGCTGATTCTTTTCGTGATTTTATTTTAAAAAGTATGTTATTTTGATAAGCTTTTATTTTATTCATAGTTTTCGTATGTAAATTTTCCTAGTTCAAAACTTATATTCAAATTTTAACTCACTTCCAAATATCTGATTGAGGTTCAATTCCCATACTTATTTAAACCCGATGACAACGTAATATTAATACGATTTTAGGTGCGTTCCACTTATTTATTTTATAGGACTACATCAAATTCTATTAGGTTTAGTAATCTAATAGAGCTTTAAATATGTATCATTTTGTAACGATTTGTGACTGTTGCTTTTCATAGTTTAATTTAACAAAATTTCTGTTATTTTTTTACTTATATTTTTAGCACAAATTGCATATTTTACTTTAACATGTAAACGTCAACATAAATTCAGAAACAACATTGCAAAAATTTTTTTACTCTCAATGTTTAAAGTTAAATTTTCTATCTGATGTTTATTTTTATTTCCAGTAAATTTGCGACTGACCCCTATTTTGCAGCAAAAAATATGCTCCAACTTTGAACAGCTATAACTCGGTCAATTTTGATCGCAGAGGAATGGGACTTTTTTTGTCTTACTTGTTAGAGTAGTGGTAAACATTTTCTAAATATCACTTATAGGACCGGGGGACCGTATAAAAGTTAAATTTTCGTAATTTTTTAGTAAAAAATTTTTTTGACCGAAATCGTTTAAAAAATAATTCTTTACCTTTTTTGAAGCATTTTTGCAATTGGAACTATATGTCTATAACCAACGGTTTAGAAATTAGCCATTGGCCACCGTTGAGAGGGGACACCCTGTATTCATACAGGGTGAGTAATAAATATCGAAACTATGTCCTTAAATATTGCCCCTAGATCCATATTTTCGATTGCAAAAATTCATAAGAAAGGTGAAATTTCTGATAAGATAAGTTGCATCTCCATGGGGGGGGGGGGGGTCTATTTGAAAAAATACGGAAATTAAATTTTTATACGGCCTCTGAAGTGAAAAAATTCCCAATTAAAAAATTATTCCGTATCCATTCCTAAATTGAACAAAAATTTTTCATCTAAATATCTAAAAACCTGACAGAGATATTAAAATCCGAAATTCTAAAAAAATTGTGACTTACACCACTTTACCATGCAAGTAAACGAATAGTTTTTCGCTGATTTTTAAAGCAATTGAGGGATCGTCCATAAATTATCCATTATTAAATGTCGATTTAAGACAGTGAATCTTTTGGATATAACAAAGCAGCCTGTTGAATTAAATCTAAACTTTTTTCAAAATATGTTGGTAATCTGCACTGGAGATCTGCATGGATCGAAATATCTAAATCAGATCCAAAACAGACCCATAGGGCCGGCTTGAAATTTTTTTTAAAAAACATAACCCGTACCGGTCTGGAAAATAGTTTAAATCATCGCCCGGTTCAGCCGCGAATTTCTACGTAATTCTTTATTTTTGTGTAAGGAAATATTGTCTTGTACGGTAGCGTTCTGACCAAAAATTTCTTTTATAGCTTTTTGTTTTTTATATTTATACTTTTCATTATCAAAGAAGCGCCAAAGGCTGTAATATATTTATTTTATCAATGAATCTCTATATCTAAATGTTTCACTTATCGTTAATCCATATCTCATGCGTTGCAGACTTTGAAAAACCTTATACAGTAAAACCTTGTAAGACGGAATCACATAGGAAAGAGAAAATACGTTATAGACAGATGCCTTTCCTAGGAAGTGTAATTGGAGTTTATTTTTTTCTCAGGTAATATTGTATTTGTTTTGCATGGATCAACATATTTTCCGTTTAAGACAGAATTGTGTCATAAGCAGACTTCTTTTTTTCACTGTATTTAATTTTTTAGCCTTTGAATATACTATTCTATAAAGCAATGAATTTTAAAGTTTTTATTTATTTATTTATTTATTTTTACAAAATAGAGATTTTAAAATCTATGTATTCATAGAAATTTCGATTGAGCCGAATTTTATTTATTTTATGCACGTATTATGTCAGCCAGGGACAATGATTTTAATACGGGTTTTCTAGAGACCGGTTTTGAAAATTTCGTCCAGGGTACATTTAGGAAGAAGGAAGCAGTCCCCTCCTTTATGAAAAGTACATTATACCCGGCCTGGCGAGTCTTCAGAGAAAAGTAAAGTCTCTGTCCACACCCGCCCTGGGCCCAGAATACAGATTTTATAACATTCTCTCCAGGACGATAAAAAGGTTGAAGATGTCAGAGCTAAATTTGAAAAAAAGGACTTAATCTGCATCTTAGAAAAATCATTCTTTTAAATAACTGACGGACATTTAAATAGTAGACATTGTTTTTCTGCTTAATGAACTTTTTCTGCGATATTTCTTGTCTTTAAATTTTTAAATGTTAAGAATTTTTAAAGAGAAAATGAACTCGGAACACGTAAATTGAATTTTTTGCGTTAGTTTTGTTTCGGAAAATGTGAAAAAATATTTACTTTTGAAAAGATGATTTTTTTAGGTTATATTATTTTTTCAATGATTTTTTTTTTACAGTTTTAAAATTAATATTATAAAACAAGCACCCTGGAACAAAACTAAAATCAGATTTTCATCTTTAATTAAAAGGAAAGAAATTGAAATCCGATAAATAATGTTACGGATTATAACGATTTTTATAATTATCCCATTTAAACCAGTACTAACCACATGAGACTTTTATAAATTGTATGAGAAATTTTAGGATGTGATTTTCTAAACAAATTATAAGGCTAATCATGACAAAAAAAAATATCAAAATTTTAATTCAAAAAATAGACTTTTTAAGCGTTTTCTAGAACTGTTAAAGTAACATTGTTTTTTGAATTGCTCACATTTCAATTTGTTTCTAATCCCATAAAATCTGATGAATTTTTTAAACGGCTATAACTTTGCGAGTTTTTAAGATATGACGATGCATCTTTTTGTGTCCTATTCAGGACTGAATAAGGAAAGTTTTTCTAATTGGAAATTTTATCCTACGGAGGCCGTATAAATTTTTTTTTCGTATTTTTTCAACTACCCCCCCCCCCCCCCATGGAGTCGTAATTTATCTTATAAAAAATTTCACCGTTTTTATGAATTTTTGCAATTGGAAATATGGGTTTAAGGACAATATTTAAGGAGATAGCCTATTGTTTAGATATTTAGGGCTCACCCTGTATATAAAGTAATGAATTAGTTTTGAAGTTAATGCCAAACAAAGACAATCGATAACGATCATCACCATTTTAGTTATGGTACTAGGCGCAATATATTTACAATTTGTTTTAAAATTTAATATAGTTTGACACCAACATCAAAAAGTAATTCATTACTTTTTACATGCATATATTTATAAATTAAATCATAAGTATGTAAATTCATCGCTTGTAAAAATATTCTCTCTAAAATCCATGTTTGGTGGATATTAAATTACATATATTAAATTTAACCGTTTTTATGCCGGTACCTGATATCTGATGTCTGGTTATTGGATAAAATTTCGCCATTAGAACATTTTAAAGAATTCTTTTTATCGTTTTTTTTAAGTCGGTTAATATTTTTTAAAAGCCTTTTTTATTTCCTATTTTTTAGTGTTTCATATTGTAATAATCAATTATGTGTACTGATACATGATTCTCTTTGCCATGCATGATTAATTGATGTACTTTCCTAGGCTTTCATGTATTCAATTTGCTGGTAAATTCTCCATTTAGTTATCAGCTTTTCGAAAACAACTTATTATGTCAGTTAGTAATTTTCTGGATTTTTTCCGAATGTGGTAAATGTGGTAACTTCTTTAGATAAGATATCGCTTTTTGAAAAATTACGGCATTCACAAAACTTTAAGATTCACATATATTTTATCCGACCTCGTAAATGGGTATCGAAAAGCTGAGAATCCATCAAGTAAAATATCCCTCTACACCAGAGCAGTGTTAAGGGCTTCACATTATATGAAAAGACAAAAAATGACGCCATATATCAATGCATAGTAGGTATAGTCAAAAGTACTCCTCCTCAGTCAGAAAAAGCAAAGAGAAAGACAAACAGTACTATCTAATTTCCATAAAGACAGTAATGTCATTATAATGGAAAGGTGACGATTTAATGATTAATCCGAAACTTATAGCTTAAACTTAGCTGCCTCTACGTGAGAGTGACAATGTTCTACACCCATACAGTTATTTTACAAATGTTTTTACAAATATTTTTGGTTTTGGTTTGGTTTATTTTTGTCGTCCGATTATCTACACTAGGGATATAGGACCATGGGGGAGTGCCCTTAGTGGGGGTCTTTCTAAGGGAACCTAACCCGTATTTACGCAAAGTACGAAGAAAACCACGAAAACTCCGAACGGTTAGGCCGACAGCCGCGATTGGGTTAGAACCCATACAAATGTTTTTGTCAAAACTATAGCAATGCTAGGCATTTTCTATTACAGTTCTTGAGAGTTGTTGCTTAAAATAATTCGATTGTACGCGTGTGAGGATCTATCAAGATTGACGATAATGACCAGCTCAACAAAATGCTTAGTGACTCACTTTTGTCCAGAATCGTTTCACTGAACTACTATACCCCGTGTGTCCCATTTGCATATCGAGGAATCCTACCTGAACTAAATCTGAAGTATTTTGATGTCGAATCCGATAAACAAATCTGAATCTAAAGACAATATTGCTACACATAGTAATGCGCATTATTCTGTGTTGAATTATGGAGATACTTTTTTCCTTCGGTACAACATGTATAATAGTGTATTTTTATCTTTTCGACACCTTCTTCCGATTTTAGTTGGTATCGATGTGTATTTCCGGTTTCGTGTATGTGAGGGCTTTTTCATATAAGATTTAGCTCATTGGAATGATCTCGTACTTCGGAAATTTACTACATCGAAAAAACCGTAATGTCCCCGTTGAAATCTACGGACATCGGAAGAAGGCGTTGAAAAGCAAAAAATTCATCAGTTAAGTGTCCTAACCTTTAGCAATCACAGCCCGTCAAAGTTCTTTCATGAATTAATGCAGAGCAAAGCATCTCTTTTATTTCAGTCATAAAAACTACAAAAGAAGGTATTATTAAACATGCACCATGATTTAATAAATAATCTGCATTCAATAACGACATAGTAAATGAGCACTGGTGTTTGTATGTTGATTTCGAATCTGATAACTTGAACTTGACTGCCTCTATTTGAGAGAGGCAGCATTTTATACCCAAACTGTGCTTTCACAGACACGGTTTTCAAAACTACACAAAATATAGGAATTCTCTATTCTAAAATTTGTCGATAGTCGCGTAAACGAGTACGATTATACGAGTGCAAGAAATTAACTTGTTTCACTTTAATGGAAAACTCATCAAAATGCTTCGCCATTTCCTTTTGTTTAAACTCATCTCAACCTATCAAATATTCCCGTATATTGCCATATTTGATATCGAGGAATTCATTCAGAAAACATTTAATTCGTTAAATGAACCTGAATATAAATACAGTGTTGATACACATAACAATGCTCTTTAATTTCTTTTTGCATATGAAATAAAACGACCCTGATACACAAGAACTTGTGCTCTGACATATAAAGGTACTTTAAAGATGAATTTTCAGTTTTTTGATATTTATTTCCGATGTTGATAGGCTTTAATTCGGACCTTCCATTTGGTGCATTATTCGAGAATTGATTCAGTTATGATTTCGCCCTTTGGATAGAATTCGCATCTCTATATCAGTGATTACTATATACATTTTTTTCACTATTTAGCGAAACGAGATTGACCAATCATAAATAAGCCACATTTTTGTATTATTTCACTATTTGAAGCAAACAGGGTTCTAACTGGTAAATTCCATTTCGCTATTAGCGAAAGAGAACTTGGTCGGTATCTGCGATATTAACGAAACCAAATTGACCAATTAGAAGGCTGTATTTCTGCGAAATTGTCGTTGCTTAAAGAAAGTAAATTTTCTTATTGGTCAATCTCAATTCACATTAGCGCAAAATCTATGTGAATCCAATCCAGTCAAAATTTCGGAAAATCATGTACCTGCGTTAGAGTAACAGCATGAAAATGGACTTTTGTAATTAAACGAATACTTAAACTAAATCTGATTTTTAAAGTTTTTATTTTTGAAAAGCTCTAATCAACAGCGGGATGTAATATTTTCATTAGACAAAATAGGGATCTCTAGAAACGGCGGAGTGATTATCCAGCAACAGCTGCAGATTTCAAACAGTGTAAATTTTCACACAGATCAATATCTTTACGCAAGCAGATCTATCTAGATCCCAGCCGTTGTCCAATCAAGATTTCACATTTTGGAGAAAAAAAGATCTCGTATCGGTCTAAGAAATGGACGCTTCTAATTGGACACGTGCTTCAAAAATAACTTGAATTTTTAATGGTTTTATTTTTAAAAAGTTCTAATGACCAAAATTTGATGAAATTGACATGGGACCACACGAGCATCTTACAATTTGAAAGAAAAAAGAATTACCGTAATCGGTTTACATTTACGGGAGTTATGAGTGAACAAAAATATATACAGGTCAAATTCATAACTTCATCTTTTGAAGTCGGTTAAAAAGAACTATACAGTTGTTTGTTCCCAATAATAAGTCTTTCAGGATGTTATCCAAAACTCATAATAATAGGTTATTGATGTGACTAAAATTTGTAAAGTAAATATTAATATAGATATGAAATTTTAATTCAGTATTTATGTTTACGTAAAAAAATCAAATAAAACGTATTAAACCTTAATAAGGAATTGTTTTGAAATTAATGATTAGTTCGGAGTTTACACCACGATGCCCATTCGACCTGTTAGACATGCAGTCACACCATGATAGCAATTACAATTCATAATGGTACATCATTTAACGAACCATTTTTTGGATTTTTTCCAGTTACGACCATTGAAATATAAGAAATTAGTAAAAGTAGCGTGTCACCTTCTATGCATTTTGTGTGCCACATAAATTTTCCATACAGATTATTGTAGAGAATTTAGTAATCCAGAAATATCCAAACAATGTGCTATTTGAAATTATGGTAAAAACGTTCATGGAAAATCTTGCCATAATCAAACACAAGTTACTATTTAGAGGTCTACTATATGGAATGTACTAACAGCAAAGATGAATTGTAACAATACTAATAACACGTCAGATAATTTGGTTTTTGATCAGTCTGACGAGAACATAACTTATCATGAAGATATAACTCAAATTCCTCTTGTTTTTCTAATTGGCGTTAAATAAAAAAGCCATTGCTTTGTCATTTAGGCCTGATGAACAAAACATAAAAATTGAAAATGAAGACAATGAAATTACTAATATTTTTACAGAAAATTGGAAGACTAAAAGAATTGGAAGATTGGAAGATTGGAAGACCATATTTCAAAGAAAAAGATTGAAAAGGGTACTCAATTTACTATGTTTTCATATCAATTTCTGACTGAATAAAACAAGTTATTTTCTATAAATATAACGGCGGGGGAGAAAATTGGATGCAAGCGACGAAAATGTTATTGTCTTTAAAAAGAATATTTTTGCAACCTCAAATTGATGGAAATCGCCAACATCGACTACGATCATGTGAAATGTGTTGGTTTTTTTTCTTGCAATAGAAAACTCAAATTTTTGTAAATTAGAAAACAAAAATGGTAATTTAAAGTAGCTTTATACCCGTAACCAGTTCATAATATGTAAAGAAAACATATCTTTCACAGATGATATTTTTTCTCAAAACATTTCGCTAAGGGAAGCAGCTGTAAGTAGTGTAGGCATGGTATATATACTGCTATTCTAGAGTAAAGTGTTATATAACTAAATGCAGTTTTATGAACAATAGACTGTGCTACAATTCGATATATCATAACGATTTTATTTGTTGCTATAAATGAAACATTATGATGGTTATCACACAATATATGTGCAAGTGTATTATTCATATTATTTACTTTAACAGTTCATTCATATGGACTGTTACATTTCTTCTATTTTGTTTATATCATAACATTATTTATTCTATTTAGAAGTATGATATATTGAAAAGATACATTTTCATGCTAACCGAATAGAAAATATTTATCATTCATATTTAGTGCATGGCTAAATGCATTTGCTGACATATTTGCCGGTGACTACAAGAAATATTGATATTTAGCGACAAATTCTCAAAATGCTGATATTTTAATTTAAAATTTAACAAGTGCAAACCTTCAGGTTTCATATTCAGTATTCCAAAGTGTTTCATATTATACGTTATACACAAATATTGGTTTGATTAGCACACTGACTAATTACACAGTTTAGCATTTTTTTTAAAGTTTGAAAAATTAATTAAATTTAATTTCAACACCAAATTTCCTAAATAGACATTGAATTTTTATTTAACGTTAAAGTTTTTTTAAACTATTCAAGCATTTGGCTATGAAGGAGGCATACCAAATGGAGTAAATAATAAATAATAATAAGTAAAAAAAAAACGTTTGTAAAGACAGTAAAGTCTTTTATTATTATGTAATATAAAGAAAAAGACATGTTGGAGAACAAATGATTGAGATAAAAGCTTTTTTAAACAAATAAAAGAATTTGGGAGCATTTTTTTAAATTATTTTTTAAATAAATTAAATATAAATACATAATTAAGTTCACCTTCATATCACATTTGAAATCGACAACGTCCTCTAGAGGATCGAAATCAAATCTATTCACTCCTGTGGATAATTTGAAGATGACGCATTTACCAACAATGCCACTGTCGAATCGCAGAACTTCAGCCTATGTTTCAAGAAAGTGATTAGATTTACGTGATTTATGCTTTGGGATATTATAGACTCGTCAGGAGTAGCGAAAGCAAATACATTTTGCAGAATTTTGTATTGTCACCGAAATAAGTCACCTGCAAAAAACTATGTCAGTTATAGAAGAGGAAATGTATTGAAATTGAATTGAAATATTTAGGTTAGACGGAAAGTCAAGGGAAGTTAAACAAATATTTTTGATAAAAGCCCAGTTCTGTGAGAAAGCACAAAATATACGTAACAAGAATTCAATGCAAACTTTCCTATTCTGCGGTTAGAAATCTCATAAATGTGATGAATATGAATCGATAGATTTTTCGATTAATTGTGAAAGAGTGCCTTTCTAAGTTGTATCTTTTGTTGTAGAAGCTGTGTAATGTGATTTTTTTGCCAGCAAAATTCGGAATCTAACGAAAAGAATTGATGCAAAACCACAATGTATTGATTACTCATGATATGTACAAAACATTTTCTTTTCTCCCACGAGAAAGTGTTTACTGTTAAACAGACCCACAACCAATAGAATGACTTCATTTGGATGAAAGATCATACCAGGCCCCCAATCAACATGAAATGATTTCAAAAATACTAGCCTGTTATGTTCAACAAAGCATAGTGTGTATATCTATTAAGATATAGGTGTTAAATTCGTCCAATGAAAGGTGTATCGGTAAAACCGTAAAGGAGAAAGTTATACTTTTTAATTACCCTCAGGAATTTTAATTGATACATGGATTACTGATAGACGCTATTTTGCATTAAATACAAAGATATTAACCCAGGAATATTTTCCGCATTCTTTAAGTGTATAAGGATACCAACTTAAGTTTCCAGATTTCGACGCGTTGAATTATATGATGTAGTATATTTTAGACATTTTTAGATTATTCCCCACAGAAATTAAATGCGCACAAAACATCGCGAAAAGTAGACGGGACGAATGTAACAGTGGATAAACTGAGTTTCATTGTTGAAAAAATCGAAAAACATTTCGTTTATACATAAAAATATCAGGTCTGCTAGCTCGTTTTAAGTCCAAATAAGTTTCACACAATTCTTCTAAAATATCACATTCTCAGAACGACAACATTTAAATAATTTTATTTCTATTTAGTACAACGGCTCATATCATATTAAACGACACATAAACATTTACTTCCAAAAATATGGTGCAAATATAACATTCATATTCTTCAGTTAGCGCAAATGAAAAAGAACAGAACTGAACACATTTCTATTCGGCGAAAGTCACTCAAGACTATCATGTGACGACGGTAAAATCTTATTTTTTGTGAACGTGTAGTCCCCGTTATATTAAATAAGATAAATATTTATAAAATGTCAATTTAATGCAAGCCACAAACCTATATTTTGTGTATCAGTGATTTCTAATACATTTGTGTGAGTATTAAAACAGTTTTAAATGGAATTGTCTTTTATCATGCCTCTCCCCCCCCTCCTCGAAAAAAATGAAAAATCTTTATTTATTCTGTAATAAAAGAATGATACTATGCTATTCTTACTTTATTTTAATATTATTACTCTAAAATACTAAACTATAGGTCACTTTTAGTAAGAATTGTTTAGATCACATTTTGACATAATATTGCACAGTGATCAGCATAATTCATTTAAATTATAATTCAATTTAAAATACATAAAAATGTGTATTTATTGAATAGATTTTCTCTCTAAATTTACGTTTATTAAAATCATTTACTCGTAAATATAGACTATAATAACCCATTCATATTTCAAAATATGTTACAAAACTCAATGTACAAGGCTCAATGCATTTCCTAACTAAATATACTCAACGACATTCAACTTAATCGAAGAAATCATTAGTATTTCATTGAGGTCACTTAGCTTATGTTAAGAAATTGTTATTCAAGTTATTGGGATATGAAGCAGGAACTTTTGGCGATATGAATGAATATTTGCGCCTTAAATAAACATTAGAGAATAACTTTGTAACTTCCGTTTAATTTCATTAAACATTTGTTGCAATAAGAGTCAAATAAAATTGGTACTTCCTAAATATTCAAGAAATATGTATTAAAATATTTCCTTCAGCTTGAGGAATTTGTGATATAGTTTGCTTGGACTATTTTTAAGTAAATAAACAGAAGAATTAATACTATAAAAATTAAATATGCATAAAACACTGTCTGCCTTTAAAAAAATATACTTAAGAAGATGTTAGTTTACTTTAACATTATTGCATGCAAAATGCTTAATAGTATACAGTATGTTACTTAACAGCATGAATTGTTCAGCGATGTAAACCAAAAACTAGTCTGCAGCAATTTATATCAGAGACCATCTGAATATAAATTTTTATGAAATTTCGTGCGTTAGTTCTTCAGATTAAGCATCCACAAAAATTATGTCACATACAGATATGAGTCACGCACTCATAGGCAGACATTTGTAAAAAAATGATTTTTCTGTTATCTATAATTCTTAAAATATATAAATCCCTCAAAAACTGGATTTTAAAAATTTTGTTCAATTTAACACTTTCTTCTTGTAAAGATCGAAGAAAAAAATCAAGGGTGGGGAATAAAACGCCATAATAGCAAATGCTTTCACAAGAATGCTTTATTAATATCATTTTAAAAAAATGCTTTTTTTAAAATTAATTGCTACGTGTTGAAGTTCTCTGTTTTATATTTTATCTCCGTATTTATCATAATCCTTCTTCTAAATACACTGCTCAAAACAATTAAATGATATTTGAAGTTTTATATAAAATAAAGATATAAACGAAATTTTTTTGCCGAAAATAGAAGAAGAGAATCACAAATGCAAATTTTTCTGGTTTTCAAACTGTGGAGTATGCAAATTTTGAGTTCGACGTCAAAAACGTCGCTTCAGCGGCAGCGAATGAAATTTGACTTTCAACTGGATAAAAGAGAATGAAGACAAGGATGATCGGCATTCAGTGATTGCTTTGTTTCGATGAGTACGATGTCTCAGCAAAGTCATTTGACAGATTCAGAAGCTTGGAGAATTGTTCGCAGGTTAGAAGGGGGCCATACTCAAGCCGAAGTAGCACAAGCCATTGGAGTGTCACGAAGTGTCATTTCCAGGATCTGGAACCGTTTTTTGGAGAGTGGATGTGCAGGCCGAACACCAGGGTAAGGTCGTAGATGGGCAACAATGCCCAATGAAGATCGGTATTTAGCGTTAACAGCTCAGAGACACCGAAACATGAACGCTACTTTTCTCCAACAACACCTTCACTCGGCTACAGGCACCACAATTTCAACTCAGACTGTCCGAAACCGGCTCCATGCTGTAGGTCTGTATGCTCGTCGACCGATGGCATGTGTTAGATTAACATCAAGGCATCGTCGCGACCGCAGGGAGTGGGCAACCGAGCATGTCAACTGGAAGAGAAATGAATGGAACAATATTCTGTTTTCTAACGAGTCTCGTTTTTCTGTGCATCGGTATAATAGGCGTATTTTCATCTGGAGGGACCGTGGCAGTAGGAGTAATGCTGCGTTCGTGCACGAAAGTGTCAGATTTGGCGGTGGAGGAGTGTTGGTGTATGATGGCATCTCCATTGACGGGCGCACTGACCTCTACATCATTCAAGATGGAGCTCTGACTGTTCGCCGATATAGGGATGAGATCCTCAGACCTATTGTGGTCCCTTACGCTGCAGCAATCGGAGATAACTTTATTTTAATGGACGATAACTGCAGGCCACATCGTGCAAACCTGGTGGAGGATTTCTTTTTCGAGGAAGGAATCGTTCTAATGGAATGGCTAGCGTGTTTTCCAGACATGAATTCAATCGAGCACGTTTGGGACGCTCTAGGAAGACGAGTTTCTGGCCGCCAACAACCCCCACAAACTCTCCAAGAACTGGAAAGTGCTCTTTTGGAAGAGTGGGGCAGAATACCCCAACTCGTCCTTAATAGCCTCATTGAGTCCATGCCTCAAAGGTGTTCAACGTTGCTGGCCGCCGTGGAAACCATACCCCCTACTGAAAATGATTTTCTTTGAAGAAAACACCTTTTCTTATTATTTTTTTCTCATATGCACAGATTGTGTTTTTTTCCTTTTGTACACAATTGTGCAATAAAATGCATTTTTTTCTGCCAAACATGTGTAATTCTATTCTCATATAACCTACTATGTCTGTCGACCATGTATCAATCAGCTAAAAAGTTTTCCAGATACAAAATCCACCTAAAACTGGAATGTCCTTTAATTGTTTTGAGCAGTGTAGTTCAACTGAACAACTGACCTTTCTATTTGGCAAAACGCGCAAACCCATCATGTGATCCCGATAAAGTCTATTTTTTGATAACCGCGTTACATAAAATAATCTGAGATAGGGTCCGCAATTTGATAAACAGCCTTAACCTTTTCGCGTCTGGTGTGCTATTGATAGTACATGTCTTTTCATCAAATATTGTTTTCTCTTAACAATTATTTTATTATTTTTTACCTATTGAAATACTAGTATATGTCTATGTCTTTCTTATTATGAATTCATTTATGCCATGATATTTAGCATTAACAATAATAATAGTTTACTTCTTTTTTTTCATTGTTAGTTATTCCTTTATTTTGTACATATATTTATTTCATTGTTTAAATTTAAAATATAGGTAACTTTTCTGAATGAATCAAGCGTGATTAAACGAAAAAAAAAGTTGCAATATTTGTTAAACGCTGTTGTAATACGATATTTTACAAAATTCTCCAAAAACTCTTCCTTTGCCTATTATCATATAAATATGAATAAAATACTACACGAAATAAGCACTGTCTTTGCATTTTATATAATGAGATAATTTTTAATAATCAGTAAGTCTATTTGGATAGCTACAATTAACGTTATTAAAATAATAATACATTTGTTCTCAAAACGGAAAAAAATGGACCCAAAAGGTTTAAATAGGATTATTATTTATAAAACATCAATTTTTTGTATACCACAAACCTATATTTTTATGTATCAATGATTTGAAATACATTTATTTGAATATAAAAAGAGTTATAAATTAAAGGATCTCGTGATCCTGCCCTGCTTCTCCCACTCCCACATAAAAGAAACTCTTTATTTATTCTTTAATAAAAGAAGAATACTGTGTCAGTTTTAAAATTATTGTTTAAAATTTATTCTAAAATACACAACAATAAGACACTTTTATGTCCGTGATTTCAGTAAGAACTTTTAGCATAACCTCTTTACTTTTAATTCAATTTCAAATAATGAAAACGTGAATTCAATTAATAAATTTTGCCTTTAAATTTAATTTTATTAAAATTACTTACTCGTATAAATAGACTATAAAAACACATTCATACTTCAGAATATATTACAAAGCTTAACGCTTCAATGTATTTCCTAACGAAATCTACTCATCGACATTCAACTTAATCGAAGAATTTATTAGTAATTCATTGAGGTTGCTTAGCTTATGTTAAGAAATTGTTATTCAAGTTATTGGGATATGAAGCGGGGACTTTTGGCAAAATGAAGTAATATTTCAGTCTTAAATAAACGTTAGCGAATAATTTCATAACTTCCGTTTAAATTCATTAAATATTTGTTGCAATTATAGTCAATTGAAAGTGATGATTTTTAAATATTCAACAAATAAGCATTAGAATATTTTCTTCACCTTGTGGAATCTGCGATAGAGTTTGCTTAGACTATTTTTAAATAAACAGACAGAAGAATTAATACTATAAAATTAAATATATATGAAACACAGTCTGCCTTTAAAATATATTCTTAAGAACATGTTAATTTAATTTAACATTAATGCATGGAAAATGTTAATGGTATACAATATTTTACTTAGCAACATGAATTGTTTAGGGATGTGCACCAAAAACCAGTTTGCAACAATTTATATCAGAGACTACTTGAATATTAAATTTTGGGAAATTTCGTACATTAGTTCTTCACATAGAGCACTCGCAGCAATTCTGGCACATACAGAGTGAGTCACACATTCATGGACAGACATTTTGTAAAAAAAGGGGGTTTTCTGAAATCTATGATGCTTAAAACGCGTAAATCCGTCAAAAACTGGATTTCGAAAATTTTCTTCAACCGGATACTTTCTTCTTGTAAAGATAGAAGAAAAGAAAAATGGGGGGAATAAAACGCCATAATATCAAATACTTCACTTGAATGCTTTATTAATATTATTTATTTTTTTAATCAGTTACTGTATGTTGAAGTTCTCTGTTTTATATTTTATCCCCGTAGTTATCATAACCCTGCTTCTAAATCATTCGACTGAACAACTTTTCTTTTCGGCGAAACTTACGCAAACCCATCGTGTGGCCCCGGTAAAGTCTATTTTTTTTTAACCGCGTTACATATGATTATCCGCGGTAGAGTCCACGATCAGATAGTCAGCCTTAACCTTTTCAGGTCTGGTATTCTATTAATAATACATGTCTTTTCATCAAATATTATTTTCTCTTAACAATTATATTATCACTTTATATACATATAAATAATAATATATGTCTATGTCTTTTTTATTATGACTTCATTTATGCCATGACATTTAATAATAACAATAATAATAGTAGTTGACTTAATTTTTTTTGCATCGTTGGTGATTCCTTTTTTTGTACATATATTTCAATCTTTAAATTTAAAATATATGTTACTTTTCTGAACGAATCATGCTTGATGAAACGCAAGAAAGATTAAAAAGTTGTAATATCTGTTAAGCGCTGTTGTAATACAATATTTTCCAAACTTCTCCAAAAAATATCCTTAGCCTAAATTGTACACGATATAAGTACAGTCTTTGCATTTCAGATAATGAGATAATTTTTATTAATAAGTAAGTCTATTTGGATACCTACGATTAACATTAATAAAGTAATAATATTTTTGCTCTCAAAATGGAAAAAAAATCGGATTCGAAAGGGTTAAATATGATAATAATTTATGGAACATATATTTCCTATATATCACAAACTTATATTTTTCTGCAGCAATGATTTGCAATACCTTAACGTGACTATTAAAAGAGTTTTAAATTAAAGTATCTTGTGATCCTCCCATCATCCCCTCTAAAAAAAGAAAATCTTTATTTATTCTGTAATAAAAGAAGAATGCTGTGTTAGTCTTACAATTATTGTTTAAAAATTATTATAAAATACACAACTATAGGATACATTTAGATCGGTGATTTCAGCAAGAATTTTAAGAACTTCTTTCACTATTAATTATATTTCAGAAAATGACAACGGGAATCCAGTTAATAAATTTACTCTTTAAATTTACGTTTATTAAAATCACATACTCGTAAATATAGACTACAGTAATACATTCATACTTCAAGATACATTACAAAACATAAACCTTCAACGTGTTTTCTAACTAAATCTACTCATTGACGCTAAACTAAATCGAAGAATTCATTATAATTGATTGATTTCACTTAGCTTATGTGGAGAAATTGTTATTTAAGTTATTGGGATATGAAGCGAGACTTTTGGCACTATGAATGGATATTTGAGTCTTAAATAAACATTAATGAATAATTTTGTAACTTCCGTTTCAGTTCATTAAACATTTGTCGCAATATGAGTCGATTAATAGTGATGCTTCTGAAATATTAAAAAATATGCATTAGAAAGTTTGCTTTAGCTTGTGGATTTTATAACAGTATTTTCTTAGACTATTTTTATATAATTGAAGAAAGGAATTAATATAAGAAACATTAAATATATATAAAACACAGTCAGCTTTTAAAAAATATTCTTATGAAGATGTTAATTTAATTTAATATTATTGCATGCAGAATGTCTAATAGTATATACATTTTTTTACGGAGTAGCGCGATTTACACTGAAACCTAATCTGCTCAGTTTATATCACAGACTACCTGACTATATATATTTAATAAGAAATTCCATGCTTTATTTCTTGTGATAGAACGCCCATAAAATGTACGTTACATACAGAAAGAATCAAAGATTCAAAGGCAGGCATACTGCATACAAAAATGATTTTGTGGAATCTCTGACGCTTAAAGCACGTAAATCCGTTAAAATCCGAATTTCAAAAAATTTCTTGAATCAGATATTTACTTCTTGTAAAGACAGAAAAAGGAAAAGGGAAAATAAAACTACATACCATCAAATGCATTCACTTGAATGTTTCATTAAGGTTAATGTATTCTTTAAATAGTAAATACATTTTAAATTTCTCTGCTTTATATTTTATAGAAAGATTTTCTTTTTAAATTTATTAAAATCACTTACTCGTAAATATAGACTATAATAATTGTCTGAGCGAAGCGAAGTCTTATACTCAGAGTACGTAACGATATTAAAAGTCAAAAAAATTCTTTCGTCAAGCAAATCTCAAAAAGTACTTGTCGGATTTTGATTCTGTTTGTACGAGTAGATACCTATGAAAGTAATCTGGTGAATGCACCATCTACGAAAAATTAGTTCCAAATAGTTTAAAAGTTATATTTAAAAAACTGATAAAAAAGCACAATTTTTTTGCATACGTCACAGAAATCTTTTGTGCGTCACTTTTCACTGGCTGGATGTTTTCGTAAATTTCCCAAATTTAAGCACATGGAGCAAGGAAAACGCGCAAACAATTTTTAATTGCAATAATTTATACTTAAATTTAAGAAACAAACTGGAAAATGATTTTCTTGTTGTTGTTAATTTAAAAGAAAAAAGCATTAATTCTTAATAACTTAGTACTTGATATTTTGGATATTCTTTATAGTAGCATTTTATAACCGGCATTAGCATCTTTTATATTTCGCACATGAAACTGGAAACAATTCTGTCGTGTTTAAATAAAATACGTGTTTAAATACCATATTAGTGCTACTTGGTTATTTCTTTGATCTATTTCGCCAAATTATACATATTGACCTATTTTTTTATTTTAAATAACGAAAGAAGAAATAAATTAGTGAAATATTGATAAAAATACAAATAAAAAGTGGGATAAAAAATCACTTGATGATGTTTTAAGCACATGTATCATATTTAATGGATGGAATGCGACATTTTTCATTATTGGCGTTTTATATTATCGTTTGGCGATACTTTTTTGGTAGACGGGATAATCAAGTAATACCAAAGAAAAAAAGAAAAGAAAAGAAACAATAGTTCAAGCGATGAATAAACAGTTATAAATAATAAACATAATAATAAGTATAATAAAATATATAAATATCACAATAAATCGTAAATCGTAAAATACTTATAGCAATATTCAAAAACAAAGTTTTCACCAATTTGGCTTGGAAAAAATCGCGCTAACGTGTAGCTTATGTTTTTACACATAAATATGAAATCTGTGCCATATTTTAACTAAAAATAAACATAAACGATCATCAAGTTTAAAATCTCAATTTCTGAAGCCCAAACTGAACCATGATTTATAAAAACGCCAAGGTGAAGGTATTGGAAAAGTATCATGAAATTAAGGTAGTGATATCATATACGCATCGCGTTTGGCGCAAATTTGGCGAAAATAATTTTTAAATTGATTTCTGTTATTTTAAAAAGGAAGTAACAATTAAAAAAAACACACGATTAAATCTAGATTAAATGAATATAGAAAAAAATAATAAACAAACAACAACAGCCAGGTTATCATGCAATATAAATAACGATATTTTGGCGCCAATTACATAAAAAAGTGTACCATATCCTGTTATAAATTTTTTGGCGAGCTCTTCTTCTTCTTTTTGGCATTAAATGAATTGATGTGGTTGCGATCTTCAGCCTGTGAGGTTGCTTTTTTTTACACTTTCCAACGAAGCTATAAAGTGTTCATGCATTCGGTTTGTCTATTGATCTGTCCACACTCTAACATCCGTAAATATACACCGATTTATATACAATTTGTAAATCTTATTTAGAATCCCCTAGACATGTTTGGTATTGTATATGAAGTATGTGGGATTAATATCTTCCCATTACATTATGGTGTATTGGGGAAAATTCTTTGCGGAGAATTTTAATGAAATTACGCTATTGAAAATGTGTGAAACTTTTAAAAATCAATGAATTTCATTACGATTACGTTATAATAGGACATTCATAGCATTTTTAATCCAATTACAGGGACGCACAAAATAAATCGGTTACAATACTTTCTTTGAGCAAAAATTTCTGGCAATGCGTTTTCCATTTCTGTAAGCGCCTCTGAATTTAACTGTTTTTTTTAGGTGTGTCCCTAATTAATATAAATATTTAGTACCGACAGTCATCGTCTGATCCGTCCGTCTGTCTGTCCGCATATAACAGCAGAAAAACTATCCTGCCGGATCGTTTGAAATTTTAAATATCTATTTGTTGCCGAATTTCGTTGAGTCATTGCAAATTTTAATAAAATTGGATAAATAGTTCGAATACAGGATGAGTCAAAAGTATTCCGTTACATTACGGCGGATGGGATGAAAGAGTTCTAAGTACATGATGTTAAACCGGTAGAAACACAATGAAAATGATATGCATTTATGAAGAGCACTAGAATATACATTTTGTAGAATATGCCATGCAAAAAATATTTATTTTCATTTACACATCGCCACAAAAGAATTCCATTACAAATTAGCATGCGTGGGGAGACATCAACTTTTCAGATTTATTAATCTAGGGATTTTATCATAAAGTCATTTTCTCAATTTCACTAGCAGGTCTTTTAAATAATAACCTTTTCAGGTAAAACTGCATAATCGAGTTCACATTGGCGTATTTGATTCATTATGTTATACTTAAAAAATATATTCAGATTTGTAAATCACTTGTGATGACACTTGACTGCTCAGAGCTTATGCAGACAACATATTCAGATCTCGTAGTACCTTATACTATAGATATTGCCAACAGTGGCATAGTCGTAAAAAAAACAGAATATGCGCTGTAATCAGGGAATATATGCTCAAGTTAAAGAATATACTCTAGAATGTATACACTGCAGCTTTTTGAGAAAGAGGGGGTATACATATACAACGGTTCTTAAAAACTCCAGAAGGTATACGGCGTATACCTTTGTAAACTCTCTACCACATTCATGATTGCCAATTCGTTTTATTATATGCATGCTAAAGCGAAATACAGCTCAATTTCATGAGAATAAGTTCGAAAATAAAATAAAACAGCCCCCGTATTCAGTGGCCAGCATGCACGACCCATTTTAATCAGATTGAGCATATCTGGAACACACTCGAAACGACACGTTGTATTCCTTTGTTGGCGTTTTCGAGATTTTTATATACCATTTTTTAAAGAGAGAAGACCCTAAATTTTTATCGAAAACATCATCATCGCATGCATAGAAAACAGATTTAGACATTATATTGTTATATATATTAACTATTTTGTTTTAACTATTTAAGGGCACCACACCATATAAAAAATTCCCTCGTTCTACTCAACCATCATGATTTGCGCCAATTTTAGGTACTAAAATCGGTGTGTATATTCTTGATGTTCAATGTTGAAGTTCAAATTCCGATACAAGATATTTTAATGCTTTATTATCTGTATTACTTTTAATGTATTGCGTACTTTGAATTTTATACCCATGCATGGCTGTTTTGTATAGTTTGATTTTCCATTTTTTCAACCGTGTATAGGAATTTTTGTGTAATATTTAGCAATTGTACCATTCACTTTGCGATTTTTTGTCATTTCAATTTGTGACAGTATATAATCAATTAAAAATAGCATTTTTTTTTTTTTTTTTTTTTTTTTTTTTTTTTTTTTTTACTTTTAGCATATTATTATTAAAACTCTGTTCTAAGCAATATCGCTCAGACTAATCCCTCTGAGGGAAGTCCTAGTATATTCAGAATAGATTACAAAACTTAAAGCGTCAATATAATCTCTGAATAAATCTACTTATAGAAATTAATCTTAATCGAAGAATTCTTTATAATTCATTGAGGCCAGTTAGCTTATGTTGAGAAATTGTTATTCATGTTATTAGTATATGAAGCAGAGACTTTTGGCGGTATGAAGGAATATCTGAGTCTTAAATAAACATTAGTGAATAATTTTGTAACTTCTGTTTAAGTTTATTAAACATTTGTTGCAATATGAGTCAGCTAATAGTGATGCTTCTGAAATATTCAAAAAATATGCATTAGAAAGTTTGCTTTAGGTTGTGGATTTTGTAACAGTGTTTTCTTAGACTATTTTTATATAATTGAAGAAAGGAATTAATATAAGAAACATTAAATATATATAAAACACAGTCAGCTTTTAAAAAATATTCTTATGAAGATTTTAATTTAATTCAATATTATTGCATGCAGAATGTTTAATAGTATATATATTATTTTACTTAGTAGCGCGATTTACACCGAAACCTAATCTGCATCAGTTTATATCACAGACTACCTGAATATAATATATTTTTTATTAAATGACATGTTTTAGTTCCTGTGATAGAACGCCCATAAAATTTATGTTACATATAGAAAGAATCAAGGAGTCAAATGCAGACATACTGCATACAAAAAAGATTTTCTGGAATCTCTGTCGCTTAAAACACGAAAATCCGTGAAAAACGGGATTTCGAAAATTTTCTTGAACCCGATTTTTACTTCTGGTAAAAACAGAAAAAAGAAAAGGGAAAATAAAACTACACACCATCAAATGCTTTCACTTGAATGTTTCATCAAGGTTAATATTTTTTTAAATAGTAAATACATTTTAAATTTCTCTGCTTTATATTTTATTGAATATATTTTCTCTTTAAATTTAATAAAAACACATACTCGTTAATATAGACTATAATAATACATTCATACTTCAGAATATATTACAAAACTTAAAGCTTCAATGTATTTCCTAATTTAATCTGCTTATCGACATTAAACTTAATCGAAGAATCCATTATAATTCATTGAGGTCACTTAGCTTATGTTGAGAAAATTGTTATTCATGTTATTGGAATATGAAGTAGGAACTTTTAGCGGTATGAAGGAATAACTGAGTCTTAAATAAGCATTAGTGAATAATTTTGTAACTTCTGTATAAGTTTCTTAAACATTTGTTGCAATATGAGTCAGTTAATAGTCATGTTTCTACGATATTTCAAAAATATCTTTCCAAAACGTTTCTTCAGCTTGTGGAATCTATAACATAGTTATCCTAGACTATTTTTATTTAAACAAATAAGAATTAATATATTCAAACTAAGTATACATAAAAAAGTCTGTTTTGAAAAAAAATATTTTTACGGAGATGCAAATTTAAATTTATTAAATTAACAACTTCTTAATGCAATATTATTTCATGCAGCATATTCAGTAGTATACATTATTTTACCTATTAGTGACAATTGTTGTGCGATTAAACCAAAATCTATTATGCACCAATTTATATCAGAGATTACCCGAACATAAATTTTTATTAAATTTTATGCATCAGTTCTTGAAATAGATCGCAGACAAATTTTTTTTCACATACAGAGTCACAGACTCATAAGTAGCCATAATGTAAAAAAATGGGTTTTCTGAAATCTTTGACGCTTTAACCGCACAAATTCCACCAAAATTGGGTTTCGAAAATTTTCTTCAATACTTTCGATACTTTCTTATTGTAAAGTTAGAAGAAAAAAAAGGAAATAAAACGCCATACTAGCAAATGCTTTCATTTAAATGTTTCATTAAGATTAATAAAAAATTATTCTTTTTTTTAATTTCATAACTACATTTTGAAGTTCTCTGCTTTATATTTTATCTCCATATTTATCGAAATCCTTCTTCAAAATTATCGAACTGAACAACATTTCTATTCGGCGAAACTTACAGAAAATTATCATGTGATGTCAGTAAAATCTATTTTTGGGAAACAGTGTTATATTTAAGAACACAGAAAATTAACGTCTGAATTTTTTTAATGAATTATCAAAGGAACATATATATAGTAAGACAGACATAAACACATTTAATACAACATCCCAGCATGGAGTGAAAAATTAACCGAGGTCAGGAATCGAACCTGGGTCGACAGCATACCGTGCTGTTGCTCTTCCATCTAAGTTACCCAGTCGATATCCTAGCCCTGTATTTTCCCAATAATAAACCAATAATAAAATTTCCCGTCATCATGTGCCAAGAGGTTGCCGGCCCATGGCGTTCCCTATCATGGTTTATTAGTGAGAAATATTGACTGGGATAGGATATCGATTGGGGTAGCTTAGAAAAATGAGCAACAGCACGGTACGCTGTTGACACAGGTTCAATTCCTGGCTCCGGCTAATTTTCACTCCATGTTTGGTTATTGTGTCAATTGTGTATTTGTCTATCGTAATATATATATGTTCCTTTGATAAATCATGTTATAAAAGATAAGCCGTGGTAGGGTCCGCGATAAATATGATACTTGTTTGTTTCCTGTAAACCACGCACCTGCATTTTATTTTATCACTTTTTATCAGTGATTTGTACCACATTTCTGTGAATATTAAAATAGTTTTAAATTAAATTATTGTGTGATCCTGAAAAAAAGAAACATTTTTCTTTATTCTGCTTTAAAAGAATGATACTATGTCAGTTAAACTAATTGTTCTCATATTAGTCTAAAGTAATTAACTATAGGACACTTATAAATCCGTGATGTCACTAAGAAGTTTTTAGTTCATATTAATAGATAATAATGCACAGCGTTTAGCATAGCTCTTTTAATTTTTTATTCAGTTTCAAATAATAAAAAATTGTTTTAAATTAATAGCTTTTTCCTTTAAACTTAGGTTTATTAAAATCCCATACTCGTAAATGTTGACTATAAAAACACATTTATACTTCAGAATAGATTACAATATTTATAACTTCATTGTATTTCGTAACTAAATCTTGTAATCGACATTCAACGTAATCGAAGATTTCATTAAAATTCATTGAGGTCACTTAGCTTATATTGATAAATTGTTATGTAAGTTATTGGGTTACGAAGCGAGGACTTTATGCGGTATGAATAGATATTTGAGTCTTAAATAAACATTAGTGAATAATTTTGTATTTGCCGTTTAAGTTTATTAAACATTTGTTGCAATATGAGTCAGTTAATAATGATATTTCTAAGATATTTAACAAATACTAGATGGAACCCGTCAAAACTTGACGGCACCACAGAAATAAAAGGTATTTTTCAGCTATTAAAGGATTTTTTAACGACTAATCTTCAGTAAAAATTTCAATAAATAAAAGAAAAACCTGCATTTTATATCCAGGCAAATGACCCGCAATTGGCAGAGTTACATTCAAACATGCTGCCATAGAAATAGAATCGCTCTCATTTGATAATTTTCCATTTAGAAATACAACACCATTAAATTGTACATGACATGAATAAATCATAAATTACTGTCATTTCTCATTTCATACAAAATATACATACTTCACTTACTTCGCAGCAAAATAAGACTGAATTTATAGTTTGCCATTTAGCAACAACTGTAACAATGATCCTCTCAGTGGTTGTTTTTACATTACCCACCCCATTTAACAAATAAACATTTGCATTTTTAACTAACTTTTCAATTACATTTTCATAAATCAAAAATACATGTCGATTTCACATATTAAAAAAATTAATGATATTTCTTCTGGCTAGGTGAAACCCGTCAAAACTAGACGGCAACAATATGAAAGAACCAAGGAAAAAAGGTATTTTGCCGCTATAAAGAAATTAATATTTAATAAAAATTTCAATATGCTTTTCCATTTACCAATGTAACACCAACATGACATGATCCCGGGCGCAGAATCGGTGCAACGCTGCGACACACGTCACAGACTCTTGAAATCGTTTGAAGATTATTTTTCAACTGTTAAAGTTTCTTTTTAAAAAAAATGCTAGAAATCATTTACTATGTACAAAAATTTGTCTAGGTACCATAAAAAACGCAAATTTTGGCAAATAATCACAAAAATAGCTATTTTCGTCAAAATACTCCCCCCCCCCCCAAAAAAAAACATCACCCGGAAATTTTGTAAATGGATGTGAAAAAAAAAGCAAATCTCGTCAACAGATTGCAAAAAACAACAAATTTCATGAAAAAATCTCTAAAAAATTTGTCAAAAAATGCAAAAAAATGTCTAGGTATCCCAAATAAAACAAATTTCGTGAAAGTATTGCAAAAAATCAAAATTTTGCCAAAGCGTCAAAAAAATTGGAAATTGTCATGAACAAAATGCGAAAAAAAGGCAAATTTTGACAAAAAAAATCCCTAAAAATTGGCAAATTTGTAAACATATTGTGCAAAAAAATTCAAAATCTTGTGAGAAAACAACAAATTTTGACAAATGATTGTGAGTAAAAAACAAATTTCGTCAAAGGATGGGAAAAAAATCAAATTTCATCAAATAATCACAAAAAAGGAAAATTTCGCAAAAAACCCCAAACATTTTGCTAAAAGATCTTCAATAAAACAGTAAACTACATCGAAAGATCTTGACAAAACGATAATTTCATTGAAAGAACTCGAGAAAAACGATAAACTTCTCCGAAACTGTCCAGGTATCATAAAAGACATGAATTTCACCCAAAGATCTCAAAAGCACATAAATTTTGTCTAAATAATTGCAAAAAAGGTAAATTTCGAAAAAAAATAGCAAAAAAAACCCGACAAATTTCGAAAAAAGATAACAAAAAACGACAATTTCTCAAAAAATAAAACGATAATTTGCGATAAAACGGCAAATTACACCAAGAGGTTGCGAGAAAAAAACAACAAATTTCAAAAAAACAACTTTCATTAATTGCAGGGGGAAAAGATGCATGTTCATTAGAAAAAAAAAATCACAAAATTTCTCGATCCATCACATGAAAAATAGAAAATTTGTCAATCAGTTGAAGCAAAAATACAAAAATCGACAGTTGGTCATGTGGGGTAAAAATTATAAAATTCATTAATGAATCATGGATAAAATGTCATTCAGTTATGTAAAAAAGCCCACAAAAGTTACCAATCTGTCAAAAATCTTGTACCAGTCAAAATACCAGTCAAAAATCTTGTGATTGATTGAGACATTTTAGACTGTTTTTTCTGGGTAATATTACGAAGGGAATACTGCAGTTCAGTGTACCCATTGAACTGTGTGCTGAGTGACATGTGTTTATTTCCTCATGTCTGTAGGCAATTAAATATATGTATGGAATTTTTTATCTCAACGTAATAAGTACATTTTTAACATAGGATCAGAGTAATCTATTACACCTTAAATTAGTCTTTTCAACAATATAACCTGGTAAGTGAGAACTAACTTTTTTATTCATAGGCAATGTAACATCGGGTCGATCGAGTTTATTTTCATTTTGCCCACTTTTTTTTTTTTTTTTTTTTTTTTTTTTTAAGGACATAATTTAACCGTTTTTGCTATTGCATAACACTTCCTATTTTGTTTTCAAGCTTTTTTTAAGTAATTCCTTATTGTGATCTTCATTTCTGTCATATGAAAAATTCATTTCTATTTTGTCTATAGCATTTACATGATGTTGACAAATTTCTGAAAAAAAAGAAAAAAAAACAACAAATTTCGCAAAAAAATCACGTATAAAGGATAAATTCGATAAAACGGTAAATTACATCGAAAGCAGGCGAGAAAAAACGACAAATTTCACCGAAAATCTCTGAGAAAACAAATAATTATTTTTTGGTATCATAAAAGACGTGAATTTCGTCAAAAGATCGTGAAAATACTTTAAATTTGTCTAGGTACTTCAAAAAATGCAATTATTGGTTAAAAGATTTTGCGAAAACAACACATTTTGTCAAAAGTTGAAAAAAAGGCACATTTCATCAAATAATCACAAAAAAGGTGAATTTTCCAAAAAAAAAAAAAAGAGAGGAAAAAAATGACAAATTTCTAAACATAACGAAAAAAAACCAACAAATTTCACCAAAAAAATCACGAAAAAAGGTTCAATTCGATAAAACGGCAAATTACATCGAAAGATGGCAAGAAAACACGACAAATTTCACCAAAAATCCCTGAAAAAACAAATAATTTTTTCCTGGTATCATAAAAGACGTGAATTTTGTCAAAAGATCGCGAAAATACTTTAAATTTGTCTAGGTACTTCAAAAAATGCAAATATTGGTAAACAGATTGTGAGAACACAACACATTTTGTCAAAAGATGAAAAAAAGACGCACATTTCATCAAAAGATTACAAAAAAGGTAAATTTTGCAAAAAAAAAAAAAAAAAAAAAAGTGAAATAAAATGACAAATTTCTGAAAATAACAAAAAAAACAACAAATTTAAAAAAAAAAAAAAATCACGAAAAAAAGATCAATTCGATAAAACGGCAAATTACATAGAAAGATGGGAAAAAACGTCACATTTCACCGAAAATCTCTGAGAAAACGAATAATTTTTTCCTGGTATCATAAAAGACGTGAATTTTGGCAAAACATCGTGAAAATACTTTAAATTTGTCTAGGTACTTCAAAAAATGCAAATATCGGCAAACAGATTGTGAGAAAACAACACATTTTGTCAAAAGATGAAAAAAAGAGCACATTTCATCACAAGATCACAAAAAAGAAAATTTTGCATAAAAAAAGTGAAAAAAATGACAAATTTCTAAAAATAACGCAAAAACAACATATTTCACAAAAAAAATCACGAAAAAAGGAAAAATTCGATAAAATAGCAAATTACATCGAAAGATAGCGAGAAAAAACGACAAATTTCACCGAAAATCACTGATAAAACAAATAATTTTGTCCAAGTATCATAAAAAAAACATGAATTTTGGCAAATAATAAAAAAATAGCAAATTTCGTCAAAATCCCCCCCCCCCAAAAAAAAAGAAACACTCGGAAATTTTGTAAATAGATGTAGAAAAACAGAATTTCGTCAACAAATTGCAAAAAACAACAAATTTCTTCAAAAGATCTCTAAAAAATTTGTCAAAAAACTGCAGAAAAAAATTGTCCAGGTATCTCAAATAAAACAAATTTCGTGAACGTACTGCAAAAAATCAAAATTTTGCCAAAACGTTAAAAAAAATTTCGAAAAAAAGCAAATTTTGACCAAAAAAATCCCTAAAAAATGGCAAATTTTTAAAAATATTGTGAAAAAAATTTCAAAATATTGTGAGAAAACAACAAATTTTGACAAATGATTGTGAGTAAACAGCAAATTTAGCCAAAGGATTGAAAAAAAAGCAAATTTCATCAAATAATCACAAAACAGGTACATTTTACAAAAAATAACTACAAATTTTGCAAAAAGATCTTCATAAAACGGGAAATTACATCAAAAGATCGTGACAAAACGACAATTTCATCGAAAGAACTCGAGAAAAAGATAAACTTCTTCGAAACTGTCCAGGTATCATAAAAGAGACTAATTTCGTCCAAAGATCTCAAAAGCACATAAATTTTGTCTAGGTAATCGCAAAAAATGGAGATTTCTCAAAAAAATAGCAAAAAAAACCGACAAATTTATCAAAAAAGTTACAAAAAACGACATTTTCTCAAAAAGAAAAAAAAACACGAAAAAAGGATAAATTCAATAAAACGGCAAATTGCATCAAAAGATTGCCAGAAAAAAACAGCAAATTTCAAAAAACAACTTAATAGTATACATTATTTTACTTTGTAGTAACTGCTGTTGAGCGATTATACCAAAAACTATTATGCACCAATTTATATTAGAGTTACCTGAATATAAATTTTTATTAAATATCGTGCATTCGTTCTCGAGTTAGTTCGCCCACAAAATTTATGTCACATACAGAGTCAGAGACGCATCGGCAGCCATATTGTAAAAAAAGGGTTTTCTAAAATCATTGACGCTTAAAACGGGCAAATTCAAGAAAAACTAGATTTCGAAATTTTTCTTGAATTCGATATTTTCTTATTGTAGAGATAGAAGAAAGAAAAAAGGAAATAAAATATTATATTAGCAAATGCTTTTATTTGAATGTTTCATTAAGATTAATAAAAAATAATTCATTTTTTTTAAATTTCCTAAATAACTTCTCTGCTTTTTATTTTATCTCCGTATTTATCGAAATCCTTCTTCAAAATCATCCAACTGAAGAACATTTCTATTCAGCATAAAATATGCATAAAATATGCATAAAATATAGTCTGCATTAAAAATATTCTTAAGAAGATGTTAGTTTAATTTAATATTATTGAATGGGGAATGTTTAATAGTACACAATATTTTGCTTAGCAGTGTCAATTGTTGAGCGACGTACACCAAAACCCAGTCTGCAGCAATTTATATCAGAGGTCACCTGGATATTAGTTCTTATGAAATTTCGTGCATTAGTTCTTCAGACAGCGCTTGCACAAAAAGTATGTCACATACAGAGAGAGTCACACACCCGTATGCAGACATTTTGTTTAAAAATGGGGTTTTCTGTCACCTGTGATGATTTAAAACGCGTAAATCCGTCAAAAACTGGATTTCGAATATTTTCTTCAATTGGATACTTTCTTCTTGTAAAGATAGAAGAAAAAATGGGGTAAATAAAATGCCATAATAACAAGTGCTTTAACTTGAATGCTTTATTAATATTATTTTTAAAAAATCTTTTTTTTAATTAGTTACTATTTTATATTTTCTTGAAAGTACTATTAGTTACTAAAATTAGTTGGTTACTTAAATTAGTTAATATTTTATATTTCTCCAAGTTCTCAATTTTATATTTTAAATCCAGTCTTCAGCAATTTATATCAGAGGCCTCCTGAATGTTAACTTTTATGAAATTTCGTGCATTAGTTCTTCAGAAAGAGCTCGCACAAAAAGTATGTCACATACAGACAGAGTCACACACTCATATATAGACGTTTTGTAAAAAAAAAGATTTTCTGTCATCTAAGATGCATAAAACGCGTAATTCCGTCAAAAACTGGATTTCAAATATTTTCTTCAATTCGATACTTTCTTCTTGTAAATATAGAAAAAAAAATGGGTGAAATAAAACGCCATAATAACAAATTCTTTAACTTGAATGCGTGATTATTATTTTTTAAAAAATCTTTTTTTTAATTAGATACTATTTTATATTTTCTCGAAAGGAATATTAGTTACTAGAATGACTGTCATATTCTTCCGTTAGATCAAATCAAAATAGAACCGAACTGAACAGCATTTCTATTCGGCGAAAGTTGCGCAAACTTATCATGTGATACCGTAAAGTTTTTTTTTTTTTTTTAATAAAAGGTAATCCGTGTTACATAAGATAATTATTCATGAAACATCGATTTCCTACATTCCATAAACCTATATTTTTGTGTATCAATGATTTGCAATACCTTTACGTGAATATTAAAAGAACATTAAATTAAAGTATCTTTTGATCCTGCCTCCCTCCCCCACCCAAATCTCCCCCCAAAAAATCTTTATCTTATAATAAAAGAATGATACTGTGTTAGTCTTAAAAGTATTGTTTAAATTTATGCTAAAATACACAACTATAGGACACTATTAGATACGTGATTTCAGTATGAATTTTTAGTATAACTTTTCTTTAACTTTTAATTCAATTTCAAATAACGAAAACATTAATTGAATTAATAAACTTCTCCTTTAAATTTATGCTTATTAAAATCACATACTCGTAAATTTAGACTATAATAATGCATTCATACTTCAAAATTTATTACAAAACTTAAAGCTTTAATGTATTTCCTGACGAAATCTACTCATCGACATTAAACTTAATCGAAGAATTCATTATCAATTCATTGAGGTCACTTAGCTTATGTTGAGAAATTGTTATTCAAGTTATTGGGATATGAAGCGAGACTTTTGGCAGTATAAAGTAATATTTCAGTCTTAAATAAACATTAGTGAATAATTTTGTAACTTCCGTTTAAGTTTATTAAACATTTGTTGCAATATGAATCAGCTAATAGTGATGTTTCTAAGATATTAAACAAATATGTTTCAGAAACTTGTGGGGGTTTCTTTAGCTTGTGGAATCTATCTAATCAGACTAATTTCTTAGACTATTTTTATGTAAACAAATAGAAGAATGAATATTATAAAAACTAAATATGTGAAAAAAAAAAAACAGTCTGCTTAAAAAAAAATATTCTTAAGAAGGTGTTAATTTAAATTTATTAAATTAACAACTTCTTAATGCAATATTATTGCATGTAGAATGTTCAACAGATACATTATTTTACCTAGCAGTAACAGCTCTTGAGCGATTGTACCAAAAACTATTATGCACCAATTTTTGAAAGAGATTACCTGAATATAATTTTTTATTAAATACCGTGCATTAATTCTAGTGAAGCAAAAATATGAGGGGTTGTATCAATATGTTCATTGATTAATGGCAATATAGAATACACAATATGGCAGACACTAATACATTTAGATAAAACTCCAGATTTTTTAGCTTCATTTACGGAGTAATTAATTTTGAGTTGAGTCTATAGACGACCACTTTCAGAATTTTCAAGCTATGCTTTTGAAATTTCACATTATTTTCTCTATACATTTATCTAACACAACATGCAAATGAAATTTTGATATCGTTCACGCATGATCAATCAAAAATTATTTAATAAAACAGCTCATTTTTCATAAAATTTTAATTATTTTTAAATTAAAAAAATAAAAAAAAATTATTATTTTTAATTTTAGTGACAGGGTACTGTGTACAATGTTGCTTGTCATATTTTCAGAAAATAATATTATTTTATATGAAGAAATTAGAAGCAAAAAGAACGTGGAAATATTTGGGACTGTTTTCATAAAAACCTTAATTTTTCTACGAGTATACAAGCTATCCGCATACAAAATAACACAGTATATTACAATAAGCCACTTAATCGTAATCTACAGTTTGAGAACTTTTGTTACATCATTTTTCAAAGGGTTATCCAAAAGATATTCGTTCTTTTTCAATTTGTTGACGGTCCCATATAGAGTTTCGGGAAAAAATCTTCACTACCTGTACTATTAGGTTTACACACTATTAGTTACTGGATAAATCCTCATGTATTTTTCTAGATATTTAACAAAATGTCTAAAATCGCAAGTGGCCAGCCATCTTTTGCCATATAGTGTAATACAGATAACTGCAAGATGCAGTATTTTAAATACCAGGTCAACATTGGCTTAACGACATTCGACGGCGCGCGAATGTATGACGCGACATGCATGATGTTTTGAGCGTGGTCATCTAGAAAGTTACACAAATAATATTGTTGATGTGTCCAATACGATGTCTTTTTTTTTTTTTTTTTTTTTTTTTTGATCGGCTGTGAAAGCATATTTTGTTTTTCAAATTTTCCCGATAAAGTATGGATCGTACGGTACATTTCTTTGGTTATTTATAATGACGAAAAATCTCGCAGAACTTGAGCCATACTTTTGAGACAGCCTGTATAAATATTAGATTGAAATTCCCTAAAATTCTAAATGAGTAATAAAATATGCAAACTTGCAAAATGCAAAATTAAACACTTATTTATCTTTTTCTTATAAAAAAGTCACTCAAAGTAAATTCACTTTATCATAAAAATTACGGATATCCATAAAGGAAGGTAATGTCGAAATATTGGTCCTGAAGTAATTGAACGAATACTATAAGAAAGGTTTTATATTGTTCTTCTGATGACACAGTTAAGCTAGCAATGATTTCCATTAACTCTGAAGATCTCCGCAGGCAAATATTATTAAATGATTGTCTTCAAATCTCTAAAGGATTTCTCTGGAACTTATATCAAATAAAATATATTTCTATTTTATTATCTTAATTTAAAAGATCAAGCATATGTGTTTTGGGGTAATTTTTTGAATAGTAAATCAGTATTAGTTAAAAGAGTAATTTATTTATAAAACTTTAAATGTTTTTTTTTAATTTTCTTAATTTGAAATTTAAAGCAAATGCGCTTTGAAATTTTTTAATAGTAAATAAGTGTTGCATAAAAGAGCAATTTATTTATTTATTTTTGAAAATGTGATGCTTAATAGATGTAAATATTGACTTGTAAACAGGATAAATATGTCTATTGCATAATATTTTGATATTTGTTGAGGCATACAATGCTCTCAAGTCATTTAGAAACGTTGCATACTGTAATATAACATCAGATTTTTATCCAAATAATATGTTTACAGGCTACATGGCCCTTATTTCTCGATATCATCAAAATGATAAATTTGCCAAAGGAATATAATGCTGTTGATTCAAATGTAGATAAACAAATTTATGCTATAAAAAGAGGGCAGTCTGAGTCCCAGCGGCTTGAGCTCGTCAGGTAATTTTTTTTCTTACGGCTGAAAATTGTTTATTTTCTAAGACCTTAATAACAGCGACCAGGAGTATCACTATGCTCTACAGACATTACATACATGTTTGAGCAGTTCCTATTAAGCATTCAAATCATAAAAAAGATTTAAATTATAATTCGGATATAGCCTAAGTCACACATTAGGGCATGGAATATTCATTAACTCTAATGTAAATGTTTGGGTTACAATCAGGTTTCTCGCCGTCCCTCATTATTGCGCCAAATCATGACAAAATGCTACATTTGGCTAATAAATGAAAAATAGTGAGAGGAAAATTGGCTCTGCGGCATGTTTTGTGGATTTAACTGCATGGTGTACCAATACAGTCTAGATTACTATCTCGCCTACTGAGCAATTGATGTTGCTTATGTTCACTTGCACCCTATCATTTATCTATACTAATAAAATCCGTGCGCCTCTGTCTGTCTGTCTGCTTGAAGCCGATTACAGTTCGCAACGTGGGCGAGTTGGAAGTCGCGAGAGGTGTCTTTCGATTGGAAAAATTCCGGGGAAGTCATTTCGGGCATTTTCGAGACCGTGGGGCCAAAATTAAAAAAGTTATGAATTAAAAACTCCTTGGGAATCGGAACTAAAAATGTCACAATTACCAAACGGAGCTCCAAAGCAGAACACTGCGCCACCTTGCGGTGAAGAACATGAATTTTTCCCCTTTGGCTAAAAGAAGAAACAGCCGAAAACCTCTTTTTCACCGGCGCTAATTGCGTTTTTTTTCGCATCAATTTTTTTGACTTGCCGTAGAATATTTACCGTAGTTTTCGCTAAAATATCGAACTTAGAATTAAAACAGGACTATCGAACCTTTTTTTTTGCGCGTTTTTTCTTAAACCATCATGCAGACAGTTTTTAAAGTAGAAAAAAACTGATTACATATTCAGAATCTGCGTAAAAATCTGCTTCTGATGAACTAAAAAATACGGAAAAATGTCTTAAGGGCACGTAGTGCCCACCGTGCAAAACCAAATATTTTTAACGGGACTAAGGGCGCGAAGCGACCATAGTTCCGATCCACAATCTTTTTTTTTCAAGTGCACGTGGCCCACAGTGAGAAATCACATATTTTTAAAGGGACCATGGCTCTTTAATTTACTTTTTTTTGTGCTTGAGGATTCGAACAACAAGACTTGCTTATTAAATGAATTTTGCTTCTTATATACTGCTTAATACCGAGGTTCGTTTGGAAAAAGTGGCCCAGCTAGCGGGCGTAGCTCGCTAGTATTCCTCTATTTACCGAATGCTAAAACAACACCAATTCAGTTTAGCTACAATCAAAAATCCATAATGGATTATGTGATAGATATTTTTCTATTGGCGATTAATGACTCTCTATGCGCCGTCTTCGCGCGGTAAAAACAAAAAAAAAGTTCCAAGTGCCAAATAGGGTAGAGTTGTGTACCTTGGACATATGTGTACCTCGGACCTATGCTAATTTTAACTTTACTTGTTTAGATTATTAAACAAAAACATTTGTATATTAAATATTTGCCACCAGTGGCTAGGCCTATTTATTCATTGTACGCAAAGTAACATAGGCTGGTCAATTTTTTTCAACCAGTTATTAGTATAAATCTCATAGCAATTTTTAGTGTATTTTTTGAGAACGATAAATCAATTGTAGCTAATTTTAATTTTTACTGACGGCTTGAAAGTATGTCTCAAACTTTGAGGTTATACCTTTATTAGTAACGAGGTGGAATCCGTTGAAATTCGATGGAAGAAAGTGTTTAATAAGGAACTGTTTCATTAATTTATAATAAAGCTACAAAATTAGTAACAGTAAACAATACATTTTATATTGGTCAGTCTAATTTTCAAACAAATGTTATTTTAAGATAAAATTAACAAAAAAACCCTATAAAATTCAATTATCGAAATTATTAAACGAAATAAAACGGAAATTCACCTGATTTCATAACAGACGATATTTTTGAAATAATATGCGCATTTTAATTTCTTTAATATCTTAAGAAAGAATTTAGAGATTCTGTTGCCATAATTACAAAATTGGCACTAAAAATTAAAAAATATATATATATCTCAAAAATAAATTCAGATACAGTTTGAAACAAATTGCATTTAAAAGTAAATTTTTTTCCCTATACGGCGGTTTAAAAATTTAAAATGCCTATGTTTAAAAGTGTAAAATTAGCAGTACCGGAAATTGCAAAACCGGAATTGCATGGGAAATTGTTGTACATTTTAATTTAAATTTTTCTTTTCATTTTTAATGAAACTGGGATGATTCTGTTGCCACAATTGCAAAATTGGTACTAAAAACTATAAAAAAATTAATATTTCAAAAATAGATTGAGGTAGAGCTTTCAAACAAATAGCATTTAAAAGTAATTTTTTTCTCTATTCGACGGTGTAAAATTTTTAATTGTGCGGTTTTTAGAAGAGTAAAATTTGCAATAGTGAAAATTGCAAAACGAAAATTGCAGGGGAAAGTGTTGTCATTCGCAAAATGACGTATACGTTACGCATAGATACATTTGGCCTTTATAATATAGATAGTTGGGTAGCTATTAGTTGACATGCTAATTATTATATAATACTAATTATATTATAAGCAATTACAAAATAACAGAACATAATGGGAAAAAAAGGAAAAAGTATATACACCAAGAAATTAATTATAGTTTGAAATTAAAAGTAGATTTTTGACGCCGAATCTATTTTGCTAAGGTTTCTTTTCGTTTGGCTACAATTTTGTTTCCTTATTAGCCAAATTGCTAATGTTAGTCAAAAGCCATCAAGAACTCTGGCTAGAATATGAACATATAATCTTATCTTGCAGTTTCTTAAATAGTAAAAAAGTTTGTATTTTCCAAAAGACATACATTCTAAAATGAATAAATATTATTCGCAATTAAAACATTCAATTTCGGAATGCATTAACAAGCTTTTTAAAAAAAAATCTAAAGTTTTTAAGGTTAAAAAAATTTAAAATTATGCCTTCGGGTCAATCCATTTCAAGTGGTCCAGCACTGGTCGCTCGACCATTTTGAAAAAATCTGAAATTTTTTGTACAACAACCCTAACATGATGGAAGTTCAAAATGACCGTTATTTTAATTTTACTATTTTTTATTTGCGCATGGTGGCCATCTTTGTTTCATCGTGTGCAGCGATTTTCTCAGATACTAGGATAAACAAAATTGTAAATATCTCGTCTTTTATTTTCCCAATTGAAATGGAGTTTACAGCATTTTTTTCAGAATTAAATAGGCTAAATGTATGGTGGTAGAAAAATTTTGAAAGATAAATTTTTACAGGTGAAATTTTAGCACAAAATTTAACATTTTTCCCAAAATCTATCCATTTGCAAGAGGAAATTTTTATGCAAGGAAAACTGTCAACCTTACACAATTTTTTATTCAAATAGATCAAAAGTGCGTGTACGCATACACCAAGTCTCAGATCTGGAAGTTAATTTCTCTTTGCGAAAAAAATTCCGAAATTCTTCAAAAATTTCAAAAATCGCACTTTTTAGGCTTTGATATCTCTGGTGGGGCACGAGATAAAAATTTGAAATTCTGGCCTTTGATAGTATTGTGTAGTAGTGTTATGTACAAAAACTTTCAAGAAGGACTACAAGCTGAGATATGACATGGACAATATGTAAAAACAATATTGTCAAACTATTGAAACCTACTATGTAATTGTTTCACAAGACTGTTAACCGTACACAATTTTTTTCTGCAAGTAGGTCAAAAGTGCCTGTACTCATACACTAAGTCCCAGATCTGGGAGTTGATTTCTCTTTGCAAAAAAATTTCCGAAATTCGTCAAAAATTTCAAAAAATCGCACTCTTTAGGCTTTGATGTCTCTGTTGGGGCACGAGATAAAAATCTGAAATTCTGACCTTTGATAGTATTGTGTACTAGTGTTATGTACAAAAAATTTGAAGAAGATGTGACTATAAGCTGAGATACGGTGATTAAAAAATGTTAAGAAATGCTATTATGAGTACTTTAGGAAAAATGAGATTAGTCTTATTTACTACAATATTTACACAGAAAATATCGTTCGTTGAATACAGTTTAATAATAAATGTTTAATTTACAAAGATACTATATATGCTCAACAAAGAGTTTAACACTATTTACGAGAGATGTTATGAAACCATGTCAACTGGATCAGTTGCAACCCATTGTGTGAAATTTACTTTTCCTGAAATGTGTACCGAGTAAAATTGTTGCAATAGCATTTCTAGTAGGTTTGTTCCTCTGGACACATAGTGTATTAGCTTAGCATATATTCTGAATTGTTTAAATCCCACAGACGCTTTGAAGAAGATATTTGCAGTTAATACTTAACTTTGTACCATAAATAATTAATTAAAATTTTCGACATATGAACAATTACATAGTAGGTTACAATAGTTTGGCAGTATTGTTTTCACATATTGTCCATGTCATATCTCAGCTTGTAGTCATATCTCCTTCTTGAAATTTTTTGTACATAACACTACTACACAATACTATCAAAGACCAGAATTTCAGAATTTTTTCTCGTGCCCCACCAGAGATATCAAAGCCTAAAAAGTGCGATTTTTGAAATTTTTGAAGAATTTCGGAATTTTTTTCGCAAAGAGAAATTAACTCCCAGATCTGAGACTTGGTGTATGCGTACACGCACTTTTGATCTATTTGTAGAAAATATTGTGTAAGGTTGACAGTTTTTCTTGCATAAAAAATTTCCTCTTGTAAATGGATAGATTTTGGGGAAAATCTTAAATTTTGTGCTAAAATTTCACCTGTAAAAATTTATTTTTCAAAATTAATCTACCACCATACATTTAGCCTATTTCATTTTGAACAAAATGCTGTAAACCCCATTTCAATTGGGAAAATAAAAGACGAGATATTTACAATTTTGTGTATCCTAGCGTTATGTTAGGGTTGTTGTACAAAAAAAATCAGATTTTTTTAAAATGGTCGAGCGACCAAAAAAAAAAAATATTTTCTGGACCACTTGAAATGGATTGACCCCTTCAGTATTATGTCGATTCCGAAAGCTTTTTTCATATTTATTTACAAATTTGTAGCAAACGATTATTTTGCTGTCCGAAATTTTTGGAAATTGCCAATACGGAAGCATTGCATTTAATAAATTATTATTATTATTTACAGCATTATTGCTGTTTCCTTTTTAAAAGTGATTTTTGATATTGTTAGTTGACATTTTTTAAATTTTTTATTAAATTCCAAAAGTCTATTGCAGTTATTTTTTATGCAACTTTTTACCTACATTCTTTTAAAAAATGCAAAATATGGTATGTTGTTTTATGTTTAACTATTATTTAAGTCTAAAGTCTTTAACGGTTGCCATGCAATCATTCTATTTCCAATTCTTTTTTTAAAGTAAGCAAAGTAAAGTGAAAATACCGACACCGCAACGAAAAATGAATTAAAGTGAAGAGAGGTGTACCGAATGAATGGTGGTTTTTTTTCTGCCATGCGTACGATGTTGGTATGCATCCGAGGAAATATTTGCTTCTTTTTGGATATTGAAGAATTGTGATTCGTAAATAATAGTAATGGCGTAGACTGTTCTCTTGAATTGTAAATATTTTTTCAGGGCTCGCACCGTTCCTAAAATTTTCACACGTTACTACCAGTATTTTAAATCAAAAATCTTCATGTAAGGTCTTTTTAACATCTACAATAGAATTATACATTAAATATTACCGTTTAAAAATTGTGATAGGAAAGTACGAAAATTTTAGGAACAGTACGAATCCTGATTTTATGCACATTCCCTTGTGTTTAATCAACTTTGTGTGTAAATCTTCAAAAGAGATTGGTTCCACTATCTGTCATTGCGACATCACAACGACTTTACGAACTACCAACTTTTTTACGCTAAAACCATGTTTGTCTGTAGTTAATGTTATTTAAATGCAACATACCTATTGTTTTATTAGGAATTTATTCAATAATATTTAATTTTATCTTGAAATATGGATAGATATCCATTTTAAATTTGTTATTATGAGTTATTTTTATTTTTTTTTCATTTTATTTTGGTTTTATGTGTGTTCATAACCTCAAAATCTTATTATTTTGTTTTCCATTGCTAGTGTGAAGATGAAACAACAAACTTTATTTGTAGTTCTATAGTATTTGGGGTCTGATGAGTCTACTTTATTTCTGCATATTCGTAATATTCCTTCTGATTAATTTTATTTACCCATCATACGTAGTATAGGGTAAATCTTGCAATCGTTTTGAATATTGAAAAAAAAAAAAAAAATACGAATCTTTCATGTTTCAGATACTGGAGATTCCGAGAAACATATTTTTAGAAAAAAAAATTGCTGTCCGTTTGTCTCTGTGTGTATGTAAACGCTGTATCTCCCGAACAAATTGATATAGAGACCTGAAATTTTGTGCTTAGTATGTAAGAATGAAACTAAGCTTATTTAACATCAGTAACATCGATTATCTGAAACTATTATTTATTTATTTATTTATTTATTTTTTTTGGGGGGGGGGGGTTCTCGAAAAATTTATTCTGATGAAAAGTACATAAAAATTTTCGAATTTTTTTCGTCCATTTCTTAAAAGGAAAGGACGTAAAAGGCATTAAAATCAAACTAAAAAATATATCAATAAATAATCAATTGCAAAAAGAACGAAGTCCGTCGAAAAATTAGTTGCTGAGATATTTGTAATTCTGTTTTTCACATTTTTTGAGTTTTCATGACTTTGTATTTCATTCAAGTTTCAATTCAAAGATATATTTTAATTGGAAATGATACGTTTAATCAGACGCAGTAAATGGTTAGTTAATATGATTCTTATTTTTGGAGTTATAAGGATGTTTCTTTTACGCAATTCGTATTATTTGCGTAATTTGGCATTTTTTATAATTTGTCGAAATGGGTTCATCCGCAATACATTAATGGAGCATTAATGTGTATATTAAAATTATTTAAATACACGTTTAAATTTTGTTTTGGAATTGCAATGCATTTTATAAATAGATACCGCATGTTTTATTTTCATATTTTATAATATGCATATTCATGATGAGTAAATGTTACGGTGGCCCTCGACGACTAGTTTCATTTTTTGTTGATATATATTGTTTGGCAATTAATAGTTTTATATATGCATACATATTGGGTTGTTATAATATTGGTATTGGAGCTGTTCGTAGCTGGAAGAAAGAACTCGAATGAAATAAAAATCGGGATACTTACTATTCAATAAGGTTAAAGAACAATGGAACGACAACAAAAAAATAGTAGCAATAACTACCAACAGAAGTCGCTATAGATTCTATCGGTGTGAACGTCATTTAAATCATCAGCAAAATTAAGAAGCGATTATTTCTGCTGATAGCGTCGAACGAGGTGCCTTTCATCTTACCAGATCATTCTTTTATTTTACAACTTTTCTACGGTATGAAAAAACTGACCTCTTTAAAGTTTTGCTTATGGTTACATCAGCATTTGTACCAACAGCACCCATAGTGTCATTTGATGACGGTTTTTGCAACTATTTTTAACACATTCTTTACATGCCTTCTCGAATAGTAAGTGCTTAGATTTATGTTTCATTCAAGTTATTCTTTGAAAATATATGTAGTCCTAAATAGTTTATATTATCACCTTATAGTTTATATTATTAATAGTTTATATTATTAATAGATTATATTATCACCACAATGCAATCATATTAATTGTTATATTATATTGATTGTTATATTATATTGATTATAATTAAATATCATTATCAAATTATCATATGCAATTTCTTGTTTTTCTACTCTCATTTATGCTTATTTACACAAGCTTTCGTTTAAATTTTAAAAATGAAAAACAACATACCAGTTTATTTATTATTAATTTAAATAACTCTGACAGTTATTGCTGATTTTTACCCAATTCATGGTATATTGTTTACGGGCCGCTTAAAAATAAAATAGTTGACGACTTTACTGACCATCATATTTTCTTATACTTATACAATTTCCACGAATATACTTGGAAAATTAAATACTGGATCCTTATTATTATGTTCGTAATTCATCCGTAGTAAGTTCAGTATATCGTAAAAATGATAGAAATCCACAAAGGACTATGGTGCTTATTTATTGATCCAAAAGTAAATAAACGAAGGCTACAAGAAGGATACACATTATTCCTTTGACTGCGTAATTAAGCTGGTAAAGATTTCCAGTAACTCTGAAGATTTACAGAGGTAAATATTATAATATAATTTGCCGTTTAACTCTGATGGATTTCTTTTTATTAGAATATATCAAGTCAGTAAGTCATAAAACTATATCAGCAAGTTATATAAAATTTCTGATTATTTCATGAAAAATAATAAAATACATAATTTATTATTACAAAAGACCCTCGATTAACTGGCACCGCCGCAAAATGCTTCGTTCTGGATATGTGAATAAACCGTGTGCAAGTGTTGCTGAAAAATTTAGAAAAAGATTGAAATAATACAATAGTGCATTAATGATTTTATTAATACAAAAAAAGAAAATAAACATAAAATGTAATGTTTGCAATACATATACATTCAACATTTGAATTTAAAAAGATATTAAAAGCTGAAATAAACTTAACTAAGGCAGAGGTGAATATATTTAAAAAATTAAAATATTTATTCGCAAAAAATAAAAATACTGCAGAACCAATCACTAAATTTAGTTCCCTTTTTAATAAGCATAAATTTCAATACGATAATTCTAAATTACTCAGAGTTGTCTATGCTATTTCTTGTGGAGATTGTAAGAATATCTATATTGGTGAATCAGGTGGATCCCATGAAATTTGTCTAAATGGACATACCAGTGCTCTGAAAAGTCGTAATTTAAATTCTAAAATCTTCCAGCATTGTCTTCAAACAAAGTGGATCCCACAGTTTGCAAACGCCCATATTTTAAAATCAGGCTGACCAGTTATCACGGTAGATCACTCCTTGAGGGCTAATTCACATAGTTGTGATCTTTGACCCTGCATGAGTCTCGTTCTATCCCAAGTGAATATTGTCTATTTCTAAAAAATAACTATCTTTTTCTGTTCTTGATTCGTTCTGTTTTTTATTGTGTAATGGATATTTTGTATTGCTGGTGCCTTCCGGTTTCCTTAACGAAACGCTTATTTTTTTATTTTAAACATTTTTTTAGTATTTTTATTTTATGTAAATAAATATTTTAATTTTTTAACTGTATTCAAATCGGTCTTAGTTTAATTTATTTAATCTTTTGATAAATTTAATGTTACTTAGATTTCCAATTTGTACAAAAAAAAAAAAAAAAAAAAAAGAAAGAAAAAAAAAAGAAATGCAGTTTACTTAGCTGTTTTGTGAAGAATGAAATAATAAATAGCTGATTTTGCTTTTCATTTACTTTTGGAATATTTTTACTAAACACATTTCTCGGCATCATTGTTTTCAGCAAGTTTGTTCTTAACTTTTTACTCCGAGTAATCGAGTAACGTCTCAGTATGTACTAATGCATCACCGTGACTTAATATTGCATGAGGTACATTTTCTTCGCCAGTTTCAGGTTTCTCGAATGAATCACGAGGTTTCTTCAAAATCTTCTTTTTTACCACATGTGACGCTTTAACAACTTTTTCAACTATACGATGATATGGTGACAAGTGTCAAAATATCAACGTCAATTAAAACTTAGTAACATTCCAATTTCGATTATTCATTAATCCATTGTCGCACTACTTCTTCATCCAAATTTAGAGAACAAATTTTTCTTAGTAAATCAGTAGTACCTTCGTATTCTGTAGGAATTTCATCTCATTTCATCCTTCTTAATCCGATGAAGCTGATTTCATCACCCTAAATTGCGTATAAAACTGAGATTTCAACGGATCTATTGTTAATACATAATTCGGATAATCCAATTCAACTGATCGAGTATCTACTGCATTTTATGCTACATAAATTTTACAAAATACTTTCTTTAAAGTTAGATTATTTTTTTAATAATTAAAATTTAATTTTATGTATGAAAATCGCATAATATTTCTTAAAGTAATTTTTGACAGTATGTTTTTATTGTGTTTTTCTCTATAATATGGTATGTATAAGAATCATTATTTCCGAAATGAAGAAAACAATTTAATCATTTTTTGAGTTAAATTTATTAGGTAAATTTTATTGATTAGGTAAAATTTATCAATTAGGTTAAATGTATTGATAAGAAAACTTTTCAGTACCTCACAATACTAAAAAAATGGCTTAATAAGATTTAAATAAGTGTAAATGAAAAATTTTGTTTCTGTCAATTAATTTAAAAGTTAAAAGATACTTTACGGGAATTACAATGTGATATAGACAAACTTGTGTTGTAGATTAAGAAAAAACAGACATTTAATAACTTTTTTGAGATTCAAACAATAATATATCTGTAATATTGTATTCTCAACGGAATAACCTTAAAAATTTACTCTAAAATAAGAATAAAGTATTTTCCCCCATTTTTTGCCCCACTTTTGTAAAAATTATGTTAAAAGTTTCTTGTGAGAATATTGCTTAAATTATGTCGTCCCTCAAAGGGTTAATGTAAAATACTTGTAAATGTGCCACATATTCATCTTTTTAAAAATATATGCAAATTTACCAAAATCGAATTTATGGAAATATATCAATCACTTGATTCATAGTAATCAATGGTAAATTAATATTTACTATTCGCTGACTATACGACATTCAATAAATACTCAGTGCTTAATTTATGTGCTTCTGATTTATTCATAGTATATGTTACTCCATGATCGGAGAATATCTGTTCTGTTAATGAGCTGGGATAAGATAAATGGAGATTGCTGTGAATAGCTGTTCAAAGCACACAATTTTTATGCAAATTCACGGATGTCTACGATAAATTGAATAACTTGTTAAGTCAAGATTCTGAGTACTATTGAAAGACTACGTTTTATTCAATAAAACTAAATATGTAGTGCAAATAAGCAGTAAATAACGTTCGACTTAATATTTAGTTTCCTCTTCTGTTTGAAGGTTCTGTAAAGAAAAATCGTTCCTTTAAAATGTATATATATGTATATATATATATATATATATATATATATATATATTTGATGTACAAAATGTTAGATTGCACTAAATTTACAGATTTTACTTCCCTAAAATTGAGAATATCTCAACTCTGTGATTCTTGAACAATATCTTTTACATGAATAAAATTCGTATAAAAGGTGTTGTTCCTGAATCGATTCAAAGTTATTTTACACGCAGTCTCATGTACATAAACTTGTTTTGTAGATAAAATAAAAACATTTCCTTAATGTGAAATACTTTAAATATATCACAACTTCATCTTTTAAAAATTATCCAATTATGGTAAATCCATTTTATAAAAATGAATAACTTAATTTATATTAATCAATGATGAATTAATGTTTACTGTTTGTTAACATTACGACATCCAACAAGTACTCAGAACTTAATTTAAGTGCTTCTGATTTATTCATGGTATCTGTTACTCCTTGATCAGAGAATATCTTATCTGTTAATGAACTGAGATATGATAAATGGAGTGAATAGCTGTCGAAAGCACCAATTATGCAAATTCACGAATGTCTGAGATAAATTGAATAATTCATTAAGTCGAGATTCTGATTAATATTGAAAGACCGCGTTTTAGTCAATAAAATTATGTAAGTGGTGTAAAAAAGCAATTAATAACCACTGACTTGATATTTGGATTCTTTTTCTATTTCAATGTCCGATTAATATATATATATATATATAGATTGTTTTAAAAACACATTTAATTTAAAAATAGATTAGGTTAGTTAAATTGACAGATTTTACTTCCTAAAATTTATAATACCTCAATTCTGATTCTATTTATTTGAAAGCTAACCTGTTTGGTCATCCCATAGCGGCATATATACTATGCATCCACGAAATGTCTTATAGTGTCTCTTATACACTATATGGCCATTGATTATTGGACACTTGCGATTTTAGACATTTTGTTAAATATCTAGAAAAATACATGAGGAATGATCTCGAAACTCTTAGTGTATAAATATAATAGTATAAGTCATACATCTTCGTGAAGATTTTTTCTCGAAACTCCATAGGGGACCGTCAACAAATTAAAAAAGAATGAATATCTTTTGAATAACCCTGTCAAAACTAATGGAGCAAAAGCGCTCAAACTCTAGATTGTGATTGAATGCCTTATTGCAATATCCCTAGTTCATTTTTATGCAAATAGCATGCATACTCGCAGAGTAATTAAGGTTTTTATAAAAATGGTCCCAAATTTTTCCAAGTTTTTTCCGTATAATTTTCAGAGTTCTTAATATAAAATAATATTTTTTTCAGAAAATATGACAAACATTATTGCACACAGTACCCTGTAATCAGAATTAAAAAATAATGAAAATTGTATAAAAAATGAGTTGGTTTACTAAATAATTTTTTACTGCGCATGCGTCAATGATGTCAAAATTTCATTTGCATATTATGTTAGCTAAATGTATAGAGCAACTTTTGTGAAAGTCACAAAATCATAATTTGAAAATTCTGAAAAAAATCGTCAATTGAATAAGTTGAAAATCCGTTATTCTCAAAATGAAGCAAAAACAAGAGGGGTTGTATCCATATATTCATTGATTAGTGTCAATATAGAATACACAATACGGGATGTACTACTACATTTGGATAAAATCCCTCATTTTTTTGCTTCATTTTGGAAACAACGGATTTTGTCCTTTTTCTATAGACGATTACTTTTAGAATTTTCAAGCTATGATTTTGAAACTTTTGCAAAAGTTGCTCTATACATGTAGCTAACATAATGTGCAAATGAAATTTTGATATCTTTGACGCATGCGCAGTAAAAAATTATTTAGTAAACCTACTCATTTTCCATACAATTTTTATTATTTTTAAATTCTGATTACAGGGTACTGTGTGCAATGTTGTTTGTCATATTTTCTAAAACAAATATTATTTTATATTAAGAACTCTGAAAATTATAAAGGAAAAACTTGGAAAAATTTGGGACCATTTTTATAAAAACCTTAATTACTCTGCGAGTATGCATGCTATTTGCATAAAAATAAACACAGTATTCCAATAAGGCATTCAATCATAATCTAGAGTTTGAGTGCTTTTGCTACATTAGTTTTGGCAGGGTTATTCATAAGATATTCATTCTTGTTTAATTTGTTGACGGCCCCCTATGGAGTTTCAGTAAAATATCTTCACGGAGATGTATGACGTATACTATTATATTTATACACTATGAGTTTCGAGATGATTCCTCATGTATTTTTCTAGATATTTAGTAAAATGTCTAAAATCGCAAGTGTCCAATAATCAATGGCCATATAGTGTAGTATCTTTTAGTGTGTCTAATGTCTCTTAGTAAAATTTTGCTCTAAAATAAGAATTCAGAATAAGAATAAATCAAAAGTAACTATTTTCCCCACTCCCCTTATTTTGCCCCAAAATTTATATATGTAAACTTTTGCTGAAAGTTTTTTGTGAGAACATTGTTTAAATGATGTCGTTCCTCAAGGGGTTAATGTAAAATATTTATAAATGTGACACATATTCATCTTTTAAAAAATATATAAATGCATTTACCAAAATCGAATTTATGGAAATAAATCAATCACTTGATTCATATTAATCGATAGTAAAATAATGTTTACTATTCACTAAATTTACGACATTGAACCAATATTTAGTGCTTAATTTACTTGCTTCTGATTTATTCATGCTATCTGTTACTCCTTGATCTGAGAATATCTGCTTTGTTAATAAACTGAGATAAGATAAATAGAGTGAGTAGCAGTCCAAAGCATACAATTCTTATGCATATTCACGAATGTCTACCATAAATTGAATAATTCATTGTATCACGATTCTGGATATTATTAAAAGATGCATTATAGATAATAAAATTAAATCGTTTGTTTATAAAAATATATTTGATTTAAAAAGAAATTAAATTTTATAAAATTTACAGATTTTACTTAAAATGGAAAATCTCTCAATATTGGGATTCGGGATCATTTTGGGAATCTTAATTATTTGAAAGTTAAATTTACTTTATAGGCAAGTAATGCACAAAAACTTGTTTCTAGATAAATTACGGGCATCTCTTAATGTGAAATGCTTTAAATGTGCCACGTATTCATATTTTAGAAAATATACATCTAAAGAAACCCAATTTTTAGAGATAAATGAATTACTTCATTTAAATTAATCAATGATAATTTAATGTTTACAGTTCGTTGACTTTACAACATTCAACAAATACTCCTGTGCTTAATTTATGTGCTTCTGATTTATTTATGGTATCAGTTACCCCTTAATCGGAGAATATTTGCTCTGTTAATGATGTGAGATAAGATAAATGGAGAAAGCTGTGAATAGCTATTCAAAATACGCAATTCTCATGCAAATTCATGAATGTTTACGTTAAATTGAATTATTCATTAAATCATGATTCTGATTAACATTGAAAGTCTGCGTTTTAGTCAATAAAATTAAATATGATGCTTAAATAAGCAGTAAATAACGTTCGACTTAATATTTAGATTCTTCTTCTGCTTCAAGACGCTATAAAAATAATATTTTTTAAAAAATGTATTTGATTTAAATCAGGTTAGGATAGATACAATTTACAGATTTTATTTCCCAAAATAGTGAATAAATTCTATTTTGGGTCTTCTTATTCGAAAGTTAAAGGTTACTTAATGGGCATTGGAATGTAATGTATACAAACTTCTTTTGTATCTTAAAAAAAGTCTTTTCGTCTTGTGAAATGCTTGAAATGTGTTACATATTCATATTTTAAAAGGAGGTGGGCTAATAAGAGCCATTTTTCGCCCATCAGCACCTAGATGTGACAGACATTTTTTCCATTAGTGTACCCCATTATAAAGAAATAACAATATCTTGAGTGAAAGTCTAATAATTGACAGAAAAATAAAATATGTATTTAAGTAAGTACCATGTATATTAATGAACATAAACACTATTGCCATTAGTTTAAACCCAAGAAATCTGTAGTAAATACAACACTAAATCCAAAATTACGATGAAAAGAGCTCATTAAGACTTTTTTTCAATACATGAAATATCAGAAATAATCAGTAACAGAAAATATAATCATACAGTTTCAGACACTTTTGGCAATATGTTTCAGATTATTTTCCTCCTAGGTTGCTTCACCAGAATCACTACAGGACCATCCATTGGCCGCGTCTTGTAGTATATGAGCATATTCAATACTTTTAAAGTTAAATAAGTTTTCGTTGAGTTATGGCACAAGTAAACAAGAAATCATAGTACGGAAACAACATGCGTCTAGTACTCTTAGACACTTGCGCCTACTTTACATTGACAGTGCCATTGTGTAATGCTGCTTCGCTGTTTTTTTTTAATCCAAGTATTATAGATATAGTTTTTTACCCTTTTGTGTCGAACAATGAAACTTTGGTCACGAGAAGTGACCCTTAGCCTCCTCTGTTGAAAACTGTTGTTGCTATTTAAGAATCTTAGCACATCATGTTCGATATTCATTTCTAGCAGAAGTTCCAAACAATCCCGTAAAAACCTATCAGTTCTCTCAACATCGTTTAGCTTCAGCAACTCTCTGGTATTATGTGAATTTTTTTTTAATCTATGTGTAAGTATGTTAGCGTAATTGTTCTTTGATTCCGCGAAGTAAGGACCGAAGACATCTACAACATAATTTGAAGTAGTGACGAATACTGTACGATTAACGAATGCTTCCTCTGTATAACCAGAATGAATTTCTCTGAAAGGATTAGTTCGCACTTTTCTGGGTATAAACGTACGTTCTATCAAAAATAAACATTACAGTATTGTCGTCATCCGGAATAAATAATCTTCCTGCTAAATAGCCTGCTAAAATTCCTGCTAAAATCCACCTGCTAGATTATGGTAAGGGCCTCGTATATTTTTCAATAACCGGCCTTCTGGGGATGTGTTCCATTCCACAATGTTATGGGACAAAGTTCTTAATCAATGTCTGTTTTGCATATATAAAGAAGATATTGTTATTTTTATATGGAATAATGTGGACAGAACACGGAGACCAGTTCTAAGCTTTGCAAGTAACACTACAAAGCAAGTACGAAATTGTCTCTATTTTGAGGAACGTATTTTGAACTTTACTAGTTTAAAGGTATAGCTAAAATGGTACATATGTAATATACCATTGGGAGTATAATAACCGTTTTGAGAAAAGTGTCCAGGTGTATCAAAATCGAGGTCTTATCATTTGTACATTTCTGATATTGTTTTGAATACTTTCCATATATATTTCAAACGTTGATGTATTCTTACTTACAGAGCATAAATTTTTCAGGGCCAATTTACTGAAGACCGATCAAGTAATATGAGTTTTACAGCATCGCTTTCCCGACGAAACATAGAGTCTAGATTCTATAAAGGCTTGAATTACAACAGCTTTTGCTGTTGAGATTCAAGCCTTTTTTTAACGAGGTGGTTCTTCTCTTTACATATTATACAACAAGTGTTACAGTAGTTTCACTTGAGATATACATGAATGTATAATAGGTTTCTTATTTGTGGTCTCGTCGGCAGTAATCGTGACGCATAATCTCTTATTTTTACATCACAAGAAAAAATAGAAGTATTTCGAGACTGAAGATCACGAAATACATACGATATACATTTAGGACACTACACAGAACCACTCTGTAGATCGCATTTTTTCGAACATCTAAGTATCGATACAACTTTTGTGTTAGAACAAGTACGATTTTTTTTCGCCAGGCTTTACAACAATTACATTGACATCCAAGTATTAGACACTGACATTCAAGCATTATTAATTAGTAATTACTTTAATAAATATTTACAAAAATAATTTCAGAAAACAACATTAACCTCTCAACAACGTAAATATTTTCGGAGTCCGGAAAAACTAATCTGAACGTGCTTCGATAACAGTGAATTTGATTCTCCCGGATGATACATTTTTTTCTTTAAAATGTAGAAGCACACACTGAACCCGAATAAAGTAATGCTCCTATGAAAGATTATAAGAAGTAGTATCCTTGCATGTTAAAATTAATTGGGTCATCGAGCGCTTCATAAAAAAAAAAAAAACTCAAAGACGCAAAAAAAAACGATAAAAATGTGGAAAAAAGCCAAAACACTCTATTTTGGGGCTGTAATTTCCATGACTTACTATTTTATTGTCTGAGCGAAGCGAAGTCTTATACTCAGAGTACGTAACGATATTAAAAGTCAAAAAAATTCTTTCGTCAAGCAAATCTCAAAAAGTACTTGTCGGATTTTGATTCTGTTTGTACGAGTAGATACCTATGAAAGTAATCTGGTGAATGCACCATCTACGAAAAATTAGTTCCAAATAGTTTAAAAGTTATATTTAAAAAACTGATAAAAAAGCACAATTTTTTTGCATACGTCACAGAAATCTTTTGTGCGTCACTTTTCACTGGCTGGATGTTTTCGTTAATTTCCCAAATTTAAGCACATGGAGCAAGGAAAACGCGCAAACAATTTTTAATTGCAATAAATTATACTTAAATTTAAGAAACAAACTGGAAAATGATTTTCTTGTTGTTGTTAATTTAAAAGAAAAAAGCATTAATTCTTAATAACTTAGTACTTGATATTTTGGATATTCTTTATAGTAGCATTTTATAACCGGCATTAGCATCTTTTATATTTCGCACATGAAACTGGAAACAATTCTGTCGTGTTTAAATAAAATACGTGTTTAAATACCATATTAGTGCTACTTGGTTATTTCTTTGATCTATTTCGCCAAATTATACATATTGACCTATTTTTTTATTTTAAATAACGAAAGAAGAAATAAATTAGTGAAATATTGATAAAAATACAAATAAAAAGTGGGATAAAAAATCACTTGATGATGTTTTAAGCACATGTATCATATTTAATGGATGGAATGCGACATTTTTCATTATTGGCGTTTTATATTATCGTTTGGCGATACTTTTTTGGTAGACGGGATAATCAAGTAATACCAAAGAAAAAAGAAAAGAAAAGAAACAATAGTTCAAGCGATGAATAAACAGTTATAAATAATAAGCATAATAATAAGTATAAAAAAATATATAAATATCACAATAAATCGTAAATCGTAAAATACTTATAGCAATATTCAAAAACAAAGTTTTCACCAATTTGGCTGGGAAAAAATCGCGCTAACGTGTAGCTTATGTTTTTACACATAAATATGAAATCTGTGCCATATTTTAACTAAAAATAAACATAAACGATCATCAAGTTTAAAATCTCAATTTCTGAAGCCCAAACTGAACCATGATTTATAAAAACGCCAAGGTGAAGGTATTGGAAAAGTATCATGAAATTAAGGTAGTGATATCATATACGCATCGCGTTTGGCGCAAATTTGGCGAAAATAATTTTTAAATTGATTTCTGTTATTTTAAAAAGGAAGTAACAATTAAAAAAAAACACACGATTAAATCTAGATTAAATGAATATAGAAAAAAATAATAAACAAACAACAACAGCCAGGTTATCATGCAATATAAATAACGATATTTTGGCGCCAATTACATAAAAAAGTGTACCATATCCTGTTATAAATTTTTTGGCGAGCTCTTCTTCTTCTTTTTGGCATTAAATGAATTGATGTGGTTGCGATCTTCAGCCTGTGAGGTTGCTTTTTTTTACACTTTCCAACGAAGCTATAAAGTGTTCATGCATTCGGTTTGTCTATTGATCTGTCCACACTCTAACATCCGTAAATATACACCGATTTATATACAATTTGTAAATCTTATTTAGAATCCCCTAGACATGTTTGGTATTGTATATGAAGTATGTGGGATTAATATCTTCCCATTACATTATGGTGTATTGGGGAAAATTCTTTGCGGAGAATTTTAATGAAATTACGCTATTGAAAATGTGTGAAACTTTTAAAAATCAATGAATTTCATTACGATTACGTTATAATAGGACATTCATAGCATTTTTAATCCAATTACAGGGACGCACAAAATAAATCGGTTACAATACTGTCTTTGAGCAAAAATTTCTGGCAATGCGTTTTCCATTTTTGTAAGCGCCTCTGAATTTAACTGTTTTTTTAGGTGTGTCCCTAATTAATATAAATATTTAGTACCGACAGTCATCGTCTGATCCGTCCGTCTGTCTGTCCGCATATAACAGCAGAAAAATTATCCTGCCGGATCGTTTGAAATTTTAAATATCTATTTGTTGCCGAATTTCGTTGAGTCATTGCAAATTTTAATAAAATTGGATAAATAGTTCGAATACAGGATGAGTCAAAAGTATTCCGTTACATTACGGCGGATGGGATGAAAGAGTTCTAAGTACATGATGTTAAACCGGTAGAAACATAATGAAAATGATATGCATTTATGAAGAGCACTAGAATATACATTTTGTAGAATATGCCATGCAAAAAATATTTATTTTCATTTACACATCGCCACAAAAGAATTCCATTACAAATTAGCATGCGTGGGGAGACATCAACTTTTCAGATTTATTAATCTAGGGATTTTATCATAAAGTCATTTTCTCAATTTCACTAGCAGGTCTTTTAAATAATAACCTTTTCAGTTAAAACTGCATAATCGAGTTCACATTGGCGTATTTGATTCATTATGTTATACTTAAAAAATATATTCAGATTTGTAAATCACTTGTGATGACACTTGACTGCTCAGAGCTTATGCAGACAACATATTCAGATCTCGTAGTACCTTATACTATAGATATTGCCAACAGTGGCATAGTCGTAAAAAAAACAGAATATGCGCTGTAATCAGGGAATATATGCTCAAGTTAAAGAATATACTCTAGAATGTATACACTGCAGCTTTTTGAGAAAGAGGGGGTATACATATACAACGGTTCTTAAAAACTCCAGAAGGTATACGGCGTATACCTTTGTAAACTCTCTACCACATTCATGATTGCCAATTCGTTTTATTATATGCATGCTAAAGCGAAATACAGCTCAATTTCATGAGAATAAGTTCGAAAATAAAATAAAACAGCCCCCGTATTCAGTGGCCAGCATGCACGACCCATTTTAATCAGATTGAGCATATCTGGAACACACTCGAAACGACACGTTGTATTCCTTTGTTGGCGTTTTCGAGATTTTTATATACCATTTTTTAAAGAGAGAAGACCCTAAATTTTTATCGAAAACATCATCATCGCATGCATAGAAAACAGATTTAGACATTATATTGTTCTATATATTAACTATTTTGTTTTAACTATTTAAGGGCACCACACCATATAAAAAATTCCCTCGTTCTACTCAACCATCATGATTTGCGCCAATTTTAGGTACTAAAATCGGTGTGTATATTCTTGATGTTCAATGTTGAAGTTCAAATTCCGATACAAGATATTTTAATGCTTTATTATCTGTATTACTTTTAATGTATTGCGTACTTTGAATTTTATACCCATGCATGGCTGTTTTGTATAGTTTGATTTTCCATTTTTTCAACCGTGTATAGGAATTTTTGTGTAATATTTAGCAATTGTACCATTCACTTTGCGATTTTTTGTCATTTCAATTTGTGACAGTATATAATCAATTAAAAATAGCATCTTTTTTTTTTTTTTTTTTTTTTTTTTTTTTTTTTTTTTTTTAACTTTTAGCATATTATTATTAAAACTCTGTTGCAATATCGCTCAGACTAATCCCTCTGAGGGAAGTCCTAGTTTATAATGTAAAGCTTCTATTAAACAAAAATACATATCTTTAATTATGCAAAGCCACTGAACAATTATCGGAATTCGAAACTTTTTTTCGGATATATGATGGGCGAAAAATAGCCCTTATTAGGCCACCTTCTTTATACAATAATTGTTAAGTCAATTTATAGAAATAAATAAATTATCTCATTTATTTAAATCAATGAAATAGTGAGAAATAAATATTAAAAATTAAAATAAGAAATGAAGTAGTTAAATAATAGGAACAAGTAATTAATTAGTATTAATGAATTTTGCAAGTAATTTAGTAGTAATGTAATTAATTAACCCTTGGCACTCTGTTGTCTCCGCTGCGGAGCCATCATCTTTTCTTCCAAAATTTGTTTTTGGCACCAGTAATAAAGGAAAATAAAATGTTCCTTATCACATCAGAGAATTTTTAAATTCTCTACTTCAAGGAAAGTTCTATTAAAAAGTGGTGCTAATAAAATAAAATTTGTGTAAGAGGAACCGGAGTCCGACGGTTTAAGTATTTTACCACTTAACTGACCAATATTTTTGAATAAAACTTTCACATTATGTCTATATTTTTCATGTCTTTTAGAGAGTTTTTCACCTTTTAACACCGGTTTTTCAAAAAAGAAATTTTTGCCCAATTGAATAAAAAAAATACTCTTTTTAAATAGTGCATAATTTAGAAAAAAAATATACTGGTGATAATGATTTTTTATGACTAAAATATGGATGCACATATGTGGTAAAGGCCAATATTAGGAAAGCGGTTAATGTGAAATACTTTTAAGTATGCCACATGTTTATTAGGGTGGATCGATTGTCTATGGCGAAAAAAAAAATATCATTCATCAAAATCTACTTATGCGGAAAATATGTTCTATTGTATGGAGATTAAGGGAAAAATAATAAAAAAAATTAATTTTAAAATTTAATGCTGCCACAAAATGATTGAATTTTCGAAAAAAATTCAAAAAAAGACCTAATTTTGGTTAGGTTATTTTTGTCAAAAACTAATTATTTTAATAATTTTTAAAATCCAGCAATGCGGAAAAGATGTTATATCGTATGAGGGTTAAATAAAAAACAATAATAAATAATAAATTCGAAATTTAATACTGCCACAAAAAAGTTGAAATTTCGATAAAATATTGAAAAAATGGAAAAAGATCTAATTTTGGTTAGATTTATTTTTGACGCAAAATAATCATTTTAATATCAATCAAAACCAACCTTTGCATGAGAAATATTATATCGCTTGGATATTAAGTAAAAATAAATAAATAAATAAACTAATTTCGAAATTTAATACTGCGCAAGTGATTTAAAGTTTCGAAAAACTATCAGTTCCGGTTTTTTCAGTTAGGATTTTTCTGCTTGTGTATTGTGCAGCTTAGAACCTTGAATATTGAAACTATTGTGAACCTTGAATATTACTGTACCATGGCGTTGTTAAAAAATAATAATAAAGAGAGAGCGAGAGAGACAGAGAGATATGAATTACACCCTATTTGGGTCTGGCTTTGATATGCCAGTAAATATGCACCCTATTACAAAAAGTTATAAAATTTATATAGTGGTATTTAAAAAATAACCGAAGAAAGGAATCGGTCAACATCTATTTATTTCCTGCAGTGAGAAGGAGTGTCTAATAAGTTACAAGTGACCTGTGAATGAGATTCAATCTCAATAATTTACCACAGCAGCATTTTAAGAAAAATTAAACTGTTTAACGACAAATATTGCGCTCTTCTTTATTCTTGTAAAACAAAATAAGATATTGAAAGGTACTACAGTCTTTTGGACCATTTCCGAAATACTGCCTACTTTTTTAGTTCAATAGATTTGAATATGAATATGAATACTAAGTGTAAACTAAACCGGCGTATTGGGAGCAAACTCACTTTTCTGCATCATCATCTAACATTGAAAAGCCAAAATGCTGCCGAGCTAGGCGTCACATCACCTGTAGTGACGAAGATTGGCATCAGCCAGAATATTGGATAGTTTGGGCATTTCCGACCAAGCAGGTGCTGCCATCGTGTCTGGTGCACTTCAAGATTTGGGCATTATCTCACAAAACTATAAATCGAATGCTATTTGCAGAAAAAAATTGGCATGACAAAACGTACCAAAGACCACTCCATCGTTTTAGTCATTTGTAAAAGATTATGATCATGGCCATTTTCTTTAAATTTGATGGGTGTAAAGCACTGAGCTCGACAATAACATGGAGAGCTAACTCCCTATTCTGATACATTGAATCCAGCGGTCCGCCCATGAATACAATGCCAAAGATTTTCGTCCGAAAATCTTTGGCAAAACATAGATTTTCTCCCATAGGATAGTATGGGGTAGATATTTTCAAATTGGATTTTCTTTTAAAATGATGACGAAATTGCTACAATTTTTACTGATATATATTCTTTTATTAAACATTTATTGATTTACTTAAATTGAGAACAAATTTTTGATTTGATATTAGTTAAAAAGGAAATTTTAGTTAAACTCAACAAAAAATAATGAAACATTTGTTACATATTGCTCATAAAAATATCAAAAAGGTATAGAGATAACCAAAAATAATAAGAAGTTTGCGAAAAAGTTTCAAAAAATGCTTGTAATATTAAGAAAAATAGAGGACTCATTACTTACGCGCATTGAAAAGTGTGATGCGGTCGCGACAGAAAGTGGTTTGTCCGGCTCGGCGAGTAGGCCCTCCGTATTATATATAGAGCTCAGTGGTGTAAAGACAGACTATATTACTAGAAAACAACAGAAGAAATATCATAATAGAAGCAGACTTGAGCTTGAAAAAAGAACTACGTTCCGAATACATCGGCTACATATATGTAAATTCTGGGAGAGTACCAAACAATTTGAAAACATGACGTACACTTTTTTGTCATGTGTTAACAATAATATACATGTAACAATGGTTGCAATTTATTTTGACGGAATATCTGTTAACATAGATGTTAAAGGATGTGTTATTCGAAATATAGAACTGAGCTTCAAGCGTCCATTACAATGGTTTTTGTGCTATTTACGCACCAATGAGATTCCACTATGTCATCTTTTTGCAACGTGGATGGACCCACGGTTGGGCAAAAATATTTCACTGGTGAAATAGAAAGATTATTCTCAGCATGTTATAAGCTTTTTGTATTTTCATTTATGTCAGTGTATAAATTTTAAAAGCGCGCGAGTGAAATCAAACGGTCTTCTGTAATCCTAATCATTACATTAAAAATATCTATATTTTTCATTTACCAGCTTTTTGACCTTTTGCGACGGATTACATAGATTTAATTAAATGGGAAAATGTGTCGAACATCCACTAACTGACGGATTTAGCAACGACATGATTTCAGAAGCAATAGGTGAATCCAGCAATCATTCCAGTGGCAATAACATCTACTATTAATAAAATCTATTCACGCAATGCTCATTCTACAAAACTAATAATCAAAAGAGTCACGGAAGTATTTCTGCAGTGTATCCACCATACATAAGAGACGGTTTTATAAAAATCGAATTGAATTACAAAATCTTATGTCGATTTTCAATACCGAATGTCATTATCGCCAATTGCAATGTTGGCGATATTTCCTGAGTTTATACTAATGAAGATGTTAAATAAGAAACTAAAGTTTTTATCTTGTAATCAATTACATATCCCCTCATTGCAATAAAGGTTAAAAATTTTAAAATTCATATATTATTTTACAACAAAAAAAAAAGAAAAGAAAAGAAAAGAAAAGAAAAGAAAAGAAAAGATTATTTTACCGTAAAAATGTTCAAATACATAAATTTGAACCGCATTGCGGCAGATTTAAATTTTGAATTTTTTTTTTCTCATACTCAGCATATAATATAACATCTTTTACGCATAGGTAAGTTTTGGATAATTTTTTAAACTATTATTTTGAATCAAAAATCATCTAGCCAAAATTATGTATAAAAACATTTCATATTTATTTACTTAGAAGGTGTCACAAATAAAAATTAAATTAAAGAGTTGACATGTTTCGGTTCATTAATAAGAACCGTATTCATAACATATAAAATCAGTAGAAAATTAAATGACACTGGATATAAATATAATTTAAAAATCAAAACAAAACATTGCGCCCGCTATGATCGTGAATATAGCCATTGCCAACGCGGCATATAAATATAATAAATTTTGACCATATATTAAATTTAAAATGTATAAAATTAAAATTAAAAAAGTAGAAAAAACTAAATGACTCTGGATATAAAGGTAATTTAAAACCCCCCAAAACATAAAATATTGCGCCTTCTATGATCGTGAATAGCCAATGCCATCGCGGTTCTTCCTATTAGACTCACTCTTTAAATATTTATTAAGTAATTCTAACCACAAACTCGGAATGTCATAAGAATAAGAATCATTACAAACTCTATCCCTCCTAGAATATATCTCTATGGATTCACGGATGATTAATTTTCGGAATAAACTGGAAATGAACACTAATCTACTATCTTTAAAACAAATTTTAACCCCCCTCTTTAAAAACAATCTTGATAACGCAGTCTTATCCTTACCAAATTTTATGTCACATTCATGCTCTTTCTTTCTAACCCCAAACTTTCTACCTGTCATACCGATATAAAAATTAATATCCCCCTCTTCATTCTCATATGGAATTTCATATACCCCTGCTAGATCATCTTGTGGAACCGGATCAAAAGCTCTGTATAGAAGATGTTTTAACTTAGGAGGTGGCTTAGCAATTAATTCTATTTTAAACTTTTTTAATTTAGCTTTAAGCCTCTCAAAATTACCCTTTATATAAGGAAACGATAGTCTTTTAACCCCAATCTCTTCCCCCTTCTCACAGGCATTACCAACCAAATTACAATTAACCTGAGAATTATTTTTATCCCTATAATTTTTAACCAATTTATTAATTTTATTCTTTTTGTAACCATTCAACTTAGCAATATTAAAAATATAATTCAACTCTTCATACAAAAATTCATCAGAACAAATAATAAACGCACGATTAACCATGAACCGGAATGTAGAAAACTTATACCCAAAGGGTGAATACGCAGAAAATGGAATAATATGCTGACTAGCTATATCTTTCCTGAAAACTTTCCAACTTTCCAACTTTTTCCAACTTTCATTTTCCAATTCAAACGTAAATTGAATATTCCTATCCAGTTTATTAACTTCATCTACAAAAACAATGAAAGACTCAACTCCCCCCTCCCAAATTAAAAACACATCGTCAACATACCTCTTCCAAAATTTAGGAACTTTCTCGAACTTTGCGAAAATATTCTCTTCAAAAGGCCTCATTTTAAACTCAGCTAAAAAACCCGAAATAGGAGAACCCATAGGGGCACCCATGTTTTGTTTATGAATTTTACCATCAAAAACAAAATAATTACTTTGTACAATCAACTGTAATCCATCTTTTAAAGTACATTTTATACTGTCATTATATATTTCTGCCTTGTCAATCCTCTTTTTAATATCATCACAAACTTCAAAAATGTCAATCGACGGAAAAAGTGATTTGACATCCAAACTAGCTATATCTTCCTATTAGACTCACCCTTTAAATATTTATTAAGTAATTCTAACCACAAACTCGGAATGTCATAAGAATAAGAATCATTACAAACTCTATCCCTCCTAGAATATATCTCTATGGATTCACGGATGATAAAGAGGGGGGTTAAAATTTGTTTTAAAGATAGTAGATTAGTGTTCATTTCCAGTTTATTCCGAAAATTAATCATCCGTGAATCCATAGAGATATATTCTAGGAGGGATAGAGTTTGTAATGATTCTTATTCTTATGACATTCCGAGTTTGTGGTTAGAATTACTTAATAAATATTTAAAGGGTGAGTCTAATAGGAAGAACCGCGATGGCATTGGCTATTCACGATCATAGAGGGCGCAATATTTTATGTTTTGGGGGGTTTTAAATTACCTTTATATCCAGAGTCATTTAGTTTTTTCTATTTTTTTAATTTTAATTTTATACATTTTAAATTTAATATATGGTCAAAATTTATTATATTTATATGCCGCGTTGGCAATGGCTATATTCACGATCATAGCGGGCGCAATGTTTTGTTTTGATTTTTAAATTATATTTATATCCAGTGTCATTTAATTTTCTACTGATTTTATATGTTATGAATACGGTTCTTATTAATGAACCGAAACATGTCAACTCTTTAATTTAATTTTTATTTGTGACACCTTCTAAGTAAATAAATATGAAATGTTTTTATACATGAATGAAAAAAGGTGAAGTGATATTGTTTTAGTTTTTGAAAAAAGAAAGCTAACAACAGTTTTAACATAGCCAAAATTAGGTCTTTTTTTTCACTTTTTTTCGAAATTCAACCTCTTTGTGGCAGTAGTTAAATTTAAAATTCATTTTTTTTTATTATTTTTCCCTCAATCTACATCCAAGAGAACATCTTTTCCGCATAGGTAGGTTTTGACACTGTGAAAAAAAAATTTCGATCCACCCTAGTGTTTATCCTTTAAAAAAATGTGCATTTATAGAAATCCAATTTATAGAAATAAATGAATTACTTCATTTATATTAATCAATGATAAATTAATGCTAACAGTTAGTTAACTTTACGACATTCAACAAATACTCAGTGCTTAATTTATGTGCTTCTGATTTATTCATGGTATCTGTTACTCCTTGATCGGAGAATATCCTCTCTGTTAATAAACTGAGATAAGATAAATGCTGTGAGTAGCTGCCCTAAGCACGCTCTCATGCAAATTCACGAATGTCTACGATAAATTGAATCATTTATTATGTCTTGACTCTGGATTGTACTGAAAGGTTGCGATTTAGTGAATAAAACTAAATGTATTGTAAAAATAAATAATAAATAACATTCGAGTTAATATTTAAATTTCTCCTTTTGTTTCAAGTTTATATAAAGGAAAAACGTACCTTTTAAAAAATATATTTGATTTAAAAATAGGTTAGATTACAATAAATTTACAGATTTTACTTCCCAAAATTCAGAATCTCTTAACTCTTTGGTCCAGGAACAACATTATTTTCAGTAATAAAATTTCGTGTAAAAATTGTTGTTCCTGAACCGATTCAAAGTAACTTTTCACGCTGTCTAATGCACATAAACTTGATTTCTTAATATGTAAAGCTTTAAATATGCCACAAATTCATCTTTTAAAAATTTTCCAATTATAGCAAATCTATTTTATAAAAATAAATAAATAACTTCATTTATATTAATCAATGATGTTGTTGTTGTTGTTGTATTGAGCCCTATGACCACGGTGAACAGCTTTATATTACTTTACAGCTGTCTAACTCCGCAAACATCGACCAAAAACCCACACTCCTCACCTAATAACAGACAACAAATATCAACACACGACTAACTACTATACAATACACTCCAAAACCACCATGAAGGAATGAACCAAGGAGCTAACGTTTGGTATCCCAAACGCCAACTGCCCTGCAAAATGACGCGACCATCAGACACAGAATCCACCAAGCATTGAGCACCTTACCTATTCCTGCTAACCCAACTAGAACAATGGTTGTAGATCTCCTCCAAGAAACTAGAAAGCCATTTAAGAGAAACACCACCATTTTTCCCTGCTACCTCAAAAATCTCCACATACGAAACGTTCCTCGACAATTGTAACTTCTTATATAACTTCTCTCTAATTCCAGTAAACTTTTTACACCGTAAAACTAAATGCTCGTCCGTCTGATTCTCCTCACGACATAATTTGCACTGCGCATCACGATCTCTGAGAAACTTTTTCTGTCGATCAAGAGTTAAAACAGTTTTGGTGAGAAATCTTGTAAAAACTACACCACTCTTTCTATTCAAGTTGTGATGAGGGTGCCCTATGCTATTATAATCCCAACATCGCTCCTTGTTGTCTTTCCAATAGTTCTCCCACTCCCAATGCGATTCTTTATTCATATTATATTTTATAGCTGTAATCCAATCCTCCGGGGAAAACCAGGGAAGAATCCAAACATTACTAAAGGACCATGTTTCGCTAGATTATCCGCCACTTCGTTGATCTCAATACCTATATGCCCAGGGACCCAAATGAAAGTAATTCCATAATTCTCCAACTTCTTCATATTAACTTCATTTCTTAGACGAGTAATAATAGCGACCGATTTTCGATGGACGTTTTTTAAGGCCACAAGGACGCTTTTAGCATCAGTGAAAAAATATATAATTTTCCTTCTCCTGAGTGTAAAACTTGATAGCAATCAATAAGGCAATAGCCTCAGTCGAAAAAATTGAATTAATGTTAGGGATTTGGAAAGCCAAACGACTACCAGAGTTCTGGTTCACCATGCCAATAGCAGTATTTTGATTATCTTTCGAAGCATCTGTACCAATGAAAATAGCACTATCTTTATAGCTATTTACAAAACTGTTAAATGAATTTTGTATCACATCTTCCGGAATGTCTTTATTTTGGAACGGCAAAGTATCTATCACTATCTGAACCTCTTTATCAATCTTATTCCCCCATTTATAAGTGTTCATCTCCGTAATATTTGTATTGTAATTCCCAAGCCTGTGCCTTTCCCTGTAAATAAGGTCTTGAGAGAGCACTTCTGTATACTCTTCATGCTTGCACTCCGTAATAGTACGTTTAATAGCTAAACTCTCTCCTTAAATCCTGCCTCCAAACTTTATTTTCTTTTAGTAAAATTGGAATTGGGCACCATCTAGCCCACCTGAGACTAACGTTATAAATCACTTGGAGTTGACGACATTCCGTCTGATTGCACTGTGTTAAGATTCGAGGATTTCCATCTAATAACGCTCCTATAATACTTCTACTTATCTGAATCAGGAATTTGGTCTCAGTACCCCAACCAATTCCTGCTATCGATTTTATCATATTTAATCTTTTACTTGATTTCTCTCTCAGCATAGCTATATGATTTTTTAAATTACCGTGTTTATTTAAGTAGACACCTAAAACTCTCAAATTGTCAGCAATGTCTACTTCTTGTCCTTTAATTATAAAATTGTCTACACCTCCCTCTTCCCATTTACCAATTTTCATTATTTGACATTTATTTGGATTAACCTCTAAGTTCCAAGCCTGAAGCCAATTAATTACTCTGTTGATATTTTCTTGTAAGATATTTTTTATCCAATTAATATTATCGTGAAATCCATATAAATAAATGTCGTCAGCATAAATTACACCTTGAATACTTGAATCGAGAATTTCAAATATATCCGCTAGATAGAGTGCAAACAGAAAAGGGGACAGCGGACTCCCCTGCAACAGACCCTTATAATAATAGAAAAAATACGAAAAACGACCTCTCCATTTGAAAAGAATTTTAAGCTCTTGAATGAGATTCCGAATTAAGACACAAAGATCAACACCTAAGCCTAGTTTTTCTAATTTCCACAGCAAACCATCCCACCACACGTTATCATAAGCACCTTTAATATCTAAAGCAATTAAAAACCTTTTCATCTTAGATAGTTTGGCCCTTCTGATGCCCTTAAAAATTTTATATGGAGCTCCTTCGCATTTGCGAAAAGGAATAAAATCGTAATAATTAGAATGAAAAATTTTCTTATCTATGCTCCAGTTAAGTAAAATTTCTAAAATCATTTTTTCGAAAATTTTCTTGCTCGAAACAGTCAGAGCGATAGGCCTATACCCTTTTATATCATTTCTACTTTTCCCCGGTTTCTTAATGGGAATCATGACTTCTTTCCAAATCTCTGGGATCGTTTTGGTAATCAGAATCTGATTATACATATCAAGTAATTGTCTAAGCGTCCGAGTATTCAACTTTTTAAAAAAGCTCATTTTAATCCCGTCAATACCAGGCGTAGAAGATTTACTTTTATTAATTACTTTTTGCAATTGATCCATGGAAAAATTTAATTCAATACCGTCATCTCCAGAGAAATCGATAGGAATTTTTTGATTTACAGGACAATTTTGAAAAACTACAGATAAATTGTTCGCTTGTGAAACAGCGTGAGGCGGACAGTTCGGGAAAGAAAAATTAGTGTTGTCTTCTGCCATCTCCTTCCTATTCATACTTTTTATAATTTTATAAATCCTCGGTCCCCTTCCTGCCTCCTTCGCCACAGCGTCCCAGAACCTCTTGTCTTTTTTAATTTGCTTTTTAAGTTTGGCGTTATACATCTTATATTTGCACCAAAAGTCAAAACTAGCTAACCGAACAGCTTTCCTATGATAATACCTTTTAATTGCTAGCAAACGACGTAAGATAATCCCCCACCAAGGAGGGAGATTGTCACTTCTAACAGAAATCTTCGTCGAACTTGCCTCAATAGCTGTAATAACCTTCTGAGTCCAAATATCAAATCCACCATCGAAAACCCGATCATTCAGAGCACTTAGCTTCAACATCACACCGTCCCAGTTTACTTGACTCCAAGATTCCCTCCTAATTCCACTGCCCCACAAAACCTCCTGAATACAGATCGGATAATGGTCGGCCCCATCGGATCAGACAGAACCACAAAGTCAAAAAACCGAACTAAGTTATTAGACACCAAAGTTAAATCTAAAAGAGACCCACCTCCCAGTATTAAATCTAGTGACCTGGTCAAAGTTCATAAGTACCACATCATTCCGATTGATCCAGTTCACCAGATTATCTAGTTTAACATTTTTAGGATTATTATGCCAATTCAGAAAATTGATATTGAAATCCCCCACGATGACATAATTTTCATCAATTAAACCTTTGATATTATCCAACCAGTTAACAGCATTAAAACCTTTAGGAGAGTAGATATTTATAATTGTTATCCAACGCTTTTTATACCAAACTTTGATGGCCTGAAACTCATGATCCCGATATCCGGCAAGTTAACAATTTTTACGGGAATGCGATTGTTTACAGCCAATAATAGACCTCCACCTTTCCTCAAACATCCGCCTTCTCTATCAACCCGAAACACATTCCTGTTCTTGAGGTAAAGAGACGAATTACGATTTAATAAGGTTTCTTGAAAGGCTCAAATCATACTATTGCGAAACACTCCAGTACGGAGCCAGGGCAAGTTTGATTTAACTCCCCTAATATTCCACTGCACTAAAAAACTATCCATCAACCAGAAAGAATCAGTAAGAAGGAAAACCAAAAAGTAATGAAAAAATTTAATACACAAACACACTTACCCCAACACTTCCTAACGAGAAGAGCACCGGAAAAACCAATTTCATGGATAAACCAGTCCGCATTCATAAAATAAGCCGAATCTCCAATAACACACAATACAGTTCTATGACACTCCATCTGGATCAGTCATCATTTCTTCGCTTTCGGATTAACTAATAAATAAGTTAATTCATTACTCTGAACTTGATTACTTAATTTCATTTCCTTACCTCTCAAACTGTTGCAGAATTCTTTAATGAACTCTCGTGAATTTTTCTTTTTTGCAGCCATAACATTGATGTTTTCTTCCTCCGTGTTTTCTTCTTGAAACTCCTTCTGTTGATACGTGTTACTTATAGCTGTAGCAAGCTGCATAAAACTTTCCATTATTTGTTGAAATCTGAGTTCTATAAACGATACAATTTTTTGGAATTTATCATCAATGTTCTCTTGTTCTACGATTCGTGTTACTCTTTCCGCATAACTTTTCTCAATTCGCAAGTTTATTTGACTACGTGCTTCGGCTAGAGTAATGTGTTTTTCACTTTTTAAAACTAACACTTCCTGTTCTTTTTTTCGTACTTCGCAATTAACGTCATCGGCCTCGTGCCCTTTTCCGCAATTTGCACACCTCACCTCTGCTTCCTGGCAAATTAACTCTGGATGGTCTTTGCTGCACATTTTGCATTTTTTTTCCGCTAGGACATTTATTGGTGGCATGAGTAAAGCTTTGACATACATTGCATCTTCTTGGTAGATCAATGAATAATCTGATTTTATGTCTTACGTAAAATAATTTCACATGTTCTGGAAGATTATGACCGTATATTGTAATCAAGACAGTCCCTGTTGGCACCAATTTTCCTCCGTCCCTTTTTAGAAATCTCTTAACATTATGAACAGTAATATTATTTTCATCTTCAATTTCATCTTTAATTTCTTCAATAGTTATTTCAGGGTCAATTTGAAAAATTAAAAATCGAGTTGTAATATTTTCTCTCATGAAATTATATCTAACCTCCCTATCAAAGATTTTGTCTTTGCTTACGATTTCTTCGACACATTGAAAGCTTTTAGTAGTGATAAGAATTTTATTGTTTCTCGTAAAACGAAAAACATCAATCTCATTGTGTCTGGTAAAAACTTTTTTGATTTCCTTCTTGACTTGAATTGGGTTAGCTCAATGAAAACTGCCATCTTTGCATTCTGAAATAATCACATACTCTGATAGCCCTTAAATATATTGTATTTGAGCTTCGGCATCTCTTGAATCATTCCAATTGTACTTTTTAAATTCAGCGCTATCAAGACCTCAACTATCTTTAATTTTAATCTCTGACCCCGCCATGATTGCCAAGGCTAATCAGAGATCAAACTAAAACACAGCACCACTTTGGAAATAAATATTAACACAATAAAATAAAAAGAAGAGAATTCACGTAATAATTGAACGAATATATTCTCATTTAACTTACTAAGCTGACCAGCAATGGATAATTATAACGCTAACCAGAAATTTAGCAACCAGAGCTTATTTCAAATCTACAAGCTCACCAGGACCACGCTGAAAAAACTACTTACTCAACAAATTACTTTAAAAAGTTATTTTTCTATTAATCAGTGATGAGTTAATGTTTACTATTCGTTGACTTTACGATATTCAATAAACACACAGCGCTTAATTTATGTGCTTTTGATTTATTCATAGTATCTGTTACTCCTTGATCAGAGAATATCAGATCTGTTAATGAACTGTGATAAGATAAATGGTGTGAGTAGCAATCCAAAGCACGCAATTCTCATACAAGTTCACGAATGTCTACGATGAATTGAATAATTCATTATGTCAAGATGCTGGATATTATAGAAAATCTGCAATTTATTCAATAAAATTAAATATGTAGTTTAAATAAGCAGTAAACAACGTTTGACTTAACATTTTGATTCTTCTTCTGTTTCAAGGTTCTATAAAGAAAAATATGTTATCTTTAAAAATATATTTGATTTAAAATATGTTAGGATGGATAAACTTTACAGATTGTACTTCCCAAAATAGAGAATCGCTCTATTTTGGGTATTTTTATTCGAAAGTTAATGGTTACTTTACGGGCATGCAATGTAATGTATATAAACTTATTTTGGAGCTAAAAAAAAGACTATTCTTAATGTGAAACGCTTTAAATGTGTTAACTATCCATATTTGCAAATTTATACAACAATAGTTAAACCAATTTATAGAAATAAATAAATTATCTCATTTGTTTAAATCAATGTGAAATACTTCGAAATGTGCCATATATTAAACGGTTAAAAATGTGCATTTATAGAAAACCGATTTATAGAAATAAATGAATTACGTAATTTATAATTATCAGTGATAAATTAATGTTTACTTTTTGTTAACTTTACGACATTCAACAAATACTCTGTGCTTAATTTGTTTGCATTAGATTTATTCGTAATATATGTTACTCCTTGATCGGAGAATATCTGCTCCTTTAATGAACTGAGATAAGATAAATGGAGACTGCTGTGAACAGCTGTCCAAATCATGCAATTCTCATGCAAATTCAGAAATTTCTATGATAAATTGAATTACTATTTAATTCAAGATTCTGAGTACTATTGAAAAACTCCGTTCTAGTCAATAAAATTAAATATGTAATGTAAATAAGCAGTAAATAATGTTCGACTTAATATTTAGATTCTTCTTCTGTTTCAATATTCTATAATGAAAAATATTTTGTTTTAAAAAATGTATTTGATTTAAAATAGGTTAGGATAGATAAAATTTACACATTGTACTTCCGAAAATTGAGAATTTGTCTATTTTGGGTTTTTTATTCGAAAGTTATATAAACAGTAAATAACGCTCGATTTATCTTCTTCAAGTTTATATGAACAAAAATCGTTTGCTTTTAAAAATACAGACTATAGATATTTTTTTTAACCGAGGTATGTTGCCAAAGAACTACATTTATTATAGATGTAAACGAGATGATATATGTCCTCATTCAGATTTAGAGAGTTATGTTAAGAGTTTGTTTAGAGCTTAGTTATGTTAAGAGCTAATTCATCCCATTTTAATGATGATATCTTTCAATAAGACGCGTTAGTTGTTAATCAGATTACAACAAACTTACCAAATTTTTTTTTATTACGACTAAGTTTTCGCCACATATTGAAGGCTTGAATCTTGCGGATACAAATTTCCATGTGTCCAGTTCTATTAATCTCCTTGTTGGCCCAGATTTGTTTGCCAATATCATATTAGAAGAATCTATTTTAGGACCTAAAGGATCACTCAGTGTTATTAATTCTAAACTGGGTTGGATACTATCGGGAACTATTTATGCGAATGAATCAAACTAAAATTCATCTGTTAGTTGTCATGATACTACGCAGATTACTTGTCAGTTACAAACATTTTGGGAACTTGATTTGGTTCCCAGTTCTGATCCAATTTCTCTTGTTGAAGATAATTTTTCTAAAACCATTTCACGCGCAGAATCAGGAGGATATATTGTAAACTTGCCGTTTAAAGCGAAACCAATCCTCGGTGATTCAAAATCTCAAGCTCTAAAGCGGTTTTACTTTTTAGAGAAAAAACTCTACCAAAACCCTTAGCTTAGAGAGTAATATTTAGCGTTTATGCAAGAATATATCGACTTGGAGCACATGGAACGTGTACCAAATTCAGAAATTTCAAATCCGGATCATTTTTATCTTCCACATCAGGGGGTATTAAAAGAAGATAGTTCAACTACACGACTTAGAGTAGTATTAGATGCACCTGCAGTTGGTTCATCAGGTAGGTCGCTCTTTAACTCGGCAGGATGCGCGCTTATTTTAGTAACAGGAGGACGCGCGCAGGGTCGAAAAGGCCGGAGAATATTTTTTCGTGAGTTAAAGCACTGACGTTTCTGTAAAAACCAAAAATTCATTTTCTAAAATGTATTTAAGACTTAATGTATTCAATTAAAAGAAAAAAATAAGGAGTACTTACATTTTAATAGCATGAAGTACATGTTGGTATAGTATGTTCGCTACAAATATTTTTTTTTACATTTTTCCCAGCATGTTTTTGATTTTCTGTCCTTTACATTTGGACACAAATGAAATCTTTTCTCTATCAGTTTTTAGTTTCTTGTTCGGCGGCTCATTTGAATCTGGGGTTTGGAGATCATGGGTAGCAGAAGAATGCGACTTTAACTCATCTCGCAATTTTCTAAGAATTGATGGCTGCAAGCTTCTCACATTTATGTGCTCTTTGATACGGTCAATAGCAAGATCTTTCAGAAAACGACGCCTACTTGAGTATTCAGTTGGCGAATTTTTTGATGATAGCAGTAATACCCTAGCATTAATTGCCGCAGTATTTAGAATTGAAAAAAATACCACCATTGGTCATCGTTCGCATGTTCTGGCTGTTGAGTAAGTGGCTGACATTTCGTCAACAACTTCTACTGCCTCTTTAGTCAAATTATAAAATAACACTATTTCGGGCTTTTTGGCTTCACCTGATTCCTTATCGATAGCACTATCGTTGTGCATTGTAGAAAGGAGATTTACACATTTATTTTTTGGGAGCACATAAGAAACTAAAGTGGCATGTTTTTGAAATCCAAATAAAGATGATGATGGATTTCGCTTCTTAGCAGAAATAAATTCAGTAGGTATCTCTCGTTTATTTTTTCTGGTAGTTCCTACTAAAGTAAATTTCTTCTTTAGTAGATCATTTGTGAGAGTGTAACTCGTGTACCAGTTATCTGCCGTGTTGTTTCTTCCTAAATTCTCTAATTTTTCAGTTAATCTTTTAACCACTTCATTGGCAGAATTGTTTAACTCATAAGGACACTTTGGCTGCGTACCAGCATAAATTTCTATGTTCGATGTATAAAATGTAAGAGCATCAACAAGAGCAAAGATTTTTATACCGTATTTTGCCGGCTTATTCGGAATGTATTGCCGCATTTTCCCTTAAACGCTGCCAGCTTTTCATCTATCGTTATGGATTCTCCTACTGTGTAATAATTTTGGCAATTTTGTGCAAAGTTTTCAAAAATCTCTCTGATTGGTGCCAGCTTATCAATATCTCTTCTTGAAGCACGATCTGTAACATTATCGAATCTCAAGCATCTCATGAGAAACAAAAAAAAAAACGTTTATATGACATTGCCCGATGAAATACATCAAGTCCAGATCCATCTGTAGCCCAAAGATCCCTCACATTTGCATGAGAGAATTTATGTAGACCACCAAAATATAGTAAACCTGTAAGTGCTTTTACTTCAATTACTGTAGTTCCTTTAGCATCGCGATCTCTCTGAAACTTTTCAGCTATTTCTTCGATATAAATATTTGTATATTTTACTAAATTTGACAATATACAGGGTGATTATAATTAAAGTCCGAGTTTCAAAACGCTCCAAAAAACTAACCACTCGTTAGAATGGCGTCAAAATTTTAGCGACAGATGACACTGTAAGCGTCAGAATTTCGACTACAAAGGACAAATCGTAAAACAACGGCTAAGGCGTAAGTTACACGATATAAACCAACTGTATTGTTCAGTGTGCATGACTGTACGCGTGTGATACTGTTAGTTACGTAAGCCCGTCCACCACGGCAAGGTCGTACCACATCGGAAGGGAAAAATCGGTTTTTAATTGTCCTGAGGCCAAAAACCGCATAAAAAACATCCATCGAATCGGTTTTTAAGTTTGGCGAGACTGGCGCAAAACATGTTCAATATGCTGTCCGCCGTTGTGGGCAACAAGATTAAATCGGGAAACAGCATGTACCACAACCGATCGAAGTGTATCCGGGGTCAAGTTCAGAATGTGTTGCGCAATACGTGTCTTTCATTCAGCTACGTTGGCAATTGGGGTACTTAACGCAGTATCTTTCAGATAACCCCACAGCCAGAAATCACACGGATTAAGATCAGGTGATCGGGCCGGTCAGGCTGTAGGGAAATGACGACTGATAATTCTAGCATTTCCAAAATTCCGCCTCAACAACTGCTTCACTCGATTTCCAATGTGCGGAGGAGCGCCATCTTGCATAAAAATGAGACTATCCAGACATTCACGCTGTTGCAGATCTGGAATGACGTCATTACACAAAAGAGACTCATAGCGCTGACCATTGACGGTAACGGTAACAGGACTTAAAGCACCCGTCTCCTCGAAAAAATACGGCCCTATAATAAATGATGCCGTAAATCCGCACCACACAGTGACTTTTGCAGGATGAAGTGGTACTGGGTTCGTTGCGAGTGGATTTTCTGTTGCTCATATTCGGCAATTCTGTGTATTGACATATCCCATCAGGTGGAAATGGGCTTCGTCTGTCCACAGAATTTTCCACGGCCAATCATTGTCCACTTCCATACGAGCAAGAAATTCCAAAGCAAAATTTTTTCATCATTTTCACCAGACCTCTCAAAGTCATCGGTCCAGCGCCTTTTTTCATACCCTTGAGAGTCCTGAACTTCTGCAGAGCCACTGGTGCAGAATCACCGTTATTGTAATAAAGCTTTACAAGCAGAGCACGATCCTTCATTGAGACACTCATGGCCAACGTCTGAGAAGCGAAATGAGGAAACGCCGTTTACCCAACGCTTTCATAGCACCTGAAATTGTCGTGCGCATGCCAGGTATTTTAATTTATATATATTGACGCTTACAGCGCCATCTGTCTCTCAAATTTGGAACTTTTTTTGGTTCATGTTCTTTCCCCCTTCTTCTATAATACGCTGTTAAATTTTGCCGCCCATTCTAACGAGTGGTTCGCTTTTTAGAGCGTTTTGAAACTCGGACTTTAATTATAATCACCCTGTATTTTCATCGATTAGCATTAGTAACGAAACAACTGGAGTTGACACATTTTTAGCTTCTATTATATTTCCCGGTAACTTCGTTATAATATTTCTAGCGTGAGTTCTAATATTCTGACGATATTTCTTTTTATACCACTTTGTACATTTATTATTCCCTAAAAAGTACTCTTCGTCCAAATTATCTTATAAATATTCTGATTCTATATCTTCTGATTCTAAATATTCTTCAGAAGAAGTTTCATGGGGACTGAAATCTTCATGATCGCTTAACTCTTCACTTACTTCACTTAATGACGATTCTTTAGTAGATACTTCAGCTAATAAAGTTTCTAAAAGTTTCATTTCATCGGCATAATTCAACTGACGAAGCATTTTGACGCTGATATTTTTAAAATTTGCACTCCATAATAATCATACTACGAAGCGCGCTGGGTCTTAAAAGCCCGCCGACTGAATTTCTCTTACAGTAGAATCCACTAGACTGAAGGAATGTTTTTCCTTCGAAAGAGTGTGAGCTTCAATACAGCTACACCGGACCACGCCTACTTCAGTCGAAAGGGGGTGATAGGATTAGTAATTTTTCGCACCTGCGGGCCTTTTAGGCCCTGCGCGCGCGCTGCCGGGTTAAATGATTATCTAGAGATAGGTCCAAAATTGCAGCCGGAAATATCTCCTTTATTATTAAAGTTAAGAATGAATCCAATTACTTTTAGTGCTGATATCGAAAAAATGTTTAGGCAAATTCTCATTAATCAAAAGCATGTTGATTATCAACGCATTCTTTGGAGATTTAATTTAGAAGACACTAAAAATCATATAGGCTGTTGAACGTTACATACGGTTTTCCTTGTGTACCTTTTCTGGCCATTAGGGCATTACTCGAGTTGGCCATTGGTAACGAAAAATATTATAAAAAAACATGCCAGATTATTCGAGATGAAATATGCGTTAATGATCTTCTTTCTGGATCCGATTAACCGGAAAACGCCCAGGTTTTAGTAACAGAACTAATAAGCAGTATGCAAAACGGAGGTTTCAATCTACGAAAGTGAAAGTAATCGAGAAGTAATAAGTCACTTACCTGATGAAATCAAGGCTTCCTCGAAAAAGGTAATTCAGGAAAATGATAATATTAAAGTTCTCGGTTTACTTTGGGATTCTTCGAAAGATGTTTTGCAAATTCGTTTTGATGATTTAAAGGATGTAAAAACAAAACGAGATTTGTTAACTGTAGTGGCTACAATATTTGACCCTCTGGGTTTCCTAGCTACTACAACAATAAAGTTAAAAATTATGATGCAAAATCTTTGGAGGGACAAGATTTCTTGGGTTGAAGAAATCTGAGATTTAACACAACATGTTTGGAATGAATTTTCATCTGAAATGCATTTTTTTAAATCGTTGGAAGTTCCTAGATACATGATTTTTTTTAATCAAGCTGATGTTCAAATTCAACTAATTGGGTTTTGCGATGGCTCAAATAAAGCTATGGTGCTGTTACCTATTTACGTCTTGTTACACTTGAAAAGGTATTCGTCAATTTGATTACTGCTAAATCAAAAGTAAATCCTATAAAACCTCAAACATTCACACCTCTTTTACTAGCAAAGTTATGTTCTGCCATTATCGACACATTACTAAACTTTGACAATACTTATCTGTGGCCAGATTCACAGATAGTTCTTAGTTGGCTAATTGCACCACCTTTAAAGGGAAATCAGTTTGTACTCAATCGATTATGTCAAATACAAGCATTAATGCCTTCTAATGAGTGGAATCATATTCCAGAAATTTTAAATTCTGCAGATGTAGCTTCTAGGGGAATTCCCCAACAAATGCTTCTTAATCATTCTCTGGAGTGGCATGAGCTCCATGGCTGCTGTCAAATGAGCAAATCCCAATACCATAGTTCACTGCTTCGATTTCAGAGTTAACTCAAGTAATTGATTCTGTCATTAATGTAACGCAAGTAAATGCACCTCCAGACTTTCTTAAGTTTCTAAAATCTAAGCTGTCAAGAGTCACAGTCTATTGTCTCAGATTTATCTATAATGCTGGACATAGTACATCGAAAAAATTTGGAAATCTAAATTCAGAAGAAATCTCTAATTCAGTTCGATGTATCGTAAAATTAGTGCAAAGTTCTTAACTCTATAGAGAGTTTAAATTGCTAAAAGAAAAAAGCCCTTACCCAGCAATAGTAAATTTTTATCAATAAATGTATTTTTAGATTCGAGTGATATAATTTGAGTAGGTGGTCGTTTGTCACAACATCAATCACTAAGTTTTGATAGAAAATATCCAATGCTGCTCCCAAAGAATCACTTTGTTACTAAGTTATTAATAAAGAATGTACATGATAAACATATGCACGCAGATACACAGCTAGTACTTTCTATTATACATCAGCAGTAGGGTGGAGCGAAAAAAAAATTTTTTTGAAAGTCAAAAATGGGTAGGTGCCAAAAGTTGCCTTTATACTAGCACATCAACTGCGTGAAATTTTACCGCTGAAAAAAATGGCTTAAGCCTGCGCTTTTGCTCCAAAAATCGAAATTTTGGGTAAAATTTGTCATTTTTTGACATTTTTTCAAAAAAATTGAAAAAATCCTACAGAGCTGGTTAGTATTTAAAAGTGGTGCTTAGACCTTTATAATTATCTGCTTAAAATATTTAAACTATAAAACAATATGTTTATTCCCTATAGCTGGAGCAAAACAGACAACTTTTAGTAAGAAAACAGTATTACCATTCTGTTGGGTCATACAACGAATTGTTGTTTTTAATACAGCTCTTGTTTTCAAAACTACCTTCGACATGCGTGTTGGAGGTGGCTATATTTCCTATACCACCCGGCCCAACTATACGATCATCTTAGTACAGTGTTTTATTTATACATTGATTTGTGATTTTCTTTATAAAAATTTGGCAAGTTTTCGATGCTTCCACCTTGTTCATCTGTTCTTTGCATCCCCATGCTGCTGTAACTATCTTCATGTATATTTTTACAGTTTATACAAAAACATGACAAGCAGAGTAATGTACGGGAATATTATTAAAGGGATCTATTCGGCCATCTATTATATTTATCAAACTTGCATTCAGTTGATGAATAGTGATTGGAAGTTCTGTTACCACAACATTTTTTCAGTCAATTGTATTTTTTTACGTAATAATTTGCTTCAAAGATGATTTCAGATATTTCAACTATAAGTATGCCATCATTTATTCTACTTTTGCATTTTTTATATGTTGAGAAGCGAGCTGTTTAATATGATGGCGATCGTCAGAGAGAATTGCAATGAAAAGTGGTTCTCCATGTGTAAAGCAACCGCTGTTGTAAATAACCTTTTTTTTGCATTAGTTTTATACCGTTTTCTAAGTGTTTTCGTATCCAGGTAATTTCGTATTAACTTTTAGATCCCCTTTTTATGAATGGACAACATTTGATGGTGAAATGTCCTGGGCATAAACTTATAATGCATAGTACTTTATGAGGGAATGTACGGATTCTAATTGACTATAAGTGCTCATTTAAAATTAGGAGAATTTTATTTGTCACTGTGAACCATTTTGCATGGGGTAAGCTTAGAATTGTGTATAATATTGAATCATTCTCTACTTCAACTCCAGTGAATTTCCTCTGCGTCAATTATTAGAGAAGTCGATATAAAACGTTCTAAGCTACATGGATTCACTGGATTAATAAGGAAATTCTTTGTCTACGTACTATTCACTTCCTATTGCAATTTTTTTTTAATATAAAATAGAGAATAATTTTGAAAAATTATTTTCTCAAATTAAGAAAAAGATACTCAGAACAGACTAGAAATTTCTGTTGGAAATTGGAAAGCTAATTCATAAGGAAAGCTATTTCTCAGAAAGAATGGGGAATAGGAATTTAGAAAACATCTCACACAAAAGACAGCTCATAAAGTTAATAAAATTTTCCGCTTTATATAAGCACAGATTGGCAATGAGCGTCTATATGTTCACTCACAAAATGTATAATCCAAGTTGCTGGGATGTTTTATACCAAATGTACAACACACCTGAATAATAGATCTAAAATCTTATATGAAATTACTAGACTACGGAACAACACAGGAAACGACATAAAGCATGCTAAAACTTCTTTAGAAATATTGTTGTTTTATAAGCAAATTTTGTTTGCAATCCTCTGTGACGATCGTCATAATATTAAACAGCTAGCTTCTCAGCATATATTCAATGTAATAGGTTCAATAAATGATGACATACTAGAAATTGAATTCATACAATCAATTATTAGGCAAATCATTGCATATAAAATGTAATTGTTTGAAATAATGTTGTAACAGAACTTCCAATCATAATGAACTAAATGCATGAAATTTTAATGAAGATAATAGACTGCTGAATAGGTTCAAATAAGAACATACCCAATACACTACTCAACTTCTCTTCTGTTATACATGGTATAAAAATATACGTGCAGCAGGTCACACCAGCATGATCCAAATCATCCAAAGTCAGTGAATACAAAGAAAAGATAAATTACTTTGATATATAGAAAACTTATACTCGTCTTCGGGAAAAAAAAAAATAACAATTCAAAACATAAATAAAACACTGGGCCTAGATGATTGGGTAGTTGGACGGGTGGGATAATGCAACCACCTCTATGAGTTATATACACAGTAGTTTTGAAAGCAGCTAGGTAAGAAATGCATTCAAAACAACATTTCGTTGTATGCTCCAATAGAGAGGTTAACGCTGATTTTTCACAAAAAGTTGTCAGATTTGCTCCAATTATACAGACTACAGATATTGTTTAATAGTTTAAATATGTTAAGCAGATAAATATAAAGGTCTAAGCAACACTTTTAAATACTAACCAGCTCTGTAGGAAGTTTTTAAATTTTTTGAAAAACTGTCAAAAAATGACAAATTATACCAAAAATTTCGATTTTTGGAGCAAAAGCGCAGACTCAAGCCATTTTTTTTCAGCGGTAAAATTTCACGCAGTTGACGTACTAGTATAAAGGCAACTTTTGGCACCTACCCGTTTTTGATTTTCAAAAAAATTTTTTTTCGCTCCACCCTAATCAGCAGTATTGGTTTCTTAATGGTCGTTCTACGGTACGACAACCGCTCTACAAGTGTGTGCTTTGCAAATGACTAAAGACTCAAACTGGTCAACAAATGATGGGAGATCTTCCCGTTGACAGAATCACCCTAATTCGTCAATTTTTCAAGGTTGGTGTAGGTTTTGCTGGTCCCTGCTTAACTAAGCCAAATATGCCTAGAAGTAAGATAAAAATAAAATCTTACATATTAGTATTCGTCTGAATGTGCACTAAGGCAGTGCATCTGGAAGTGGTATCAGACTTGTCTGTGCAAGCCTTCCCAGGAAACACTTATCTTTCGGGACATGATCGGACCGCAGCTGGCAGTGTCGTTTGTGTGTCGGCATGGATACAGTGGTTTCGGTAAAGTGTCGGCAGCATGTCGTCAACTGAAACTTAAGAACCTGCTTTTACAGCAGCCGGTTATCGTAAACGGTCATTTTATGATTTTATATCGGCAAGCGACTTATACCGGCAAGTGATGCAGGACCGATACATAATTTCTGACAGCGGTCCAATTAGATTTGCCAACATTGGACCGAATTAAGAATTTTTACTCTTTACCGGCATTTATTTTTTTCTTTTTCTAAATTTTGTTTGAGTTATTTTGACAAGATATCTAAATTTCATGTATTATATATAAAATGCTAATAGGCATTAACAGAAAAATTTTCAAGGATTGCCAATATTTATTTATATATTTATTTTAATTCATTTAAAATAGGATTTACAATTATTTGAATTTGCAGAAAACATACTTTAATCGCTCCTTAATATTATTTTCTGATTATGTATACATTTTAAAAGAAATGTTCTTTTTTTAAACAAACTATTGAAAATGTTTAAAATTATTTTACAAGCTATAAAAATATATGAATTCTACCCAGCTTTTAGCCTTAAAATTTAAAAGAAATATTGAGAACCCTCATTCCTCCTTAAAAAAATTACCAAACGAAAATAAGTAATATTGACACATTTTCAATAAAAATATATTCTACAGTAAATCATCAATAATTACACAAAATAGTTTTTTTAATAAAAAATGATTAATTACAAACTTATTTTCTTCTTTTTTTTTCTTTGTTTCAAATACATATTCTACCATCTAACACGTTTAATTACAATATAATTCCTAACACAAAAATTGTATCGATGAATAAATGTTTAAATTCACCGATTTTATTAAATACAAAATATTCTTAAATTTACAGATATATTATGAATTTTCCTCTATTATAAAAATTATCTACCTAAAGAAAATATATTGATATAAATTAATATTTTTGTTTCATTTTTAAATTAAAAATATGAATAAAAAACAAATGACATAAAATTAATTCTTGATCTAATTAAAATTTATAAATTACCAACATACTATTTATTAAAAAAAAGCTTTTCCACGTTAAAAATATATGATTTTTAAATTAATGCGATGCATGTACTTACATTATTAATCCTAATTAAAAAAAATTAATTAACGAAAAACCTCTAAAAATATTCCTTTTATTAAGTACATAATTCTTAAATTCGCAAGAAAAATAATTTTATTTGCTTTAATTAATTCCCTATGATAATTATTTCATTCATTTTAATATTAAGTTAATATTAAATTTAGTTTATTTCAGTTTAAAAGAATTACAAAATAATTAAATTAGTAATATATAAATAAATAATATTACATTAATTAATAATACGCAAATAAAAATAATATAAAAACATATCAAAATTGCAACTTTTCCATCGACTATTTACCTACAATGACAAACGCATCCCTTAACGAAATGCTTACCTCTTATGACAACATAAAATCTCCCTCAACGGGGCTCAGTGGTGTATTGGTTAAAGCTCTCACCCTCCGTCCTTGGGAACCTGAGGTCGAGCCCAACATCATCCTACGCTGAAATACATTTTGGGGATTTTTAACAAATATAGTTCCAAGATCAATCATAGATGGGGCCAGCAACACTGTTTTTTTCATTTTATGCTGGGGAGGCCATAGCGGACCGGTTATGTGCCTGACAGTCGGGCAGCAGTCATCCGGCGTTTTAAAAAAGATACGGAGCCGATACGGCTGACTGTATCGTGCCGATATCGTCAGTAACGGCAAAGTGTCAGTGGACTGATTGTTTACCGATAGCTTTGTGTTTGCTGGGTTATTAGCAGCCTTAAAGACGTTTATTGTACGTAGAGGCCTACCGCCTGATATATATTCAGATAATGGAAAAAATTCATAGGTCTAGCTATTCAATTAAAGCAGCTATTCCAATATTTGAGGGAAAGTGAAATTAAAGATTTCCTTTCGAGCCAAAAAATAAATTGACATTTCATTCCTCCATATGAGCCTCACTTTGGTGGGCTATAAGAGGCAGCTGTAAAGCCTACAAAAAATCATCTGTTAAAGACATGTAAATCCAGTATTTAAAATTTTGAAGAACTATCCACTCTGCCTTGTCAAATTGAAAGTTGTATAAATTCAAGATCTCTAACGCCGATGTCATCAGATCCGCGTTCATTGACGCCGGGTCATTTCTTAATCGGAGCACCGCTCTTTGATATTCCAGAAGCTTTTAATACACGAGCTCTATCATCAAATACTCGTTGACGCCTGATTGAAAAGTCTAAGAATCAGTTTTGGTATAGATGGTCATGATAATATCTTCAGCATCTCCAACAGCGTCCTAAATGGACTAATCCAAGTGTTAATCTGCGAGAAGAAGACATGGTGATAGTTTATGACCGATTCCTGCCCATGAGATGAAAAATGGGCCGTATTTTCAAAACTTTCCCAGGACAGAACAATCGTATTCGTGTGATTTAGGTAAAAACAGCCGACGGCGACATCAAACGTTCCATTACAAAAGTGTTCCCTCTACTGCCGGGGGCGGAGGATGTTTAGTCTTGAGAAATGACACTAGAGTTTTAGTACTGAATAATGATACGAGATGTCAGCACCAAACATTTTGACACTCAAAAGAAGAGATTTATTAACTTTTAATTAATTATTATTTCTTATTATTTTTAACTCATCTGTAATTTTAAATTCCTAATATGTTTTTCATATATATTTTGCACTTTATCATCTATAATTCATCTTTTTAGATATATTGTATTTTTTGTTCCGCTGTATTGTTTTTCGACCGCGGGACGTGTTAGAACAAATGTTGAAAAGTATGTTTAAAAGATCTCAAGTCTACTATTATTCTATTAAAAATCTCTCAAATTCCAGCTAATCATCATTATTTGTGACTTTATCTGACTTTATTTGTGATTTTATCAAACCCTTCATTAAAAGGTATATAATCATCAAAAAAAAAAATCTTAAAATAGTTTACAAGAGATCAATGATTCCAAAAACAGAAGACTGGGATAACGTAAGCGATACTTGTGAACTCCGTCAACGAAGAATGTTCTACAGGTAATATCTCAATACCTTTTGATTATGGTAAATGAAATCTCTTTTAATTCATTTTAAAATCTCTACAGAACTTTTTTATGACAAAAATTTGATCCTTTAATCTTTTTTTAATGTAAAAGGATTTCTCAGACTTAATTATTTTTTTACTCTTCTCCAATCTTAATAAAAGTTCTTTTTTTATGTAATGAAAATCATATGTTACGGAACAGAACGTGAGGGAAAGGATGACGATTTTAATAAAGCCCGGGTTAGCCAAATATAACTTCATTAGATGCCACAAAGGTTTTTGTTTGTTAAGAGGGTGTTTACGATGGAGATCATGACATCATATCGTGTGATCTCCGCTGATGCAATATTGCGAGAAAGATACCTTATCACAAGAGATGATTTTCCCGATTGGGTCGTCTTTAAATCACGTGATATAACGTCCCTAAAAATAAAAAGCTTTCTGGGATTCTAATGAAGTTGGCCGCGGTTGAACGATGTCAAAACTATTTCGGGAATCACTGATTTATACATTAAAAAAGCCTTGTCGGCTTGGCCTATAGGCGGAGATAAATTTCAAAGAGTACTTTTTAATAACAAAAACTAAAATATACTTAGAGATAAACCTAATTTAAGAACTTTATTTAGCCGTTTTTGAATTTTTTATTTCAATTATCTGTAAGAACTTGTTTTATCAGGATCATCTTAAGCGAAATTTGACTCAAATGCCTATTTCGAAGGCATACATTAAAAATATTCTGACTTTATTAAAAAAATCGTCCAATACGGCATATTATATATTTCCTAAATAAGAAAAACTGTCAATTGAATGTTTGAGAGCAAAATTGAATTTAAAAATGAGTCATTAAATGTCCAATTTATTATTTAAATACATCCTCAATTCTACAATTATGATCGCTTCGGAAAATTTTGTGCGAAGTACCCACTTTGACAGTTTTTTTTAATATAATCAGTCTTTATGAAAAACCTGAGCAATACGGCTCATGGTACAGTTCCTAAATGACATAACCTACTAATTGGATGTGTTTAAGAGCAAAATTGAATTCAAACATGAGTCATAAAATAAGCAATTTGTTACTTGAATACATTCTCAATTTTTTAATCACGATCACTTCGGAGAATTCTGTTCAAAATACCAGATTTGGCAGACTTTTTTGAAATATATTCTGTCTTTATCAAAAAGATGGTCAATACTTCACATTATATAGTTCCTAAATAAGAAGATCTAACAATTGGATGCGTTTGAGAGAAAAAATCGATTTAAAAATGAGTAAAAAAATACGCAAATTGTTATTTCAATACATTCTATATTTTTCAATCACGATCACTTCAAGAAATTCTGTTAAAAATATCCAATTTTGGAGCTATTTTTGAAACATATTCTGCCTTTATCAAAAAATTAGCCAACACGTCACATTATATAGTTCTTTAAAAAGAGACCCTGGCATTTGGATGTGTTTAAAATCAAAATTTAGTTTAAAAATGAGACAGAATATAAGCCATTTGGATTTTAGGTTTTTTTCTTCAAGTCCTATTTTTTATTTTTGTTATTTTTATTTATTTATTTATTGTTATAAGAAATGGGCCTATGAAAAATTATAAAATATAACTATAAAATATAAAAGTTGTTTATATTATTGAGATGAGGAAAGATAAATTTAATTGGATTTAATAATTTAAGAATCGACGAAGTTATGATTTTTTTTTCTTTTTCCACACCCTTTTCTTTTTTTCGTTTTTAATTTTTGTATCGGTAAGAGTTAGTCCTATCATAAACTTCAAAATACAAAATTTTAGAAGAACATTTATATAAAAAAATAATTCATTGGATATCATATTTATGAATTGACAAAGATATGATTTCTTTTCCCCAAAAATCCTATTTTTTTCGCTCTTTAAGACCATATATAATTTATCAAAAATCTGTCATGCATAAAATTTAGGCCCATTTTTTAGAAGTAATATAAACTTTAAACTGATTCCATAGCTATTTTAATTAAGAAGTTATGGATTTTTTTCTGTTTTCACAAATCCTCCATATTTCGACCCCCTTGGACCGATTTTGCTCATTAACGAAATTGATAGAGATTTTATACTCCTTGATTTTATGCATTGGTTTGTAAGAGATCGGAGCAGATTTATAGAAGTAATTGTGTCCATAAAAAATGATATGCAGGGTGTCCCTAAACAAATGGTATGTACGCTAGGGGGTGATAGAACACATCAAGACGAGTAATAGTAAATGGGAAACCAAGGCGTTTTCCAAATCCCAAACGTTTTCCAAAGGAGATAGTCGTCTAAATTTCAAAGCCATCTAAGGGTCTAAAATTTCAAATACACATAAAAAACGGAAAAATTGGTCGATTGATTTGCGGTTTTCACTAAAACTGTTCTCTATGTTGGTATTTTCTTGAAAATAAATTACACTGCTCAAAACAATTAAAAGATATTGCAGTTTTAGGTGGATTTTGTAACAGGGAAACTTTTTAGCTGACTGATACATGGTCGACAGACATAGTAGATTATATGAGAATAAATTACACATGTTTGGCAGAAAAAAATGAATTTTATTGTGCATTTGTGTACAAAAGGAAAAAAAACACAATTTGTGCATATGAGAAAAAAAGAATAAGAAAAGGTGTTTTCTTCAAAGAAAATCATTTTCAATAGGGGGTATGGTTTCCACGGGTGGCCAGCAACGTTGAACACCTTTGAGGCATGGACTCAATGAGACTATAAATGACGAGTTGGGGTATTCTGCCCCACTCTTCCAGAAGAGCTCTTTCCAGGTCTTGGAGCGTTTGTTGGGATTGTTGGCGGCCAGAAACTCGTCTTCCTAGAGCGTCCCAAACGTGCTCGATTGGATTCATGTCTGGAAAACACGCTGGCCATTCCATTCGAACGATTCCTTCCTCGAGAAGGAAATCCTCCACCAGGTTTGCACGATGTGGCCTGCAGTTATCGTCCATTAAAATAAAGTTATCTCCGATTGCTGCAGCGTAAAGGACTACAATAGGTCTGAGGATCTCATCCCTATATCGGCGACCAGTCACGGCTCCATCTCGAATGATGTAGAGGTCAGTGCGCCCGTGAATGGAGATGCCACCATAGCCCAACACTCCTCCACCGCCAAATCTGACACTTTCGTGCACAAACGCAGGATTATTCCTACTGCCACGGTCCCTCCAGATGAAAATATGCCTATTATCCGGATGCATAGAAAAACGGGACTCGTATGAAAACAGAATATTGCTCCATTCATTTCTTCTCCAGTTAACATGCTCGGTTGCCCACTCCCTGCGGTCGCGATGATGCCTTGATGTTAATCTAACACATACCATCGGTCGGCGAGCTTACAGACCTACAGCATAGAGCCGGTTTCGCCCAGTCTGAGTTGAAATCGTGGTGCCTATAACCGAGTGAAGCTGTTGTATGAGAAGAGTAGCGTTCATGTTTCGGTGTCTCCGAGCTGTTAACGCTAAATACCGATCTTCATTGGGCGTTGTTGCCCGTCTACGACCTTTTCCTGGTCTTCGGCCTGCACATCCACTCTCCAGAAAACGGTTCCAGATCATGGAAATGACACTTTGTGACACTCCAATGGCTTGCGCTACTTCGGCTTGAGTTTGGCCCCCTTCTAACCTACCAACAATTCTCCAAGCTTCTGAATCTGTCAAATGACTTCGCTGAGACATCGTACTCATCGAAACAAAGCAACCACTGAATGCCGATCACCCTTGTCTTCATTCTCTTTTATCCAGTTGAAAGTCAAATTTCATTCGCTGCCGCTGAAGCGACGTTTTTGACGTCGAACTCAAAATTTGCATACTCCACTGTTTGAAAACCAGAAAAATTGGCATTTGTGATTCTCTTCTTCTATTTTCGGCCAAAAAAATTTCGTTTATATCTTTATTTTATATAAAACTTCAAATATCCTTTAATTGTTTTGAGCAGTGTACAAAGATAAATTTCGAACTTGAATAGAGAGATAAATTTCGAACTTTAGACTTTGAAGCAATGAAAAACTATTTTTTGCTGTGATTTTTTGCATCTCATTAAATGATTTCGTAAGCTTAGGCTTAAACTTAAATTTTGAGCTCAAAACCTGAATACTTGAAAGCTGTTAAGTAGCACAAACTTAACTGAGTTCAGAGGGTTTAAATTTCAAATGATTATAAAAAACAGAAAAATTGGTCGATTGATTTGCGGTTTTCACTAAAACTATTCTTTATGTCGGCATTTTATTGAAACTGAACTATAAAGATACATTTCAAAATTTGCCGATAGAGGGCGTTTTAAATTTTGGATTAACGAAATAATCCATCCAGATACTATTTGTTGTCGTTATTTTCTGCATCTGATTAAATGGTTTCGTAGGCTTAGATTTAAACTTAAATTTTGAGCTCAAAATCTGAATAGTTGGGAGTGGTTAAGAAACACAAACTGAACTGTGTTCAGAGGGTTTAAATTTCAAACGAAACGCAAAGCTATAAAAAAAGTGGAAAAATTAGTCTATTCGTTTGCGGTTTCTGCTAAAACTACTCTTTAAATCAGTGTTTTCTCGAAAATAAATTTTAAAGATAAATTCCACAAAATGCCGATAGAGGGCGCCTTAGACATTGGAGTAGCGTACAATAATTTTTAACACTTATTTTTTTAAATCTCATTAAATGCTTTCAAATGCTTAGATTTAAATTTTGAGATCAAATTCTGAGTCGTTGCGAGTGTTTATGTAGCGCAAAAGTGAACTGTGTTCGAAGGGGGGACGGATTTAAATTTCAACTATTGAACACGCTTTAGTTTGCGCTTTTTAACCCCTCCCAACGATTCAGCATTTGAGTTCAAAATTTAAGTTTAAATCTAAGATTTTGAAAACATTTAAGAAGTTTTGGAAAGCATTTAATTAGATACAAAAAATAACGGTAAAAATTTGTTGTTAGTTACTCTGAAGTTTAAGGTGCCCTCTAGCGGATTTTTTTGAAATTTATCTTTAAAATTCATTTTCAAGAAGATACTGACTTAAAGAATAGTTTTATTTTAAACCGCAAACGAATCGACCAATTTTTCCGTTTTTTTATTATCATTTGAAATTTGAACCCTCTGAACACAGTTCCGTTTGTGCTACTTAATCAATCCCAACTATTCAGATTTTGATCTCAAAATTTAAGTTTAGGTCTAAGTTTACAAAAACTTTTTATCAGATGCAAAAAATAATGTAAAAAGTAGTTGTTCGTTACTCCAAACTTTAAAGTGCCCTCTATCGGCATTTTTCGAAATTCATCTTTATAACTCATTTTCAATAAAATACCGACATAAAGAATACCGTTAGTGAAAACAGCAAATCAATCGACCAATTTTTCCGTTTTTTATAATCATTTGAAATTTAAACCCTCTGAACACAGTTATGTTTGTGCTACTTAACCGTTTCCAACTATTCAGATTTTGAGCTAAAAATTTAAGTTTAAGTCTAAGCTTACGAAACCATTTAATGAGATGCAAAAAATCACGGGAAAAAATAGTTTTTCATTACTTCAAAGTCTAAAGCGCCCTCTATCGGCATTTTTAGAAAATTATTTTTATAATTTATTTTCAAGAAAATACCAACATAAAGAATAATTTTAGTGAAAACCGCAAATCAATCGACCAATATTTCCGTTTTTTATGTGTATTTGAAATTTTGGACCCCAAACATTAATGGCTGCTATCTCCTTTGAAAAAAGTTTGGGACCTTTGGTTTCCTATTTACTATTACTTGTCTTGATGTATTCTATCACCCCCTAGCGTATATACCATTTGTTTAGGGACACCCTGTATATATATATATATATATATACATATATATATACAATCCCAATTTCGTGAAAATATTTAATAAGCACCAGGTGCATAATGTATAAACATTATTAAAAACAATAAACATTAAAATAACAATATTGAACAATATAAGTTTTTAGGTAATTTATTTTATAAAAATAATTATCCAAGTAAATTTTTAAGATATTACGTAAAGTTACTTTTCAATAAATGGCAACTTTTTGGATTGGAGGCGTAGCCGAGAGGAATGCTGCCTTCTGGAGTATTGTTACATGAAGCGGTCATCTGAAAGTCTACAAGGTAGAAAGGATGACTGTGGATGAAATAACGTACAGAAAGAAGACACGACCGGAAAGAAAAGGCTTTGTTGTTTGAAATGTGGATTGGTCTTCGTTTGAGTTAGTTTTTGTCACCTGCTGAAATTAAAAGGCCGAGCTTATGCAGTAAGTTTAACTTTTGTGCTAATGAGCGGGTTCAGGCGGAGGTGTGGCATTTGCTTGCATTTTATACTATAATCAATTAAGATTTCATAAATATAAAGGTGTATTCTTTAAATGGTTTATTACGATTCAAAATATTCAACATATAAGTAAAGCTTATTTATTTGAATTGATCTTTAAATGATTTTTGAAATAATTTTGAGTGACTTTTGAGTACGTCATTTTCATATTTAATGCAAGGTTTTGCCAGATCACACGAAACCTGCTGATTAAGCTTTATTTTAACAGCGGGGAGAAGGTTAAAGCCATTCCGCCTGCTGATGAGTGATGGCTTTTGGTTCTGCGGGTGATTTTATATTATTTTTTATATTGTTCAATATTGTTATTTTAATGTTTATTGTTTTTAATAATGTTTATACATTATGCACCTGGTGCTTATTAAATATTTTCACGAAATTGGGATTGTATATATATATATGTGTTGCAATTGATGAGTGCTGCAATGGCGCCTACGGTCGCAATATCTACATACTGTTAGCAAACATATATATATACATATATGTAAAGAGAGAGAGAGATAGGTAGATAGTTTTAAATTATTTTACTCATGGTAGTTTTGGGGTCTAGGTGTTATGATCGCCGTAGATCTGCAAAAATGTTTCAGAAATTTCAACATAAAAGCGACCACAATAGATCGTATTTCGTACGAAATCTACCTAAACTGTTGAAAGTGAATGAATTTTTGCAGTAGACGCAATATTCATATCAAACGAGGGGTTCACGTACTAATTTCATATTCATCATAAAAGAACAATTTGTTCCAAGTATGCTGTTAAAATTTTCAAAACAACTAAGATTTCCTGGAAAACAAATCATACTTTTAAGCAATGAAAACTTTGAATGACTATTCAGAAAGTGGAAACAAGACATGACAAACTTATATTATGAAATTATCCAAATATGGATTTTTTAACCACACATTTTGCAACATTTCACTTAAAAATAACTAAAGTGCTTATGCATTGACACATAAAATAATGTAGGGGGAACTGGGGCACATTGATACATGGCGCACATTGATACACCCCCTGTACCGCTCACAGGGTAATTACAGGAAGTTTCACAACAGCTTCAAAAGTTGATGCTAGTGCACTCAACTACATACAGAAAGTCTTGGAATGATTCAATAGTTTGATGAAATTTACGGATGATTTATTGTTTTTGTAGGTGAAAAGTAAATTTCAGTTGTACAATTGAAATGGTATTATACAACTGTTCCAGTATTTTCAACCGAAAAGTATACACTCCCTGGCAGGTAAGGAACTACACTTATTAGTTCCTCATTTTTGATCGTTGATAAATTATGAAGGGTTGGATTTGAGACTCATTTTATTCAAAATGGCTGTATGGGGCACATTGATACAACCTAAATATTTTTCTAGTTCATTTTTTCATTACCTTTTATTGTTTTGTTACCGTACTCTCCTTCATCCAACCATTTTTCGTCAAAAATTTCTAATATTTGTTTTTATGGAAGTGAAATAGATCTAATTTCTTTATATTGGAACATTTTATGGATTGTTTTCAATCAGAAAATGTATTAACTTACCCAACACCTAGTGCTTGTGGAACTAACGAAAGAAAGGACGGCAGCCTGAAAAATCTCAAATTAATATCGATTCTCCAGAGAAAAAAAGTATTCTTGACATGAGGAATGTTAAGTAAGAGAAACAAGCTGCAGAACAGCACAGAGTAATTATGTTATAAACAGAATTTTTAACATAATTATCCTTTAAGTTCTGTTTATAAGCCGATTAATAAACAGAAAACCTGGTAATTTTTTCATCTTTCCTAACAAAGAAGATAATGCTGGGGTTGAAGTGCCACATATGACAAAGTTACCACAGCCAACAATGAGACAAGGAACAGCCAGAAAATCAGGTCATTATACATTTCATTTTGATCGCTTTAAAATTGCTTACAAATAAATTGTGGGTGATTTGAATTTCTTTAAATAAATATAAAATGGTTTGCTAACTATTTTTCTGTAAAAAATATACATTGGTGTTATTTTGTCTCAATTTTTCCCAGACGTATCAAAGTGATCCACGAGGTGTATCAATCTGCTCCGGGGATGGGGCACATTGATACAAATGACTTTTTTTGATTTTTTAAAAACTACATGCAAAAATAATGTATAAAACAACGATTATACATTTTATAACACACTACACACGTTTTTCTGACGCCACATGAAAAAAATAATTCGAAATTTCTGCTTTCTGGACAGCAAAAAAATTCTTATAAAAAAGCTGTATCAATGTGCCCCAGTTCCCCCTACGTGTAAAATAATGCTCCTTCGAATATATTATTTTTTTTGTTTCTAATCTGAATTTCATGACTATCGTTTAATAAATTCACGAAAAACTTGTGTTATTTGCTAAGGCAATACAGTACAAAAAAAATAAAGATAACACTTTCTTAAACAAAAATTTATCCTTTTAATCTGGATGATCAATAATATCTTTACAAAAGAGGTCAATGCAACTAAATTTGAAAGGCTTTTTTTTTACTTTGTTTCGATGATAAGAGACGTTTATATTGATCTATTGTCTGGGTTTTTAGAAAAGGCGTATGGACGAAAGTTTTTATAGATTTATCTTCATGTGAACCAACGCACATTGTACTTGCATTCAGAATTTTATTGCTATTATGAGTAACTGTTTTTTATAACTTATTCATATTCCAAGGCTATTTAGATAGATATTGATATTGTGCCAATATTTTAAGCAAAATCCGATAGTTTAGATAGAAAAACTTACTATAGTAAGAATGTTGATAACTATAGCACAAAAGAATCTTCTAATATTTTGAGCTTGAAATGCATGTGAACATTATTATGAAAAATGCTTGTACACAACTTTCTATTATAGATGAATGTAAAAATTTCTTTTGAAAATGAATAAGAAAAGAAGTTATAAACCAATGAAGTAAAGTTTTCTAAAAAATGATATTTTAAATAAGAACATATAAGAACATATACATTTTTCTGTATAAAAAAGAGAATGTACGTTTTACTTTAAGCTCTAAATAATTAAAATATGTATTTTTAAATTTTCTAAAGCTTTTTTTGTTTAAGAATATAAAAATACATTTAATAGAATGTGTGAATTATTAATTTGAGCCTTTAAAAGAAAATACTGATAAGAATAATTAAATAAAAAAAGCCCATTTTTAAAAAATATTGACTATCCTGTAATTAATATAATTGAGACTTTAAACTAACGCAGGAAATTTACATGTTTTTTTTCCCAAAATGGCTAAATAAAAAAAGTCATTTTAATAAGAAATTATATCTGTATTTCTAATTCTGCATTTATATATTAGCGAAAATTATTTTGACAATAATTATGCATTTTAAAAATCCATAATTACATTTATTCTCAATTTGTATTTTCTCTTAACTATATAAGTAACATTTATGCATAGAAATAAAAAAAATAATAAATTCCTCATCAAAAAAGTATGTGGTACTAAGGTCTTCTAGTAGAAATTTGATACCCCAGGTTTCCATAATCTATAGTTAATCCAGGTACTGTTGAATGAATATACAGGTTGTATCTAAACTCTAGGGCAAAACTTTAAGGGGTGATAGTACACATCAAGACAAACAATATTGAATAGGAAACTAAGGGTTCCAAACGTCTTCCGAAGGAGATAGGCACCATTGAAGTTTAGGGTCCAAAATTTCAAATAAACATAAAAAAACGGAACAATTCGTCGATTGATTCGCGGTTTTCACTAAAAATATTCTTTATGTCAGTATTTTCATCAAAATAAATTATAAAGATAAATTTCAAAAAATGCCGATAGAAGGCGCTTTAGATATTGGAGTAACGAACACTTATTTTTTGCCGTTATTTTCTGCATCTAATTAAATGTTCTCAGAAGCTTAGACTTAAACTTAAATTTTGAGCTCAAAATCTGAATAATTGGGAGTGGTTAAGTAGCGCAAATTGAAATGTGTTCAGGAGTTGAAATTTAACCATCCCTCCCACTCGAACACAGGTCAATTTTGCTCTATTTAAACACTCCCAAAGATTCAGAATTTGAGCTCAAAATTTAAATCTCAACATTAGAAAGCATGGGATTTAATTAAATAACAGTTAAATTAGTTGTACCCTACTCCAAAGTCTAAAGCGCCCTCTATTGGCATTTTTAAAAATCTATCTTTATAATTTATTTTCAAGGAAATACTGACATAAAGAATAGTTTTAGATAAAACCGCAAATCAATCGAAAAAATTTTTCGTTTTTTATGTTTATTTGAAATTTTGGACCCTAAATTTTTATCGCGCCTATCTTCTTCGGAAAACGTTTGGGACCCTTCATTTCCTATTTGATAATTTTTTTCTTGTTCTGTACTATCACCCCTTGAAGTTTTGCCCAAGAGTTTAAATACACCCTGTATAAAAAGAATCGCAAATATAATTCCAATAATGTATTCAAAAAAATCAGTCTTACATTGGCTAACTTAATTTTAAAAACTAATTAAAATTTTAACTATAATTCAATAAAACAATTTTAGTTAATTTTATCTTTCTACATTATTGAAAATGTATAAATTTTATTAATCTAATCTGTAGGTTATTGCAAAATGATGTACTTAGCGACATATGAAAAATTGTAAATAAGTGAGATAAAAGAGTAAAAGGATTATCTCATATTATAATTTTTAGTAACAAAATAAAAAAAAAATAAACAAATATACGTTTGTCATATTTATAAAACGGCATCATAATTTTTTAGTTTTATTTGGAAAAAAATATATGAGGGCAAACATGATGTCATTTTAATCAGCAAAGACTAACATAAAAATATTTTATATATTCAATCTATGTATCGTTTAATGCGCAACACATACAGTACAAAGAATACAGATGCTTCCTAATCTAAAAAATATAATGTAACCACAGAAAAAAATACAAATTAACATCTTCAGGGTTACATACGTTAACAAAAATATATAAGAATGTGTTCAGAGTTACAGAAGATGACGGTAATATTTATTTTATTTTTAGAAATCTCAGTAATTAATATATTTTGGAGATTCAAAAAGGAATTTATAAAAACAAAGATTATTTTCTGCGAGAGGCTTTCGGAAGCGTTTCCAAGTGTTTTATTATGATTTATTAATCAGTTCTCTCTAAGTGGAATATACATTTTTCGAATGCTATCAAGTAAGCATTTTTTATTCAACAAACAAACTTTACAAACATGATAAATTAGCAGCTTTAATATTATTATAAAATTTAATAATATTATATATTATTCATTCAGAGTCATTATAATACGACCTTATGAAAACCCTGTGACGTGAAAAATATTCATGTTATGGAAAATTTTTTTAAACTATAATAGCTTCGAAATGACGCAAATTTTAGGTAGATTTCGTAAGAAATACTACCTATTGCAATCGCACCAGTTTATATATCTATCTATCTATCTATCTATCTATCTCTTTATATATATATCTCACGTTTTTATGGACACGATAACTTCTATAATTCTTCACCAATCTCCACCAAACTGGTACATAAAATCAAAGGGGATAAAATCTCGGCTAAGTTCGTTAATGGGCAAAATCGGAGAAGTGGGCTCAAGGGGCGAAAAAAACAGGGGCTTCGAGAGAAAAAAATTCATAACTTCGTCAATTTTCAAAATACCAAGTCCAACTAATTTTTTTGTAAATGTTCTTAAAATTACCTAAAACTTTTGTATCTACAAGTTTTTGATAGGATCAAATTTTACCCATGAAAAAAATTAAAAACGAAAAAAAAATGGCCGTGAAAAAAAGAAAAATCTATAACTCCGTCAATTTTTACGATATCAAATCTGATTAAATTTATTTTACATCTTCTCAAAAATATCTACAACTTTTATATTGACAAGTTTTACATAGGACCAATTCATATAGCAAAAAGAAATTAAACAAAAATAGGAGTTGGAGAAAAAACCTCAAATCCAAACTGCTTATATTCTGACTCATTTTTAAATTCATTTTTGATTTTAAACGCATTCAAATGGTAGATCCTCTTATTTAGAAACTGTATAAAGTGACGCACTGGTCAATTTTCTGCTAAAGACAGAATATATTTCAAAAAAGGCTACCAAAAGGGGTATTTTGAACAGAATTTCCCAAAGTCATCAGGATTGAAAATTTAAGTTCAAATAAGAAATAGCGTTTTTTTCTGACTCGTTTTTAAATCCATTTTTGTTCTCACACGTATCCAATTTACAGATCCTCTTATTTAGGAACTATATAACGGGATGAGTTGGTCAGTTTTTTGATAAAGACGGAATATATTTCAAAAAAGGCTACTAAAAAGGGTATTTTGAACAGAATTTTCCGAAATCATCGTGATTGAAAGTTTAAGGTGGTGTTCAAATAAGAAATTGTGTTTTTTTTACTCGTTTTTAAATCCATTTTTGTTCTCAAACGCATCCAATTTATAGATCCTCTTATTTAGGAACTATATAACGGGATGCGTTGGTCAGTTTTTTGATAAAGACGGAATATATTTCAAAAAAGGCTACCAAAAAGGGTATTTTAAACAGAATTTTCCTAAATCATCGTGATTGAAAATTTAAGGAAGTGTTCAAATAAGAAATTGCGTTCTTTTCTGACTCGTTTTAATATCCATTTTTGCTCTCAAAAGCAATTAATTTACTGATCCTCTTACTTAAGAACTATATAATGTGATGCATTGATCGGTTTTTTGAAAAAGACAAAATATATTTCGAAAAAGGCTACCATAAAGGGTATTTTGAACGGAATTTCCCGAAGTCTTCGTGTTTTGAAAATTTAAGGAAGTTTTCACATAGCAAACTGCGTTTTTCATGACTCGTTTTAAAATCCATTTTCGCTCTCAAACGCATCCAAATTACAGATCCTCTTATTTAGGAACTATATACTGTGACGCATTGACCAGTTTTTTGATAAAGATAGAATGTATTTTTAAAAATGCTGTCAAAGTGAGTATTTCGCACAAAATATTCCGAAGCAATCATGATTAAGGATGTATTCAAACAATAAATCGGTTATTTTATGACTCATTTTTAAATTAAATTTTTTTCTCAAATGCATACAACTGACAGTTTCTTGTTATTTCGGAACTGTATAATGTACTGTTTTGGTCGATTTTTTGAAAAAAATTCAGAATTTATTTCAAAATATGTTGTCAAAATTGGCATTTGAGCTGAATTTTTCTTAAGATGATTCTGATAAAACCAGTTTTTGCAGAAAAATGAAAATAAAAATTTTTCATAAACGGCCAAATGAAGTTATTAAACTGGGTTTATCTCTAATCATATATATATATATATATATATATTTGTTGAAATGAGCACTCTTCGAAATCTACCTCCGCCTATAGGCCCAGCCGACAGGGATTTTTTACTGACTGTAAGACTATTCGACATTATAGGCTAAACACTCTAAAGACATAAATTGACTAATCGAAAATTAAAAAAAAATGCTAAAAAATCTTTAAAAATTTCATTGAAATGTATAAATTTTTTAATGCTTTTCCTAAAATATGACGTCATTTTTAGCACTTTCCAACAAAGTTGAAAAGTGCTTATGCTTTCGGTTTGTCTGGCCGTCTGTCCGTCTGGCCGGATGGCCGTCTGTCCGTCTGTCTGCGCTCTAACTCCCGTAAATATACTCGGATTGCTATGAAATTTTTATACGTTATTGAGGTGTACCCTAGCACGAACCCTATTGAAAATGAAGTATCTACCATGATTAGTTTATCTACAGAGAGAATCAAAAGTTTCCCATAACATTATGGCCTATGGGGGAAAATCGTTAATATACTCGGATTGCCATGAAATTTTAGGACGTCATTGACGTTTACCCTAGCACAAGTCCTATTGAAAATGAAGTTTCTACCATGATTAGTTTGTCTACAGGGCGAATCAAAAGTTTCCCATTACATTACGGCCTATGGGGAAAAATCGTTAATATACTCAGATTGCCATGAAATTTTAGGACGTTATTGAGGTTTACCCTAGCACGAACCCTATTGAAAATGAAGTATCTACCATGATTAGTTTATCTACAGAGAGAATCAAAGGTTTCCCATTACATTATGGCCTATGGAGGAAAATCGTTAATATACTCGGATTGCCATGAAATTTTAGGACGTTATTGACGTTTACCCTAGCACAAGTCCTATTGAAAATGAAGTTTCTACCATGATTAGTTTGTCTACAGGGCGAATCAAAAGTTTCCCATTACATTACGGCCTATGGGGAAAAATCGTTAATATACTCAGATTGCCATGAAATTTTAGGACGTTATTGAGGTTTACCCTAGCATGAACCCTACTGAAAATGAAGTATCTACCATGATTAGTTTATCTACAGAGAGAATCAAAAGTTTCCCATTACATTACGACCTATGGGGAAAAATCGTTAATATAATCGGATTGCCATGAAATTTTAGGACGTTATTGACGTTTACCCTAGCACGAACCCTATTGAAAATGAAGTTTATATTATGATTAGTTTATGTACAGGGCGAATCAAAAGTTTTCCATTACATTAGGGCCCATGGGGAAAAATCGTTAATATACTGGGATTGCCATGAAATTTTAGGACGTTATTAACGTTTACCCTAGCACAAGTCCTATCGTAAATGAAGTTTCTACCATGATTAATTTATCTACAGGGCGAATCAAAAGTTTCCTATTACATTACGGCCTATGGGGAAAAATCATTTCAAAAGAATTTTAAAGATGTTATCCCCTGTCAAACATATTAAAATATGCATTCTATAAAATATAAGGTGAAAATGTAGCTATTATTCATTTACAGGGCCACACAAAAGAATTCCATTAGATAATGGTAAGAGGGGGAATTGTGTGACATATTTTAAATATTTTAAGCTTTTTCATGTATAATAAAATTGATATATGTCACTGAAACTTAATATAAATTATACGCTACTGTCTTGCATAATATGAAGTACATAGCATTTACAGGGCCATACAAAAGATTTCAAATAGTATATTCTTTCCGAAGTACCGTATATGTGTCTGATGATGGCTGATGGAGGGATAAAATGCATTTTATTTATGATATTCGCGTTTATATTTCGTTAAATATATGCATATTATATGGTGTGTATAAATGTTATAGTTGATATACAGGGTTACCCAAAAGAGCTAACCAACATTACTGAATATGAGCGTAAATTATTTAAACATGGTTCCTAAATAATCTATGCATTTTTACGCTGAGCTGCATTCAATTTACTGAAAAAATGTTTGCAGAATATAGATAAAGGGATATACAGGGCCACGCAAAGAATTCGGTACATGGACGCCTATGAATGATGATTTATTAGAATGTGATTTCAGTTGTTTTAAAAGTGTTTTAGTTTACAATAAATTTTATCCTAATGCTGACGTGTAATAAAGGTACAATGTAAACTACAGGGCTGAACAAAAATATTCAAGTATGTTTCCATCTAATAGTATGAATTGCTGAAAAAGAAATTTCAAGCTACTGGGTATTTTCTTTCTAAGATAAATTTTCCCATTATATGAACTGACATATGAAATACAGGGCTGTTCTAATGTACTGGAATACATATTTGGGTACATTTGGCTATACACTATTATTTATCTAAATAGCAAAGTTTTGTTAAAGATTTCATTAAGTGTTGGAAAGTGCTTCATAATCTATGCTTAACGCATGATTTTTCTTACTTGTTATTGATAAAAATGTATCGCCTTTCTGCGATTTTAATATGTTTTAGATGAAAGAAGATTAATTACGAACCATATAGGCTTAATTTTCATATAGAAGAAAATGGAAATTATTGTGAAAATCCTCCATTTAACATTATCATTTTAAATGAAAAAAATGGCATTCTTTTGTTATTGAAATAGAATTTTTCCTGTCAAAGAGTTTTAAAAAAATATTTTATTTTCTTATTTAAGACGGTTGACAAAATGTGTAGGGTAGATGAAAGGAAGATCTCTGGAAATGATGCCGTTTTGATACGATTACAGAAAATTACTGCCGATTCATGTCTTTTAATGCACGCTTTTATAAGATATTATCTCTAATTTAAATCTTTAAAGCTTCTTTAATTTCTAAATACCATTTGCTGAAGCTGATAAAAGAGTTATATATTTTTTAATGCGAAAATGGCATTAACAAAGATAATTTTTGTTGTTCTATAATTCTGCCATTCTCTAAAACAACTGAAATGCCTCTTCATCATGAACTCAGTTACCAAGAGAGATTATCCAGTGAATACTTTTTATACGTTTCGATGTTTTCGAATACACACGCTACTACGGAGAAATGAATGTATTCGTACCTAGGAGAAGAGTAATAGAAGTTTAAAGCTACAAATCGAGTGTATCTAAATCATCATAATCGATCTTAAGTTCCGATAATAAATAAAACAACTCAAATAACCCGATTGCTACAATTTTGTGTAAATTTCTTTAATGTTATTTCCAATTTAAAGTATGAAAAAATAATTGGCATATTACACAAAATAATAACTAGAGCACTTAGTTTAAAAATGAAAATATTTTATTTTTTTTTCAAATTATTGTAAAAACTGATTCTATAAAAATCTTAGAAAGCTTAGAAAAAAGACTTGTGTTATATATATATGAATAATTGTCATCTCACAGAATGCTCCATGAATTTTCGTTTTATCATTAATAGTGCCCAAAATCCGAATAGTAAAAGTAAGTAATCAATACTATCGAAAATCTTTAATAGTTCGGTACTTACGACAACTTACAGCAGTTAGGCAGCTGGCAAAGTACTGCTTAAACTGAGAAATTCACCGGAGGCAGGCATCAATGCTTGAATGCTTCACCAATTCTAACAAGTTTCTTTGCTTTTCTTCCAGATAATTATTCTATATATTTTATGCCGCTTCAGTTTTATTTAGCCAGTAATTATAGCATTACTGATAAAATAGAATAATTAAGTTCTTCTCTTTCAGTAATGTTGAGACAGATAAAATGAAGGGTAAAATTACATTTAATCACACCGGTACATATGTTTGTACTAAATGTGCTACTTTTTTATTAAATATATCTGTACATGAGAAAATGATAAATTATCAATATAAGACCAATGCAAGACTCTCTGTTACCCAGAATTCTCCTTCACTGACTTTATTTAAGTATTGTTCACGTTTGAGTTGTTTGCGGCCGTGAAAGAGAACTTAGTTTATTTTTCTTTCATTGGTTAAAATTTAATTCTCAAAATTTTATTGGCAAATTAGGAGTTTGTCGTGAAATCTCTTTTCTTTACCGCCCTGATATAGGATTACGTTGGCTTCAGAGTTTAGTTCAGTCAGTTCTGTATGTGTCTTCATTTTAATTATCACTTGGTGAAATATTAAGTTTAATGGGTGAGTCTCTTCTACGATAAAATCATTCTGTTATTATGTCGGTACCTTACAGTGGTGCCAAGTTTAAACTTGTGTAATTAGTGGAATCATCACGATACTGTAAAACACAAATAAAGGTGTCTTTTTTTCAGAAAAGTATTTCATCGTCTGCCTAATGTCTTCATCTGATTTGTATTTACGTGGGAAATACACAAAGATTTCCGTTTTGTTCCTTGAATCATAAGCTACACGACTGCATGAGATCAAATGTTCCTGGTAACTCAATAGTTTAGCGCAAATTTTTCCATATACATATATATATATATATATATATATATATATATGTAATAAAATAAAAAAAAATTGCGCCATTTTGTTCTCTCTAAGCTTTTAGTTCTAAAATTGTGAAACATATTTTGATCTTAGTTTCGTAATATATTTATCTTTTAACAGCCAAATTTTTTTTTCTTATTTTATTTCACTTATTAATAATTTATTGCTTGTATCTCAAAAAAAGGCGAAAAGTTATTTCGTAACCTTTTTCCTTTTTAGGATATTCTCGGGATTTTAATTTTATTTTTTATTTAACATCACTTGATCTATGTTAATGCGCGGAAGTTAGCAGGCTAGTCTATTTGCGAGATGATAATGAATTCCGGAACGCCACGCCTTGTAGACCAGTCAGAGGCGATGATCTATGTCATATAGCCCCGAAGTTAATCCTAATTGGATTTTAAAATGATTGACGCGGAGTGAGGAGGGGCTAGTTTTTCGTACAAGTGTTGGACTCTCATTCTAGGTTTTTTGGAGCTCAGAATGCGACTAACTTTCAAATTATTAAGATGTTTGTTTCATTTTTTCCCGATAAATTTGAAAATCTGATGATGTAGATTATATAACGAACTTTGTAGTTTTCGATGAATGCAAAGGTGACTGCGGGAAAGAACTTATTTTACGACTTCTAATAAAATGAATTTAAAGACTATTTGATTTAACTTTCTTATGGGGAAATACCTTAATTAAATCCATCCACTGCTTGTCAAACTTCCGGAGCGACGGCTCAGCTTGTCCCACTGTTGATTCTTAGTAGTAGTAGAATGTTCTGCATCATACATGGTGTGCCACTGGAGCTTTTGCCTTGTTATGGAACATCGCCGTCGTCGTATCATGACATATATAATTAAGACGATCTTTGAAAGTATGTCTTTAATTTTGAATAATAGTGTAATATATGCGATAGGACAATACTTAATAATAAAAGTTAAAAAAATATTTAAAAAAAATCTTCTGCACAGACTATTTTACTGAGATTTATAAACAAAATTAAACCAAAAAAAATTACTACTTGTATAAATATAAATATTATTACTTATTTTTTTTTCACATTCATTTCTGTATCCTATATAAAACTCGCCAGGGTTTTTTTATGTATGCGTTTTTACATTTAGCATATATTTTTTGTCTTGTGTACTTTTAAAAAAGTTGAAAATTTAATAAACTATTAATTTAAAGATTTCAAAAAAACTATAATCTTGAATGTTAAATCAAAAATATTAAGTATACGATGGATAATAAGAAAAATAAAAACTTCAATTCTCTATCTAAATTACCAAAAAAAAATCTTTCTTATTTATTGGACAAGCAGAATATAAAATTATGAGCTAAGAGAAAAAATCATTTTTATTAGCACTTTCCAACAAAGTTCAAAAGTGCATATGAATTCGGTTTGTCTGGCCGGCTGTCCACGCTCTAAACTCACGTAAATATACTCGGATTATACTCGGAAGTTATTGATGTTTATCCTAGCACGAACCCTATTGAAAATGCAGTTTCTACCATGATTAGTTTATGTAAAGGGAGAATCAAAAGTTTCCCATTGCATTACGGCCTATGGGGAAAAATCGTTTCAAAGGAATTTTAGAGATGTTATACACTGTCAAACATAATAAAATTTATATGCGTTTACGAGATGCATTAAAATATGCATTCTATAAAATATAAGGTGAAAATGTAGCTATTATTCATTTACAGGGCAACACAAAAAAATTCCGTTAGATAACGGTAAAAGGGGGATTTGTGTATGACATATTTTAAATACATTAAACTGTTTCATATATAATAAAATTCATCTATGTCAATGTGCTTAGTGTAAATTCAACGATACTGCCTTGCCTAATATAAAGTACATAGTACTTACAAGGACGCACAAAAGATTTCAAATAGAATATTCTCTCAGAAGTACTGCATATGTATCCGATGATAGTTGATGGAAGGAATGAAATGGCTTATAATTATGATATGCGCGTATAATTTTCACTAAATTTATGCATATTATATAGTGTGTATAAATGCTATAGTTAATATACAGGGGTACCGAAAGGAGCTCACCAACGTTACTGAATATGAGCATAAATTAGTAAAGGCGATTCTTAAATAAATTATGCATTTTTACGCTGAACTGCAATGATTTTAATAAGAGAAAAATTTTTGCAGAATATAGGTAAAATGATATACAAGTCCACTCAAAAATACCGGTACATGAAGGCTATGAATGATAATTTATGAGAAAGTGATTTCAGTTGTTTTAAGAGTGTTTTAGTTTTAAATAAATTTTATTTTAATACTGATGTTTAATAGAGGTTCCAGGCAAACTACAAGGCAGAACAAAGTATTCAAGTATGTTTCCCTCTATTAGTATAAATTGCTGAAAGAGAAATTTCAAGCTATTAGGCATAAATTAAATTTTCCCATTATATAGTGTGTATATTAACTGAAAAATCAAATACAGGGCTTTTCAATAGTACTGGAATACATATTTGGCTATATTTGGCTTTATATCCGTATTTACCGAAATATAGACGTTCTGTTAAAGATTTCATGAAGCTTTGGAAAGTGCTTCATAATCTATGCTGAAAGCATGCTTTTTCTTACTTGTTAAGTTTTCATTTGCTTGGGTAATTCCGCAGGATCGATGAAAAAAATTGCAATTTTTTTATGATACAAAAAAAAAAAAAAAAAACGTGGTGATCTCAAAATTACCCACTATCGAATTTCCTCGAACATTTGATTTAGCCTACTGAGATTCTGGTATCCGAAAACCCTGAAAAGCAAAATTTAGTTAACCCGTCAGTAGTCGCGTGTCGGTCTTTTCGCCGCCCGTATAACTTATCTTCTCCTAATTTATATCACAATACAAATACAACGGAGATCTACCATGTAGCTGACTTTGAAGCTTTCTTGATCACCTTAGTGAAGTAACAAGACACCTCTGTTTTTGTTTCAGGCACATTTTTTAGAAACAAAGTTGAAATTGGCGAAAAAGTCTACGTAAAAATCACTAATGTGAGTTCAGTTTTACTTTTTCCAATTACTCCAGATCTCATGAATAAAATGCATAATTTAAGAAACTTGCAAATTTATATCTTCGTTGTAATGTTATTTTCGTATATTAGGTGAAAAATATTTCTTATTTTACATATTTGGTATGCGGGGGGCAGCGGCGAAAAGACCGAGCGCGACTAATGACGTTGTGAAAAAAGTCGCGACTACTCGCGGGTTAATATTCTGAGAAAATGAGCTTAGTAGGGCCTCATGTTGTGTAATTTATACTAAAACCCAATAAGCATCTACTTATGTCAAAACCTAACAGAATCTGAAATTTGATGGAATTTCGTCCATTAGTTCTTGAAATATAGTTATAACAAAAAATTTGAAAAACGTAGCACAGCAACACCATATCTTGGACAATTTATGCCAAAACGTAAAAAAGCGTCTAATTATGTTATGGTGTAAAAGAATCTGAAGTTTGATGAAATTCTGTGCATTAGCTCTTGAGATATAGCTAGTTTAAAAAAAATCGTGTAAAATATAGCACAGCAGCACCATCAGTTGAAGGATTTATAACAAAACGTTATCATCGTGTAATTATGTTATATGTCATTTTGTAACAAAATCTGAAGTTTGATGAAATTCTGTGTGTTGGTTGTTGAGATATAGCTATCGGAAATATCGTGCAAAATGCAGCATAGCTGCACCACCTGTTGCAAGGTTAATACCAAAATGTAATCAGCGTCTAATTATGTTATATATTCTAGTGTAACAGAATCAAAAATTTGATGAAGTTCTCTGCATTAGTTCTTGAGATATAGCTATCGCAAATATCGTGCAAAATGTAGCATAGCAGCGCCACCTATTTGGCAGTTCACACCAAAACCTTATCACCTGCTATGTATCTCAAGGTATTGCGGAATCTGAAGTTTTGGGAAATTCTGTGCATTAGTTCTTGAGATATAACTATCATGAAAATCATGAAAAACGTGGCATAGCAGCGCCACCTGCTGGCCAATTTACACCAAAACTTAATCAGCATCTATGCATATCATGGGGTCACAGAATCTGAAATTTGGTGAAATTCTGTGCATTAGTTCTTGAGATATAGCGATCTCAATAATCAGGAAAAACGTAGTATAGCAGCGCCACCTGCAGGCCAATTTTCACCAAAAATCAATAGGCACTAACTCATATCAAGGTCTAAGTGAACATAAAATTTTATTAAATTTCGAGTATTAGTTCTTGAGAGAAAGCGCCCACAAATTTTTTGTCACATACAGACAGACAGACTCACAGACATACATTTTCTAACAATAGTCAAAACGTGTTCAGGACCTTCTAAAACGTATAAATCCGTCGAAAACCGGAAGTCGAAAGTTTTAGAAAATAATTAGAAGATAATAATAATGTATAAAATATAATATAAATAAATAATATAATATAATAATATAATATATAATAATATAATATAATATAATATAAATAATTAGAAATAATTAGTTTTAGAAAAGAATACTTTCTTCTTGTAAAGATAGAAGAAAGTAAAAATGAGTCATGCAATGGGGTCTCAAATCGACCTTACGTGCACTTCAACCCATCACAAAATGAGTAACGCCAAGCACAAAACACACTGTTTGAGTAAATTACATAAATAAGTAATACTTCTGCTACTCATTTCTATAGTAGTGCATTCTGCGTTCACATTATCAAAGAAACACATTGATAACACACGGGAGTTTTTATTTATATAATTTGTTCATTTGAAGGCAAATGCTCGGTACTTCGCAGAAAAATAACAAACTACGCATTTTTTGAAAAAGCTATGAGAATCACAATCCGTACATATTCTCATTGAGACTGTTACAATCTGCTGTGACAGACATCATAGAACAAATGCTTCACCAATTCTAATGGAAATGTTTCAGATTTATTTTTGCTGGAATTAGTCTGAATAGATGTTCTTTTTGCATTATTATGAGTTTTGTAACTTTGTTTTGTATAGCTTGCAATCATTCATAGTAAGCTAGAAAATTTTAATTATATATTTTTTACAATAGGTGTATAATAAATTAATAAAATGCTTTAATTGTCAATTTAAATGCAACCGCATGAATTTTATGTAATTTTTGATTGGAGATAGTATTTAATGTTTTATTATATTAATTTTCTGCATGAAAACGTTGTTAACAAAAAAAATAATAATAATAATTCATTCCGGATATCCAGTTAAATTTGTCTTATTCCGATTCCGGTTAAAATGGAGTTTTTCAGTATCGTCGCATGGTGGGATATTTACCACTTCTAGCAAAAAACTGTTTTTATAAAAACCTAAATTTCTCTACAAGTATACATGTTATCTACATAAAAATGAACACAGTATATCACAATAAGCCACTTAACCATAATATATAGTTTGAACTCTTTTGCTAGATTAGTTTTGACAGGGTTATCCAAAAGATATTCGTTATTTTTCAATTTTTTGACGGTCCCCTATGGAGTTTCGGGAAAAAAAACTTCACGGAAATGTATGACCTGTATTATTATGTTTACAAACTTAAAGTTTCAGGATAATCCTTCATGTATTTTTTGAGATATTTAACAAAATGTATAAAATCGCAAGTGGACGGTTATCTTTGGCCATGTAGTGTAGAACGAAATACATTCTTTGAGTAATGAGAGAATTTTCAGATGGCATTGATTGTCGATTAAACAGTTTTTGAGATATTCTGTTGGAATAATGAAAATGTATTCCATTTATTTAATTAATCATGATTCTATTTCTAATTACTAACTTTATGACTTATTTTACTTCAGAAAAATATACGTGTTTTATTTTTTATTTTTATTTTTTTTTTTTTTGCAAATACGTGTCTGTAATGAAAAAAAAATGTGAAATAAATAAATTAAAATAATATGTTTTTTTTAAGATTATTCTCTAAAAAAATGTTATTGTGCAAATATACAAATCATAATTTATTTTTTGCTTAGTTTCAATAGTTCAAATAATAATTTCAAAATACTGAATAGCATTTTTTGTAAAATTTGTGACCAAATGTAATCTGTGTAGCCTAGTTGGGGGTTCGCTTAGTTCATCCCAATCATAATTATAATAATGTTGACTTAGTAAATTAAAAGCAGTACTTAAAATTAGGAACGCAATAAGAATGAAAGTTTATCGAAAAAGTAGTATACGAAACTATTTAATAATGAAAAAGTAATTGGCTAAAAAAAACTGCTTAAAATGACCAGTGGTTTAAAAAAATATATTTTGTGTGAAATTAAATTTTAAGCAATAGGGAATGTAAGCAAAATTTATGCACAACTGGCAAAACAAAGCCCATAAATTTCGGAAGTGTTCATAATACAGCAATTTTTCTTAATCCATTTCAAAAACACATTGAGCAACTACCCAGAAAATTTTATTCCTTTACAGTTAAGAAACACTAAAGTTCCATCTGTCAATAGACTATACAATTACATTTACATTAAAATCATTTGAAAGGTAAAACGGTCCAACTACCGTGTTATATAATACAGAAAATTAACACAAATTATGCTCCAAAGAATTAAACTAATTTGCTTTTGACATAATAGAATCAGTAAACATCCCACAGTTCATCATTCACGATGTGGCAATTTAGTTCCTTTTCAGCTTTCTTTTAATCACAACAGTAACTATCTTAAGCAAAGAGTGCAATTGCATCTACAACACCTGATATAGTTTGACTTCCTACCAATTCACTCTTTTTATGGAACAAATACGTGGTCGGTATATGCGTAAAAAATAAAACTCCTAGAAACACAAATGTATCATATAAAAATGTATCATATAAAAATGTATCATGTAAAAAAACAAATGTGTGCCTAGGTAATGTCGTCGTCATAACGATGCCAGCAACAATGTAGTTAGAATGTGAGAGTCAAAAAAAGTTTAGTAATTTTTATCAGATAGCAGTTTTATCTGTATGACAGTAACTGAAAGGAGAACTAAATTTAATCAAAATATACCTAATCGGATTTCAAGTTGCATAATTACTGTTACAAAGATAACTTCTTGACATACCCGGTAGTTCTACCTGCTGTGGTCTCTTCAAAACAGAGCAAGAGGTGTGTCCATTCGCGCAAAAACGTCTATATGTAATATTACATACTATAATAACTCAAATTTTGAACTACTCTGTAAAAAAAAGAAAAAGTTCTGTAATTCTTGAGGTGTAAAATAACAGAAATCTGTATGCTTTCTAAAATTTCATCTGCAAAATGTATATACAAAAAGATGTAAACGTACAGAACTAGTCTTTGTAAAGCTACTTAAATCTAGCTTCGCAAAAGAATCTACTAAAATTAATGTAATCTTACTAACATTTTATCTGCAATCTGAGTTGTAGTAACATAGAAATTTCTAGGTACCCCACTCTCCTAAAAACTTCACAATAATCTTTTGATTTATAGCACAAAGGGTTATATGTTATATAAAATTTTGCTTTTTGCTGTTACATAAAAAGGTCTAGACATTTTAGTAACTTTTAGTAACTTCATAGTGTATTTAAAAGCAGAAATTCTTAAAAATTTTGATTGAAATATAGTGAACACTGTTCTTAAGCTCTATAAATACACAATATAAATTACTTTTCTAATGCTCGCTATTATTTTATTACAAGATTATTCTCTCATTTTATCTAAAGATGCATGAAAACCCACAAGAAAAGAATTTGTTCATTTACTTATCCGAAAGTAAACGATCAAATGCTAAAGGGAGGAATTACATATTACACCTCTTTCGGCAAAGTTAAGAGAGTTACGCAACTGGCTAAGTCTCTAAGAAACTGACCACAGTCTCTTGAGACAGGCATCTAAGAATGAATGTTTCACTAATTTTCGTAAAATTCCTTGCAGTTTATTTCTGTGGGAATTTCTGTGGATGAATAATTTTTATGTGTTAATGTAAATACTTAGTTTAATTTATGCGATTAATATTAAGATAACGTCGCTCAAAAAAGTATCTCAATCTATAAATAATCTCAAATCAATTGCTAATATTACTTATTTCATAAAGCATCTACAAAACGTAGAAATGTGACATCTAATGCAGGATGAGCATAACTTATTGAAAGTTCCAAAAAACAAAACAATTATATGCAGCAAGCGCTACTGTTCTTAAAATGCGAAAGCGATTTAAACCGTTTTGTTTTTTACGTACAAGTTTATTTCTAACAAGATGGTGCACCAGTATGTTGGGGTACTATTATTAAAGTCTGCCTTTAAGAAACATTTTTCAGACGATGAAATTATAGAAATTGACTAATTTTGAGTCCTCCGTGGTCGCCTGAAATAACAGCCTCGGATTTGTTTTTTCTTTGTGGCTTTGCAAACTCAAGTTTTACGAACCAAATGTTCGCGATATCGATTAACTAAAACAGCCATACTCAACATAAGCGCTCGGGCTCCATGTGGCCCGAGGGCATTTTATGCGCAGCCTGAGGCATTAGTCAGCAATTTATAATTATACAATTATTTGAGATGTGCAGAAAAAATATTTATGATTTTCAACATCGTTTTCTCTATTTTCGTGGGAATATAATTGTATAAACAGAAAGATTTAACTGAAAACAGCGTTAAAAATCGTTTCCTTTGTCAAAAGGTGTTTCTTTTTATCCTATAGTGATATAATCTTAAACAACAATAAAACATCATTCCAAATTAAATATTAATTTTGTATTTTTACTATTATTTTTTTCATTGCGAAAAATATCAATTTAGTAGAGAAAATATCCTTGGAAGTGCTTCATTGTTAGAATTATATATTACATGACTATCATATACGTAGTTCATGTTATTTTATTTGGAAGGTTAATTTTTTTCACAGAAAAAGACTGGCACCGAAAATATTTTTCGATGCTAATTTCAAACTGCAAGATTTTATTTTTCGAAAGGGTGGTGTTAAATTTTCTGGTGATATTTCTTTCGTAACTGATGTTCTATCCAGTAATAATGTTAACTATGTTACATTGTATTGTTAGATTACTCATGCTATTTTAGTTTTATTTAACCGTTTTATAAGTGTTTTGCAGCACACCTAGTGGTTTAAACTTCTGTTTGCGGCCCACCTAATGTCAAAAACATTAAGCAAGAAAAAAAAGGTTGAGTAAAGCTGAACTAAAACAACGAATCATTGAGGTTATTGAAAGAAAAACGGCTGGGGTGCTCCACAACAATTAGCTCGATATACTCGATATTTTACGTGCGACGTAAGTACAATTTCTTGAGTTTGTAATTTTAAGCTATTTGAAATATGCTCGTAAATAAAATATTAAACAGGTTAGTACAATAATATTTTTTTATTTTATATATCTTTCGAATGTGCTCAAATTTTATGCTCAATCTATATTTTGCAATCAGTTAAAAATTATAATTAGGGTAAAAATTACCTAAGGCATTTTGAAATAAGTAAATGTCTTACTTCATACCAGAAATTATTATTGATAATCCATGCTAGAAATAGTATATATATATGTCATGTAAGTCATACAAAAATTTAAATTTAATCGCTTTCTTTATATGTATTTCTTGATAAAAGTAATTATTTTTATAAATTTCGAAGAAAATAACTACTTTAAATATTATTATATTAATTTTTATAAAGTGAATTAACAACAGGAAAATTTATTTTTATCGATAATATGAAAAACAAATTTATAAAACTGTGTAGAGTCAAGATATGTTATATTGATTTTGTATACTTACGCAAATGAATATAATTTAATTAAAATATTTTGGAACTATAAATAATATGTATATATATTTGAAAAAAACATATATGCTCTATAATATTGCAATTTGTATTTGTTATTGCTTTTAAATATATATATATATATATATATATATATGTATGTGCATCAGTTTATTAAATTTAAAATCTTATTAAATTTAGTTTAAATGCAATGACGATAAATATTTAGTAAATATTATAATCAAACCATAAGCATTTAGCTAAAACACATAATACAATTTTAATAATACAATTATCAATAAAGTGACAAAAATTTACTGGGGAAGAATTTATTCATAACTTTATCCAAAATAAATGATCAAATACTATAGGAAAGAATTTATATTACGTCTCTCGACAAAGTTAAGTGAGTTACGCAGCTGGTGAACTCTAGATGAAAGTGTCACAATCTCTTGAGGCAGGCATGAAAGAATAAATGCTTCACTAATTTTCGTGAAATTCTTTGAGATGCATTTTTGTAAAAATTGCTTGTGATAGATGATATTTATATGTTCATTACAAATACTTTTATTAATTTACAATTAACAGAAAGATAAAGTTAAAGAAAAATCTTTATTTAAGGATTAATTTTGAAGTAATAAAAATATGACATCTAAGATTTATTATCTAATAAACTTAATTGTTTTATTTTCTTGATTCAAATAAGTAATTATTTTCAATAGCTTGTCGCAATATATTTTTTTAAAAAATACACATACCAAGAATAAACCAAATTTTCTCTGACTGTAAAAGCAAGAAAGTATGAATGATGTTGTTTATATTTCAATTTTAAGGATTATATATAAAGTGATGCATAAAATATTATTTATAGAAGCATAGAACCTGAATGTGGTTGTAACATGGGCATACTTTCACATAATATTATATGTCCTTTAGAAAATACTCCTAGGATTGAGTTCGAAAACCGGTGTTTGGAACTGATTTCTTCATATGTTATATGAATAACATCCCGAACTCTCTTTACGAAGACCTCTTTACTCCACTCTAATGCATCCCTAGCTAAGGTTTATATCCCTCGCGTTCATTTTCATCCTTAATCAAATAATCCAATTAAAACTCCACATCATCCTGATTACCGCATCGCAGAATCATAATTCGACTATCAGCTATACAACTTTGACTACGCTTTCAACATTTCTTGGTTGGTAAAGTTAATACCAAGTTTGTTAGAAAACTAAAACAGAAAGAAAACGAAGTTAGGTTGACCACCTGACCGATATATATTTATTTTTTTTACCTTAAGTACATAGCCATGAAAACTGAGCTTGACAATATAATCCACGATTCTTATATATAACTTTATAAAAATTTATTTCCTGTATTGCTGAATATATTATTGTTACCATTATTATATTATTATAAAGCGTGTTCATAACTATATTAATACGTAGCACCTATATTCATCGTCTGGTCTATTCCGTTAGTCTGTCCGTCCGCATGTAACACAGCAACAACTATCCAGCCGAATGTGATAAAATTTTAAGCACAAAATTGTTGCATAGTTTGGTCGAGTCTTCTCAAATTTTATGAAAATCGAATGTATAGTTAATTTATAGGGACTGTCAAAAATATTTTGTTATATTGCGACCAATGGGAAAATTAGAGTTTCAACTGCATTTGAATGATGTTACCCCTATTTGAATATAATGAAATTAATATGCATCTATGAAGTACACTAAAACATATATTTTGTACAAAATACGATGCAAAGAATATTTCTTATTAATTTACAGGCTCTCACAAAAGCCTTCTTTTAAGCATACTGTATGCTGTAAGCTCATTTTTTGTTGTGATATAAGTTTTTCATTAAATCTTAAAATGATGTGTACAAAGGCATATAAAAAATTACATTTATAAACGTCAATGGATGATGAAATCTGGAAGTGTCATTTAAATAGTTTAAACGTTTAAGTGTTAATTAAATTTTATCTAAATTTTTCTTGTATATAAATATAGTAGGTAAAGATACAGGTTTGTACAAATGTATTCAATCATGCTTCCTTTTGTTGGTTTCAGTTTCTGAAAGTGAAATTTAAATCTATCATGTGTTTTCAAAACTTCCCAACATAATTAAAACATATTTGTGAATGCGGTTTGTCTGACTTTCTCTTCTAATTCTAACTTGCATTAATATAAGGTACCCTGGTGTAATAACGCCACATTAGGTTCTACCAATTTTCACGGCTCAGTTTTTGTTTGTATTTTTAAACAAATATATGATTTGATACAGCAACTCATTGACTATCTATATAAAAAATAATTTATCAGATATGTATTGATAAAATGTAATGGCGTGATTTCTTGACCAATGCTATTTGGCGTTATTACCCACCTATATGGGTAATAATGCCATGCAAACATAACTATCAAATAAGGTGGAATAATTGCATGTAGATTGCCCAATTCTAAAAATACAAACTCTACAAATTTAGAAATTGACAAATTACATTCTAAGCTATTGAAAATGTTCAATTTTTTGTAAAAGTGTAAGTAAAATGAAGGTGTGGGTGTGTGTGGGGGGGAGGATGAGGCAAAAGAATATCAGACCGTGAGCTTCTTTTTGCTTAAAAAGGACCGCTTAAAAAGTATTATTAGAAACATTGCACAGTTTTAACTGTGTTTATTTGAATCAGTATTTAAGATGTAGATCGGCCGCTGTAGAGAATCAACCGGGATATTAATGCCGAGGATTGGCGTTATTAACGCGTTATAGATATTGCGCTGTGCATTTTAAATTACAAATTATCTCGAGAAGATATCCAAAATTTTCAACAACATTTTGAAAGTCCATGAAATGTACTACAAATTTATGTAATTAAGAAATTATATCCGGATAGAAAAAAATAGTCTTCACATCACAAAACTTATCTCGCAAATTTTATATTAAGCGTTAATTTTAGTTGCTTGTAAAAACAATAAGACCTAAAAATGAAACAAATTGACTTGCAGCTCTTTTTTGCTATTTGTATGACTCAAAACCCTTCTGCGCAGAGCACATTCGTGTCATTTACCAGATTATTTCATCATTATGTAAAATATTACCATTTGGCGTTATTACTCCGCCTGGCGTTATTACACTAGATCACCTTATTTGGATTAATCCCTGATTGATGTATGCTGTTGCGATTTAATATGTCATGCTCGGTCTTAAAATGATGTATCTAATGTTTATAATATTTACACAGGCGCATATCATGGTCTAATGGAGAAATGTGGTGATTATATAAATATATAACACTTATAAACGTGATTTGGTCCATCCATCTATTTGTTTTTTCGTCCGCATATAACAGCACAAAAACTATCAAGCTGGATGATTTCAAATGAAATGTGTAGAATCAGTGCAGAAAGTTTTCGAGTTATTTCAATTTTTATGGAAATCGAGTCAAAACTTAATAAAAGTTTACTTTATTCTATCAAATCCTATCAACCGTAAATAATTTAATAATATCACATGATGAGTAAAGATTATAGGTTGCCATGGTGATTATGCCCCATTTAAGAGTGAATAATATAATTTCCATATTAATGAAATTGATTAATGGATTTGTAAGTATAAACCTAATGCATTTTTTCATAAGAATGCAACATCAATTATACCATAAACTTAATATTTTTTACATATTTTTATAGTACGAACGCACTTTATATGCTATGTTTCACGTACAACATCCGACTTGTTAATATTAATGCTATATAACATATGCATGAAATAGTCAACCTTGAAAACTTATAGATGCAATGCAATTTAGTTTTGTATATTTTTCAGCGATGTAAATGATGTATGATAATAATGTAAATATTAGGCAAATGATGTCTAACCTATATTGCTGTATAATTTATTTAGATTGCAATTCGTAACATTTTAAAATAATATCTCTATTAATTAATTAACGTGAATTCATATGTTTTTAAATTCAATAACTTTGAAGAAAAGCGTTAAACAAATAACAAACAGTATTATAAAAATTTAGTTTCAAAAAACAAAAAGGACAATCCAGAAGCAGTACATATGTTTTTTTTTTTTTTTTTCATTATTTAGTGTCACCTGAGAATATATATATGTAATAAATAAAAAAAAATTCTCCATTTTCCCGCTTTGAGTTTGATATAAAGTTTTATAGGAACATGCTTTTATTCTCAGTTTCCGTAATGTATTAATATTTTTAACGGCTAAAGTTCCTTTTATTTTCATTTTCTTTAACTCAGCATAATCTATTGTTTTCTTAAAAAGAGCTAGAATATATTACTTGAATGTCAATATCTTAAACCGAAATCTTAAATTCCTAACACAAATTAATTTTCCTTTTTAGAATTAAAAACATTTATCGAAACTTTAATTTTGTTTTATTTATTTAATGGTCGTCTGCTCTGATATTCATCCGCATTTAGTAGGGCATGTTACTCTTACTGTTTACGCCAGTAGTTAAAGAGTCCGTGCATCTAGCCACAACCATCAACCAATAGGAGAGCGCGAAGTAAATTACCTTTACATTCCAAACAATTTTAATGGATTTTTAAAAGCCTTACGTAAAAGGGGAGGGGCAATGTTATCCGAGAATCTTTGAGAGAGTCATTTTGGTTTTTCGGAGCAAGTAGAATCCTACTGAACTTCCCAATTTTAAGACTCACGGTTCTTATCAGAATAATTTCGAACGTTTGTGGAGTGCAATGCATTCCCAGAGATGTATTTTTCAAAGGCCACTTTGTGTTTCCTTATCATTTTTGTGGTGATACTGAATTAGAAAAAATGGCTTATTTCTTTTAGTGAATTTTCTTTAACGGACATGATTGAATTAACAACATTTTGTATTTATTATAAAACTATGGAGACTGAAGTATGTGTGGAATATCCAGTGAAAGTGGACTATAATAAAGATTTTAATGCCCCCTTATTTTCGTATATGTTTCATTATTAGGGAAACCTCCAATTAAACTCCTCCATCTGCCTTTATAAGCCAGCCACGACAAGGATATACGTCAATAGCTTTTAACGAAGAATAATACAAAAAAAATGGCCAGCGGTATTGTGAGATAATCCGTTCTTCCGTCAGTTCTCTAGATGGTCTTCTATGATCACCCTGACGTCTTACATACAGTGCTCAGCAAAAGTTTATACACTGGTGTTTTTTAACCTTTAAATAAAAAATACGGACACGTGAGTGTTAGAAATGGCTATACTTATTTTCAAATATCTTTTAAACAATGTGCAAAAAAAAAAAAATAAATAAATAAATAAAGGTTATAATGTAAGAAAACATATAATTTAACTGAAAAAAGTAAAATTTGCATATTGCAAAAGTTTAGACACTTTTTTGATTTTTAGCCAACTGTTCATGGATAAATGCAAATGATGATGTCACATGTCTGAAGTATTTAATTATACCTCGATATAGCATCAGCTAGTGAAGATGCCACGAGCTAAAAATATTCATTTAGATGAGATAATTGAAGTAGGGAAGCTGAAATGGAAAGGGAAGACAGTTGCAGAAATTTCAGCAGCACTGAATCGTCCAAAGTGGTTTGTCTATGAAGTATAGTCTAAGGATGACTCATCCAAAAGAAAAAAAAACATAATCTGAAAGACCTTGTGTGACAAGAAAATGCGATGACAAAAGGATCCAGAAAGTGACATTTACACAAATAATGATTATTAATCACATTGAAAGTAAGTCAGGAATTTCTGTGTCGACGGACATGATGCGTAGATGATTAAAGAAACAGGTAAATCAATTTACATGACAATATTAAAACAATCAGCTTTAAAATCTCGCTATAAATTGTCCAGAATTCAATTAACTTGCAAACATACGTCATATGGACCCAAATGGTACGCTATGATATTCAGTAACGAAAAAAAGTGGAATTTCAATGGCCCAAACACGTGGGTATATTATTGGAATGACTTAAGCAATGATTCTGGGACTTTATTAAGTCGATAAAAAGAAGGTGAATTTTAAATAATTTGGTCCCCACTTAGCTTTAATGCTCGTAATGTTTATGCAAATTTTTATTATAGTTTTCTTTTAATGAGTTTCGAGCTGCTGTTGAACATGTTTGGTACGAAATAGACCCCTAAGTGACGCAGCATTTAGTTTTTTCGATGAAAAGTCACATTCTTGCACTAACTGCAAACAATGCGGGTGCAAATCGATTTTAATTTGTAGCTATTTTGTCTGTAAATACACAAATTATCTATACTTTTGCCACAATGTTAATTTTATTTTTTTGTCATTATATTTTATGTATAAGGTAAAATTAAAAATGTATTGTGTGTGAATAAAGGATAAGTCACAACTAATATTTGACAGAGGAATTACGAACATTCGGTACATACTTCAAAAAATAGAAGGATAATCGATCATTGTCTAAACTTTTACTGAGCGGTGTATGTATATATACATATGTATTACTGTCAAAGTAGTATACCGTCGTAATTCAAGTAATATACGTCGAATTTGGACGAAAGAAAATGTTTCCAAATGAAATGTTTTTTTTTTTAAATTTATAATAAATCAACAAAATTATTTATAACAAAAAATGCATCACATACTGGTTAGTCTAACTCTCATACAAATATTATTTTAATTTAAAGGTTTTTGCTCTTCTATAAAGACTCTCTAAATTTTTTGTCAAACTTTGTGTTGTAGTGGTGTGTCATTTCAATAGCCTTATTTTCAAAAGTTTAGCTTTTCTTTCACTGAAAAATTCCAATGCAGTGAAAAAGGTGCACTTCTAAAAAATTTACTTCAATTTCAAAATTGACATGTTATATGCAGATAGACGGGCGAAGAGACGAGGACTATAGAAAATCCAAAATTATATACAATCACTGGCAAAAAATTTCGATGAATGAATTCAGAAAGAGGATTCTGGAAACACTAGCGAAAGAAAAGATACACAGCTACAGCTGCACCTACATAGTGGCAGGTTTTGACCATCTTCCCCCACCGTCGTTCAGTTCAGCGTCGATTATGTTCAGTGTAAAACGTGCTTTACAAATTGTTTGTTTAGTGTGTTGGTTCTTAACTAATTATAGGAAAATGAATAAACAAAACATCTGTTTTCTTTTGAGCTTCGCAAGACACAGAAAGAAGCTCATGAGGAGTAGAGTAAATTAGACATCCACTAAGCTCGCCAGATCACAATCCTCAAGACTTTTTTCTATTCCCACACATCAAAGTAAAAGGAAAGAGATTTGGCGACATTCGTGACATCCAATGAAACATGACGAAGCTTTTGAACTCCGTCCCAAAAGAAGACTTTTTACAAAGTTTCCGGGAGATCTGTAGCAGTTTTCAGCGATGCATAGTTATAGGAGGTCACTATTTCGAAGGAGAGTATGGTAAATTTCATTAACATTTCATCTACATTAATGTTACAGGACTATTCACCGAACTTTCTTGTCCGATTTTATAATTACGAAGTTACCAAAAAACTTGATTTTATGGAATAATATTGTTGGCAGCGATGTCAATTTACAACTTAAAATTTGCGATAATAAATCTATAACTAAGCAAGTAAATTGCGATTACGCATTATTATTAAACATAAATAAGAAGTTATATTACAGATAGAAACTCGTATCCAGGATGCTTGTATTGTACCAAAATATAAAGATTTTTTTTTTTTTTTTTTTTTTTTTTTTTTTTTTTTTTTTTTTTTTTTTGTGGTGATCGTGGTAATATTGTCAATATAAGAATATTAAATGAATTTGACAGTAAATTAACTAATGACATGTATGATTGTACGCAAATAGGCCATAACGATGAAACTGGGGAATAGTTAAACTTTTTCAACAGAAAAACCTAAAGTATTTTTAATTGTTGTTCAAGTATCTTTTTTCTTTATTATCTCATAAAATTATAAAATTGAAATATTTATTAAAACATATAGATAAAATTAATTCTTAAATCTATAAAATATTATTCCCTCACATACAACTACTACCACCCAAAATTATAAAAAATGTCATTTTTTACAGAAATATTTACATATATTTTTTTGTCTCAATTCTGTCTTTTATAACGAACACATTATGTATTATTGGTATGTATTACATTATTTATATTTCTGTCTCTTCATGCCAGTTTTATTTCGCAAAAAAGTTGTAATTCATATTTCACATCGCCCTCTCAAGCAGTAATAATTCTGGATATTTAACATAGAACACTGTAGGCTGAAACTTTGCAGATATGCTGAGCACATGGTATATAAAACAATAACTTACCTTTATGTTAAAAAAAAACCCAAAATTATAAAAAATGTCATTTTTTGCTGAAATTTTTATATCTATTTTGTCTTAATTCTGCCTTTTAAAACGAACACATTACGTATTATTGCTATGTATTACATTATTTATATTTCTTTCTCTACATGCCATTTTTATTTCGCAAAAAAGTTGTAACTCATATTTCACATCGCCCCCACAAGCAGTAATAATTCTGGATATTTAAGATAGAAACTGTAGGCTGAAACTTTGCACATATGCTGAGAACATGGTATATAAAACAATAACTTACATTTATGCTTTAAAAAAAACTTTTTGGAAAAATGTTTTAATATGTACGGGATAATTTAACAGACAGGTATGTCAAATGTTAAGATGATGTCATCATTCACTCATTCACATTTATAAAATCAATTTATTTTCTAAAAAATAGCACTTGGTATGCAAAACAATGCCTCACTATTATATAAAAAAACAATAAATCTGTGGGTAGTTTAGTTTTCATTGAACGAATAGTTAGAGATTATGTATTTTTTTATTTACTTTATGCGTGGAAATTTTATAAGTTAATAATGTACATCTTAGTATTCCCTAATTAGTCATTCCCTCATGTGAGAGAATGATTCTTATGTGAGATACTGCTATATTATTTTTAGAAAATTTCAGCGTATATATTTTCTTTGAAAATTTAATGCTATTGATAAAAGTAAAAGCTTTTTTTTATCCAAATAGTTGTATAAAAAATTCGTTGTACATGATGTAAAGGAAAGCAGGAAGAAAACCAAAAAGAATTTCAAATAGATATATTTCGGTGTGATCCAAAATTTTTATTTTGATATTATTAAGAGTATTCCTCAGTAATGATATTCCTCAGAGTTACATGGTTATACCGCGCAAAATTAAAGTAAATAAATAAGTTTAAAAGCTTTAAATAAAAATGCAGTGTACGTTTTTTAAATAAAACTTTTACAACGATTCTAATGTTAAAAATCTAATAATTATCGAATTTTTTAATATTAAGCAGAACGATTTTTTTTTTTTTTTTTTTTTTTTTTTTTTTTTTTTTTTTTGTTAGTGAGCGCATCTCTTCTAGTTTTTTGTTAAAATTTGTTTTTAAATCATCACTGAGATAAAAATAGCTTACAAGCATAGAATTACCTATTTGCAAACGAACTATATATATATATATATATATAAATACGTAAGCAAATGAATTCAATTTTCAAAAGACAAAAATACTTTAATATGCGTTAATGTTTAAAAACATTAAGTCTTTTTGGTAACTGAACAGTGTCAAACTTTATCTCTTAATGTCTTTTGATATTATAATTTTATTATTATAACATTACTAATCACTACACGTCACAACATCTAAGAGTGTTAACGCAAATGCAATGAATTCAAACCTTAAACTATAAAACTATTCATTAAAAATAATTCGGCTAAACCTCGTTATTACTATAGCGCAATATTTACGCTAATGTTATCAAAATAGTGACGAAAATTCTCAAGAAAAAGATTTATTCCTTTACTTATTCAAAATAAAAGGGTCAATACCATGCAAGAGAATTTATATTACGCGTCATTCTAAAATGTTAAGAAAGATAGGGAACTGTCAAAATCGCCCAGAAGCTGTCACATTATCTAGAGGCAGACATGAAAGAATGAATGCTTCGTAATTCTCATGAAAATCTATGAGGCGTATTTTTACTGGAATTTCTGTAAATATATTTTGTTTATATCCTATAACGTTTATCTAATTTTGTTTACAAAATTCGCACTATAATACAATTATATCAATTATAAAGAGGAATTAAAAAGAATTCGCTTTTCTAAGATTATTATTACAGCACTTTGTTTACACTTATGTTATCAAAATAGCGACGAAAGTTCTAAAGAAAAGGATCTGTTCCTTTACTTATCCAAAAATAAAAAGTCAATATAATGCGGAAGAATTTATATTAAGCGTCGGTAAAGTTAAGAGAGATATGCAACTGTCAAAGTCTCATTCTCTTGAGGCTGACATCAAAGAATGAATGCATGAAAATCTATGAGACTTGTTTTTATTAGAATTTCCGTGTGCATGTCCTTTATATCCTATTATGTTTATCTACTTTTCTTACATAATCGCAATTCAATACAATTTATATTAATTATAAAGAAGAATAAAAAACTATCTCATTCTAAGTTTATTATTACAGCACAATATTTAAGCTTGTGTTATCAAAATAACAGACCAAAACTCACAAGAAACGAATTTGTTCCTTTACTTATCAAAAAGTAAAAGGTCAATACAATGCAAGAGAATTTATATTGCGCGTCTTTCGACAAACTTAAGAGAGATATGCAACTGTCAAAGTCGCACAGTAACTGTCATATTCTCTTGAGGCAGACATAAAAGAATGAATGCTTCAGTAATTCTCATGAAAATCTACACTGTAAAAAAATTCTCTAAGGTCACTAAGAATTTTCTAGGAAATTGGAATGCCTAGAAGTTTTCATTTAACCAAAACAGAAGAAAATCATGTATAATCACAAAAGTTGCTTTCGTTACTGCTACTAAATATTGTTTAGTAAACATACTAACGATTTTTAGTGAGTTTCCTAAAGAATCGTCTGTGAATTTACTAAATATTATTTAGTAAACATACTACAGATCGTTTAGTGAGGTTCCTAAAGAATCGTTTGTAAACTTACTAAATATTATTTAGTAAACTTACTAATGATTATTCAGGGAGTTTAGTAAGGAATTTTTTGTAAATTTACCAGGAATTATGTTGTATATGCAGTAACGATTTGTTAGGGTGTTTTCGAAAGAACTTTTTGTAAACTTACTACTGATTATTTAGTAAATTTACTAATGATTTGTATATGATTATCATATTAGTTTTTATAAATGTACTAAACATTATTTAGTAAGCTTACTAGCGATATTTTAGAGTGATCACTATATATACTTTGATAAATTTTCTGAGGATTATTTAGCAAACGTATTTACGAATTTTTAGGGAGTTTTCTATACATTATATTGTGAGTTTTCTAATGATTTTTAGTATTTTTACAAAACATTTTGTAGTATATTTATTGAGAATTTTGTTGTACATTTGCAAAGAATTTTATGGTACATATACTATGAATTTTTTATGCTTGCATCTTAAACATTTTATGTACTTTATCAAAAATATATATATATATAAATAACTTTAATGATGCACCATTCGAAACATTACAAATTTATTTTTAGTATTGTATTTAAGTTACATTTTGTATTCTCGCAAGAAAGCTCTTTGCAACAGTACAAGTGTTAATACAGTAAATTTGTTAATACCTTTTTTAGTATTATATTTAAAATATTTTATTTGCACTTACCAAAATGTATTTGTAACTTCACAAATTTTTTGCTGTTTTATTATTATGTTTTTACTGCAGTATTCCGAAAATATTTTACGTAATTGTTTTTTTTATACTAATACTTAAAATAATTGGAGTTATTATAGTATTTTTTCAATATGAAATTAAATTTTACAGTTTTAAATATCCAGAGTGGAGTTTTCCTCATGTATTAAAATATTTCGATGTAAAATAAGCAATATGCCCTAACATGTGTTTCATTATAACAGCAATTGACATAAATGTTACGCATATGAAAAGTTACTGAAGTTTCACTGTAGATATTTAAATAGGTGCAAAATCATTTTTTTATTAAATGAGCTTTATAACAACAGCATTAAATGAGGAGATAAGCTGAAACAGATCTTACGGTCTTTAGTTAAACTAACAAAAGCAAATAGATGCAATAATGTAAATAAAGTATCATAACTGGGATTTAAAATATGCCTAAAAGAAATATTATGATTTTAGATGAAGCACAATGCTTAAATTATATAGCACTGCACCTCACCTAATTTATTACATGATTTGAAAATCTTTATATAATGAAAAAAAACATTGTCCGTTCATTTTATGCGAATATGCTTCTAAACAAGAATGCTACAAGTGAAAATATAGTAGTCATATATTTAAGGTGTTTTATCCAGTTCTATAGTCATATGAATTTCATTAAGTGTCTTCTGTTACATATTTTTGGAACACTACACAATAACTAATTCAATGGTTCAAAACACATAAGAGATCTTTCAAAATTCAATGTCTTTATCTGCACTGTAAAAAAAAATTCAAGAGGTTACTAAAAATTTCTTAGTAAATTTGTATTCCACAGAATTTTTTAGTAACCATTACAAACTTTTTTTTTGCAAGTGAAACAAGCATTTCTTTTGTAAACTGAACAAAAGAATTTTTTGTATAACTAACTTAAAAATTTTTAGTATGAGCCACAAAGCAAATTTTAGTAATAGCTCCAAAATTACTTTTAATAACCATTACGTGCAACCGAAGCGGAGGAGGTTCCTTCGAGCTGCATCCAAAATTCTGAAGCGGAAGATTTTCGGCAAAACCGCAACAGATGGCAGCACTAAACATCCCTTACTGTTCCGATCGGATTTTCTTAGTTCCTTTATTAACGAGACACTACAGACATTCGGGGTGCATTTGGCTGTGGCAAGTTTCGAACCCGGGACCTTTTAGCCTGAAGTCCGTTACTATAACCACTATGCTATCAGGGCCACACCAACTGAGTTTTAGTAAGAGCTATTAAAAATATAAAACTATTAACTCTTATTCGTTGCTAACATTTTTCTAGTGATTCTTACAGATTTTCTAGTAACCGACTAAGATTACTAAAAATTTTTTAGTAATTACAAGAATCACTAAAGTTTTTTTAGTAGATCGACCTTTTTTTTTTTACAGTGTGAATGTCACATTTAAGAATTTTTTTAAACCTTATTCTTATTTCAGGTGGATATGCCGTACAATTCTTACTAATAACTAGAATCTTTTTCCCTTTAATTTTTATTGTCTTTTTTCTCGACTAATTCCTCACAATTTTTTTTCACCACCTAATTTTAATACATTATGCATTTTTAATACTTTATTTGCTTGGGAGTTTTGTTTCAAATTAAAATATTAAAGAGGGAAAATTTAATTACTGATAGGATCACAAATTTAAAACTCTAAACTGGCTTAAGGATCTGGAAGAATGGGTCGAACATGTATGAATTTAGTAGAGTTTTTCTGTGGTTAATATTGCTCTGGAATTAGAATCTTTAACTCAAATAGTTACATATAGGAGAGATAATATACACACCTTAACATATGTACACAAAAACGCATCTTTGACTTATCAATTGTAATTGTGGGCAGGTTTTGCACTTTTTAATGTTTATCAGATGTTATAATCAGTGTTTACTAAACAATCTTTCTAAAAGTAGAAAACTAGAATGGAAACAAAAAGAAATACATATTGATTTGGAAAAATATTATGAGCTGTCGTCTTTGATATAAATGTAATATGCATATCTGTACTACCAATAAATGCACTATGATTAAATAACAAAATACAATGAAATATGAATAAATTTTATTAAATAACTATTTAATTCGTTACAATAAAAAAATCTTTTTAATGTGACTCAACTTTTGCAAATATTACGTAATTAGTATTTATACAAATGACTATGTATTGAATACTTTTTAAAGATTATTCTTGGAGATAATATCAGAAAATGAATTTAAAGATGTATTGCAATAAAATAATTGGAAAATTTCAATGCTTCAGATTGAGGTTTGCAAGATTTTTCTCAGTCATAATAGTGCTTCTTTTTCCTCTACTTTCGTCTAAGGTTTTGCTTTTAAATTGAACTTCAGTTTCTTCCTGCATCTAAAATGATAAGTTAGATGTTAACATAAAAAAGAAAGAAAAATTTAGTAAAATTTATAGTGAATATAATATTATAGAAAAGCCAATATTCATCTTCGTATTGAATGATTGAATATTACAACTATTTAAAAATTAAATAGGTGAAGAAAAACCATGCATTCTAAATTCAAGCTGATGATCGGCTTTTTGGCAGAGTGAAAGTCGCATATGCAGTCATAGGATTTTCTTATCTGAGGTTTTTCCATTTACTGACATAGCATCAATAAATCGTAAATTGCTCTCATTATTCATTACTAATTTCATCTAAAATGAACACACTGAAAAGGTCTTTTTTATAAAGGCTTGGCATTCTTGTAACTTATGAAATAAAAATACAAAAATCCATTGATAGGTGGAATTATAACACATAAAAAATATTGAATATTCTTTATAAATGCTAAATATGTATCAATAAATTTTCTCAACTGTATTTAATATGATGTCCTAAAGGCATCCATAATATTGACGTTATAGATTAAAAAAAAATCAGCAGCATTGCATATTGCCATTGTCCTTTGACAGCATGTCTTATAAGTAAATAATGCTGAAACACAATCCGCCTTTTTACCCAATAAATATTGCCAATAGGCATGCATTGTAATACAAAAGCTTAATCTTCGAATATATGCAAACAACCATCATTTAACAGGCCCATTTATTAGGGTATTTGGGTACGTACAATTTTTGTTATTATAGAGAAAATTGGGGTGGGGTGCGACACTTTTTCAAAACTTAGAAAATCAACTTTGTTTAACTTTAAAACAAAAATTCCAATTTATAGAGTGCAAGGTGAAACACCTTTTAATGTTCTTGAACAATATAGAAACAAAACATACAAAAGGCATTTTATAATTAAGGAAATTGTAAGTTTCAAAATCTGCCCCATAACTCTCCACTAACAGAGGTACATCGAATTGCAATAAAATAAAGCTATAAGGCACAAATAATCAAGTGTCGGCTAGATATATAATCTAATAAAGATTGTAGATCGATATAATGTATGTGGCACAGTATAGAATTCCAGGATCTTCATAACGTAAATGAAAATTCAGGATTGTTACTCATAGATAACATTAAAAAATATCAATTCAATTTATTTACGTTTTGAAGTAAATGAATATATTATCAATGTTATAATTAACATATTACTCTGTAAACATGTTTGTATGTTAGTAATTTACTTTCATCTCATTAAAAAATGAAAGTCATATCCCAATCCACCCTGTACTGGCATGTCCCATTCCTCCCCACTTTCTTTTTTTGTGTTAAACTTCTTGTATTAAATTAAAGTTCTGCTTTTAGACTTGCTTTAAATAACTAATAATATACAGTATAATGTTCCATAAATAATGAAACTATTACAAATATGGATACCAAATCATTAATATACAGAAAGCATAAAAAGAAAATTTATTTTTGATTCTTGAAATAATCTTTTATACAATTGTAAGCTTATACAGAATAACTTTTCAACGAAAGATCTAGCTACCATTGCTTTATCTAGCGATCGATTGATGAAATGTTTAGAATGATACATAGAGAAAAACCTACTGTCCCATTCCTCCCACTATCTCACATCACTCTCTCCTATATAATAACATTTTGTAAAAATTACGTAAGACCATACCGTTACCACATTTATTTACATGTATAAAAATTACTAATTGAATTTCAACAAAATTATTAATTGAATTTAACTCTTTGAAACACATTGTCAAAGGCAGATCACTTCACGCCACAAGGAAATTATGTTTATTTACTATATGTACTTTTCTTCATCGTAAATGTAACTAAACTTCCGTATTTGAACATCTTTTTAGAGCACCTCAATAGACCATACTTGCATTACCTACGAAAATTGAAAAAAGTTCCGACACTTAGAAATATTTTTTTAGAAAATAAAATGTGTGAAAATTGACAAAATTTGTTAAAATCTGAGAGTTTTATCGCGGTAAAAATCTTACCAGCCCTTTTCCACTAAATATCAACATTTTTTTCACCCAGTCTGCATATATCTTATTTTTAACATAAAAAAATTCAGAGTTTGGATGATAATGTCAAGTTTTTTTAAGAATGTAAAATACCGGAAGTACCTTGTCCACAACATTTTTCTATCTCATACATAATACTACTTCAAAATTCTTCAACGTACCAAAATTAAAAGACAATCTATGCCCATCATGGGGATTCTTACGGTATGAAACCCCATGTATTAGTTCTTAAAATATGAATATCGGTAAAATCACGTAAGATATGCATCATAAAAGCGCTTCTTGTTTAATAATCTAAACCGAAACCTGGAACGCTGACACTACATTAGCTGGTGTTAACATGTAACTGAATTTGAAGTTTGATGAAAATATTTACGTAATTTCTTAAGACTGGAATATGCGGAAATTGTGCAGATCCCCCCTCCCTCTATTGTGCAAATTATGAAAAATGCAACACAGCTGCGCAATATGCTGGACGATTTACACCAAAATATAAAAAAAACACCAAATTATATTAAAGACAAATTAAATCTGAAATTTGATGAAAATCCGTCCATTAAGCATTCAGATAGAAATCTCAAAAAAAGAAAGCAGAAATCTGAAAAAATATAGAACAGAAGCACCATTTATTGAGAGATTTACGCCAAAAAATAATCGGAATCAATTTATAACAAGGACTATCTGAATATTTTTTTAATAAAAAGCCGTGCATTAGTTCTTGAGACAGAGCGCCCACAAAATTTAGGTCGTATACATACAGTCATTTTGAAAAAACAAGTTTTTTGGTATATCTGACCCCCTAAAACGTATAAATCTGTTGAAAACTAGAATTTACATTGAAAATTAATCATCGCAATTTTATATATGAGACTTTAGATAACTTTCAGACTTTACATAATCTCTACATTAAATATATATTTTTTAAATTCTGTACATTAGTTCTTGTGATAGAGTCAAATATTAAATTATCGGAATATAAAAGAAATTATGGGAGAAACAATTTTCAAAAACGATTTTATAATTAAAGAAATTATAACAAAGAGAAAAAAAAAAAAAGGCGAAAAAAATGGAATTGTCCCATTTCTTCCTTTGCTGGTATGGCCCATTTCTCCCTGTATTCTATGTAAAACTTCTTGTATCGGCATAAATGCTGCTTTTAGACATAGTTTAAATTATGCATGATATACAGTATAATGTTTTATAACTAAAGAAACAATTACACATATACATAAACAAGTCATTTATATGCAAAAAGCATACAAATATATAAAGCAAATTTACTTTTGGTTCTTGAAATAGTCTTTTCCTTTTTACAATTGCAAGCTTAAGTAAATCAGCTATTTTATTCAACTGAATATTGGAGATGCTTTTCCTTAATGGAATACGTGACTGATGAAATGTTTATTAATGGAATATAAAGAGAAACATGCACTGTCCCATTCCACCCTACTATCCCTTATTAAGTAACAAAATCTTGGGTTAAGTAATATAGGAAAAATTTCAGGTGTTTAACATCTATCATAATAAAGTAACAATACAGCAAGAAGAAAATTAGACATTTAAAGATTTTTAATTCAACGAGTAAGAATGGAAGAATGGAGACAAAGATAACCATATTTTCTTTTTTTATTGAAGGAAAGGAGGGGGATATTTAAAACGATTGATAATATAACTTATTGAAGACTTACAATTAGCGAAAAAAATGAAAATTAATTAGGGTTAAAGACTAAATTTTGTATGCTTGTTAGACGAGGGGGGGGGGTTATGATGATTATTTTGATTTTATGGATATGATCTATATTTTATTCTTATAATAAAGCAACGGATCAGGAATTTTATCAAAGAATGACTTAAGGTTTTAAAATTTATATATTGAGGGGGAGGAAAATAGCGATTTATTTTTCTTTTTAGAAAGGGGGAGTATTAAATGATTTATTTACATTAATAAAAATTTACAAACAAGTAAAGTACTAATAGCCCAGTGATTATTTGGTAGAATTCGATATTTAGGGAAAATAAGAAATTGGTTTAATCACTTCAGTTTAGATCTACAATGAATGTATTAAGTTTTATCCTTATACTAGGGGAGCGTTAGAAATATATTATATGTACAGTTTAATATCATAATAATATCTCAAAAGAACTAACGACCAAAAACATTGTCAATATAGGTGATGTAAAACTTAAAATTCCGAGTAAAATGAACACTTAGATTTAATATTTATGCTGAACATTAATGCCACAATTCTATTTCAAAGTTTAACCGCAGTGGTCAGGAGGTTTAAGTTAAAATTAATTAGGGAAAAACTGGAAATTATCGTAAAACTTAAAATTAATGCACTGAATTTTTACCCACGTACTAGATGAGTGTTAGAAAATATACTTTTTTAAAAATTATCTTAACAATATTCCAAAATAACTAATTCTATAGAAACTATTGTGCATACAAATGTCTTAGAGTTTGAAATTCGCAATAAAATGACCACATTTTTGTCGCAATTCTATTTCAAAAATTTATCTTAATCGCTAATCCAAAAGCTCTGAACTAGGAGAAATCTTGTTAGCCATCCGCTATCTCTCCATTTGTAACATACGTGTACATTTTTTAAATTGTTCAGGCCTTCACAATGTTTTTGTAACTATGTTAGGATTTTATTTTGCATATTTTGAGAATTATAATTTAGTAGTTATTGAGAAAGTGGTACATGAATTATAGCTGTTTTACATTTCATTTCGCAACTGACACCGCTAATTAAATTATTGGTTTAAGTGAAAATTTTTTTATTTAATGACTAATTTTTTTCAATATTCCTCAGGTTTTAAACTTTTATAAATTTAAATAAAGATTCTTGTATACTAGTCGAAAATTTTTTATTAGAACGTTCTTTGTCCTTTACTCAAAATATGGAAGTTTAAAATCGCGCTAATAATTGACCTTGAATTTCTCTAGGGAAAAGTCTTATGCACACTCATTTGTTCGCTTCAACCCCCCCCCCTCCCATCCTTGCACTTTATTTTCAATTTCCTTAATTCTAATAGATGCGCACTGTTGTTCACTCTATATTATACATAATATTAATTGCTACCACATTTCATTCTGGAAATAAAATATCTCCATCATTTACAAATCACTTTTGAAATATTCTAAAAATTATGAAAATATGTACTTTTTAAACTAATTTGTTCGTAGCGGCAAAAGCTCACCTAGCAAAGGGAAAAAACATACTACATAAATTTATAATCTATATTGATGGGATTAAAACAATTTGCGGATTTCCCTCAATTAAATCAGACTTCAGCCTGTATTCCATACCCCACCACTGGCTATAACCCGCAATCAAGAGGTTATGCCACAGTTCTCAAAATATCCATCCTAAGTAATGCACAAATAACAAAAATTACATGTACAAGGTCTTGTTTAGCGATTTTTGCAATATTTTTAACTAAAATTGTGAAAATTCAACAAAAATGTTAAATATTGGTTATCAATTTATTCAGAATTTTAAGTTCTACAATATTTGCATTGATAATGTTTTTGATGAGTTTAATTTTTTATTTTATTTTTATTGTAATTAAAAAAAACGTGTTTCTCAATTATAAATTTGTACATATTTTTTTAACGCACACCTAACAAGAGTAGGAAAACTTAATACATTCATCCCCCCTAGACCTAAACTAATGAATTTAAATATTTTCCAGCTTTCTCTAACTAATTCAGAGTTCGGCTTTCCCTCCCTCCTCTACCACTGGGCAAGAAAGAGCTTTGGCCTTTCCACAGCCGGACTGATATCATAGCGGCCTTCCCAATTCGCAAAATCTCAATGCTTTTGAAGGAAACAGTTGCGGAGTCTGTTTGCCGAGAGAGGGCGCTACGTAACCTCCTCAATTCCCGGATTCCCGCGATTTTTGTTATCATATATACGTTTGTTTTTATTATTCCTCTTACAATTTATTGAAAAAAAAAAAGCACTTTTTAGAGCTTTTTAGGAATACTGAAACATAGGTATTGCAGAAATTATTTCTGCAATTCTATCTTCAGAACTTGGGTTCTAAGCAGGGGGGGGGGGGGGGGGGGGATTTCAAAATTTTCTTAGGAAGTAAGGAGGGGTTGGAAATAATGAAATACTCATTTTATACTTTTTTTCCTTACATATATTTTTAAAATTAATGTTTTCAATCATATTAAATGTATCTAACTTTGGGAACGTTTAAGGGGAAAATAAAATTGACAATTATTATTTTCTAGGCTAAAAATGCTATTTAAATAATAATATTTCTGCTTCATCAAATTTAACTAGTTATTTTTGCTTTGTACATTTTAAGTTAATGTGTGTGTATATATATATAACCATTAATTGTAAATAAAGATTCTTGAAATAAAGATTTTTTTTCAAGAATTAAAAGCAAATTACCTTCATATACTTTCATGGTTTCTGTATATTAATGACTTTTTATGTGTGGATGTAATAATTATCCTATTTATGCAAAGTTATGCGAAGCAGGGGGCGAAGGTGGCGGTAGCCCCGGGCGCGGAAATCGAGGGGGCGCCAAGTTTCAAATAAATGACAAATTTGTATTCAATGGACTTTAATTGTGTTTTTATACTTTTCAATTTTGTTATACCTGTCACAAAGAGAAATGGTGATTGGGAGAGGGGGGGGGACGCCAATTTAAAACCTCGTCCCGGGCGTAATTTTCTCTTCGCACGCCGCTGTATTTATGGAACGTTATTCTGAATATCATCAATAACTTCATATATTACAACATAAAAGAAACTTACAATTTTTTAATTATATTTTTACTAGAATTGCTAATTATATTTTAACATTAGAAAGTGTTTCATTTTGTATTCTATAAATTGAAAGTTTTTTTTTTTTTTTTTTTTTGTGTCAAACACACAAGTTTTTTTTTTTTTTTTTTTTTAATTTTGTAAAAAATATCCCACTTTTCCCTATAAATGAATATTTATTTGTTAGAAATGTGTTTCTATATACGTCTAATTAAGAATTACAGTTGAACCCCGCAAATTCGGACCCCGTTAATCCGGATCTCCGTATAATCCGGATCGTTTTTTTTTTTGTTTTTTTTTTTCCCAAGTTTGAGAAGCGATTGGCTAATTTCCATAACATTAACTTGATTCATCGTCGTATTCTGAATTAAAAAAAAAACTTTTTTCTGGAATCTTTCCGGAAGAACTAAACAAAATAAACATTTTTATTGTCTATAAATATTCACTGAGTTTAACATTAAGGTGATTTTCTGTAAGAATGTTTTAAATTTTTATCTAATTCTCCAGATAATCCGAATTTTCGATAATCCGGATTGGGTCTGGTCCCATTTATTCCGAATTATCGGGGTTTTACTGTATGTATATTTACGTTTGCATTAATTATTTCAAAAAAGGATTTGGACATTTTGGTATTCGTTTTCGTCCGAAAATAGGAAGAATAACGAATTTATGTTTCGGTTTCGGTTTGGTCCTTGTAGGTAAGATGTACTGGTATGATCCATACCTGCGGTTTATATTTTTTGAATTTTTCTTAATAACCATAATATATTAAGGAAATATTTAATATCTACTGCCTGTATGCATTAATACGGTATTTACTTATTTAGTAGATAAATATATGTGTTAATTCAAGTATGTTTCGTTTATGTTTATGAGCTCTAATAACAGTTGTTAAATAGTATTTGTTCTAAATCTACATAATTTATTCATACTTCTCCCCCGAATTAAAATAAATAAAACTCTACCTATTCAATATTTAAATGATTTATTTAATAACTATTCCTTTTCACCGTAAACATATCGTAAGGTCATTACAAGCCTCTGTTTATGTTGTAGAACATTATTTGTATGTAAATAATAAATATTTTGCGCCGATGTTTTACTAATGTACTGTTTTCAATTGATATTTTATTAAATCTGCAATTTTATCATACTATAGGCATGTTATGTTAGCTATTCTTGTTGCTAGCACGATTGCTTATTATAAACACCATTAAATTTAGCATAGCCCTAGTTCTGAATAGAGTTTTCTACTCACTTTTGAGGAGGTTACGTGGCGCCCTCTAGCTAGATCGTGATTTACGAAGTGTTTCCGTGAAATCCTATGAATTGAAAAGGCCGGTAAGCGTCAGCTCATGAAGTCTGGCCGTGGCCTTTCTATGTGTTCTTTAAGTTGAAAAAGGGGTGAGAGAGGAACTAGAAAATGTCACTTTTGGATTGGAAGAAAAGTCTTGATAATTTATTATGACAATAAAATAACATAATAACGCATAGAGCAAAGATTGTATTTTATTTTATGTTATTTTGAATAAGGCAGTTTTAAAGAGTTTTTAAATTTTTAGTACTGTTACTGTGTGAAGAAAATTCGGAAGCAAAATTTTAAGGGTGAAATTCATATCAAGTTATAATGAAATGAATGTAATGTAATGAATGGTTGATGCATTTTATCCACTATAAAGAAGCAAATAGTACATTTTTTAAAGTAAGTTTTAAGCACTTTAAATTTTGGTATTGTGAAAATGAGGGCAAAAAAAGGAAAGTGAAATTTCAGAAAAAAGAGCAGGCAAATTTCATTTTTTACATAAAACATTTGAAATTTCGTTGTAATAAACTCATACGTAAAGAATATTTATTTGACCAAAATATAAATATGTAATTGACAGATAAAAATAGAAATATTAGCTTGCTAATAACTAAAAATCAAATAGTCTTTTTGAGTCTTTGATTTTTATTTATTAATCAAGTGGAATGGAAATATAATTCAATTCATAAAGGATAAAAATTTACTTACTCAGTAACTAGAATATTTTATCAGTTCCAGATTCAAAATGGACGCATTTCACGCTTCAGTGGTAGAGTGAATAGTCATTACGTCAGCACTAAAGCCCTTTCTGATTGGCTAACCGGTGAAACTAAGATATTTCATGTATTTGTACTATGCGACTTGTAAATATTATACCCGGTTACAGATAATTTTTTTTGTAAACATGCAGATTTCTGTAGCCTTACAAACACTAGTTTTGTAGGTTTACAGATTTTTTTTACAGTGTACGAGACGTATTTTTATTGGAATTTATGTGGATATATGTTTTTATATCATGTTATGTTCATCTAAGAATAAAAAAAATAAAATTACAAGTATGCAAACGTTTCCCTGAGGTATAACATTGTGGAATTTTTCCTTCTCAAAGGGATTAATTTATAGATAATTCATTTAAAAAACTCATGTGAAAGAAAGATTTTTCTATAAATAGTGCATTCCACAAATCTCAAAAATGATGTTCAAAGCACATACAAAATCTGACCAATGAAAAAAAAAAAAAAAAGAAAAGAGAAAAGAGCGACAGAGAAATAAGAAACACAAGTTGAATGTAGATACTGACATTGCAGAATTCAGTTTCGTCTCCGATTAGAAAAAAATAAATAAAAAAAAAATCGATAGACATTTTTTAAAAGGACGACCCCGTTTAGAATGCAATGAACTAACTTCATTTTTCTTGTGTTTATGAATATAATAGCAAAGAGAACGGCGTGAAATGCCCAGTTGATTAGCAATTTCTCTTTGAGACTTTGGAATTGCGGAATAATAAAGAGATACGACTTGACGTGCTATACTTCTTCATTGACTAGATTCATCAAAACGGATTTTTTCTTTAGTTTAAACGCTTTTTCATAAACTCTGGGGAAAAGGAAATGCATTTTAACAATAAAACGAGTGGAATCCCGTCGAATTCAACGAATGAAATGTTTAAAAGACCCGATCGATTTGGCTTTAAAAAAAACAAAGGTAATTACATTATTGAATCAATATATAATAAATATATTTCCAAACTTAATGTCAAGTTTTCCAGTTACAATTTTGCATGCAAATATTTGCACATCTTCAGTTAAAATTGTAATCTGAGCGAAATCCAGAAATTTTATTTTATATTTATGCACTACAATAAATAGATTTATTTAAAAAAAAGAAAAAAAACTAATTTCATTTTTACTATGACATTATTTTCACTAACTGAAGTCATCTGAAAGTAAAATCTCAATCTCAGTGTCCATAATGAAAAGAAATATTGAAATGTAATATCGTTATGAGTAAAAATGCGATGTTTTAAATAGTGACGTCATTTTCTCTTCAAATGTTTCTTAAAAGTTACTGTTATTAGTAATATGAAAAAGACGTCCGTAATAATATTGTAAATTCATTTTATCTGGTTGCTGAATGCCATCATTTTCCTCATTTGAAATATTTCTTACTTTGCTTTAGACATTAATTTTTATCATAAATTATTTTCTGTTATTTTATTTAGATTATTAATGTTATTTCTCAGTAAATATATTTTTTTACCTCAATTAGTGCATAATTATATGCAATCATTTTATTGTGGTTAAATTTTGCAAAAAACAATTAACTTTTTTCTTTTAAATGCGAGGACATGTTCACTGATGAAATAAAGTTTCTGACTTGTGGAAAGTAATAATGGAAAATAAATTTTTATTATCGAGAGAAAAGCTAAACTAAGTTGCCACCATTTTGAAGAAATATCGTAAAAAAGCATTTAAAATTAAAAATAAAATATAAAAATGGAAATAAATTAAAAAATAGATAAAATGGGCACAACTGCAAATAAATAGCTTCCATTAAAAAAAAAAATAATTATCAAAATCGGTTCAGTAGAAAATTCAGGGCTGATGACACGACATTTTTAGCTTGTCTGAAAGAAATAGCATCGGAGGCTAAAAACAAAAAAATATTAGAAAAGAACTTAAAATTAAAATAACTTATTTTTATTAGTATTTCTGTAAATGTATGTTGTTTATATCTTATAATTTTAATCTAATTATGTTTAAAAAATTACACTGTTATAAAATTTACATAGTTTTAAAGAACAATGCAAAGTAATCTGTTTTATTCGAAGATTATATTTACTCGCAATAAAAAGCATTCCAAATTTTACGAACAGAATTGGCGATCACTTTATAATTCAGTCCAACGCCACTCCTCTTTAAACTTTACAATTTATAAAACTTTTAACGCGAATGTAATGAACTCGAACCTTAAATTATATAAGTAAACAATGAAAATTATTAAGCCAAAACTTGTTATTATAACAGCACAATATTTAAGCTTGTGTTATCAAAATAGTGACGAAACTCTGAAGAAAACGAACGTTCCTTTACTTTTTCCAAAAGTAAAAGTTCAAAATTTTCACATTAGAATTCGTCACATTCTCTTGAGGCAGACATCAAAGAATGAATGGTTCACTAACTCTTATGAAAATCTATGAGGCGTATTTTTGCTGGTATTTCTATGAATATACGTTCTTTTTATATTCTGTTATGTCTATCTACTTATGTATACAAAATCGCATTGTAATTTAATTTTTATAAATCCTATAGGAGAAGGAAAATGAATCTGCGTTATTCGAAGACTATTCGTACAGTAAAATATTTACATCCTACGCTTATATCTTATACGCTTATAGCGCTTATAGCTACGCTTATACTAAAATATTTACATCCTAAGCCTTACATTTACGCTTATGTTATAAAAATAGAAGACGAACACATTATCCAAAAGGAAAAGGTCAGTGCAATGCGTGAGAATTTATGTTACACATCTTTCGACAAATTTAAGAGACGTATGCAACAGTCAAAATCGTATAGCAACTGTCACATTCCCTTGAGGCAGTCATCAAAGAATGATTCCTTCACTAATTCTCATGAAATCCTATGAGACGTATTTTTACTGTAATTTCTGTGGATATATGTTTTTTATATCCTGTTATGCTCATCGAAACATAAAAAAGTCCTTCCGGCAGTGCCGAGAGGAAGAGGTAGCTTTCATATTCTTATTTATTTATTTTAAGCTAAGTTATATTATTCAAACATACGAAGCTCAAATAAGTGGAACTCGATTTTATAAGATCGAATATTAGTTTTTGTAAATACTGAATATTAATAGGAATCTTTAGAAATTAGTCATCTTTTATTGAACCTGATTTAAATTTAAGCGATTTATAAGGTCGCCAAATTCCACGATATCATGAAGTGTGTAGCCTTTTAAAACAACATGATGGATAAAACAAATCAATGAGCTTGTTCGGAATCTTAATTCATGGGCACATGCACATCATATTGAAATTGATTAATATGAAGCTGTCGCAGGCAAACTGATTTTTTTAAAATGTCACCCACATTAGAAATTCAAACTGCTATATCTCAGGCGTTTTTTGAGGTAAAGACAAAGCAAAAATTACTCCGGAATTTATTATTAAGATAAATGCTTTAGAAAGAACCTTTTTTTAATTCTATTTTTTTTTTTTTTTTTTTTGTATATCATTATATATTTAAAAGATTTTTAACAAACTTAAATGCTTGCCATTTTGAAACAAGATGGCGGATGAAGTTGGCCAGTGAATTTGTTCAAGACATTGGTGTGTACTATATACACGCGGAATTATATCCAAGTCAGTTTATAAATATGCGTATTATCGTGTGACAAATTTCAGACCGTTTCAAAATGTTAACCATACTGGAAATTGAATGTGCTATAACTCAGCCATTTTTCAAGATATGGATAAAGCAAAAAAATGCTCTAGAATCTTTGTATCAAGGTCAAACACACAGAAGAAAAATCTTTTTCAATTTCTTGCATTTTTGCACCTAATTTTAAAATTTAAATTTCTTAAAAAAAATTATATTCTGCCATTTTGAAACGAGATGGCGGATAGAACTGGTCAACGAAATCGAACCAGACATCGGTATATACTATGTACACACAAGTTTCATCCAAATCGGTTTATAAATATGCGTGTTATCACGTGACAAAAATCAGATCATTTCAAAATGTGAACAACACTAGAAATTAAAACTGCTATAACTCAGCCATTTTTTAAGATACAAACAAAACAAAAAATACTCTGAAATCTTTGTATCAAGATCAAATGCATAAAAGAAAATTTTTTTTCAATTTATCTTTTTTTTGTACCTAATTTTAAATTTTTAATAAAAAAAAATTAAATGGCCGCCATTTTGAAACAAGTTGGCGGATGGAACTGGTTAACGAATTCGGTCCAGGCCTCATTTTATACTATATACACACCAAGTTACATCCAAATCGATTCATAAGTGTACGCGTATTATCACGTGACAAAAATCATATCTTTTCAAAGTGCTATAACTCAATCATTTTTCAAGATATAAACAAAATAAAAAGTGTTCTGTAATTGGTGTTTTAAGTTATAATATATATAAAAAATATTTTCCGACTTTTAATTTTTTTGCATTAAATTTTAGATTTTAAATGTTTTTAAAAATTTTAAATGGTCGCCATTTTGAAACAAGATAGCGGATGATGCTGGCCAACGAACTCGGTCGAGATATTTGTATGTACTATCTACATGTATGTACTATCATACCAAGTTTCATTCAAATCGGTTCGTAAATACGTTAGTTACAGCATGACAAAAGTCATATATATATATATATATATAGTTATATATACAGTGAAACCTCTCTGTAAGGGCCACCTGACGTTCCATTGAAAATTGGCCCTTATGATGGGTGGCCCTTGAATAGGGGTGACAAAAAAATCCAACTAAAATAAGGAAATAAAAACCTGTATAGGTGAAAAAACTGTTTATTAACATTTTCAATCTCTATACTGATTGAACAATTTTTCTATTGAAGTTTGTTTACTTTTCATATTTTTTTTCGGTGACAGTTTTGGTTTTTAATGATTCTTTTACTTTACGGAAAAAATTACTTAAATTTTCCTCATTTAATAATGCCTTAGAATGATATATTAGTTTATTTATTTCTGTTAGCATTTCCTGACAGGATATATTCACAGCTGCAGACTCATGAGCCTCATTAGCATTATCTGAATCAGATTGAACTCTTGATATATAATTTTAAAAAAATTGAAAAAAATTAGTAACATATTTTTTTTAATTTAAAATAATAGATTTTTATGTTTTACCTGTATCTATGTCATCTATAATAATTTTCTCTCAATCTTCTGATAAATCATCCCATATTTTCATATTTACCTGAATCTGGATCATATTCAATATCAACAGCTTTCGAAAGTTGAACTACATCATTTTCTAAATCAGCAGCATCAATAATGGCTTCTAAAGCTGTATTGCTTAATTCACATTTTTTAAAGCAATTTACAACAGTCTGTCTTTTTTTTGACAAGTCTAATCCATCGAATGGCATCTAATAATGTAATAGATTTACATGAATGAATGAATTGTTATCAGAATCTATAAGAGAAAGGAGTCTTCGCAAAATAAAACGCGGATATTGCAATTTAAAAACAGCAAATAACTCCTTGGTCTAGAGGTTGCATTTTCGATGTAGTATTTGGAGGCAAGAATTGAAGTTTTACACTCTTCAAGTTTTCGTCAGAGTTGCATAGTGCATTATAAAAAAAAGAATGACTTTTCTACCTTGATTTGTAATTTTATTGTCAAAGCTAATTAACCATTCTTTAAAAATTTCCATGGTCAACCATGCCTTCTTATTATGATGATACTTTACCCCCATTTGTGATAAATCTTTACCTTTAAAACAATGAGGTTTCTTGGAGTTCCAAATGAATATAGGCTTCTCCGTTTCACCAACAGCATTTACACAAAAACACACAGTGAATCTCTGTTTAGCTTGTTTCCCCCTTTTGCCTCTTCTGCTTTCTCAACTAAACTTTTAGTAGGTAAGGCACGGAAAAAAAGTATTCTCTCACCTAAGTTATATACACCGCGATCTTCATAGCCTGCCAAAATGATTGGAAGACGTGATTTCCAGTCTTCATACAATTCTTCATCAACATCAGCTGATTCACCGCATAAAGTTTTAAAAGAAATACAGTTTCTATTAGAAAACTTATTCAACCATCCCTTACTTGCACAAAAATCTTCTATGCCAAGTGATTCAGCAATCTGAATGTCTCTTTCTTTCACCAAAGTACACTTAATGAGATGTTTTTAATCCTAGCACATCTGAAGCACTGAATTACAGCGTTATTTATATCACCAAGTTTTTCATTTCTCTTTCTTTTATACCGCGATTTTTAAAATCTGCATATTCTTTCAGTAAGTTTTCTTTGTTTTTAACAATATTGTTTATTTGATTCTTATTGCAATTAAACTGTAAAACCATTTTTCTTGTAGATGTTCCTTGATCATGACAATTAAGAACTTTGATTTTGTCATTCAAATGCAAATGTACTCTTTGGCTTGATTTAGGTGCCATAGTTTCAAATTTTACGTAATCCTGAGCATAAAGTTTCTATGGTAAAAATTTTGCTTCCATATGCATTCGCGCATTCACAGGTTTAGTAAATGTGCAGTTTTTCTAGATAACCTGATATCCTTTTTGAGTCCACAACAAAGGGGCAGGTTTCCTTACAAAGCCAACCCTTACAGATTGAAAGGTCAAACAAAGTGTGAGGACACTTGGTAATCTCACTTCATTGTGTTACTAAACCTTCCCATCTCCCTTTGCATTCTTTATTCCAAAAGCAATTGTTTGCTTAACTCTTATCTTTTGATTCAAGAATTCAATACACCTGTTTAGGATAGAAGGCACATGTGAAAAAAATGGCCTTTATGAGGGGTAGATGTGGCCTCTAATGGGAGTAAATTTAACACACACTCTTGTCTATGGGGAAATTTTTCGTTCTTAAAAATATTGGTCCTTAACAGAGTCGGCCCTTAAATAGGGGTGGCCTCTAACAGAAGTTTCACTGTATATACATATATATATATGTGTGTGTGTGTGTGTGTGTTTGTGTGTGTGTATGAGCATTTGAACGGAGGGTGGTTTTGGAGTCTGGGGGGTCTTCCTCCGGACGGCTGCAATAGGTAGCTTTTTACTTTTTGTAATGAAAACTACCTAAAAATAAAATAAAAACAAAATTATATATATTTTTACAGAAGCGAACATAATCAATTCCCAAAAGAAAAAAATGATTTATTATGTACATTTAAAAGCATTAATTTTTTTAAAGCTGAACTGCATACGTCAAAATTTATTTCTAAATAACTGTTGCTACTATGATTATAATTTTAAATTTATTACACCAATATTCATTAAACTTTACAACTTCTACAGCTTCCAACGTAAATATAATTAACTCGATTCTTAAATTCCGTAAATATGCAATAGAATTTACAAACACAATATTTACGCTTTTGTTATCAAAACGGGGAAGAAAACTCTCAAGGAAAGGATCTGTTCCTTTACTTATCCAAAAGAAAAAATACAATACAATGCCTGAGAATTTATATTATTCGTCTTTCGACAAAGTTAAGAGAGATATGCAGCTGTCAAAGTTACCCAGAAACTGCAACATTCTCTTGAGACAGATATCAGATAATAAATGCTTCACTAATTCTCACGAAATTCTATGAGACGTATTTTTACTCGAATTTCTGTGAATATATGCTCCTTATCCTATAATGTCCGTCTATATTTGTTTACAAAATCGCATTGTAATACAATTTATATAAATTATGAAGGAGAAAAAAAAGAATATACCTTATTCGAATATTATTATTACAGCACAATATTTACGCTTATGTCAGCAAAATAGAAACGAAAGTTCTTAAGAAAAGGATGTGTTCCTTTACTTATCCAAATGCAAAAGCTCTATACAATGCGGTAGAATTTATGTTACGCGTCTTTCGATAAATTCACGAGAAATATGCAACTGCCAAAGTCGCGCAGAAACTGTCACATTTTCTTGTGACTCAAATCAAAGAATAAATGCTTCACTAATTCTCTTGAAATCGTATTAGACGTATTTTTGCTGGAATTTCTATGCACATATGTTTTTTATATCCTATTATGTTCAGCTATATTTGCTAACAAAATTACACTGTAATAAAATTTATATTAATTAGAAAGAAGTAAGAAAAGGTAGCGGTTTTATATGAAGATTATTTTTATTTACAAAATGGTTAACCCTAATATTTTAGAACAGGATTTACGATTACATTTTAACTCAGTACTATGACAGAGTTTATGATTTAAAATGTGACAAAAAATAGGTTTTTTTAAAGTCCTCTGTGACATATATGTTCGAACCGTCATTCAAAATGATAAAATAAATAATTTATTCGTTTCTTCTCAGATTAAAAACTCTGAGAAGCATGGATTCGCAAATGATTATCGTGCGATGAGAGTAAATATGCTAGTAAGTTTTTTATAAACTTTTATTTCATTTATTTATTTATTCATTTTCCCTTTTAGGTTTGTATGGTGTTTAGTTAAATATCTATAGAATATCGTGATTCTATGTCCAAACATCAATAATATATGGGAAATTGTCAGTTATAGGGTTTGCACTTGTTTTTGAAATTTTCTCTTATTATGAAAATAAACATGATACATAACGACTTCTGAAATCAAAAAGTACAAGTGACAAGAATTCGCTTTGGAGTAAATTGAGTTTAAAGATAACAGACGTTAAATTTAAACATCAATAATAATTGCCTGACCTGACATAAGAAATTTCCGCTTATTTCATTGTAATCTTTCAACTCTTATTTCAATAATAGATACAATTTTCTTTTATTGTACAATTAATGATTATTCTTCGACAAAAGTGATTGACCTCTAGAACGCATATAATTAAAAAATCATTTATATATATATATATTTTTTTACTTCAAAACTAAAAAGCGTATTTTTAGGCCGCCTGTGCACTTAGTTAATGTTTTTAAAAAATTTTCACTTATGCCCTTTGGCTTCTGGGCTCCTCATATATAACTTTAAAATCAACATTAAAAACGTCAGAATGTATGGTTACACATTAAGCAGACGAGTTTCATTAGCATTTAGCGTACCTTCCTCAGTGCAACAAGCGAAGCGGTGCGTTAACCGGATCAGTGTTAAATAGATTCGCGTAAGAAGTTGACGAATAGCAGAACCAGAAACTAATGGTATTTCAAATGGGTATAAGGCGAATAAAAACAAACGGCATTTTCAATGTTGTTTTTTAATTTATATAATTCTGTCCCAAGTACCATCTTAAAACTTATCACATGCATATGCATATATGCATTAGAACTTCCTGAAAAATTTATGTTAACTAACAGTTTTACTTATCTGAGCAGCGTTCATTCACAGTGAAATTTAATGTTCTGTATTATTTGCAGGAATTCAACATATTAAATATGTATTGTAATTACTTTCTCAACAAATATAAAAATGAAAAACGGATAAAAAAAACTTGAAAAAAAGAAAAAAAACACAATCCCCAACGTAAAATATTTTTTTCCAATTATCTACATCATTATGCAATATCTACAACAGCTTATCTACATCACTATTATTCAAATCCTAACATATAATATAAATTTCTGGATGTTTTCTCAGAGATTGGAAGCAATAAAAATCATTGTCGAAGTTTTAGATTTCATTAAATTGATAATTTCCTTTTTTAAGGCACTTTTTTATAAATGAAACTATTTCTGCTAATTTACATAATGATAAATATTTACGTAAACTTGCTTATTTTCTTTCACAAACGTAATAAACCTATCACACACTATTAGGCCAATCAAATTGTCATTAATAGATGCAAAAATTCTTCTAAACGATTTTATGTTTTTAAATTATTTATGGGGGTGCTAGTAACAAGAATTAATGGTTTTCCAACAAAATATCTCAAAGCTAAATTTTGTGGAGCCAAAAAACCACAAAATTTTCGGACTTTTTTGAGTTTTTTGCCTATAACTCAAAAATTAAAAAAATTTTTGTACCATACTCAATTACAAAAAGAAAGAACATTAAAATTTCTACAAATTTCATATTAAAACTTTTTTTCTAAAGCCAATATTAAACGCGATACAGCTTTCTGAAAGTGATTCTTTTTTCTAACTTTGTGGGAAAAATGCAAAAACGAAATTTTGACACAATCATAATGAATTACAACGGTAACGTTGTAAAAATATTCAAAACATTATAACTTTTTTTGTATTTAGAGCTTTAGTAGAACATTAATATTAGGTATTTAACTGGATATAAGTAAAAACACTTACGGTGACATTCTTACTTCCCCTCCTTCTGGACAAATAATGTCGTCGACATTTTCGTTGTTGATCCCATTACATTTTTTACAAATTGCCGAGCATTCGAGTCTTAATTTATGAAAAGAACATGCTTGCTGCACCCTTTTCTAGAGCTACATGATACAGCATGGAGCAAGAATTCAAGTACCGGATCTTGGCACATTTGAACTGGCTGAAAGAGAATCTGCGAGTCCAACCACATCTTTCAGGAAGGATGTTGTTTCTAGCCTAGCTTGTACCTGATGATAACATCGGATAAAATGATGATGTGCAGCCTCTTGTGTTGGTGGTAGTCTTTGAAAATGACCTTTGCTTTTTTGTGGCAGATTTAGCAAATAACTGGAACCTTTCTGTGTGATAGCAATGCATCCACTGTATAGTGCAATTTGAATTTTTTCTAACCTTAATGATTTCTTAACGGGTAGAGCCTATTTTATTGAATACGCACGCTATTTCTCGAAGCTGATCATGTTTTTTCAAAGTGTTACAAAACTTTGACTTTCTTTGCCCAAAAAGAGCGGATGTTGTATCGCATCGGCAGATTGCATGCGTGAAAAGAACATTTTTGCAATTGTATTTGAACGACATGGTTGAAAACCACTTGGTTTCGATGTTACCTCTTCCTTGCTTTTAGAAAAACAGATTTTTGTGCTGATAGCCTAAACTCGTCATAATCACAAGAAGGCCAATCTCCGACAATTACGACGCTTTCAAAGATTCGGCTCTTGAAATGGCTGAGGTAACTATCATGACATCAGCTTCTTCTTTTGCTTGCTCAACTTCAATTCTGTTATTTTGAAATTCTTATTTTGAAATTCGTTTTAAGCAATGAAATAAAGCAACTCTTGTTTCAGACATTGCCTTCGTCAACGGATGATGCGGGTCGACGCCATCTTTTCTCTCCACTTGTTACAGATTTATCTAGTTTTACTCTACAAAAACTATAACACCATGCATCTGCAAGTCAGGTTCGTGCTGAATACGATCAGTTACTTTCTGGGACTCTTCATCTCCACATTTTTCAGTAGCATTCAAAAATGTAATTTTTGCTTCTAATTTCATTACCTTGCGAATCAAATTTCTCTTTGCGTAGGGCTTTTTTATGTTTTTCGTTGAAGTCCCCGGGATTACCTTCGTCACATATGAAACAATTATCTTGAAGCTTGAAAGAACTGTTTGATCTGAGGGACGAACTATAGTCTGTCTAGAATCTTCACCCCGACGTATATATGCTACTATCATTCTCTCATTCGCATAGGTTTTTCGGAAATCATCCTTTATTCAAACTTCCTTGCTACTTAAAAAAAATGATGACTATTACTTTTGATGAATATTACTTTGACGCTAAACGCTATGTTCAGCGAGCTTCGCAAATCCTTTCTGGCTCACAACGCGAGTATCACTATTTGAAGCCGTTTGGCAAATGAAACACAATTTTGGGTTGAGCTCCCGCATTTTTCATTACTGCACGAGAAGAATGCAATAAGCTTAATAGCAGCATATTAGGAGAGTATGTCTTTAAAAAATAACACTTGCATCTGAACGAAAACTGCTAGGGAACGTCAATGACCACAATCTTCCATCATTCGTTTTTTTTTATCTCCGGCCCTCTCTCCATTTGTAATTGTTTTCTTATAGGATTTCTAGAATTTGTGCATCTTCTGCCTCCTTTCTTAAAACTTTCATTTTTCATCAATCATCAGGTCTATTTAATTTTAACTGTTAGTGATGAAAAAAAAGTTTTTTGGGGGATGGGAGGCGAAAAATAGGCCACTTTCTGTAAAGTAAAAAAAAAGTGACATTTTCAAAAAACCATAGCGCACTTAGTAATGGATTTAGAAAAACATTTTCATAACAAAATTTATAGAAAATTGAATGCTCTTTCTTTTTGTAATTAAGTATGTTACGCAAAATGTTTATAATTTCCGAGTTATAGTAAAAATACTGAAAATATTTTTCACTTACATTCAGCTAAATACCTAATATTAATGTTCTTTATGAAAGTTCTAAATACAAATATGTTACAATGTTCTTAATTTTTTTACAATCTTACCGTTGTAATTCATCATGATTGTTATCATGCAAATATCTGTAATTTAAACAAGTTACATTAAAGAGGATAAAATAATAAAAAATTGTGTCAAATTTTCGTTTTTACAATTTTTTCACAAAGTTAGAAAAAAAGAGTCACTTTCAGAAAGCTGTACCACGCTTTGTAATGACTTTAGAAAAACAGTTTTACTATGAAATTTGTAGAAAATTTAATGTTCTTTCTTTTTGTAACTGAGTATGGTAAGCAAAAATTTTATAATTTTTGAGTTAGAGGCAAAAAACTGAAAAACGTCTGAACATTTTGTGGTTTTTTGGCTCCACAAAGTTTAGCCTCGAGATATTTTGTTGGAAAACCATTAATTCTTGTTATTGGCATCCCCATAAACATTTTAAAAACATAAAATCTTCTATCAGAATTTTTGCATCCATCGGCCCTTTTTTCTGGCAATTTGACTGGCCTATATCGTCCTTTGTGTGATATTGTTTACTGGGACTAAAATATTATCATGTCATAAGTATAAATTGAGAAATCTTCTAATCAATAAAGTAAATACACTTTGGTTTATATTTATTTTTATTTTTATTTCTTCGAATTATGCAATTTTTTTAATACTCTTTTAAAAATTTGGCAAAAGGTTTGATATTGCAAATTTAATAATTTATGCCACTTAAACTAATTAGATTTTTTAAAAACAAAAACAATATAATCAGATTTGAATTTAAAAAAAATATATATATTTCTGCCTCTTATAAACATTTTTTAACGCAGATTTTTCCCCTTATTCTTTTCAAATATTTTCCCCTTATTTTTTCTCTTATTTTGTTTCCCTTATTTTATTTTATTTATTTTTTTGTTAGTTAGTGAGCGATAAAATATTTTTTAATGAATATCTGATAAATTTTAGAAGTTTTCTGCAATCTAGTCTTTGAATTGTAAATTAAACATTTGTTTTAACTGAGAAAATTAAAAAACAATTATGTTGCGGAAAGTAAATATATATATATGTTATGGGCTCTGTGTTGCATTTTAGGTGCAATCTTTCTTTTAGAGAACAACAAGAAGAAAAAAAGCATATATTTTATTTTTTTAAATAGAATATATTTAACATTTACATTGCTTAAAAATTTATTTTATTACGTTTAAACAGAAAAATTACAAAAAAACTTACGTTTTAACAAATATAAAATATTAAAATTTTTTGACGGTTAAAGACATCAAATCGCTTAGAAGATAAAATATTAATACTTCTGACCATTTATTTTAAAGATTTTCAAATGTATATTACACGAGACTGAGTATGGATTTTTAGGTATTTCTTGCATTACATTTATGATAATTTTGTCACTAATATATATATTAATATATATTGTAAAATGATGAAAGCATTTTGATATACTTTTATTTTTAAAATACTTCTAAAGGCAAATTTCATATGCAGATTCATTACATATATTTTTAAAAAATGCACAAAAAATTTCTATCTCTATCTCAAATAGAAAATAATAATAATAATAATAATAACTAACATTTTGAAAGCATGATCGTGAAGAAAATTGAAACATGGAGAAAAAACTGTTTAAAGTTTTCATATATGTGGAAAATTGTGTTGGTTGTATTAAAAAAAAATTACAATATTTCGCGATATAATTGCTGTACGGGTAAAACTGAGTTGTCGAAATATTCACAATAAAGAGGTGTTTCATTTAATATAAAAATCGACACTTTGATATATTGGAGGCAAATTGTCCCTTTAAAACCACTTAACTGGCGACGGGTATGGGGGAACAGTGCTTTTACCCCCGATTTATCTTGGGGCAGACGGTTGTTAAAAGAAAATTTTTGTATTAGCGTTGTTTTTTTATGTATTTGTAATTTATTCTTATAAATATTACATCTGTAATCAAATTCACAATAGTGTTTCTTTGAGAATGTTTTTGAATAATAAAAAAGAAAATTCAATTGTCTAGTTTTTAGTACCACCTCACTTTTTTTAAACAATTAAGAAACTTATGTATGATGGAGGAAATACTAATATTGAAAGATTAGGAATAATCACAATCATAAAACAGGTAATGTTCAGTCAATATTTCTGTATTTTATATTTTAATATTACCGGCACAAAAATATCTTTTGTTTTGACATTGTTATTAGATTTTGTAGAAATATCAATGTATTACCCATCTTCGTCCACATATTTTAGCTATATAGTTGATAAAAAAATACATTCTCACAAGTGCTAATTAGATTCGTTAAAATATCTTTGAAAAAGTTTTTATCTTGAATAAAAGAATGTGACAGACCTATTAAAATAAATATACCTTCTTTTTCATTTTCACAAAAAACAGAAAATTTAAAACTTTCAAACAAGCTATAACTGGAATTGATTTCAGTATTCTTATATTTAATAAAATATTTCATTGAAAGATGAATGAATTCGTCTATTGGATCTTACTTCAGAAACTTTTAATGAAACTTTTCATAATGACTGAGTTTTGAGAAATGAATATTTTCTCTTCATGGAGAATACTTCATCATTTACGAAACAATATATTGTATTATCGGTTATTGATGCAGAGAATTTTAAACTTTTTTATTTTAAAAATTAGAAAGGTACGCTTGTAAATTAATAAAAGTGATAAGAAAAAAACCCTACCTTATTCTAACATCTATAAAAAAACTTACAGTTTTATAACTGATAATATTATTTTTATGTTATTCAAGATGTTTTGAAAACTTATGTCGTTTATGATGGATCATACATATTCGGTAGAAATAATATCTAAATCTACTTCCATTCACGAACTTAACTTCCTTTAAGCATTTCATATCGATAATTTTTTACAATATTGTTAGTTGTAAATTCGCCAATCCCCTATTATCAGATTGATGGTAGTATTAGTTAAAAAATTTGTGTTTCCTAACTTTTCCTTCTATGCATTTCTCACTACTCCATTTCCATTTCCTACCATTTTACCTATTTGCTATTACTTGCAGTCCTCTATTTTCCTATTGGTTAATAAACTTTCAGTTTGAATGCTCTATCTCTCTCACATATGACAGCTTATTTCCGCCATCCTTAGCATTGAGGACAGTAAGCTATATTCTATTGAAACCACCATGCACATAATTTAAAATAATCGGTGCTTTTAACGTTGATACTTTTAAATTTATATTATATCACACCAGGCTCTATCTCAATAATTATTGAAATTGAATGTAGATAGGGTTTTGTGTCTATGGCTTGTACTTTTTTTTTAGAAATCCGATGAATAATTTTAAACATCTCAGAAAAAATAGAATTTGTAAAAGTGATTATTGAAAATGCTCTTTTCAAATGTTAACATTCTTATTTTTTTTAAATTGCAGATTTTAACATGAAAGTAAATTTACGTATGGTTATTTAGTTTAAATCGTATATTGATTAGAAACAGTGAAACGGGGGGTTTATAATTTTAAAAACCCTAAAAACCGCGAAACATTAAAAGTTGTTATTTTTTAGAGATAATTGATATTAAAAATTTTTAAAGGGATATTTCGAAGAAAAAGCTTTCTCTTTCATTTGTCATAATATGTTTTTTAGTATTTTTAAAGTCGGTGGATTGTGTGGATGCAGAGAAAAAAATCGAGATTTTGCCTTATTTGTGTTAATACTATTATTTTTCGTTTCGATTACAGTGAAGTAAAGGGTCGGAAAAAGTAAAGTTTAAAAGTATATGGTCGGAATTAAAGAATATTTCATCATTTATGTCTATACTTTCGAAAATTCTACTGACGTACATTAAGTAAAATGCACAAAAATAAACTGAAATACGGATTTATTATTGCATACTTCTCATACGAGTTAAGGAAAACTGGGAACTCAGTATTCAAATATTATTTTGCCTATTTAAATATATATATATACTCAATTAATGTTTATTGCATATAGATAATGCATATTAGATGATTAACAAAAAAGGAAAAGTCTGAATCTTGGAATCAGGAATTATATTCTACAAATATTTTATCAATCAATTAGATTTTTTCAAATATAACTTATATACATAGCTGTATACATAGCTATAGTACCAGGAATTGCTTCAACCAACTCCATATATATTTTCTCTATTATAGGAACGATTGATTCTGCTAGAAAACACTTGAAAACACATGGGCAAATACATTTTTTATTAGTATACATGATATTCGGAAAATACTCTTATACATTTTAAGAGATTGTAGACATTAGAGATATGTAATAGATTTTATGTAAATATGATATTAAAAGAGAACCATTATATTCTACAAATATTTTATCAATAAATTAGATTTTTTCAAATATAACTTATATACATAGCTAATCAAGAAAGTTGAAAAGAGTCACGATTTTTTAAAATGTCAAAAGGATCTTTTAAAATTAATTATGGAGATATAATATTTCTGAAGTTTTTACTTTCTTTCAAAATATATATAATATCCTTTAAAAGTAAATACCCTCTTTTCTATTTTAACAAATAGCAGAAATTTATAAAATGCTAAAAGAGACAATTACTAGAATTGAGTAGAATATTTCATGTTATATTTATTCAATGGTCTCTTTAAAGTAGAAATGAATTTATCTCTTGAAGCTTGTTTTAGAAACTTTTAATGAAAGCTTTCATAATGATTGATTGATATTCTAAAATGAACAATTTTGGTTCTTGAAGCAATTTTTATTACATACAAAATTTAAATTCTTATCATTTGCTAACACAGAATATTTTTATTTTCAAATAACAAAAAAGGAATCTTTAAGCATTTGACAGAATACAAGATAAAAAATTGAAAATTGTTATTTTAACATTTTTCAAGTATTGCAAAACTATTTTTGATAGTTTTTAACCTAACAACATTTTTTTTTTCATTAAAATGTCTATTTATATATGCTGTTTTTATTGCGATCTTTTAGTTAAATGAATTTTAAAATACGGATATATTTACTAAAAACCAAAATTTTATTAAACCAATTTTTAACGAAACATTTCATACTGAATGACTGACATTCCAAAAATGAATATTTGCAAAATTTATTTTATTATCAATTGCTAACACAGAATATTTTTTGTTTTAAATAACAATAAAGAAACTTGCATAATTTTACAATATTCATAATACAAAACTGAAAATTGTCATTTTACAATTTTTTAAATATTACAAAACTATTTTTGATAGCTTTTAACTTAATTTCAATATTTCTTTCCAATTAAATGTTTATTTATGTATGCTGCTTTTATTGTGATCCTTTAGTTACGCTGGTTTTAAAATACGGATATATTTAATAAAAACCAAAATATGAAGTGTTTAACGGCCGTTAATACACTTCCCTCTAAGGTATAAATTTTAAAGACACTGATCCACACAAACAATTATGAAATTCATTGCATTATTTTAAATTTAACAAAAATTAGGAAGCATCTTCAATTGTCGGTTCTCAGTTTTGACAAGAAAGCAAAGTTCTATCGCGAATATCCATAAATATTAAGAAAGAATTACTCCCAAATTCAGAACCTAATAAATTAACTTCAATTAGGAAACATCAGGCATTGTTAATTCTGAGCAATGACAAGAGAGTTATTGTTCAGTAGTTCCTGTTACCAAAATCGTTAAATAATAAGGTACAATACTACACGTTTACTTAGCATACAAAGTTTACTTAACATATTAACTCAAACTAGGAAACATCCAGAATTCTTAGTTCTGGATTTTGACAAGAATGGTGCTTAGTTTAAGAGCGTTATCATTGAAAAGCTCTTCTAACGAGGATCAGTATGTATAAACAAAAACTATTTTCCCGAATTGAATTTTTAATAAATTAACTCAATCAAGAAAACATCATAAATTTTTAGTTCATGATTTTGACTGATATCCTTCAACAGTTCTTGTAACGAAGATCAATAAATATTAAAGTGCTGTACTCTCGATCGAATACTTCACAAATTAATTAAAACTGCGAAACAACCTAAATTGTTAGTTCTCGCTTTTGACAAGAGTAGTATCGTTGAAAAACTATTTTTTTAAGATCAATAAATAGACAGATAAATATACACTCGAACTGAATACTTAATATATTAACTCAAACTAGGAAAAAACCTGAATTGTTCGTTCTGGATTTTGACAAGAGAGGTATAATTCAAAAACTCTTGAAAAACACTGATACTACACTCTCAAATCGAATACTTAATAAAATAATTCAAGCTAATTCAAACTAGAAAACATCTTGAATTGTCAGTTCTGGATTTTGACGAAAGTGGTATTGTTCAACAACTCTTGTCACGAGGATCATTAAATATACAAAAGCTATATTAAAGAGTCAAATACTAAAAAAACAAACTCAGACAAACTCTAATTACGGAACATCATAAATTATCAGTTTTGGATTTTGATGGAAGTGATATCGTTCTAAGGCTCTCGTCAGGAGGACCCATACATGTACAGAAATTAAATCTCTGAATCTAATATTTAATAAACTAACTCAAACTAATTCATACTATGTAGACGTCTGATATGCAATTCCGAGAGCGGTATCCTTCAAAAGCTCTTGTCACGAGAAGCAATAAATATTTAAAAATCCCTGTCGGCTTAGTCTGTAGGCAGAGGTAGATTTCCAAGTTACGTGTTCATTTCAACAATAAAACATAAAATATAATTAGACATAGACCCTGTTTAACAACTTTAGTTGGCCCTTTTGAGGAACTTTTAATTTCATTTCTGTGTGAGAACTGCTATTATGAGAATCATCTTAAGCGATCCTTGGCACAAACGCCCACTTTGACAGCTTTTTTTGAAGTATATTCCGACTTTATGAAAAAATTGACCAATAAGGCACATTATATAGTTGAATTGTCTATAGTTGAACTGTCTATAGTTAAACTGTCAGTTGAATGCATTTGAGAGTAAAACTGAATTTATAAATAAGTTATAAAAAAGCAATTTTTTATTTGAATGCATCCACATTCGTTTAATGTCGATCGAATGGGGAAATTTTGTTCAAACTGCACACTTTCACAGCTTTAAAAAAATCTGCTTTTATCAAAAACCTGGACAATAGGGCAAATTATACAGTTCCTAAATAAAGGAACCTGATAATTGAAAGTGTTTGAGAGCAAAAATGGGTTTAAAAATGAGTCAGAAAATAAGAAATTTGTTATTTGAATACTTCTTCAATTTTTCAATCAATATCGCTTCAGGAAACTCTGTTCACAGTGCCTCTTTGACGGCATTTTTTTGAAATATATTCTGCCTTTATCACAAAACTGACCAATACGTCACATTATATAGTTCCTAAATAAGAGAACCTGCAGCTGGATGAGTTTGAGTGAAAAATGAATGATAATAAAAGCAGTTTTGATTGAGATTATTTTTCTACAACTCATATTATTGTTTAATTTATTTTTGATATAAGAATTGGTCCTATGAAAAACTTGTTAATAAAAAAGTTGTAGATATTATTGAGAAAATGCATGATAAATTTAATAGGATTTGATATCTTTAGTACTGATAAAGTTATCATTTTTTTTCTTCTTCCACAACCCTTTTCGTTTTCATTTTTCATTTTTTTTTCAATAAGAGTTGTTCCTATTAAAAATTTGTGAATACAAAAGTTTTAGATACTATTAAGAACATTTATAAAAAAAAATAGTTGGAATTGATATCTTGACAATTGACAATGTTATGAATTTTTAACTCCCGAAAACCATGTTTTTGCGCCTTTTGAGCCCATTTTTAATTTTATCAAAAATCTGTTATGCTGAAACTTTTGGCAATATAAACTTTAAATTGATTAGATATATATTTTATTAAAGAATTTATTATTATTTTTTCGCTTTTCACAAAAACCCTTCCTATTTATATCCTTTTGGTCCGATTTTGCCCATTAGCGCACTCGACCGAGATTCTATGCCCCTTTATTTTACATAACAATTTGGAAAAAATCTGAATAGAATTAAAAACGTTATCGTGTCCATAAGAAGCAATATGCATATATACAGTGTCGGTAAAAAGTTTCCTGCCAGTCAGTTTCTTCGATTTATTTACCAAAAGATTTCAGCAAAGACGAAGCACAATTACTTCAAAAGTTAGGAATATGTAAATTATCTCTGACCACGTGATCATTTTGATTGGATACTGAAGATGCTTCATGCAAAGGTAAAAAAATGCGAAGCTCGCGTGTGCAAAAGTTTCCGGCCACTTATCATTCTTTACTTTTTTTTTATCGGTAAAGTGTTTTTTGGTTGGGTTTATGAATGAATAAACGTGTAAAGCATAGTCTCTATTCAAAATTGAAAAGTTCAACAATTATTGCTCATAAATGAGTGATTAGTTTGTCGCTAAAAGGCCAATCTTCTCGAGATATTGCGGCAAAGTCATCGATCAGTTAAATCGAACGTAAACGATATTTAAAAATTATATAAAGATGGCCGTGACCTTCAGGACTTTCAGAGGTCCGGGAGATCCCGGAAAATTACTATTTCTGTGGACAGCATTATCCGAAGAAAAGTAATTGATAATCCGCATACAAATTCCGCTGCAATATACTGCAATTTACGGAATGTAAATATCGCTGAAATAAGTCCTTATACCATATCAACATGCTGACGTGATACATAACTTTATGGAAGAGTCGGTATTAAATTTTTTAAGAGTTAAAAAAAAAATACAAACGTACCCGACTGTCGTTTTCCAAAAAACACAAAGTCTGGTCAAGTGAAAACTGGAAAAAGTTCTATTTTGCCATCAATCGGATTCGAAACAATTTTCTAAATGATGGCAGACACAACGTCCGATAACCTAACAACAAAAGATGTGATTCAACCTATATTATTCCTACAATGAAGTTTGGCGGAGGGCACGTTATCCTGTGTGGAGTATTTTCTTCAAAAAGTGTCGGTCCGTTATTTGAAATTCACGGCAAGATGAATGATACAATGTATAAGGATATCTTGCAAAATTATTTTCTGCCTTATTAGAGAAAAAAAATTGGCCGTAACTATTTTCCTTAACATGAAAACGACATAAATAATGTATGCAAACCTCGATAAGCAATGGTTTTCGCACAAAAAATTTCGTTTTTGAAATGATCAGCCCAAGCGCCCAACATGAATCCAATAGAAAATCTTTGAAAAGAAGTTGACAAAAGTCTGCGGAACTATAAATATTCAAACTCAGCCGAAATTTCACCAAAATTGCAAGAAATGTGGGAAAAACGTACCATAGACGATCTTTAACCGTTGATTGTATGAATGTCACGTTGCTGAGTCGCAGTCGCGCAGTACTTATTACTAAAGCTAATAAAATAGTAATACGATAAATTACGAATTGTAAATGTTGTTGATAATTGTAATTTTCTATTTCATTACCACTTTTTAACAAACTTGTGAAGGTGACTGGAAACTTTTGAGAACATGCGCTTTCCTTTATACTAATTTAGTCAGTTAAATTTATTGATATTTACATGTTCTTCTATACGTAAGTTCCTAACTATTACGTCAATAAAATGTATAAATATCACTTTGAGATTCCTCTTCGTATGGGTATACTTACAAATTAGCTGAAAAAAATTTTCTGGCTGGAAACTTTCGACCGCCACTGTATGTACATAAACTTTTTTACTAATGGCAGTTTTGGAGACTGGGAGTCGTGATCGATATAGATCTGCATTTTTTAAAAAAAAATTTTATAAAAATTGGGAGCGATCGCAATAGGTAGTATTTCATATGAAATCTTTGTAAAAACAATACTTCCGAAATCAATTTTTAGTACATTAGTTCGTTCTCAGTGAAATTAGGAACCATCCTCAATTGTCAGTTTTAAAATTTGCCGTGAGTAGTATAGTTCAAAGCATCTTTTCACGATAATCAATAAATATATAAAAACGGTATTTAGTAACTAATTATTGTCAATTAATAAACATAAAGAAGCTGTACTCTCAATTTAAATACTTAATAGCTTAATAACTCAAACTAGGAAATATCCTGAATTGTCAGTTCTGGATTTTGACGAGAATACCATCGTGCAAAACTCTTGACATACAAAACAATAAATATACAGTGTGAACAATAAATAAAAGTGCACTCCCAAAACCAATACTTAACGATATAGTGGGTATTTTCATTCTCAGAAAAGGAGAAATAAATAATGACTGAACAGCATGAATTTCCTAAATAAGTAATTGAAAGGCTGAAATTTAGTTAAAGAAGTTAATTCCAATTATTTAATATGCTGTACTTGCAATTTACATTCATGGCGAATTTATAAATCTTTAAAAATATTTTTATTTTTTTCTTTGCGAATACTGTGTGAACTACTGTATTCCAATGCGTTTCTTTAACCTCGTAACAAGCGTTCTCGAACGATTCCACTCTCCGTAGATGCTAGAACTGACAGTTACTAGTTTCCTTTTTGAGTTGCAATTATTATTCACTAAAGAAAACCTCAAATAAACAGCATCCCCTGTTAAATATTTAAATACAAAATTGATAAAATTTTACACTTTAATTACAAACACCAGATATCAAAATTGATCTATTTGCACGCAGTAGAATATTTTGCATATTTTCATATCTTTTTGTATATTTTCCCAATTTTTCTGAGAGAGTGTGAATAGAAAGTCACAAAATAATAATAATAAAAATCGCTAAAACTTAAAAATTTACATATATTTTGGATGATTTCGCATACTTATCCCCCAAATATCTTAAATATCTTAAAATCTCGTGATTTAAAAAATGTAATGGTTCTATAAAATTAAAAACTTGAGATGAATATTGAAATAATCGTATGAATTGAGCATAAAATTATCAAGATATTTTCTAAATTAATATTTATTTCTAATTAGGTTCAATTCTTCTTATTACTTTTAATTACTTTGTGTATTGTGTGTTAAGCGTTGATTTTAATTATTGTAATCTTCCACACAAGGTTTTAGCTATTGTTTTAGCTATTACTTTTAATCTCATTTCTGGCTAAAGCATTGTAATAATGAAGTTCCTTATAGATGTTGCTTAAACGGTACTTTTAAATTTATTCCAAAAGCACTATTTTTTCTATTAAATGTTAGACATACAAATATCACTTAGCATATTTTAACTATCATGCGAGTAAAGCCGCAAGTGTTTACTAGAATATAATAAGGAATATACACAAAAAAGTTTAAATTTCTTTCACAAATTCAAAAGAAGCCTTATCAATTTTAATAGAAGAGTGATGATAATCTGAACACGGAAAAAAGCAATTAAAATTTTTAATTTGTAATTTGGCTGGGTGTATTAATGAATTTTAGAATATCCCGATATATAATAGTCATATTGGTAAAATTTATACGTCAAAATATTCGCAAGAGAACATGCTTTCATTTAGAATTTAAAAACGAAAATTGACATTTTGACTAATTGTGAGGTAAACTTTCTCCTTCAACATTTTTATTGTTTATTTAAAGGCTATTTGAGTTGATTATTAAAACACGAGCACAAAAACAATTGCAAAATCAAATGTGAATCAGCTCACATATTTTGTTTTTTTTTCTCGGTAACTAAAGACGAAATTTTAGCACATATTTTAAAAGTTTTGCAGTAAGCTAAAAGGTAAAAGAACTGTTCGTTACCGTTGAAATGAAAATAAAAGAATGCGAAAGCTACACATTCATATTATAAACCAGCGAAGACTTAAATAATACTAATAAAATTGTATGTACAGTCTTGTATTTTGACGAAGGAAAATAAAATTATGAACCTTTCGTAAAGGCAGTTTCTGAAAATTAACTAAATATTTGATGTCATATTTATTCTAAAATATTCCAGAAAATGGAATAAATTTATCAGTGTGAAATTGTTTCAGAAACTTTTAATGAAGTCTTTCATAATGATTGACATTTGAGAAATGGATAATTTCATTTTATGAAACAATTCTTATTAAGTTCAAGATTTTGAGATAAGTATAAAACTAAATTCAGCACTAAAATGTAAAACAGCTCAAATTGCTTTCTTTTCTTCCTCGGAATCTAAAGACGCAAATTTTATGCATATTTTAATAGTTTTGGCAGTTAGCTAAAAATAAATTAACCTTTCGATAAATAAAAAAAACAGAATAGTTCAAGTAAATAAAAAAAACCTGCCGGCTTGGCTTATAGGCGGAGGTAGATTTCGATGAGTGCTCATTTCAACAGCAACAAAAGAAAAAGTATGATTAGAGATAAACCCAGTTTAATAACTTTATTTGGCCGTTTATGAAAAAATTTTAATTTCATTTTTCTGCAAGAATTGATTTTATCAGAATCATTTTAAGCGAAATTCAGCTCAAATGCCCTTTTTGACAACATATTTTGAAATATATTCTGAATTTATTAAAAAATCAACCAAAACAGCACATTATATAGTTCCTAAATAAAAACAAACTACCAATTGAATGCGTTTGAGAGTTAAAATTGAATTTAAAAATGAGTCATAAAGTAATCGATTTGTTATTTGAATACATCATTAATACTTTAATCATGATCGCTTCGGAAAATTTTGTGCGAAATAACCACTTTGACAGCATTTTTAAAAATAAATTCTATCTTTATCAAAAAACTGGCCAATGCGTCACATTATACAGTTCCTAAATAACAGGATCTGTAAATTGGATGCTTTTGAAAGCGAAAATGGATTTGAAAACGAATCCGAAAAAAAAATGCAATTTCTTATTTGAATACTTCCTTAAATTTTCTGTCACGATGACTTCGAGGATTTCTGTTCAAAATACCTTTTTTGTTAGCCTTTTTTGAAATATATGCTGTCTTTATCAAAAAACTGACCAATGCGTCACTTTATCCAGTTTCCAAATAAGAGGATCTACCATTTGGATGCGTTTAAAATCAAAAATTAATTTAAAAATGAGTCAGAATATAAGCAGTTTGGATTTGAGTTTTTTTCTCCAACTCCTATTTTTGTTTAATTTATTTTTGCTATACGAATTGGTCTTATGAAAAACTTGTCAGCATAAAAGTTGTATATATTATTGAGAAGATGTAAAATAAATTTAATTAGATTTGATAGCTTAAAAATTGACGGAGTTATGGATTTTTTTCTTTTTCACCCCCCTTTTTCTTTTCGTTTTTAATTTTTTTCATCTGTAAAAGTTGGTCCTATCAAAAACTGGTAAATACAAAAGTTTTAAATAATTTTGAGAATTTTTATAAAAAAATTAGTTGGATTCAATATCTTGCGAATTGATGAAGTTATGAATTTTTCTCCCAAAAACCCTGTTTTTTTTCGCCCCTTGAGCCCATTTCTAAATTTATCAAAACTGTGTCACGGATAAACTTCTGGCTTATTTTTAAAAAGTAATATAAACTTTAAACCGATTCTATATCTATTTTAATTAAGAAGTTATGCCGTTTTCTCGATTTTTACAAAAACCCTCCCTATTTCTACCCCCTTGGTCCGATTTTGCCCATTAACGAACTCGACCGAGATTTTATGCCCCTTGATTTTATGTAAAAATTTGAAGAAGATCTGAGCATAATTATGGAAGTTATCGTGTCCAGAAGAAAGTGATATACACAGATAGATAGATATATAGATAAATATATAAACTTTTTTACTGATGGTAGTTTTGGGGTCTAGGAGTCATGATCGGTGTAGATCTGCAAAAAAATTTCAGAAATTCCAACATGGGAGAGAATAAAATAGGTAGTATTTCATATGAAATCTACCTAAAAATCAGAGAAGCTTTAAAGAAATATAAATAAAAATGTCTTGTATTTTAACGAAATAGCATAAAATTATAAATTGTTCGAAAAGACAATTCCTGAAAATAAACTGAATATGTCATATCACATTTATTCAAAAATCTTTCAGTAAATGGAATAAATCCACCACGGTAAAATTGTTTCAGAAACCTTTAATGACACTTTTCATAATTATTGACATTTGGGAATTGAATATTTTCATTTTCTTAAACAATTCTTTTTAAGTTCAAAATTTTGATAATTGTATATTAAATGCAACACTAAATGTAAAACAGCTCAAATTGTTTGTTTTTTCTCGGTAGCTAAAGACGAGATTTTAATACATATGTTAATAGCTTTGAAGTTAGCTAAATATAAATAAAACTTTCGTTATAAAAAAAAGAATAGTTACACATTTACATAAAAAAAAAGTGAAACCTTGAAGAAATAGTAATAAAAATGTATGTACTGTCTTGTATTTTGACGAAAGAGAAGAATATTTTGAAACTTTCAAAAAGACAATTTCTGAAAATGCATTAAGCATTTCGTAACACATTTATTCAAACATGTCTCAGAAAATGCAATAAATTTATTACGGTGAAATTGTTTCAGAAACTTTTAATGAAGCCTTTCATAATGATTGGCATTTTGAGAAATGAATATTTTCATTCTATGAAACAATTCTTATTAAGTTCAAAATTTCGAGATTTTTGCATTACTAAATGATGATTTTTTTTCCATTGCGTAACATAAAACTTGCACTGTCAAAAAAAATGGAACATCTCTAATATATCATAATAAGTCTACTCCATTTTCGAAGCAATGAGCATTTTTTTTAATTTTTAAAAATATTTTTTTGAATTAAATTGAATCTGCAAAGGCATGTGCAATAAATACTTTAACTTTTTTTAAAAAGTAAATTCATGTCACGAAAATTTATACAGAAATTTTTCTTATGAAATTAAGAAATCACAATGATATCCATTAAAATATCAATATTTTTATTTTTCGAAACACAATTTATTAGTTCCAAAGTTTTTACTATTCTAGTTACTTTTATGGAATAATATTAAATTGAAATATTTTTTTAATTTTGTAAAACTTACATGAAAGATAATTTTTAATCTCTAAATGATTCCTTTTCTGTATTAAAGATTATGAGCGAATAATAAAGACACATATTCTGTTTTCCACTTTAAAAAATTAGCAAGAAATTTATAAAAAAAAAATTAAAGTCTTTTACTGGATACTTCACGTCAGTTTTCATAAACAGTTTTATGAAAATGGAATAATTTTGTTTCGTCGAGTTTGTATGAGGAATTTTAAAAGAAATGTTTTATAATACTAGAGGACTAAGCCCCTAGCTCGAGATCACTCGCGAACTTTTGTGAGTTTCAATGAAACTCAGATATCACTACAAAATGTCAGCACTTCGATTGCTCTGTCGCCCCTATTTACAACAGTCTAGCCAGAATGAAGATCATCATCATTTTAACACATGAAATTTTCAAATGTTTTTATGGATAAAAATGTAATGGAAAACTTGGTCGGAAACGTAAATAGAAATTTATTTTCGCATATAATGTTGCATAGTACGGTTTATAAATAATTTTAACAAATTAAATTTTAAAATGTTGTTAATGTTTAAAAATCTAATAGAAAATGCAAATATTTGCCGATTATATTGCTCAGCATGGTTTACAAATAATTTTAATATATGGAATTTTGAAATATTTTTAATGTAAAAAAATAACCGAAAATTTTGTTGAAAATTCAAATAAAACTCATTTTTTCATCAATAATCAGCTTTGCGTACATTCATTTAAAACTCTTTGATAAACATTTTGAATACGCAAACAAAATGTTGTAAACAAAACATTTTCTTCTGTGTCTAAAACCCATGCTTACGTCAAACTCGATTTTAGATAGGACTCTATAGGTTTATTATTGTATTTTCTGTCCATAAAGGTATAAAAACAATGATGATTGAGAGCAGAAAAACACATTTGCAAAATCTTTTAGTCGATTTAAGCACTGACATCGAAAAAGTAGAAATAATAAAAACATAATTTCACAGGGAATCAGAAAACGGTTTTAAACAGTTTAATAAAAATAAGCATATGAGATTGATGTATGAATATATCAGCTTTACATTTTCTTTAAATCAACATACTTATTGTAACGTATTAGTTTAGTTATTTTATATTAAATCACAAAAAACGATTTTTCTTGTCTTAAAACATTTTCCTTGTCTGTGCCTCAAATTTTAAACTTGGGTTTGCAGATATTTTCCAAAAAGATTTGACACGACAGACCATATATATTTAATTATGCGAATCGTGTTTTAACACATCCTTGAATTTCAGCCGTCGACACTGTGAGGTTATAGTTTGTAGGAACGTATTCTAGTCTATTTCAGTTTATCAAATTATTCGAATGAATATGGAATTATGAAATGCTTTATATTTTACAATTTGTTGTTAAATCAAACATAAACTTTTAAGGCTGAAAAGTATTACTGCAGTATATATGATATCGTATCGACATCCACCCCCCCCCCCCCAAAAAAAAAAAAAAAAAAAATGTTGTCATTATGTACAAAACTGTATTTCTCTCATTGGTCAGGATGGGAAGCTATATGCTATTGAAATCGGTATGCTCATAATTTAAAAGTGTTAGTGCTTTTAACGTTAATACTTTTACATTTTTAGCACATTCCAATAAATTTAAAAAGTGTTTATATATGTGGTTTGCCATTCTGTCTGTCCGTCTGAACACGATCTAACTACCGTAAATATGCTCGGATTTTCATGAAATTGATAAAGCTTATTTAGGGTCACCTAAGCATATTTGGTATTGCACATGAAGTGTGTACGATTAATGATTCATTTACAAAACATAAAAAAAAATCGATTACACCGTGGTATATGGGGAAAAGTCGTTTTGGTAGAATTTTAATGACTTCACGCTTTTTTATATGTATTTAAACTGATATAAATCACTGAATTTCACTACGTTGACATTAAACCAGGGCATTTATAGATTTTTTATTAATTTACAGAGACACACAAAACAAACCGGTTACAGTACTCTCTTTGCTTAACAATCTCTCGAGGTTACGATTTAATATTCAGTATTCGCTTTTAAAATCAATTAGGTTATTTGCATATTGCTGTTTATAATTAAATTCTATACTTCATATACAGGGCTGCGCAAAAGTATTCTCATATCATTTTCCTTAGTAGAGGAAATCACTAAAAGGTTAATTTCAATTGAAATATATGTATCACTTACACGAACTAAATTTTGAAATGCACGTTCCCAATAGATACAAATCTATATATCATATACAGGGCTGCTAAACAATTCGGATAATTTTCCGATTGTAGCTGTGAACAGATGAAATTTGGTTTTCAAATGAATACACATTTCCATATTGTGAAATGTGACGTAATATTTTAAATTTTTAAACCGTGCAGTTTTGTTACATTATTCTGAATGCGTTAGAAATTGCTTCATAATCTATGCTTGACACATGCTTTTTTTCTTTCTTGTTTTACATTGCAACTAGCCTCTCTTAATAATTTTTTACATTTATGCACTATAGATATTTATGTTTTATTTTATTAGTATCTAAAATAAATAATTTTTAAGATTTAATGGTTATATCCTTACTTGTTTATGTTTTTATAATTTCACTACACGTGAAACAAGTAAAATAACTGTGAAATTTAAATAATTTTTCACTCTGGTGTGAAACATAAAATAGTTATCTCATCATATATCATCCTGTTATTTCGTTTCTGTGCATTTTCAATTAATTAGTTTCATACATATTTATTTAATCCCTGATATCCACGTATTTCACATTAATATGGTTTGAAAATCAATCAAATATTTTATCGATGCAGTTACTTTAATTAACTAAATACTTGATTAAACTTAGCTGTCTGTACAGCAGAATTAATTATCCTATGTAATTACATTGAACTTCAGTTATTAGAACACATAAAGTTTAACCAATATCCAAAGAGCTTGAAAATTTAACTAAATTTTCTTCGAGAGATCGAAAAATTGTATAATTAGTTTCGAATATAATTTTGTAGCAATGAGGACAAAAATAAAATTATGTTGGAAAGTATATGGAAAAGTTAAAATCTAAGTTATATTTTAGATTCTATGATATCCGTGATTTTCGATTACAAGTTAAAGGGAAAATTATCTAGTATATTATATTTAAATACCCATCATATAAAAGATAGAGAAAGTCTTGTAATCGTTTTAAAAATAGAAAACAAAAACGGACTTACACATTTCAAAACCTTGAGATTAAAAAAAAATGATTTTTTGAAAAAAATACTATTTTTCTATAAATGAGCGTGTCTCTAAACGCTCTGTCTCCAAAATAAATTGAGATTGAGACTTCGATTTTGGTATGTAATTAGTACGTAATAATGAAAAGATGGCTATTGAATATCAGTAACTTCGATTTTTCGGAACTATTTTTTTGGACCCTCGAAATACTGTTTGTGATAAAATGCACATCATTTTTTTTCGAAATTATTTATTTTAAATTGTGAATATACACTATAATTAAAATTAAACATAAATTCTGTATAAAAAATGCAGTCAATAATTAAATTCCTTGCTATCTGTAATCTTTTTTTCACATTCATTTTTTATGAATCTCTATTTCATTTAAATTTGAATAGAATGACATATTTTATAAGAAACGATGTGTTTTCGATAAAGTAGTAAACTATGTTAATACGTTTATTATTTTTGGAGTTGTATGATGTCTCTTTTACGCATTTCTGTAATAGAACATTTAAAGTTCATGATACTATGAAGCTATGATATGAAGCAGTCTAGATACTGAACAATTTGAGATACAGGCATTTATCTGCTGCAGTTGAAGATTCATCAGATTGACAGAGGTTTTTATAGGAATTCAAGATTTTATAATAAGCATATTCATTATGTATATATACATATTGCTCTGGCCACCAACGTCTACACTGCAAATTCATTTTAGGATACATTTTTGCTACCAAATTAACAAGAAAATAGTATATTGTGAATTCAAAAACTTCAGATACAAAATATTTTTTGTGTTTCGATGTACTTAATTTGTTGCTAAAGAATTGCCATTGGAAATGTTTTCATAATATGATTCGAAGTGTTCTATCTGGGTATTTGTTCTAAAAATAATGTTGTTAATTGTGTTAAAACAGTGCTTTAATTAGTGTTGATGAACATTAGTTCTTACACTAGTGTTTCCCTGCGCAACACTCTGTCACCAAATAAACAACACTTTGTAAACACCACACAATTTAGAATGCTATAAAACACATTGTTCTTAGCGTTTTTAAACTAATAAGAAACATAACTCAAGCTGGTTGATTTCCTTCTTAAACACAACCAATATGGACTGTAAATGCGTTTTATTTAACACCAAAATATGCGAGCCATTGCACGGCTATCAACACATTCCATCATCTTTTTACATTCGAATTAAAAAAAACTAAAAAAAACACAGAGAATGCTGCCAAAAACATAAAATAAGAAAAAAAAATTACCATGGAAAAGAAAGCTACAATATCTTCATAATGTTTTTTTTTTCATATGAATGAATGCAGATGCTATTTATAGAAACACATATGTAAAATGCATTCAAAACATTTTCTACATGATGCCCTTAAAATTATTTTTGCGTGCAGCGCTTTTGTTTTTGATGTCATGAAAATATATACATTTCCCTCTTTAAATCCCGGTGTATAAACTATTTAAATAGAAAAATCCTCCTAAAATGGTTTATTTCTTAATTTATTTTTCAATTGCAACCGTTCACAGTTTTATCACTTATACTATCTACAACAAGGGTGCCCATACAAAGTGCAACATACAATTTTTTTTCGGGGGAATTCAGAGAAAAACTACGTTTTCGGTAGATTTTTAAATTTTTAATACTTTTTCAACATAAAAAAAATACTTAATTTGTTTTTAAATATCCCTTTAAATTTTTACTGAACATTCAATATTCAGAAATGTACCTGAATTTTTCCATTATTTATGTTCATAAAAACGGCAATAAGAATCCATTTTGAACTGCTGGCTTTGATGTAACGGTAATAAACAAAATAACTTCAAATACAAGTGGTAAAATATTTAATACTCGCTGAACGGCCAGCCTTTCAAGTTTTAACAGATATAATTTTTATTTTAAATTGATTTATAAGAGTTAACTCTCGGTTTAAGAAATATAAAATAGTAGCAATAAACCTTCCATGTAAGAGGTTTCTCAATCCGAAACTTTCCATTGCCCGAATAACATTAAATTAAATACAACAATGATATGAAGTGCCGTTCTTCTAATGCTAAATGATACTATTTTCTCTGGTCTCCTGAGATTCCGTTTTATCCGGTTTTACTACAGTTTGATGAAATCACTTCCGTGGTTAGTTCTCAGTTAGCAAGAATTTGTGCTATTGGCATTCACGTGTTAAATGCGATTACATAATTAATAGTTTTATTTACAAATTCATGCAAATTTACCACAATTTGCACAAATATATTAATATGGACAATGGTACTAAGCAATCGGATTTCAAAAAAAATTATCCAACTTTGACGAAACTGTTTCCTGGGAAATTCTCCGAGGACTATTTTGTCAAATTTAGAAAATATTTTTTTCACTTATTTGACCAGGACTGGTAGTGTCATTTATTAAATAGTTTGGGAGCACGAGTATTTATTGACAGGGAAAAAAAGAAAGTCCTGGAGGGATTCGAACTCACGACACTCCAGCTATCACATTTTTGGGCTTTCGTATGGATGTGATTTTAGGTGCACGTGGTAGATTATTGGTCTGTCTGTCTATATTTTTATAAAGTAGATTGTAGTTTTATCGATGCTGTTATAATTCTTGTAAGTTGTTATTATTAAGAATAATATATATTTTCCTATGGTGTCTGAATGCTTATAATGTGGATTGATAAATATTATTTATAAAAGTGACTTTCTTTGCTCAATGATTGATTAGAGTAATGGTCTGGTGAATTTGTTGTTCAACTTGTTTTTAAATGCATATTTGGGAGATTTTATCCCTTTGAGTTGGTTGTTAAGATTTAAATTGTATATTAAAGACGTGAGGGGTAGATTATGAATATATTTAATTGTCTGAGCGAAGCGAAGTCTTTATACTCAGAGATACGTAACGATATTAAAATTCAAAAAAATTCTTTCGTCAAGCAAATCTCAAAAAGTACTTGTCGGATTTTGATTCTGTTTGTACCAATAGGTACCTATGAAGGTAATCTGGTGAATGCACCTACTTTTAAAAATTAATTCCAAATAGTTTAAAAGTTATATTAAAAAAACTTATAAAAAAGCACAATTTATGTGCATACGTCACAGAAATTTGGTGAGCGTGATTTTCACTGGCTGGACATTTTCGTAGATAACCGAATCAGTACATGGAGTAAATAGTAATCATTTTCGCACTCAGAAATATTGAATGCAATAAAACATTTTAAAATTTAATCATTCAGGAAAATAAAACTGTTATTTTTTTTATATTAAAAAAATTTCATAAAAAGTTTGATTTTGAGATTTTGTGATAATCTCTTAACAGCACTTTTTGATCGCTAAAAGAATGTTTTACATATTTCGCGTGTGAAAATTAGAAACAATTACGTTTTTAAATAAAAAGTTTCTTTTATGACATCATTTTCCCTTTATATTTATTTTCATTACATGTTTTCTTTTAACTTATATTTTGTATGTGTATAGAAGTCAATTCTGGTCACTAATTTTTCGGCACGGATACCACAAGCGCATCAGATTTCGCGCAATTTTTTTCAAAGCCCATTTGACGAAAACTCCCTTTTCAAATAACGCTTACATACACATTTTTGAATTATTTTCTATTTTCAAAAAGAACTTACAGTAAATAAAATAATAACAATAATTAATAACTATAAAAAGAAATATTTTATATAATTAAAAGAAGGAAGTGAAAGTAAATAAACATTTTATGAGTAAATAAACAAATAATAAATAAATAAAGCCGGGTTACCATCTCAGGTAAAATAATGCCATTTTGAAGCCAATTATGTATCCTGGTGCATATGTGACATTTTTTCCCATTTTTCATCCGTTTCCTGTTGGCATACAACTTTGAAATATGGAGTATGTATGCATACCTGGGAGCAATACTGGAATTAGACATTGATTTTTTTTAAATTTGATCCAAAAAGGGGCAACGGGGCTAATTTTTAAAGTTTTATACAATTTATACTGCATAAAGGAGCCACTTACCTATTTCTATATACCAGAAGAAGTAAGTGGTATGTAAAAACAATTATAGTATACATAAATAAAATACTTGAGATAATATACTAGAGATATAAGCGCCGGGTTTGGCGAGATTTTTTATGCCAATTAGGCGAAAACATCGTTTTGATTACCAGATGCATATAGCATACTATAACAACACGTTATTTATTTATTTCAAAATGAAAAAAAAGGAATAAATGACACATTTCCTGTTATTAAAAAAGATATAACAATCAATAAATGATAATATTTTTAGAACAAACAATTTATTATAACATTTATATGATAACCAGCATGTTAGGCAACTAAACGCCATTTTGGCACCAATTAGGTACCTCGGTGTATATAGAGGATATATGTGCAATATTTATTTGTAAAACTGAGCATGAAAGTTTACTAGGCGTGTTTTCATAGGCTCTTATATCTTTTTGCAACATAGCGCACCTTTCGAAGCCAAAACTGCACAAAAGAAAAAATAATCAATATTTGCTGCATTTTTTTTTTTTTTTTTTTTTTTTTTTTTTTTTTTTTTTTTTTTTTTTTTTTTTTTAGCCTCCGATGCTATTTCTTTCAGACAAGCTAAAAATGTCGTGTCATCAGCCCTGAATTTTCTACTGAACCGATTTTGATAATTATTTTTTTAAATGAAAGCTATTTATTTGTAGTTGTGCCCATTTTAGCTATTTTTTAATTTATTTCCATTTTTATATTTTATTTTTAATTTTAAATGCTTTTTTACGATATTTCTTCAAAATGGTGGCAACTTAGTTTAGCTTTTCTCTCGATAATAAAAATTTATTTTCCATTATTACTTTCCACAAGTCAGAAACTTTATTTCATCAGTGAACATGCCCTCGCATTTAAAAGAAAAAGTTAATTGTTTTCGTAAAATTTAACCACAATAAAATGATTGCATATAATTATGCAATAATTGAGGTAAAAAAATATATTTACTGAGAAATAATATTAATAATGTAAATAAAATAACAGAAAATAATTTATGATAAAAAGTAATGTCTAAAGCAAAGTAAGAAATATTTCAAATGAGGAAAATGATGGCATTCAGCAACTAGATAAAATGAATTTACAATATTATTACGGACGCCTTTTTTATATTACTATATTACTATTACTTTTAAAAAACATTTGAAAAGAAAATGACGTCACTATTTAAAACATCGCATTTTTACTCATAACGATATTACATTTCAATATTTCTTTTCATTATGGACAATGAGATTGAGATTTTACTTTCAGATGACTTCAGTTAGAGAAAATAATGTCATAGTAAAAATAAAATTAGTTTTTCTTTTCTTTTTTTTTTTTTAAATAAATCTATTTTTTTGTAGTGCATATAAAATAAAATTTCTGAATTTCGCCGGCATTCAGATTGCAATTTTAACTGAAGATGTGCAAATATTTACATGCAAAATTGTAACAGGAAAACTTGACATTAAGTTTGGAAATATATTTATTACATATTGATTCAATAATGTAATTACTTTTGCTTTTTTTAAAGCCAAATCGATCGGGTCTTTTAAACATTTCATTCGTCGAATTCGACGGGATTCCACTCGGTTTATTGTTAAAATGCATTTCCTTTTTCCCAGAGTCTATAAAAAAGCGTTTAAACTTAAGAAAAAATCCGTTTTTGATGAATCTAGTCATTGAGGAAGTAGCACGTCAAATTGTATCTCTTTATTATTCCGCATTTCCAAAGTCTCAGAGAGAAATTGCTAATCAACTGGGTATTTGACGCCGTTCTGTTTGCTATTATATTGATAAACACAAGAAAAATGAAGTTAGTTCATTGCATTCTAAACGGTGCCGCCCTTCTAAAAAACCTCTATCGATTTTTTTTAATTAAAAAAAAAAAAAAAAAAAAAAAAAAAAAAATCTAATCGGAGGCGAAACTGAATTCTGCAATGGCAGAATCTACATTCAACTTTTTTTTTTTTTTTTTTTTTTGTCTTGAATGGATTTCTCAATGACCACATTTTATTTGTTTTATGATTGTCCAGGAATATTAATGTTTAATCCATGACGTACGCAATATATAACTCTGATATCACGTAAGCCATGTTTCGATTATCCTAAAAATGATGTTTTTAGGATAATGATGTGAATTTTTTTTTTTTTTTTTTTTTTTTTTTATGTAATGCACATTTTATAATCAGTAGGCTCGATGATCAGACCTCGTTTTTTTGCTTTAAAAGATGATATTTCATACGACGTCTTTTGGGATTCGTCGTTTTTCCATATTTGATAGTATGTGGCTACTCGTTTTGTACCCTTTTTCGTAACTTTCTTCTTTATTAACAGCGACATCTGGATTTCCTATTTAAATAAAAAAATTTCTAAATACAAAGAATTTTGTTAAAATAAATAAATAAATAGATGTATCAATATTACAATCAGTACCTTGTATGCAAAATGGAATAATTAGCAATACTTTTTGTACCCGAAAAATGGTCGTTGCTTTTTTTAAGGTTAAAAAGTAGATTACGAAATATTCCTATATAGAGATGCCAAACCCTCGCTTATGCATAGCAGAATTTTCTTATAGGAAAAGTTATTTTTTTAATCCGCAGAATGTTCCAATTTAATAAAACATTTTCTGTATTAAAATACCGGTACCCAAAATGCCGAAGACTCGGTACTTTTTTTAGTCGGATTCAAATTTAGTGAAGACAACGTTTTTTGGCCAAAAGCAGCTTTTTTCCACATGTGTAACTACGATACAATTCCTTGATGTTGACTTATGAATGTTTTGACTTATGCTATTATTGCTTCCTCTCATTTATTTATTTGAATTTTAAATAAGATGACTCAAAATTGTGTTTTTTAAATATACGAAAAAAAATGCATTTCGAGAGAGGGCGAAAGGACAATATTTGGCGATTTATTACCTGCGTTTGGCTAAGTGTCTTACTACCTTGTATTTAATACTCTTCACAATACTTCGCTGTTATATGGACTTAGACGCTTTTATAAAAAGTTTGACGTAATTCGGGCTTAAGAAAGTGAGTTTTTTACTGAATAATACAAATAAATGAAAAATGAATACTAAGAAATACTAATAAAAGGAAAATGAAGCATTATATTGATCTATGTATATTTAAAAATTCATCTGCTAGCACTAATTAGATAATTTATGTCGTGTATATAATAGGAGATAAATAGCTTTTGATTCTGTATTTCTATGCTATAAAGCATTAACGTTTGTGTGTTTTTCGTTAGCATTGGGAATATCTAGCCGATTTATAAAATAATGTGGGCAAAAAATGTTGGTAACCATCTTTGCTGCAAAATATACTATATTTTGCGTAGGAACAATAATCACCATCAACGCACGAGCAAAAAAAGTTCTAAAATTGAGAATTATTTGATGTTGATATGACTAAAAATTTAAAATCTTTTTTTTTGGTGGCAACTTTTAAGATATAATATTCTCGTTATGAACGATTTCCAAAACATTCGACAATTTAATTTCACATATGAAACACTTTTTTTCTAGAAAAAGTTTTAAACCCAATTTATTGAGAATATTGCAATTTCTAGGATACTGTTGGAGTCAGAAACTATAACTTTGGCATCACAGTAACTTATAAGATGTAAGTGTTCGTTTAGGACAAATTTTTAAAAAAGGATTCCTTAACTCTTATCGACAACCTCATTGCATCCGTGGAAAACAGATATTCAACATTATAAACTATTCGGACGGATTTCACACCATATAAAATACACTCCATTTCTCTTCAAACATAATAGTTTATGTTATTTGTAGTTTCTCAAATCGGTGCGAAGCTTCTGTTTATGCTCATGACACCATTTCAAAGAGCTATATTTCCAATATAGGAAAATTTGGTGTTTTATTTTCTGTATTACTTTTAACATTTTGCATATTTCCAATTTTATATCCATGCATGGTTTGTTTTTCTTTTATAAAAATAGTATATGCAACAAGATTTTGTAGTTCTACGATTCATATGCTTATTTTCATCATTATATTTTATCACAATAAATGACCAATTAAAGGTAACTTCTCATTTCTTTACTTATTAAATGTGTATTCTCAGCAATATCGCTCAGACTAATCCCTCTGAGGGAAGTCCTAGTTTAATTATTATATGAGTTTACTTTTAAAATGAAAAATGAGATCCTGGAATTTTTAAATTATATTGACCAAATAATTTTCGACACTTTTGTAGAATACTGGAAATTTATTATTTTCGAATCAAGCCGTAACGAACAACAGCAGAAAATTAATTAAATGATAAAATATTAACATTAATAAAAATTCCTTAAAATTATACGAGCTAAAAAAAGTAACGCATAAGCAATAATAACTTGTTTCAGTATTTTCTGAAATGAGCTAAAAAGTGCTGTTTTTTTATTATTTATGACAGGAATAAAATAAGCATATATTTGTTTGCTAAAATCGCAGGCTTTCAAGAGATGCATTGCGCGCCCCTCAGAAAACAGCTACCGCAACAATTTTCTTTAAATAGTGCGAGTCTGACTATAAGAGAGAAAACATTTTCGTCAAATATTTTAGATTTTGTGCTTAGTTTAAAGTCGCATCATTCTGATACGACATGATTGTCAAAAACGACTAAAAATAGCTCAAAATTTGCTGAATGATCAAAAGTGTAGGTTTTGTTTCCAAGAGTGTATTTGTTATGCGTGTTTAACAAAAATTATATATTGCACTTTACTATCTTCAAGCATTATTCCCAGTAACCTTCCAACTTATGAATCATGAGAAATGAATTTAGCATTTGAAGTGATTTTTTAAAGATAATATTGTATAATTTCTAAAATGAAAAATAAATTACCAATATATGAAGTATTATATGTTCATATGTTCTTTTTTTTATACGTCAGCAAAGAAAGTTAAACTTAAAAAATAAAAACGTTATAAGATGACAGAAAACAAACAATTTGAAAATTCTTTGCATCTTAAATTTCATTTACGTTAAATTTATTTTTTTTTCTTTGTTGTATTTTTATATTATTATTATTATTATTTAGACATGGAAACATTGTAATTGTTTGTATTATATACAGGGTGTTTATAAAGTCCCAGACCCAATTTGATGTCTAATAACTCATAAAATAACAAAGATATATTAAAATTAATAATAACTGGTTAGATAAACGTTTCATGACCCTTGTCAATGAACTCCCATGTGTGCCCCCTTCGTCACACGGAGAATATCAAGTCGATAGTCAATTTCAAGCCAGGTAGCGGCAAGCATGCTGGCAAGCATGTCGACATCCACAGAGGCTATTGCAGTTGTAATTTTTGCTTTTAAGTCACTAATCTTCGACACAGTTTCCTCCTTTAAACATTGTCTTTACAAATCCCCAAAGGAAAAAATTCCAGCGGCGTTATATCAGGTAATCTGGGTGGTTAAGGAATTGGACCTCCTCGCCCAATCCATTTTCCTTGAAAATGGTCATTCAAAGAAATACGAAAGATGCTACCCAATGGGTGGTGCACCATCTTGTTGCAAAAAGGCATGTGGCTGAAGCTCTTCTAGTTGTGAAAATACGAAGTTTTCCAACATGTCTATCGTTCATATCTAGTCGTTCGTACTTCTTTGAATGACCACTTTTCAGGAAGATGAATTGGGCGAGGAGGTCATTATTATTTTATGATTTATTAAACATCAAAATGGATCCGGGACTTTATAAAAACCCTGTATTATTCAGCGCAATATGTTTTGTTATTTTACTTTATTTATTCCAATATTCTTACATACTGTACTTCATAAATCTTTTATGCTTTTTAAAAATGTATTAAATCAAAAAATAGAATATTTTTTCTTTTTCTTACATTCGACATTGTTTACCAATTTGTCTCTATTTTTTGAACGAAGTCTCTAGAGAATCAAACTATATTGAATTCATTCTTCTGGAAGAAATTCATATTTCAAACTCTTGAGTTTCATGACACAGATAAAAACAATTTATGTGAAAATAAACAAGGAAATATATATATATATTTCATTATGTCGAAAGCGGATATACAGCTTGCCCGTCACTTATAACTGCAAATAAAAACAAGTAAAGTATTTTTTATAAATAAACTTACTGAAAATCTGTATATAAATGTAAAGTTCATATGAAAAGTGTATTTAAATGCTGTTTATATAAGTCAATTATAATCAGCACATAATTTAGTGCAGCGCATGAATCTCGGCAATTGTTAAGGAAAAATTCGATACATTCTGTGTAATATGAGAGAAACTGTAAAGTAAATCGTGGAACTTGATATAAAAAATAATGAGTTATTTTAGTTAGAATAAACTTATATGGTGAAATACTGGCCGATAAAATTCGAGAGTGAATATAAATGAGTTGATTATATGATAAAAAACATTTATTTATGTAGATTGATCACATAAATTAATGGAACGCTTCTTTTTAAAGAAATCATGTAAATTAATTCATTCAAAGCTACCAAAAACTAACTATTTCAGTCTAAAATGTTTCAGAGAGAAGCGACGAAGAAAATTCGTACTAACAAAAACATTAGTGACGCCAAACATGAGAAAAAAAGACAAAAGTCCTGAAATCGTGATTTCACGTAAGCTTCTCTTTTTTCACACTCTCTTTTATAAAAACAATTATTTGTTCAAGATTCTTTTTCTCTTTGAAAATGTTACAAGAACGTGATTTACCAAAATTCGTACCATGTAGCACTAAAGAAAAACTATTTTCTTATGCAAATATGTAAAATGCAAATAGTAATCGTTGTTGTACTCGTACATGAGTGCCATGGTAGGCCTATCGGATATTTAGAAGTACGTGGCAAATGACAGCAAAAGATGTGAGACGGTGCGATACAGATTTTGTGCAGTAGCCACATGCACGCGAGAAAAGTAGTCCATTTGGGAAGATGACTACACTGAAAGGATAGCATATTATATAATAGTAACAAATATGTGTTTCCGAAATTGACGAGATTAAAAGAAACTTCTTACACAAAAAGTTTTAATGTATAAAGAGCATTCAAATGAAAAGATGCAAAGCTTCGTATCAACGAAATCAGTTGAAATTTGAACATGCCGCTTTGGGGTGATGTAGTGAGACATCTAAAGACGCGATTGGAGTATTTAGCGTTGTTGTGCTCAAGTGCTGGAGCCAGCGCATGAAAGACGAGATGAGTTAGCAGTTGTATACTCAGTCAAATTGACGGGGCAGAGCATGTAATGACATTTCTGAAATCATTACATTGTGAAACTGATGATTGGGGAACAGTGAGGTTTAACAGATTACTCGCCCCACTAGGTAATAAAATACGATGTTAAGCGATGTTAAGTGACATTATTTATTGATACACGATAAATGAAGTTTTACACCCGAGCGGAAGAAAATTTATTGGGTCGCACCGTAATTTTGGTAACAGATGAGCTAAAACTGAAAGAATATGTGGATTACTCTTCCTTTTCTAAGTATGATAAGAGTAGAACATTTTATTTTGTGGATCAGATTCTTTATCATCAAATAAGTCTGTTGGCTTTAAAAATTGAAGGGTAAAAGCTGAAATGGCAGTTTTTTTACATTCAACTTGCAATAAATTTACAATATTTTTACAGTGCTGTTTACTTGGAATTTTACTGCTAACGGCTGTCAAAGTTCTCTCTGTCAGCAAATATTTCAAATGAAAAATTTATCGTGGTAAAATACTCTTGCTTCGGTAGAATAAGTTTCTTGAGAACCACACAAAATTATTTAAATTTCAATATTTACTGTATTTATGATTTTTTAAACATGGCTGTTAAATATATATATATATATATATATATATATATATAAGTATGCTTTATACATTATTTGGATTTTTGTCTTTAAAATTATTAAAATTTCTTTGATCTTTTTTTTTTTTGTTTATGTATCACTTTCTATAAGCTGTATTATCACTTTCCTTAAAAATAAGAAAAAAAGAAAATCTGTACAAAGCGTCTCCTTTCAATCTGTATTCAAAATATCAATAGAATATCTTGAATAATTTACCGCAAGTAATATATTATACATTAAACACATTCACCTCCTTCACCTTATTTAATTCATGAAGTTCTGGATCACGTAGTGTATCTGTTACTCCTTGATAGTCATATATCGCGTTTGTTAATGAATGCAGTTTAGATTAATAGTGTCAGAAGGAAGTTCGCAATTCTCTTGCAATTTTATGAATTATCGTGATAAGTTGAATTAATAATTAAGCTAGGATTCTGATAAATGGATATGAAACTTTATTTAAGTTATTAATAAAAATATTTAATTAAGATAACGGATTATTTTACATGATGCATTTTTAAAATTTTTATTTGTTACTTTCTGTAACATCCATTATTTAATTTTTAAATCACTAGATGTATGTAATATTTAATGTGCAAAAATATACTTTTGTAGAGCAGTATGAAATTTTAAAGAGTCATTTATAAATTAAAATACACATTTACTTTAAAAATCAATAAAAAAAAAATTAGTCAAAAATTTATTTAAACGTTATAAACAAATATAAACTTTGAAATCTTGCATATTTATTTTTAAACACTTTCCTATAAATCATATGAGACGCAGAATAATCTGCTGTTTTTCATTTTCTGAGACAATTCTAAACTAGTATATAACCCCTTGGGGACGAGCGACACGTATACGTGCCGCAAAAAGGCTTAAGAATCCCTGTTTATTCGCACCGGTAAAATTATACTGGAAATTTTGCCTTATTCAATCGGAGCAATTTCCCGATTTAAAAAAGAACAAATTTCTGTTTTTTAAAACAAGTGGCAAAACATTAAAATTTTCTTAAAAGGCTCCCGTTGCGAAAGGGTTAATAAATGACTTCTATACCATTCTAATATATTATTTCTAGTTTCATCAACGATTATAAGAGCAAAGCAAAGGAGGTGGGCTAATAAGGACTATTTTTCGCCCATCACATATCGAAAAAAAAGGTTTCGAATTCCGATAATTGTTCAGTGGCTTTGCATAATTAAAGATATGTATTTTTATTTATTATAAGCTTTACATGATAAATAAAAGGGTAAGTCATGGAAATTATAAACCCAAAATAGAGTGTTTTGGCTCTTTTCGAAATTTATGACGTTTTTTGCGTCTTTGAGTTAATTTTTTTTATGAAGCACTCGATGAACCCAATTAATTTTGACATACAATGATACTACTCCTTATAAGCTTTCTTAGGAGCATTATTTTATTTGGGTTCAATGTGCGCTTCTATCTTTTAAATAAAAAAAGTATCATCCGGTCGAATGAAACTCACTGTTATCGAAGCGCGTTCAGATTTGTTTTTCCGTACTCAAAAAACATTTACATTGTTGAGAGGTCAATGTTGTTTTCTGAAATTATTTTTGAAAATATTTATTAAAGAATTTATTAATAAATAATGCTTGGATGTCAGTGTCAATGTTGTAAAGCCTGGTGGAAAAAATTTCGTATCTGTTCTAACAAAAAAGTTATATCGATACTTAGATATCCAAAAAACCGCGATCTACAGAGTGGTTCTATGTCGTGCTCTAAATGTATATAGTATGTATTTCGTGATCCTCAATCTCGAAATATTTCTATTTTTTCTAGTGATGTAAAAATAAGAGATTTTGAGTCAAGGATTACTACCGACGAGACCACAAATAAGAAACCTATTATACATTTACGAATATCTCATTGTAAGTACTGTAAAACACTGGTTGTATAAAATCTAGAGGTAAGAACTGCCTCGTTATTGCAGCAAAAGCTGTTGAAATTCAAGTCTTTTTAGAAACTAGAATCTATATTTCGTCAGGAAAATGATCTGTGAAAGCCATATTTCTTGATCGGTCTTCAGTAAATTAGCTCTGGAAAATTTACGCTCTCTAAGTGGGAATACATAAATGTATGAAATATACAATATGGAAAGTATTTAAAATAATATCGGAAATGTACAAAGAAGAAGGCCCCGATTTTGATACACTTGGACATGTTTTCTGAAAACGATTATTATACTCTCATGGGTCTATTTTAACTATATCTTTAAACTAGTAAAGCTCAAAATACGTTCCTCAAAAAAGAGATCATTTCGTACTTGCTTTGCAGTGTTACTTGTAAAACTTAGAACTGGTCTCTCTAATGGTGTTCTGCCCACATTATTCAATATAAGAAAAATAATAATGTCTTCTTTACATGTGCAAAACAGACATTGATTAAGAACTTTGTCCCACAACACGTTGGAAATTACGCATAACCAGAACACAGGTTGTTGAAAATTATACGAGGCCTTTAGCAGGAAGAATATTTATTCCGGATGACGACAATACTGTAATGTTTATTTTTGATAGCACGTACGTTTATAACCAGAAAAATGCGAACTAATCTTTTCTGAGAAATTCATTGTAGTTATACAAGAAGATCTTTCGTTAAGCGTACGGAATTCGTCATTACTTCAGATTATATTGTGGATGTCTTCGGTCCTTACTTCGCGGATTCAAAGAAATATTACGCTAACATACTTACACATATATTAAAAAAGATTCACATAATATCATAGAATTGCTGAAGCTAAACGATGTTGAGAGAACTGATAGGTTTTTATGGGATTGTTTGGTACTTCTGCTAGAAATGAATATCGAACATGACATGCGAAGATTCCTAAATAACAACAACAGTTTTCAACAGAGGATGCTATGGAACATTCTCGTGACCAAAGTTTGATTGTTCGAGACAAAAGTGAAAAAAAAACTATATCTATAATACTTAGATAAAAAAAAACAGCGAAGCAGCATCACATAATGGCACTGTCAATGTAAAATAGGCAGAGGTGGCTAAGAGTACTAGACGCATGTTGTTTCCGTACTGCGGTTTCTGGTTTACTTGTGCTATAACTCAACCAAAACTTAAAAAACAAGTATTGAATATGTTCATTAACTACAAGACGCGTCCTGTCTTTTGGTCAGTTAAATAGGCATGCTTAACACTAGAACTACCAGAAATATGCATGAAGTTTTATAAAATTATTTTACACATGAATTCTGATTGAAAACAATGTAACTTTATTATTTACGCTTTTCAACTTTGTATCTTTAGAAATTTAAACATAATCGAATTTCTTGTTTGAGCCAAAATATATCCATATGGTAATCCTCAAAATGACGGCTCACGGCTGCTTTAGTGTTAAAATTAACTAATAACACCTTAAACAATTCCAAACACTCCATTGTGTGTGCCTGGAGTTGAAACATTCGTACTTCAGCCGATTATACACAGAAAGACACTATCATCGGTGAAATTATTTTTTCACCAAGCATAAACTCTCCTGACTGTAACTTGTGTAATCCAACAATTCTAATTTCTATCACACACCGCTTTTACTGCATTATCACGGGAAATCGAGAAATCAGAGAAAGATACTAGCCTATGTCACTTCAACAGTTGTATTCAAAATGGATGGGTAGATGCATACATTTCCTTGATTCCCATGATAACAGCTTTCCAGCGACACCACTTTCGAACAAATTCCGAGCTTGCACACTGTAAAAAATCTGTGTAACGTTACTCAATAAAATTGTTTGCAGATGCTGCCCCAAATATTATGAAGTAAATTATTTCACTTCTATAATGCTGTAATTTAAACATACAGGGTGTATCTAAACTCTTGGGCAAGTATCATGAAAAACAATATTAAAAGGGAAATCTTGGTGTTAAAATAAAGCATGTTTTCTAGAAGTGCAGAAAGTATTTGGTAAAAAATGAAGAATTATTTACTACATATACAAGGTGTATCTAAACTACTTGGCAAAACTTTAAGAGGTGAAAGTACACATCAAGAAAAACAATATTAAATGGGAAACAATATTAAGTGGGAAACAATATTAAATGGGAATGTTCAGAAGTTCAAAATTCAAATGATTATAAAAAGCTGAAAAATTGATCGATTCGTTTACAGTTTTTGATAAAACTGCTCTTTAAATCAGTATTTTCTTGAAAATAAATTTTAAAGATAAATTTAAAAAATTGCCGATAGAGGGCGCCTTAGATTTTGGCGTAATGAACAACTATCTTTTACAGTTAATTTTAGCATCTCATTAATTTTTTTAGAAGCTCAGACATATACTTAAATTTTATGTTCAAAATCTAAATCGTTGATAGTGGTTAAGTCGCGCAAACTGAACTGTGTTCAAAGGAAGGGAGGGATAAAATTTCAAGTGATTATAAAAAATGGAAAAACTAGTCGATTCGTTTGCCGTTTTCTTTTAAACAATTCTTGATGTCAGTATTGTCTTGAAAATAAATTTTAAAAATAAATTTCAAAAAAATTCTTTAGAGCGCGCTTTAAACTTAAGAGTAACCAACAACTATTTTTAACCGTTAATTTTTGTATCTAATTAAGTGCTTGCAAAAACTTAGACTTAAATTTTGAGCTCAAATTCTGAATCGTTGGAAGGGGTTTAGAAAGACAAATTGAACTGTGTTCATGAGTTGAAATTTAAACCCCCCCCCACCTCGAACACAGCTCAATTTTGCGCTATTTAATTACTCCCAACAATTCAGATTTTAAGCTCAAAATTTAAGTCTAAGTTTTTGCAAGCATTTAATAAAATTAAAAAAATAAATAAATAACGGTTAAAAATGTTGTACTTTACTACAATGTCTAAGGCGCCCTCTATCGGCATTTTTAAAAATTTATCTTTAAAAATTAATTTTCAAGAAAATACTGATTTAAAGAATAGTTTTAGAAAACCGCAAATGAATCAACTATTTTTTCTGTCTTTTATAATCATTTAAAATTCTAACCTTTGAACACGGTTCAGATTGCGCTACTTTACCACTCCCAACTATTCAGGTTTTGAGCTCAAAATTTAAGTTATAGTCTATGCTTCCGAAATCTTTTAATGAGTTGCAAAAAATAACGGCAAAAAATAGTTGCACTTTACTCCAAAATCTAAAACGCCCTTTATCGGCATTTTATGAAATTTATCTTTATAATTTATTTTTAAGAAAACACTGACATATAGAATAGTTTTAGTAAAAACCGCAAATCAATCGGCCAATTTTTCAGTTTTTTTATGTTTATTTGAAATTTTGGACCCTAAACTTTAATGGCACCTATCTTCTTCGGAAAACGTGTGGGATCCTTAGTTTCCTATCTGATATTGTTTGTCTTGATGTGTACAATCACCCCTTAAAATTTTGCCCAAGAGTTTAGATGCATCCTGTATATTAAAGGTAAAACATTACAATGTTCCATGAGTTATATCGGTTAAAGTACATAATAATATTTCCACCAAATTTTATAACGTAGCGTTACAAAAAATATTTTACAGTTCAATTTGGGAACTTCAATAGTTTGTAGATTTAGCTGTTTTTCCTCTAACTTTAGTTTAACTTTGACCAGATATATACTTCTGGATAACACAGTATACATTTTTTCCATTACTCTTACGAGGGCATTTCAAAAAGTAAAGATACAACGTATGCCGGAGGAAAAGAAAAATTTTGTCAAGCAAGTTGGCAACACAGGTGTTAACCTTGAACCGTTAGCATTCTCCTCGTTCGGCATTTCAACGTTGATTCTGGTTGGTTTAGGTCGTGTTTAAAATGATTCCGCCGATTCAGAATCCGCCAAATACGAAGTGCGCTCCGTGATACGTTTACTTTATGCAAAAGATCAGCGTCCAGCGGATATTCAGAAAGAAATTGTTTATGTTTATGGCAACATTATCAATCGACAAAATGTAACGAAAGGTGTCGTCATTTCTCTGAAGTATGGACCGATGTTCATGACGAACAGGTCGGCCATTTGTGATCTCTGATGCCCTTCTTAAGAGAACGGAGGAAGCAATTCGTGCGAATAGACGTCTGAAATTGAAAGAATTTCATCAGATAATACCGGAAGTGTCAATGACAACTCTTTATGATGTTGTGACTGTCACGTTAGGGTACAGGAAATTGTGTACGCGCTGAGTTCCAAAAATGTTAACGGAAGAACACAAAAAGAAAAGAATGGGCTTTGCTCTCGATTTCCTCACACGCTATGCAGAATCAGGTGATGAGTACCTTGATCACATTGTGACAGATGACAAGACGTGGGTCTATCACCATGCACCTGAATCCAAGCAACAATCAATGCAATGGCGCTATTCAAATTCACCAAAAGTCAAGAAATGCAAAACTTCGTTTTAACGAAAAAATCATGGCTTCAGTTTTTTGGACAGACAAGGCATTTTTCTGTTGGAATTTATGCCTCACGGAACGACAATTAATGCTACTTCCTATTGCCAGACTTTGAAACGTCTTCGAAGGGCAATTCAAAACTAACCCAAGGGAATGCTGAAAAATTGAGTCCGCTTGCGTCATGACAACGTTCGGCCTCACACAGTGCTCGTAACCCAAGCACTACTCAAACAATTCAAATGGGAAGTATTGGACCATCCACCATACAGCCCGGACCTTGCGCCCAGCAACTTCCATTTATTCCGTTACTTGAAGTCACATCTTGGAGGAAAATCATTCCACGACGATAATGAGATCAACGATGAAATTGAAATGTGGTTCCGACAACATGCGGAAGCCTTTTATGACTGTGGGATACAAAAGCTTGTGCCCCGACTTAAAAAATGTTTGGATTACGGGGGTGATTATGTCGAATAAATAATCCAGTTAATAAAATGTAACTTGTATTCTCTAAATAAATGTTTTTTTAAGGAATGCGAGACATTATATCTTTACTTTTTGAAATGTCCTCTTATTTTTCATAACTATTTCTTTAAAGTCATATTCCAAGAGCCATAACTGCTACATATGAACGCTTCATTACCAGCAATGATTCTATAAAGAAATATATTCTATATTCTTAAATAGAGTTAAAATTTCTTTTTTTATTCAGACACACTCCGCTTTTTTAAGTTATGTTAAATTATACAGATGAACAGCAAGCTACTTTTTGTATCAATTTTTCATATATTTCATAATTTTAATTATAGCTGAGAATCCATTATTATATTCCTACTCTGTCATTTCGTACGGCCGACGCATTTTCTGAGACTACAGTTGACAATAATATTCCGACAATCTTATTCATACAGAAGAAAATGTCACCGATTCTAAATTCTATAAATCATTAAAATACAGTAGCACAAATTAAAGCTTCATTTTTAGACCTTTCCAACAAAGTTGAAAAGTGCTTATGCATTCGGTTTGTCTGGCCGTCTGTCCGTCTGGCCGGATGGCCGTCTGTCCGTCTGTCCGCGCTCTAACTCCCGTAAATATACTCGGATTGCTATGAAATTTTTATACGTTATCGATGTTTACCCTAGCACGAACCCTATTCAAAATGAGGTATCTACCATGATTAGTTTATCTACAGGGCGAATCAAAAGTTTCCCATTACATTACGGCCTATGGGGAAAAATCGTTAATATACTCGGATTGCCATGAAACTTTAGGACGTTATTGTGGTTTACCCTAGCACGAACCCTATTGAAAATAAAGTATCTACCATGATTAGTTTATCTACAGAGAGAATCAAAAGTTTCCCATTAAATTACGGCCTACGGGGAAAAAACGTTAATATGCTCCGATTGCCATGAAACTTTAAGACGTTATTGATGTTTACCCTAGCACAAGTCCTATCGAAAATGAAGTTTCTACCATGATTAGTTTATCTACAGAGAGAATCAAAAGTTTCCCATTACATTACGGCCTATGGGGAAAAATCGTTAATATGCTCCGATTGCCATGAAATTTTAGGGCGTTATTGACGTTTACCCTAGCACAAGTCCTATCGAAAATGAAGTTTCTACCATGATTAGTTTATCTACAGGGCGAATCAAAAGTTTCCCATTACATTACGGCCTATGGGGAAAAATCGTTAATATACTCGGATTGCCATGAAATTTTAGGACATTATTGACGTTTACCCTAGCACAAGACCTATCGAAAATGAAGTTTCTACCATGATTAGTTTATCTACAGGGCGAATCAAAAGTTTCCCATTACATTACGGCCTACGGGGAAAAATCGTTAATATACTCGGATTGCCATGAAACTTTAGGACGTTATTGATGTTTACCCTAGCACAAGTCCTATCGAAAATGAAGTTTCTACCATGATTAGTTTATCTACAGAGAGAATCAAAAGTTTCCCATTACATTACGGCCTATGGGGAAAAATCGTTAATATGCTCCGATTGCCATGAAATTTCAGGACGTTATTGACGTTTACCCTAGCACAAGTCCTAGCGAAAATGAAGTTTCTACAATGATTAGTTTATCTACAGGGCGAAACAAAAGTTTCCCATTACATTACGGCCTATGGGGAAAAATCGTTAATATACTCGGATTGCCATGAAATTTTAGGACGTTATTGACGTTTACCCTAGCACAAGTCCTATCGAAAATGAAGTTTCTACCATGATTAGTTTATCTACAGGGCGAATCAAAAGTTTCCCAATACATATTTTAAATATATTAAGCTTTTTCATGTATAATAAAATTGATATATGTCTCTGAAGCTTAATATAAATTATACGCTACTGTCTTGCATAATATGAAGTACATAACATTTACAGGGACACACAAAAGATTTCAAATAGTATATTTTTTCCGAAGTACCGTATATGTGTCCGATGATGGCTGATGGAGGGATGAAATGCATTTTAATTATGATATGCGCGTTTATATTTTGCTAAATATATGCACATTATATGGTGTGTATAAATGTTATAGTTGATATACAGGGCTACCCATAAAGAGCTCACCAACGTTACTGAATATGAGCGTAAATTATTTAAACGTGGTTCTTAAATAAGCTATGCATTTTTACGCTGAGCTTCATTCAATTTACTGAGAAATGTTTTCAGAATATAGATAAAATGATATACAGGGCCACGCAATGAATTCGGTACATGGACGCGTATGAATGATGATTTATGAGATTGTGATTTCATAAGTGATTGATTTTAAAAGTGTTTTAGTTTACAATAAATTTTAGCCTAATGCTGACGTGTAATAAAGGTACAATGTAAACTACAGGGCTGAACAAAAGTATTCAAGTATGTTTCCATCTAATAGTATGAATTGCTGAAAAGGAAATTTCAAGCTACTGGGTATTTTCTTGCTAAGATAAATTTTCCCATTATATGAACTGACATATGAAATACAGGGCTGTCTAATGTACTGGAATACATATTTGGGTATATTTGGCTATACACTATTATTTCCCTAAATAACAAAGTTTTGTTAAAGATTTCATTAAGTGTTGGAAAGGGCTTCATAATCTATGCTTAACGCATGATTTTTCATACTTGTTATTTATTGATTTGAAAGGTTAAACAAACTTAACTTGTATTATACTTACGCTAAACTGCAATTGTTATAGCTAAACTGCAATTGTTGGTACAAACTGTCGTTTGCGGATATGAAAATACATAAGTAAAAAATTAAATATTCCACTTATCATTTTTTGTTCGGCTAACTTCACATTTATTCTCAAAATTTTCAATATTTCCCTCGTCTTAAAAAAAAGAAAGAACTGAATATCACTTTTAAAATACTCATTTGTATTCTTTTAAAACATTTCAAAGGATAACTAATCAAATTTTACCTTAATATTAACGCAAAGATAAATTGACCATTTTCCTTTTTCAAAACTGTTTTAACAGTGGATAAAATAATTTTAAATAAAAGGTGTAAAACGGCACTTGCATCTCTAGCCAAGAGTGCTTTAGAAAAATATTATGACCTAAAGGAGTTCTGCAGAAATTTCCAATAATTTTTAAATACTTTGATAACGTACTTTTGATAGTATTTTACAAGTAAAACTCATGAAAATAATTCTAATTCAAAACTAATTCTTTTGGATTCTATCATACGTTTGTAATGAACATTTTATTGAATTTAAATGATATGTATTTCAAAATTTAAGAATCTATTATCGCAATTTATGCATTATGATACCTTTGTTTATTTTTATAGTCTCATTCGATGTATATGACATTAAAGTTTTTTTTTATTATGTTTTATCTCTGTATGGTTTAATGTGCAAAATGCGCAGTATGACTCTTTAACTTAATAAGTCAGTTATATGTGCATATTGCGGCAAAAATCTTTCATTATTCTTTAACGGTATCTATCTCTAATACAGGGAGAACAAAAAGTTCATAAAAACATTAAAAATGTACAAAAAATGGAAAAATAAACTACCTAAAAATTTTTTGTAGGGCTACCTATAGTAGTGCATGGAAATGTTTTTAGACAGAAAACATAACTCAAAAAAGCCGTTTGGTGGCACTAGGGCAAGCGACTTCGGTGGATATATGTGAATGAGAAGACTATAAGGACTTGAGCTCCTAATCCACAACTAGTTTAACTTTCTAAATCGAGTATGACAAGAAAGATGCTGAGTGCAAAGGAAAATGTTCCTTTTCTTTACATGAGCCAGCTAATCCGCGACAATCACTTTGCTTATTTTTCAAGTTAAGAAGAATGTCAACATTGTAGAAGATCGTTTAATAGAGAGAGACCTCAAAAAGCTTGATTTGCGCTTTTTGCTAATTACAAACCACGCTAGAGGATAGTGGGACCTTACAGCATATTGGGTCTCCAGATTTGAGACAGGCAGACTTCTGTCTATGGAGATATTTGAAACTCCGGTGTATCGATCCGCGCATCTAATCTGTCAAATCTGAAAAAAGCGGCCTTCTGCGTGCATCTGTGCTCTGTCATTTTTTGTTTTATGATTCGCTTTCAATGTATTATACCTGGAGGTAGTGATCATGTGGAATACATGCTGTGATAACAAACGATTTAAATGCATCCTGATCATCACTTGTTGTATATTTTCCTTCATTATTGTATCTCACCTCATCCGATCTGCAGTTTTTGTCTGTCTTAAAATAATTCCCATGGTATACTGATGTTAATTCTAATTATTTTTTCGTTTATTTTTCCGCATTTTTTTTTATTAAAAAAAAATTACGGACATTTCGGCATTTCTGTATATGTCGCTTGGTATTTTTCTTAAATCTTATGTCACATATATTGGGTCATTGCTTAGTTAGGGATGTTTTGACACTTTATGTTCGTATTAATACAAATTATCGTTGACTTTTGAGAGTACCTCTGGGTTTAAAAAGTTAACACAAAATATAACATGAAGTTTCTTTTATCTTCAAAGAATTTTTAAAAGATTTTCATATGCTAAAAATTTCAGCAAAATTTTGATATCGCTGTAGCTAGAACTATAAAATGAAACAATAAGGATCCAACATGTGCAAAACAGTATATCCTTAACTTTGAATGTTAAAATGCTATAAGAATAATATGTTTTCAGATACTACAGCACCATTTTTCATACAAACAGCAAAATTGTTAATTGTATATTTGTTCTAAATGCCAAATAATATATGCATTAAAAATTCAAGAATAAATATCAGCTTGACATAATATTAAATTTATGTTATATGCAAGCATCAATAAACGTTCGTTCACTATCCCAATAGATTATGTTTATAACAGGAAATTTAATAAAAATGAAAATATAGAAGGATGCAGGTTGAATGTTCATATTTTAAATTCGTGCATGTTTTTTTTTTTTTTTTTTTTTTTTTTTTTTTGGCTGGAGATAAATTTTTAAAATTTAAGCCTAATTAATATGAAATATATAACATTTCAAAAGTTATTTAAAATGTATTCAAAAGTGATAAAATGGTGCGGATATTTAAGTAGTATATTTTTTTCTGTCCTTTTTACTAATGCATTTCTTTATCATTTAAGACACACATGAGGTTAAAATCAAAACTTTAAAGAATAATGTAAATTGAAATAGTAAAACATCTCTTTAATACAGTTTAATTCTTTTACCTTCTTTATATATACATTTATTTTTTATTTATTTATTGGCGAATTTTATGAAAGTAGAACTTAGCACACCAGTCCAACCATAAATTTGGAGAGGAGAAAAATTTAGATAGCCCACTTATAACCTCACTCAGCAACAATTACAAACAAATCCTCTGCTCATTTAATATTTCTAAAATGTATAATTCTTTTAAGTAGTGTGTGAATTTTCATAATGGATCTCAAAATCAGCGACAATAAAAGAAATACGAAAGATTAAATTTGGCATGAAACCTCAAAAGTGATGGAAGTAAAGCAGAAAGTTGTGAACCCATCATCTCTATGGTACATCATGTTAATATCTTGCTCGAGATTGTATGTTTTTTCAGCTTTTTGAGTAGTTGGTATTAAACATAGAATTATGGATGTTGTGAATACGTCAAATGTCAGCCTATGAATTTTATTTATGGGAAATCTTAAAATGTATACTGTACTTAAGAAATCAAAATAATCTCATGCAATTTCAGGGCAACACAAGTTTATGCTACAAAGTTTTTACCCAAGTGTAATTGACGAGATTGTACCTGCATTAATGCTACATTAATCATTTATGCAATCTGTAAACATTTCAATAAAAGCATTTATAAAAAGATAGAGGTCATTTTTTGTTTTTTGCTTTTTCTGTTCTTGACAATTACTTTGCTTCCTAATCTTCTTAAAATATTTACGTTGACCTATTTAAACGAGTCCGTTTTATGGATTACTAAAAGTTTTATGGATTACTAATTATCCAACTACAAAGTTGGATTACTAAATAATTTTCAATTTATACTAACATTTCGGAAATTTCCCAATAAAAATGTTGTGTTTTTATAAAGATATTGTGGATATTATCTTCCTTACACTCTTTAAATTATGTAACAAATGCATTTTATCTAGTGTTAGAGTAAAATCACGAATGAAAAGTGTATTTAAATCTCTTTAAAAAATAAATATATGTTCAGCACAAATATATCATGTTTAAATATATTCTTCATGTTTTAAACTTTTAAATCGTATTTTTGCCATGTTTGATATGCATTTTGGATTACTTCTAGAAAAAAAAATTAGCATTAAACATTAACATATCACGTACGTTTAATTCCAAAATTCACAAATTACACAAAACGCAATTCAACAACAGTCCCAATGTCCAACACACACATTGTTCCATTTGAAAGGAGAAGTTCAATTTAGTTATTGGAAAATCATTTCTAAAAAAATGGAAATGCTGCATTAATGGAAGTTCATATCGATTTTGAACACACTTTTTCGTTTTAACAGGGAGCATATATCTGCATTGATTGTGATTCTAATAATATGTACAAAGAATCATATGAAATGAATTATCAAAAATATAAAAAATAATATATTTTCTTTAGGAAATATTATGAACATATTTCATATAACTTTTCCAGGGACTGATAATTCACTTATGTATCAAATTTACTAGCATAAAGTTGAATATTATTTTTAATGCTTGAACATTTCTATAAAAGTGGCGAGTAAGCAATAAGTAAACAATAAGATGGCAATACATTTTATTGGATATTTGTCATACAAGTAACGTTTAACGTTGTGAGGGAGTGTCCCTTTGTAATAAAGGCACTCGAGTATTTTGAGTGAGATATTAACGTCAATTTTCTAACATGTGTGGCGCAAAAGCGACATCTATCCTTTATGCAAATTTAACTTTCCGGACTGTGGGTGGTGCGCTCGGTCTACAGTTAACTGCGGTTATGAGTTTTATGCAAATTTCTAACTCCGTCTTCAGTTTGCAATGTATAAAAGCTGTGAGTTGGAATGTGCGGTGTGTGTTGTGTGGCGAGAGGAACCAGCAAAGTGTTGTGTGGCGAACCGAGATATCAAAGTGTTATGTGGCGAGGGGAGCCAGCAAAGTTTTGTGCGGTGAGGCCAGCCAGGAAAGTGTTGTGTTGTGTGGAGAAGTGAACCGGGCTAGCCTAAGAGTCTTTAAGCTAAGAGTTGCCCAAGAGTTGAAGGTGGAAGAGTCTCAGCAATAAAGTCGGGTAAGAGTTATTTAGCACTGTGAATGTTTGAGAATAAAAGATTTTGTGCAGCCACGGGCTGTTTTCTTACAGGTTAAAGTAAGATTAGATCGCGACCTGAAAAGAATAGTCGAGGTGAGTACTCTGAGTCGAACTTAGTCGTAAATGTGAGTATGAGTTACAGTTTAATCTCCTAGTATTGTGTTCAGTTGTTAGAGATATTGAACTTTGACTCCACTCCGCATTCCCCAAATACACTAAATAAAAGTGTTGGATTTTATCTTTATTTAGACTATGTTCTCATTTGACCGACACGTCACCGGCGACACCCCAAGCCACGAAAAGTCGAACAATGCGAGATTGTCCCACGAGTGTATTTTACTGGTGAAGGGGATGTTGACGAATTTTTGGTGAAACTACAAGATTATATTTCATTAAATATTATACTGGAGAAGAATAAGTATATAGTGCTTAAATGCTCGCTGATGGGCGAAGCACTTTTGTGGCTAGATAATATAGAGAAATTTCTAATTAGAGATGAGACTAAACGATTTCAACAGACAGTTGTTGAAATAAAGAAAGTGTTTCCTCCTTTTAAGGACAAAAGTATTTTACGTAGAGAATTTTATAGCAATAAACAAAACATATATAAACCGGCCTCAAAGTTTTATCTACATAAACTTGAGTTAAAAAATAAATTGGGTTTGAATGTCACGTTTGAGAAATTATTAGACATAGTTCTTCCTCTTTTTATTACAAATATTCAGGACTATACTGAACTCAGATCACCAAAAAATTCCGCCGAAGTGCAACACATTTTGTTGAAGTATAAGTTTCGGTATAGCAAGGATCAATGGGAGTCGCGTAGCCCTCGACAGAGACCCATCATGGAAAACCATTTGAGAAATGAGTCGAAATGTCTCAAATTCTGTTAATGGTAATAGGAATTTCGGTGGTGTTAGTAATTTTAGAGGCGATGATAGGAATATTGATGGAAATAGGCGGAGTAGTGACGATGGTCCGAGAGGGGATGTACGTGAAAGGAAAGTTCCTTCTTCACGAGTAAGGCGATTAACTTTGAATGAGAATTCTGGAGGCAGGTCAGTTGAAAGGAGAAGTGTTAAGAGGTCGGAGCAGTTAAACTGGTAGTTGGCTGTATTTCGGAAGGTATGCAGTCACAGGTCAAAAAGGAAAAGCCTTCTGTATATCTGAATAGTGTGACTATCAATCCGTTTGAGTTAACCCACTTGTTAATTATTTTGGATGGTATTGTTGTTAGAAGGCTCTTCGATACAGGAGCGGAGAAGTCTTTCATTTCGTATGATATTTATCGTAAATACTTTTCGTATAAAAAGTTGAAGAGGTCAAATCTGGTGGTTCACTCGGCGCAAGGAGTAGTGTGTGTTAATAAAGGTTCAGTGAATTTGGAGGTTGAAATTTCTTCATGTTAAGACATGTTGGGAGTTTTGTGTGCTGGATGGTTTAACGACACATTGCACAGTCGGCATAGGTTACATGAAAGATACAGGAATTAATTTGGATTTCTTTAAAAAATCTTTGATCGTAAATAATGATGAGAATGTGACCAAGAATAAGTCTGTTTCAGTGTCGGTTGATTTGGGGAGTCTATTTTAAGTGAAGTCGAGAAAGAGGCAATTAATAAGTTTTTATTTGATTTTGTTGAAAGTTTTTTGAGATAAACCGGGATTAACGCATGTGACGTGCCATGAAATTGATACTGGTTTGTCCGCACCCGTTACTAGTAAACCATAAAGTTATGACAAGGTTAAGTTGGAGATCGGCCATTCTTTTACTTTTCCTTACCGTCCTCAATCTAATATGGCTGAATGTGTAAATCTAAATTTAATTCAAATTATTTCTTCTTACTTGGGTTCACATCATTCAAATTGGGACCAGTTTCTTCAGCATTTTGCGTACGCACTTCGTACGACAGTTCACGAGTCGACGGAGAAAACGCTTGCTGAATTATTTTTGGGTAGAAAAGTCATTACTCCATTTCAAAGGTTAGTTATGGTATCGGATGCAGAGAGTGAATTTATGTTCTTTATTAACTTTCTATTAAAGTGCATTTATGTTGTAGCAATGTGAAGGAATGAAAGCAGATGGACTACTTCAGATTTTATTTTTGGCCATTTTTGGATTTTTTTTTTTTTTTGGATTCACGCGTGTGCTTAATTAAATTCAAAATTTGTTGTCAAAATTGTTACAACGATGTATGTTTGAAATTTTTGTCTCAAGTACTTTGAAATATTCTGGATATATTGTTAATTGTTATGGTTATTTCTAAAAATGTTGTTATATTGTTAGTGTCTTACATTATGTATGTTAATGTATGTTTCATTTCGAGATAACGATAGATAGTACATTAAGTTATTTTGTACACGCGCCGCGTTTAGGCGAGCACGCGTTTTGCGGTCAAGAAGTCCTTGACAAGCGTTTCTGTCTCTTGTACTAACATTTAATTAATTAACTTTCTTCTTATCGTTTCGGGTTTTATGCGTTGCGTTCTTACTTTAGTTGGGAGTAGTTTCCGCAAGTTGCGAGTTTTGTGTTACACTTGAATATGAAACTGTATTGTTTAAAAATTGAATGTTAATCGAATTTTCTTGCAGGGAAGTATACCTATGATAAAAAGTTAATTAAATCCAATTGATTTTTTTAAGTATTTTTTTAAGGGAAGTATACCTATGTTATGTTTTGATGCTGTTATTTCTTTTTAAGTTCTTTCAGATGGAAATTTATGTTTGATGACGTCATTTTGTCTTGTAAATGTTATTTTTTAGATTGTTGAATAAGCACAAACAATATGGAGCTGTACGTATGTGTCCCAAGTATTGTACAGTGGGGCAAGTTCTATTGAATTTTTGGGTAATAGTTTATTAGCACATGTCAAATTAGGTATATTGCGAAGTAGCACGTGAGTAAATTTGATTTTGGAAATGTTATGAGCCTTGGTGAGGGAAATTCTGCGCATGGGGTTTTTTGGGACTTTGTGCGAATTCTGGTGATAGGAAAATTTTACGTGTAGAGATTTTTGGCAAAGTTGCGGTTATTTTCCGTGTTGAGGATATTTTGTAAGTTTAATGTGTTGAGGAATTTTACCACTCTAAGTTAAATGTTTTTTTGAAAAATAATTAGTTTTACAAGTTTTGTGAGGTTTTTTTTTAACTTAGGAAGATGATTTCTTTTGAGTATGTGATTTTTTTATGCAGACTGATGATTTTTTGTGATGGGTTAAAAGTTGATATTTTGAAAGTTATTATTCGGCACTAAATTTCACTCATCACCTTCGTTTCTTGTGCGGATCAATATTTATTTCAAGTAAATGCCCAGGGCAAGCATTTTGTCCAGTCGTTTTTCTCTGTGGATTCTGAGGGGAGGGGGTTGTGAGGGAATGTTTCTTTGTAATAAAGGCACTCGAGTATTTTGAATGAGATCATAACGTCAATGTTCTAACATGTGTGGCGCAAAAGCGACATCTATCCTTTATGCAAATTTAACTTTCCGGAGTGTGGTGTCACCCTCGGTCTACAGTTAACTGCAGTTATGAGTTTTACGGAAATTTCTAGCTCCGTCTTCAGTTTGCAATGTATCAAAGCTGTGAGATGGAGTGTGTGATGCGTGTTGTGTGGCGAACCGAGATAGCAAAGTGTTGTGTTGCGATGGGAGCCATCAAAGTGTTGTGCTGTGTAGCGAGGTGAGCCGCGATAGCATAAGAGTCTTTAAGCTAACAGTTGCCCAAGAAGGTGAAAGTGTCTCAGCAATCAAGTCGGATGAGAGTTGTTTAGCACTGTGAGTGTTGGAGAATAAAAGATTTTGAGCAGCCACGGGCTGTTTTGTTACAGGTTAAAGTAAGATTAGACCGCGACCTGAAAAGAAGAGCCGGGATGAGCGCTCTGAGCCGTAAATGTGAGTATGAGTTACTGTTTAATCTCATAGTAAAAAGTGTTTAGTTGTTAGAGATATTGAACTTTGGCTCCAATCTCCATTCCCCAAATACAGTAAATAAAGGTGTTGGATTTTAACTTTATTTAGACTATGTTCTCATTTGACCGACACGTCACCGGTGACACCCCAAGCCACATCACAATGTTTTTCATTATACTTGAGAGTTACGTTGTGAAAGTAAAGCGGTATGTTCTCATTTGACCGACACGTCACCGGTGACACCCCAAGCCACATCACAATGTTTTTCATTATACTTGAGAGTTACGTTGTGAAAGTAAAGCGGTATGTTTCCACATAAAGCATGCATCAAGTTCCTTTTCCATTAATTCCAGAAAAACCCGAATGCGATTTTGAAAACAAATATACAGCGGTACATCCGTGTTCAGATTTTGTCTGTTTTTTATACGTTATTAACGATTGGTCCTATTTAAAACACTATGTAAAAACTAGTATGGCAATTTTGTTCATGGTCATTCACAAAATGGATAGAGGGGCATAAAGACAAATGATTTTTTTTTTACTTTTTAAATAGTAATCAAAATGTAATTTCCTTAAAAAGTATTTTATTTATATATTTTTTATACCAATTGTTCGATAAAATTTTGTAGGTCGAATTTTTTATTTAGGCTTTCAGCAAAACATAGACTTCATCTAACAAAACAAGTAAAAAATTAAAATTTAAAATAATAATAAAAATAACATAATGACATATAAAAATAAGGAAAGTCTATTGATAAAAGTTATTTGAAAACATACAAAATTTTTATAAGATAAACTCCTTGAAGAAAAAGCAAATTATATCTTGAAAAATCGATTCGAGATAAGAGGTCAGAGCTGTTGCTGTTTCTTTACTTTGTCAGAAAGAGGCCATTATATTGATCTGTTGTTCCAATATTATATAAAGTTTGATAAATGAAGCATTAATATTTTATTTCTTTTGTGAAGGAAATTCAGAACATGTACATGTAGATTTATGTAAAGCGCTGTTGTTCTTAATTGAATTCAAGTCACATAAAAATATTTCAGCATTTAGTATGAAAGAATTCTGATTATGGATATAATCCATTATTGTATCATGTCGTATTGATCAATTTTATTAAATAAATAATATTCTAATCTTTTTTGGTTGCTATCCATGTCAAGGGAAGGTTAAATGCTCATAATTTTATATCAAAATATCATTTAAAAAATACGTTTTATGTTTTATTTCTAATTCTGCATAGCTATTTTCATTTCATGAAAATATAAATGCTACTTTACATTATTTATTAAGCGATACATGATGGAAAAAATTAAATACTTATTCTTTTCAGACTTGATGGATAGTATAGGAAACACATACTTAAAATTTTTAAAAATTTATATAAATTATGTTAACAAAAGAGAAATTATTTTGAGTAGAAACTAATGGATAGCGAAATTAAAAAAATGGCAATTCGTTTGATATAGCGCTTTTTTTGCAAGATACGTATAAAAAAAGTCTTGCTGCAGAAATCTACGCAATGTAAAAAACTAAAAACTTAACTAATTTTATTGTATGTTAAGAAAACATTTGTAGTGTCCAGTAGCAAAAATAAATTATTAATTGTATATTTATTTTATCTTTTTCAATATATTTGCAAGGCAAAAATTTAAAATATAATAAAATCCAAAGAAATTCTCAAAAAATATACTTATTAAGTCCCCATGAATCATCAAATCTTATGTAAGGTACCCTGGGGTAATAACGCCAGGCGGGGTAATAACGCCAAGTGCTAATATTTTGCATAATTATGAAATAATCTGGTAAATGACACCCATGTGCTCTGCGCAGAAGGGTTTTGACTCATATAAATTGCAAAAAACAGCTTCAAGATAATTTGTTTCGTTTTTAGGTCTTATTGTTTTTTCAAGCAACTAAAATTAACGCTTGATCTAAAATTTGCGAGATACGTTTTGTGATGTGACGACTATTTTTTTTTATCCGGAAATACTTTGTTAATTACATAAATTTGTAGTACATTTCATGGACTTTCAAAATGTTGTTGAAGATTTTGGATGTCTTCTCGAGATAATTTGTAATTTAAAATGTACAGCGCAATAACTATAACGGGGTAATAACGCGAATCCTTGGCATTAACATCCCGGTTGATTCCCTACAGTGGCCGAGCTACATCCTAAATACTGATTCAAATAAACACAGTTAAAACTGTGCAATGTTTTTAATAATTCTATTTAAGCGGTCCTTTTTAAGCAAAAAAGAAGTTCACGGTCTGGTATTCTTTTGCCTCACCCCCCCCCCCCTTCCACACACCACAACTTTATTTTTCTTGCATTTTCACAAAATAATTGAACATTTTCAATATCTTAGAATGCAATTTCTCAATTTCTAAGTTTGTAGAGTGTGTATTTTTAGAATTGGGCAATCTACATGCAATCATTCCATCTTATTTCATAGTTTTGTTTGCATGGCGTTATTACCCATATAGGTGGGTAATAACGCCAAATAGCATTGGTCAAGAAATCACGCCATTACATTTTATGAATACATATCTGTTAAATTATTTTTTTTTATATAGATAGTCAATGAGTTGCTGTATCAAATCATGTATTTGTTTGAAAAATACAAACTAAAACTGAGCAGTGAAAATTGATAGAATCTTAACGTGGCGTTATTACCCCAGGGTATCTTACAAAAAATATATAATTTTTCGCTCTTCAATATTTTTAGTTATATGTTTGTTAATATAAATCCATAACTGAATAAAAAAATACATAAATAAACCCTTGGAGTCTGAAGAGGTTATGATTACAATATTTTGTTATGGTGATTTTTTGTTTATATTACATTAATTTTGTTAATTTAACGTTAACAGTGGGTGATGCTGTTGCATTTCATTTATTGATCTAATAAGGAAACACATCAAAGTGTGAAAACCACTAAATTTTCACAAATTTTATGTGATTTTTTTATTTATTTTATTGTGCAAAACAGAATAAGCACCTTCCTATTATTTAAAACTTATTATTTATGCATAATAAATCTGCGTGTTGCTGCGACTCTGGGAGAAATATATAAAATAAGATTACTTTATAATCATACTGTTGTATTTAGGCGTGCTATAGAACTTCTCAATTATCGGCGTAATAGGCATATCCATAGAGAATTAGAATCAGTGAATTCAAAATTTGAAGTGATCATCCCGGAGCATGCTGTTAAAATATATAAGGAAGGTGTGCGAAACTACAGCAACATATGTCGATTTCATTCTAATCTGACAATATTTATACGACTTACAGCATCGACAGACTACTAGATAAACCCAATTTATAAATACGGGACTATATAAATAAAATAATTATATTTCCGTATTTATAAATATAATTTATAAATACGGGAATTGACTTTACGGGAAAAAAAAGTGTATAACTGATATTTCGCAGCTACCGAATGGACGGGTTATCTAGTGCTTTCTTTGGTGAAACTTTGCTGGTGCTATAAAAAACGGCAAAATACGTGACTTGCGCCCTCCCTTCTAAAAAATGCTCAATTATACGTTATATATTATTTTTGAAGCCTAAATTTTATATTGTGTTTTTTTCTTAATCTGAAAATGGACCTTAAAATGTAAATAAAGATAGTATAATGTTTAAAATGTATTATGCTGTGTTATAAGTGAAATGCACAAACACTTCTTCTTCTTCTTCTTCTTATTTTTTCTATCGATATATTTGATTTGCATTTTGAAATTACCAACTAACATCAATCTGTTATAAATTGACCTTTATGAAAAGTTTTCAAAATGAAAGGTATTTCATAAAATACAATTTAATTTCTGTTCGATTTTATGTAAAAACGTTTTCGTTATTTTTCAAAACCAAGTTAATCAGAAATTATTTGTTTAAATTTAAATTATTTATTATAAACTCTAATATTTTTTTGATATTTTTCTTTATTTTGATATTTTTATACAGTAATAAATTTCATATTTTATAAATATATAGTCTATTCACTATTTTTTTCCAGACAGAAATGTACATAAATGAAGAAGATATACATATATATAAAGAAGTATCTAACAAAGGAAAAATATAAATAAAAGAAAAATGGTATATATTATATCGTATATTCCACGCCATAAAAAAATGAGATTAATTATTTTTAACAAAAGAACTTTTGGGTTAAAAGCATTTTCAAAATTTCCCTCAAGATATTTGATTTCTCTTGTGACATTATCAACTAATATTCATTGACACTAACGAGAACTTTTCAAAATGAAAAATTTTACTTCATAAATTTATATTTAATTCTATTAAGAAATGTCAAAGAATATATCTTATACTTTTTAAGAGACATTATTTTTGAATAATTCATCAAACTGTTAAAAAACTTCTTGATTAATTAAAACGTGAAATATTTATTTAAATTTTAAATTTAACACTTCATGATTTTTGATTTTTGTATCTTTTTCCAAAGAAGAAAAGTATGAACATGCAAAATTTTATTCTTTAATTTTTTTATAACAGAAATAATTTTTGGAATTATTATTTAAATATTAGTGTGAATTATATTTTAGCGTTTTTATTTCGAGTTTTAAGAGCGATGTATTCTTAAAAAAGGCATGTATAGTTTTAACTCAAAACATTAAACTAATATAAATAAGACATTTTGAAATAAACTTCTTCAAATATGACACGAACCAAAAATTAATACATGATAAAACTTAAAATTGTGAGAATCTATATGAAGCTTCATGGAATTTTCGGAGCTGGTTTTGAAACCAAAAGTAAATTTATTAACAAAATCTGCAAATAATAAATAAATAAATAAAAAAATAAATAAATAGTCACACTAAGCATTGAGCTTAGGTATCCTATGAATAAAAAAAATCTTTTTAAAATATTTAAATTTGAACAAAAAAATTGAAAGAAAACTAACCATTGATTTAGCATAATGGAACTGGTGTTTTTAAGGGAGTGAAGAGTCCCCATAGGGGAACTGGTAACTTTGCTTCCGAATTCCCCCCCCCCCCCGAGAATTTAAACTATATCTTCGAGAAATTAATATTTTAAACACGTATTTTTTGTATACACTTCTTAAAACATGTGTGTGTTCCTTTTAATTTTCATTTTTTCTAAATTATATATTTAATTTTATACATTATATGCCTAAAAATCATCAAAAATATAAACAAATTACAATATAAGTTGTTAGTTGTTTCTAATGATAAAAGAAATAAAACACCAAATTATTAATATGTCATCTTTTGACATGAAATGAAAATAAGCTTGAGAAATAAAGCAAATTTCATATGTAATATGTATTTTTACACAATAATAAATATAATACAATACCTTAATGTCCTATATAATAATAATACTAACTTAGCATATTTTGTTATTAGGATTTATTTTTGTTACATAGCTAAACATATAATATTCACTTGATTGCAATTCATTTTGGCCATTGGCTGCTCAGAAACATTTAAGCAGGCATTTAAACATTTAAATTCTTTGCAAATGAATGCAAAACAGCTTGAAAAGTAACCTGGACACCATTTTTTATATATATGTATAATGTATAAACCTTCCTGCAAATTAAAGAAAATCTCGACTTTTTAATAAAAAATTATTTTTCTTAGTTAAAATTTTAAAACGTTCAGTTCAAACTTTCTTTTGTAAACACACAATAAAATAATATAATAAAAAGCCGGAAAAACTATATTACTTTCTTAAGTCATTTTGGTAGAATTCGTTATTGAATTTCTCTAACCTTCGAAACAACTGTAGTCACTTCAATCAATGCGCACAAATTGCTCTGGGGGACACTTTCAATAATTGCTTGGATTCGAAACGATAATTCATTAGTTTATCTCGCAGCCTCGTATCTTAAATGACTCCCCTATGTTTCCCTTCATTTATTTTCTGCTGAAAAATGGGTCAAGCAGTTAACTCGATTATTCGCTTGTGTGGGAGACAAGAGTTGTCTGTGAATTCAAATCCAAGGTAATGGGCACCTAGAGTGTCATTTGTTCAATTCTTGTTGAAGGGTTCCTTCCTTTAAGTCTTTTAAGTAACATAAACAGCCCTCCGAACATAGAATATTAATGTTAAAAAATAATGAAACTCAAAAATAGTATGTTTCAAATAAGTGTATTATAATGCTTTAATTTTTATGTTTAATTCTATTTTATTATTTTTAATAATTAAGGGATTTCAGGTTTTTTAAAATCTCCGCATATGTTAAAAAAAAGAGGATGTAAATTCAAGTTCGCATAATTTTCTAAATAATTAATAAAATTTCATTAGTATCTGTAATATATATAAGCCAAATTTAAGGTTTTGTGAAATGTAAAATTTAACACTCATATTGTAATACGAAAAAATATGTAGTTCATTTAAGATTGCCATTTTGTGTTCCTTCAAGCGGAAAAGCGTACAAGAAGGAAATCTCTTCAAATCTAAACAACATATATAAATTTATTGTAGGTGAAATAGTTTAACATATTTATAATTTTTTTACATATTTATAATTTTTATAAACAATAACCCCTATCCATACTGTAATATAACGGAATTATTTTGTGTGGCTCTACAAATGGTTATTAAATATTCTTTGTAGGATATATTCCACAATTGTATATTTTATTATCCTTCATAAATGCATATCGATTTCATTATGTTTTGATGGGTGTAGCATCATTAAAAAGCTCTCGAAACTATTTTATCCGAACAAAAAGTAAAAAAGCATTCCCTGTATTTGAACTATAAATCCGATTTTACAAAAGGGTGAAAATACTCAACAAAATTTAACAACAAATATATATTTAAAATTAACAATTCAGTTTTTTTCTGTTATATGTGAAAACAGACAAACACACGGACAGATCAGACGAAGACTACAGGTCCTAAGTATTTATATATTTACGAACGCACCTAAAAACAGTTTAATTTAAAAGCACACGCCGAAATTTAAAGCGCATTTTAGGCAATTATTACTTCAAAACAGTATTGTATCCGATGTCTTTTGTGTGTCACTGTTAATGAATTAGAAATGCTATGAATGTCCTGTTCTAACGTAATTGCATTGGAAATTTGAGATTAATATCAGTTTTAATATATTTGAAATACCATAATGTTATTAAGATATTCGGCAATTGAATTTATTTGTCATAGACCGTAATAGATTGGAATTTTTTGGGTATCTTTGTAAATGAGTTATTACTCCCACATATTTTTCATATACAATACCAAACATGCGAAGGCGGCGTAAATTAAGTTTTACCAATTTCAAAGAAATCAAAGTATATTTAAGGGAGTTGGAATGATGGCCAGACACACCGAATGTGTAAACATTTTTCAACTTTGTTGAAAATTGTTAAAAAAGGATTTAAAGAAAATTTGATGGTCATTGAAAAATAAAAACAAATAAGAAAAATTCCATTGTCTTATTCGTCTTCGTTCTTTGTGGAATAAATGGAAAAATAAATTCATTTTTAGCAATATTTTGCAATACCTAATTGATTGTTATTCATTGAAACTGCAATATAAATATATATATATATATATACATATATGTGTGTGTGTGTGTGTGTGTGTGTGTGTGTAATTTTACCATAAATTATTAAATAATTTCCTAATAACCAAAACAGAAAGTCACAATGAAAAATAAAATTAAATTTCTGGCACAACTATTTGAATAAAATCAAAAATACAAATGCATAAATTTACCACCCTATTTCATATTTTAATCTAATATTTCTTTCTGTTTCTTTCTTTATGCTAATTTTTATCTATAAAAAAATCTATAAAACCTCTTTATCAATTTAAATTGGAGAAAGAATGTAGGAATACAATTGGATTTAGAACGGCGAAATGAAATTTCTTCGTATGTTAAATTTTATTTTATAGTTGAAGTTTTAGAAGAAATGTATAGGAAATAAAATTTACAATGGGAAAAGAACAAACATTTTGATGATTTTTTTTTACATTATTGCCTGCTACTTACAATTATTTTATGTTAATTGGAATTATTTATCGGGAGTGTTTTGTCGAAAAATACTATATATATATATTATTTAATTCCTTATTGTTACCTACATTTCATTTTAACCGCTTCCCTTATCTTTGCCAATTTTCCCATGTTTTTGCCAATCATGATTTGCCCGAAGCACCTACGGGCATCCATAATCCAATCATAATATATTATACTCAACAGTAAATTTTTACTTTAAATTTTGGATTATTTAATGCGACAAATTTTAAAATTCAATAACAGAGAAAATCTGTTGTCAAAACCTCTTGATAAAAGATTAAATATTCTGTGAAAAACATGAAAAAATAGGCATTATATGTGTTTTTTTCAAATATATTGATCATTTAAGTGGATATAGGAGGACAAGTATGAGTGCAATACTATGCGAAATATGATAAGTTTAATACATTCTTTTTCACAGAAACTACTCTATTATTTTTTTTTAAATTTGAAATCCAAATTCAAAGGCTTAAGCTCAAGAAATATATAATATAATCTCTTTCTGCAACTGAAACTATTTTATTTTAAGATAATGGTAAATGTTTAGAAATTTTCTATTTTTTAGATTTCTTCCTCTGAAACTAATTATTTTTTTTTAACTGTTCGCCACATATGATCTGATGTTTATACTCTACCACCAAAAAATGTAATCGAAATCCCTCGAGTGTTTTGGGAGTTTGCAAAACTGTGCTTGCAAGCTTTGATATTTTTTTGAAATACAGTTGTTGGCACTCGCCAAATGGTAGAACTCTTACCAAATATTGAATTTTCGGCAAAAAAGAAGTGGGTTCGAACGAAAAGAAGAAGGAGGAGAAGGAGTGTCTAAAGAGCTGGTATGAAATGTTAGATGATTTCTGTCATCCAAAATAATATAATGAAAGAATATATGTTACATTCTATGATTTTGTGTATGTTGAAAACTATATGTCTATGTTTTGTGAGTGTATTGTTGTGATATTAAACTAAGTGTTGTCCAAACTGGCTTTTCGTTCTTTTACGATCTTAAAATCCAGTTATTGTTCTCGATTGAAGAAAAGAATGCACCAAACTGGAGAGGAAACCTTGCGGAGTTGTTTCTTTTAGAGGCGCCGTTTCAGTTTCCAAATGGCTGATTTTACTACCCAAATTGCGATTCGGCAACAATAAATTTTTAGTGCAATTTCTATCTCATAATATGCGTGCAAATGAGCTTTTGACTATATTTAAATACATTTCCTCATAATTTACGGGATGAATTAATTATTTAAACATTTTTCAAAGAAAAATAGCCTTCATCCCCCTGAAAGGTTTAATGGAGTTTTTAGCCAAAAAATACTCTTTTTCGGAGAGCTGCAAAATTAATTTCTTACTTCTATAAATTTCTTGCATAGTTTTATCAAACACATGTATTAAAAACATATAAACATTTGGATAAAATCTAATTATAAAAAGAATGAGAATAAAACGTTGAACAAAATTAATATGAAGGAGAGTAGTGTTCCAATCGTGTCTTCTTTTAAATACCACTATAGAAATGTAGTTCAGTTGGGCACAAAATACGTAGTTAACATCTCACATTCAAATACATTTCTTCATATTTAGCCTCCTATGGCGACCAGTTTGGTCTCCATTAAAAGTATTCTACGCATTCCATCATGTTATTTTTACACTTAATTTTATTTACTTCTTCAACCATTTTCCAAATCGGAAGATTCCAAACAGAGAATTTAAGAACTGTTTGCAATCATGGTAGCATTTCATAATTCATTATTTCAAAATTTAATAATGAAAAAGCATGCTTTTTTCATTAATTTCGTTTCTGAGTTCATAAATATGACAATAAAAAAACGTGAATTCAAACTGTAAGCAACGACGCAATTTTACCTAGTATGATCTCTTAAGACATAAAAAAACTGTCACGTCATTATCTACAATGATGTCATTAGAATATTGTCCATTTATTGTTGAAAAACTTGCTTTGCGAACCTCCATGATTATTTTCTTCCCGTTCGCGATTGAATGAATCTTTTACGGCTTATTTATTTTTTAGGAATGCGATATTAAGCTATGAATGTCAATTTAAATTCAGTGGGTGTTATACATACTTTTTTAAAAGTGTAAATTAGAAACAATGCTTTTATGTTGCAGTAAATTATTTTGGTTTAGGTTATTATTAATACTATTAATTATTTATGTATGTGATTGTGCATATGAAAAAATAAAAACTTTGTGAGAAAAGATTTTGTCAAATTTCTTTTCTCGCTAAGCACTCACTTTCTTTTGCTAATTACCTATGCAGGAAAAATACATTTAGTATTGTACTTTAAATGAGATGAATGAATCTGATATACATATTTTTTAATTTGTGTTATAAATAAAAATTATTTATTTTAAATGAAATAAGTTATAGTTTTATATTTCAAATGAAACTGGCATATGGCATAAAATTTGGCAAACCTGCACTCGGCTAGCATAAAAGCACCAAAATGCCAATCATGCATATAAAAATGGGAAGTGGGGAGACTTGGAAGTGTTGATGACATAGAGCTTTTATAATATAGATTGGCGACGTATCACCTGCGCTGGCTGACAAGAAATTGGCTGCTTAGAATATAAAGAGTGAAGTGGGTAAGCCCGGAAGTGTTGACAGTCACACGACTTAGTCTTTTATTATATAGAGGATTTGTGGTGTGAAGTAGTTATTCAAACATTTTTTTAGAAGAAAAATGCTTTGCACTTCAATAAATACAATTTTTCGAAAATAGGTCCGTCATTTAGAATAACCCTTATATGAGGGATATATGAGGGGCATTCAAATGAAAGTTATTCAAATTGTGTATCTATGACATGCATAACATGAGAAATAAGATAGATAAATAGATAGTAACAAAAATATTTTATTAGTGAAATGCATGCGAAGTCTGTTTAAAAAAAGTCCCTCATGGCATTTATCAAGCGTCCAATTGCTTCGGAAGGTTACGAATTTCGTCTGCGAGAAATGATGTTGATTGACCATGGAGCCAGTTCAGAGCTGCAGCCTTTACATCCTCCTCGGAAATGAAATAGTTAACTCCTTAGGCTTTTCTTCAGTGGTCCAAAGATGTGATAGTCAACGTCTGTAATCAGCTTCTCCGTAGCAACTTTATGCGCCTGACAGGACCACGAGAAATCCATTGTCTCCTGCTGACCGTCGCTAAACATTCTAGCACCGTTCTTCACCGTAGGTTTAACATTCACGTGTCACCGTATACAGCCAGTATTCTGCGATGAATATCGACCTAGTTAAACCATTTAAGTGTTAAAAACTTAATTACATCTCACTAATCCGTTTCAAACATAGTTACATTCGCACCAATCAGTTTTAACTGAATGCCACGTCCTTAAGAATAAAGATATCACAAATTTACTTGCACTTACGCAAACGTGGTACATACGCTTTCACTATCGCATTTATTACTTGAAAATATGTTGAGAAACGTTCTCATGCAACGCTTAGTGTAAGATTTTGCAAATACAGCGTTTGAAAATTTTCAATTTATGAAAGTTACCGATATTAAATAATAAAATGTATCTTACTAGAGATAAAATGGTTATGTATTATAAAAAAATATATCTTTACACATTTTATTGTACGTAATGTAATTTACGTCATGCTCATTCCATCATCATAATCATAATAAAAAGATATTTTCTCATTTTCATAGATTGACATTTGCATAGTGTTATTGTATTCAGTGATTATTTTTATAAATATAGTATGTACTTATTTTCAACAATAACAGTTTTCCTGTATTAAAAAAACATATAATTATTTAATTACATACTGCTAGTTATACCAGTGTTATTATAAAATGAGTCACTGTCATTTATTATCATTTGCTATTTTATCATTATTTTTAAGAAAGTCCGAATTTTAAAAATTCAGGGTGAATTTCAACCGCTCTATAGTTTTACTTGGATTTTAATGCCCTGATTTAGAATGCTTAAAACTAAATATAGTTATTTATAGCCACATATAATGCAAAATTACATAAAATCTCTGTGTGAGAAAAAATTATTTAATTTCAAGTGTTTCAAATAGTTGCAGCTGAAATCCATTTCTTTTACATTTATATGCATACATAATTACAAAAAAATATTACAATGGACCGGCGTGGAAATAATTTTTGGTAGATTTTTAAACTTTATCAAATGCTATTTAATTTTCAAGTAATATTTATATTGACTTGAAAAATTATTAAATAACTATTGTAACTATAAAACACAAAGTATCGACATTGTTCTAAATATTTTATGCTATCACAAAAAATATTTACAAAATAAGTGCGTTTTCAGACAAAATTATCGATGGCAATTACAACTACATCGATCGCCATTCTAAAAATGTTGAATGAAAATTAGGTTTTTGAGCCAATTTTTAATCATGTTGTTGTGGAACTGCTATTACTTTTCCAATTTTTCCTTTAATATATTAGGTGTGTTTTGAAATGTGTAAAATTTAACTTACAAGAAGTCGATTTTTTGTCTTTTTTCCCGCTAGATTTGCAAATCGCACATTGTGCGACGCTTCGCATAATTTTCCTTTAAACATGCCTAGTAGATATATGAAAAGTAAAATCTACATTAAATTTCTTAAAGTAATAATCATACGAAAATAATACAATTCTTAATCTAAAAAGACAATTCAGATTGAAATAAAAAGTGTATTCATATTACCCTTTTCTCGAATTTCTCATTAAAACTTATTGCAATTCCTTTTAATTGTTCGGGAAATTAGATACACAATTAAAAGCTGGATATAAGAAATGTATTTGTCCTAGTCGAATACGAATTATTGTTTGATTGGAATTTCCTTATTCCTTACTTCCTGGAATTTTCTTAACATTTAATTATAGTATAAAATAAGAGTTAAAAGTGTCGACACATTTTATTATATTTATTAAGAAATGAATATTTTATTATAAAAATAAGAGTTATGATTCAAAATTAATATTTTGTGTAATTAATAGATATATTTACATTTTATTACTTTATAAAAATTACTTTAATACATAAATTTAAAAGATATTAGAAATGTACACAAAATTTTTGATAAGGCGAGACTGATGGTAAGTATAATGTTCACAAAAATGTACTTTGAACAATTGTATTGTTTAAAAATTTAGACTCTCGGAATTTACGATGTAAAAATTTAAAATACATAGTATGAGTATTATCAGTTAAATATTTTAAATGAATTAATTATTAGTACTAATAGATAATTTCACTATCGTTCGGCTATTCTGTGTATCACTGTTGATTTTTTATTCTGTCTCTGTAAAAAAAAAAAAAAAAAAAAAAAAAAAAAATCTGTAAACCTACAAAATTAGCTTTTGTAACGTTACAGAAATCTGCAAGTTTACTAAAATTTGATCTGTTACCAAGGTATTATATTTACCAGTGCATAGTACAAATACATGAAATATCTTAGCTTCACCTATCAGCCAATCAGAAAGGGTTTCAGTAGTGACGTAATCATTGTTTATGCGACCACAGGGACGTAAGACTTCCATCTTGAATCCGTTATTGAGAAGGACATCTAGTTAGGAAGTAAGTAAATATTTATTCTTAATGTCTTAAATTTTGTTTTAACCTCTTCAGTCCTGACTTCGCCCCCAGGAAACACTAATGAACACTTTTTTAATTAATTAAAATGCTTCTAGAATTATTAAGATTACTTTTAGACTTCTTTGAATGAATGAGTGCATATTATAAGCATCGATATACCGACTGGTACATCTTTAGAGATTTTTATAAAAATATTAAAATGATTATTGTGGTCCTTCGTAATATTTGTCTCAGGACCGAGGAGGATATTTCCGTTCTTCTTAAATCACAATAACTAAAAATCAAAAACTCAGAAAAGACTTTGATTTTTTGTTATAATGTAGCATTATCTAGCAATTAAATCTTTCCATTATTTTCTGTTAATTACATGTCATTGTCAGATAACTATTCTTTACGTGGGTATTTATTACAAGTGAGAAATTTTTAATGTTTAATGTAACAAATCAAACATTTCTCTTTTTCTGAAATTTCACCTACATTTTTTGCCTCCTTCTTCAAAATACAAGAAATTAAAGAGTTTAAAACTTTTTTCTACTCTATTTGTTAAATCATAGGGAATAATCAATCCTAAATTTCATTAGCAATTGATTACATCACTTTCATTTCATTAAAAATTTCATCTGAATTTCACCCTCAAAATTTTGTTTTTGAATTTTCTCCATCCCATACAGTAACAGCACTTAAAATTTAAAAACTCTGTAAAACCTTTTAATTTAAAACAAAGAAAATCTGCTCTATGTGTTATTTTATTTTCATAAGAAATTGCCAAATAACATTTTTCTTACAACTCGAAATTTCCATTTCCCCGTTCCTCCCTCATCCCTGCATATTGCGCGCTATGCTATATATTCTAAGCGCTCCTCATAAAAAACGCATAGAATTTTAAAGTCTATAAAACTCTTTACAGCCCAGTGGTGGAGGGGAGGGAGGTCAAAATCTGAAACAATTAGGGATTGAAAAATCAATTAGGGGTTTAAAGTTGAAAATTGTTTATATCCCTGTAGGTCTAGAATGAATATACTAGGTTTTCCTCTTCCTTATTAGATTAGCCTTAGAAAAATGTGTATAGATCTATAATCGAAAAAACGTTTTTATTAATAATCATAAAAATATCTAAAAAATTATTAGCAAAAGCATTCTCAATTCAAATGTTATAGAGATTAAAATTCTGAATAAAATGAGTACCAGTAGTCAATATTTTTGTTGAATTTTTAGAAATCTACTTCAAAGTTTTACCTAAATTACTAAGAATAAGCTTTAAACTCCAAGAGAGGGGGTTATCAGTTCAAAGTGCTTCTGATTTTTATGTGCAAGTATTTTTCACCTATATTGAAGCATTATTTAGGGTGGATATATTAAGAATTATGTGTTAACCTCATGATTACGAGTTATAGCCAAATAGTGGGCTATGAAAAAAAAAGTCCAATGTCGCAACTTATTATGAGAAAGCTAGAAAGTGTTTTAATCTATTCGAGATAAATTTGTAATGTAGTAAGTTTCCTCCTACTACCAGAAGAGCTTTTGCTTCTACCAACTTATGAATATCTTAAAAACTGAATTTTTCATTATTTTTTATAACATTTCAAAAATGATTCGTAAGTGAGGCTAAACATTGTTTATTATATTCGATATCTGAAATATGTGTTATAGAGTGAATAACAGTGCATATCTATTGTAATTAAAGGAATTGAAAAAAAATTGCCAGATTTTTTTTTTTTCTTTATTGTGTGTGGGACAAACAAGTGAGTGTGCGGAAGCTTTTTTACTAGAGGAAATTCAAAGTATATTAGTAGCACGATTCTAACCTTCGATATTTTCCATAAAAAACAAAGATGATTTTAAAAAAAGGATTTTCGACTAGTATACGACCCTTTTAAGTAAACCTTTAACTGAAGTTACTTCTCTCACACACCGATGCCCCCCCCCTCCTCCAATTTTTACAGTTTAACTACAAACGATACCGAAGTTTTCTTTTATTTGAAACTTTTATATTATCACGAGAGACTTTTGAATAGGTGGGTTTTTATTATAAGAGACCTATACAAGATGTTTAGTATAAAAAATTCCATCCTATAAGTTTATCGAGCCTTTTTGTAATCTTTCGATGGAGACCGCTTCACAGGAGTTGTATGACAATTTCTGTCAAGTTAAATTTATATTAGTGTGAAATCTTCGGAATATTGAAATAAAGTATTGTAGTCTTAACATAAATTAAAACGATGTTTTAAGATTGGTGATATCAGTTGCGACACATAAAACAGCTATCATTCATGCACCTCTTTATCGAAAATTACTAAACTATAATCCTCAAAATATACAAAATAAAGCCCTGGCATAATTAAAACAATATCGTAAAGGCTTGAATAACTTAAAACATGTAAAACAAATGGATGTTGGGCGGATTGAGAAATTGGTCTCTCCTTGCATCAATATTTTGTTAGCAATTAAGGCAAAATTTTGAAATAGAATTCGACAAAAATATGAATATGGGTGCTCGTTTTATTTTTAATTTCAAATTCTAAGACATTTGTCTTGACAATGTTTTTGATAGAATCAGGTGTTTTGAGATATTCCTAAGATAATTAAACAAATAGTGTTTTTTCGACAATAAATGAGTACCTATTTTGTATAAAGTTGATCTTGAACGAGGACGGGTAATCAGAACGTTCATTCTAGACTTAAACTGAAGGGATGATTAAAACAACTTAGTTTTCTCCGAATTAATTTTGAGTTATACTTCTGACCACTAAGCTAAAATTTTTAAACTGAACTTAATGTTTAACAAATATTTTAATTGTACCCGCTCATTTCATTCACAAGTTTACTCCTTAACTACTGAGACAAAATCACTGTGAGTAGTGTGTCAGGCAGATTAATCTAAAGATGAATAAAGTATTAGTAGTAACTCTCAGAATACTGTTTTTGTATTAAACTTTATATACAGGACTATTAAAAATAAAATTCAGCTATTCAAAATTCTCTAGCGATAGTAATAGGACTCCAAACGAAATAAAATTTGACCAGTATTTATAGTTACGCTGAAAATTATGAATTAAACTCTGAAACTTGAAAAACTCAGCGGTCTGTGTGACCGCTAATAACAATTAAGGAAAAAGCTCTACAACATTTGTTTTAATGTTTTTGATAGTTAGTTGTTTTTGAAGTATTATTCTGGTATTAAAAAAGGGTGTTTTTATTTTAATTATTTTCATTGTAAATCTATATATATTTTCTAACGTTCCCCTAGTAAGAGAAAGAAAAACTAATATATTCATTGTAGACATAAACTGAAAAGATTTGAAATGACTAAATATTTCCCCTTAATAACGAGTATCACCAACTAAGTACTAGGTATTAGTATTTTGCGTATATTTGTAAATTTTTAGTAATGTAAATAAGTCATCTAATAAATCTCCCCTCTTAAAAAATGCTTATATTTTTGGGCCTTTAATATTTAAAGTTTAAAATTTTAATAATCTATTATTTTTTAAAAATCTTTTCCTGATTTATCTGTTACTTTATTGAAAAAAAATAACAACAATTCTCGATGAAGAAGTCTTGACTTGTTTGCTTTTAATTTTTGTGCACTATTTGTAAATCTTTAATATGGTAGCTAATCAGTCGTTTTGTGACCCCCCCCCTTTAATAATAAATGAAATATAATTATCTTTGTCTCCTATTTTTACTCGCAAAATTTAAATTTTTTAAATGTATTCATCTTTTTAATCCTTTATTTATTACTTTATTATAACAGCAATTAACCACTTGAAATCTTCCCTCAACCCAAGATTCTTATACTTGATATAACTTTTATATTCGGATAATTTCATAGATTTAAACGCGTAGCTCAATTATATATCTGCTAAATTTGTGGTTTGTTTACATTTTTTAATTAATTTTAGAGGAAGTTTTATCTCTTTTTAGGGGATATTAGCCGTAAGAAAATGATGATGAAAAACCTTAGTTTTGAGAGCAAGAGATAGTATGGAATATATATATATTTAATTTATCTTTTTAAGTTTGTTTTTTAAACCATGTACAATCAGTGAAATCAAATGAACCTTTCAAACGAATTCCATTTGAATGATTCTTTTTTCTATTCTGCTGCTTAAAAGAATTAAATTGTTCGATTACAAATGTGTTAAATTTGTCGCTTTAAGTGCAAAATGTTTATATACTGAAGCCGGCACGTTATAAGATAAATTACGAAGAATTATATTTGAAAATTATTTCTAAAAACATACTATATCGACCATTTAAAATAGTTCATAAACAAATATAATTTTAAAACGGATTTTTTCCATAGAACGTTCTAAAAATTGAAGGTGTGCAATGTTTAGAAATTAAAAAAATTAGCAGTAGCAACAATTGCAAGTCCGGAATTTCATTTCAAATTTCAAAGTGTTACCATTCACAAGATGATGTCAGCGTTACGCACAGATGTTTGTCCTTGATAATATAGTTTTTTTTTACATGAAAATCTTGAGTTACTTATTTGCTTTTCGAAATAGAAGTTTTTCACCCTTAAATACGCTTATACCTGAACCAAACAAATACTGAATTGTTCACTTAAAATGTTACCGAATAATATTAAAATTTCAAAACTATAGTGTATAAAATAAAGCGTAGGGGAGGAGGAATAGGAAAGATGGGACAATTTTTATAAAAATATTTTTACCAATTATGTTTCGCAAATATAAAGTGGAAAATTTCAGAATAACATTTTGAAACATTTGAACACACTTTAAAATTATAAATTTGTTGATTATAAATAAAATTTTAGACAAATAAATCAATTAATTTAATTAGAAGGTCCCATCCCTCCCTCACGTAAGAGAGGAATGGGAAATGTTTTATAATGAAAATTTATACTTAATTTTCAATAGTTTGGTAGAAAAAATGGCAGATACAATGTGATATTGATATTTCTAGGGTTTATTGTAAATTACAACAGTTATTTTATGTTAAATTCTAATTTGTGAAAATTAAATCTAATGAAAAGTATTCTTATATACAGCTACTGCCGCCAATTAATTTTGGAGGATATAAAATAATGGATAAAGGTACATACAAATAATATGCTGACATACAAACATTAAACGTAATAAACTCAACTGGAGTGACAAATGAACCAGAGCCAGGAATAGAACCCGGACCACAACATTCAGGCTGTTGCTCTATCCACTTTCCTGCCGATGCCTGAATCTGCAAGTTGTCCCGTCATCCTAGGTTGCCTAAATTATGGAAGATAACTTTCCCAAACTTCGTTTATTAGTGAGAAACTCAGACTCGGCCATCGGCTGAAGTAGCTCAGCCTTAGTGGATAGGGCAACAACCTAGAATGCTTGGTATCGGGTTTGATTCCTGGCTCTGGCTAATTTTTCACTCTAGTTGGGTTTATTGTATTTAATGTTTGTGTGTCAGTATATTATTTGCATGTACCTTTTTATAATTTTGAAGTATTTGTAAAATTCATTTATTCAATGCGAAGATGAATGTAATTTTTTAAATAATATCACATTCATTATAAGTTTTATTGAATATTTCTTTACTTTCCATATTAACATATAACTTTCTTCTATAGATGCATGAGAAACTGAAGTTTAATTTCAAAAGAGTGCGATCTTCTCTGACGGTGAAAAATTTATAAAGTAAGATGAGGAAAAAGAACTATTGTCTGTGAGAAAAATTCCTTCCCATATCTTCTAATATATTCTACAGCCCTGAAATTTTCAAATATTGTAAAATAATATCAGTTTATCAATCATTTTTAACAGTATCTTAACAGGTATATAAGCTTGATTATTGATATTTGAAGAAAATATGTTTCCAAAAATACTATCAATAAGTATGATTTTAATAGTTATTTGTATAAACTCTAGTTATGTAATATTGTAAAATATGAGTCATATTAAAAATGTATATGTAAATCATTTTTATTGTATAGAATGTAATAAATCGTTATTTAGAAATAAATTTTATTTATATTTCATTGTATTATGTCATTTAATCACATTGCAATTATTCGTTGTACATGTATGCATATCGCGTTTATAATAAAAATGACTATTCATAATATTTTCCAAAGCATTTTATACATTTCTATTTGTTTCAGTTCTAATTTCCATACATAGTCTGCTTTTAGAAAGTTTTCTTAGCCATCTCTAGTGCTTAAGCATACTCATAAGCACTAAAAAAATGTGAAACCTGCCCATAATGACTGTTGATATGCCTAATATAGATTTTTGAGTACATATGTTAATGTGTGTACATCATCTCCGTTATATGCAGTTTTTTAAGTTAGAAATTCTAATTCCAAAGCAGAATCAACCACTGTTGAATCCTACTAAATTCATACATTTATATCCATTCTTCCGGATCTTTAAGCCAGTTTAGAGTTTTAAAATTGTGGTCCTATGAATAATTAAATTTTCCTTTTTATTATTTCAATTTGAAACATAACTATCAAGCAAATAAATTATTAGAAAATGTCGAAAGTATTAAGTGTAGACAGTGCAAGAAATTTGTGAGGAGAAAATTGAGGAGAGAGACAATAAAATAAATAAATAAAATGAAGAAAGTTTCAAGTGATTAATGACAACTATACGGAATATTCAGCAAAAAATAGAATAATACATTAAAAAAGATATTTTCTTAAATATGGCATTCAGGTAAAGACATTTTTTTACAGATGTGAGTTTTCTCATGTATAACATACAAATGCTTACGGCATTTGCTGTGATATTACTGAAACACATGTCAGACCATTTTGATTATTTTGTAAAGAAATATTTTGATACATGAGGAAAACTCCAGTGTGGGTATTTAAAACTATAAAAATTCAACTTCATATTGAAAAAGGAACATTTTAACAACTCCAATTACAATAAGTATTAGCATACAAAAAACAATTACTTAAAATCTTTTCGAAATACTGCTGAAAAATTATTAGTAATACTAATGCAAAAATTTTATAGTTACAAATACTTTTTTGGTAAGTGTAAATATTTTATATACAATGCCCAGAAATCATTAGAAAATTTACGCATTAACTCTTGTACTGTTGTAAAGAACTGTCCGGCGATAATAAAAAATGTTTTAGATACAATATATAATAATTTTTTGTAATTTTTTCCCCTGTCCCTTAATCAAGTTATATTTCTAATTATTTTTAGTGCACCTTCAAGAGATTTTTTAGCATATTTGCTTACAATTATTTATGGATTTGTAAAGGATTTTATAATACATTTATTATTATTTTTTTGGAATGCATACTAAGTATTTTATATATTTTATCAAAAAATGCAAATTTTATTAAGTATATTTGATAAATTACATAAAACACTTAGTGTGCATTACTAAACAAAAATAGTAAATGTACTTTAAAGTCCTTCACAAATCCACAAAATATTCTTAGCAACTGTACAAAAAAATACTTTGTAAGTGTACTAAAATCATTAGAAAACCTACAAAATATTTTTAGGAAACACTCTTAAAATTAGTTATCACCTTTACTAAATAATCCTTAATAAATTTACCAGAAAGTATTTAGTAAACTCTCTAAAAAATCACTAGTAAGTATACTAAACAATATTTAGTACCTTTACTAAAACTAATTTGAGAAACTCCCCTAAAAAGTCTAAGTAAATCTACTAAATAATCCGTAGTAAGCTTACAATGAGTGTTTTGGAAAATTCCCTAAAATATTTTTACTACGTTCACAACATAATCATTGGTAAATTTACTAGACATTATTTACTAAACTCCCTAAACTATCGTTAGTAAGTTTACTAAACAATATTTAGAAAATTTACGGAAGTTTGTTTGGAAACCTCCCTAACACATCGTTAGTACGTTTACTAAACAATATTTAGTAACAGTTACTAAAGAAAATTTAGAAATTTACGTGAATTTCTTTCGCTGCGGTTACATAAAATGTTCTTGGCATCCCAGTTTCCAAGAAAATTCTTAGTGACCTTGCAGACTTTTTTTACAGTGTGTTGTTTCATGTATAGTTGCTATTTTATTTTATGTTTACGAAGTTCTTAAAAAAAGAGAAAAATCCAATTATAATATATACATCATCAATTCATTTACAATGATAATTAATTTTTGTAACTAGTAATACTGACGATTTCATGAGTTTGTTTTTTCAAAATATTTACGATTATATTAAAGTATCGATTTCTGCTTTTTTTCAAAGGCAAACCTATAAAAAATACAATAACAATACGAAATTAATTCAATTCTTAACGTAAAAGTAACATTCAAATTGAAATGAAATAGCTATTTATGTTACTCTCTTCTGAATCTTCTAGCCAAAATTTGTTGCAATTCTTTAGTAACTATTTGGGAATTAACAAGTATAATTAAAAGCTGGATATAAGAAATGTTACTTGCTCAAGTCTAATAAGAAATATACATAGTTTGGAATTTATTTGTTTTTTGGTAATTATTTATCATAAATTGCTTTGATCTTTTTAAATAAATTAAAAAAAATTAAATCCTTGTCATAAAAATAAAAGTTATTGTTCAAATTTTATGTTTTGTGTAATTAATGCATAAATTTTCATTTTAATACACTTTCAAAATTATTTTAAATATAAATATAGATGCTATAAGAAATTTACATAAATATTTTAAATGGGAAAAGACGTTTTAAAAATATGATTTTCATAAATATCTGTGCATTCAATAAAAATTATGTTTATGTTTATGAAGTCTATAACTTTCTGATGTAAACATTTAAAGCAAAAATCATGATTACTTAATTTTACAATTAAACGTTAGTGCCATTCCAAACACTTTAAGTAAATTAATTGCTAACACTCGTAGACTATTACTTGACCCTATTGTACCTCATTGTAGCTGTCCGATGTTCTATATAATTTATAATGTTGTTTTATTGAAAGCAAAAGAAGCCATGAAATGAATATAGAAAAATTGTAATTTTCAGATCCAATTTCGGGATTTCTTTTTTTAATGACCGTTACTGCTTTGGACTATGAATCACTTCTTCTTTTTTTAAATGACAGACACACAATTTTTGAAAAAACCATTACTATTAGTCTGAAAAAGCAAGCCATGTTTTTAACTTTAAATACTTCCATCCAGCCCCACTGAGATCTAAACACAGTAAAGCTCATAAAGTACATTTGTGAACCTATTAAAGCAAGTTGAACAGGTAATCAGATTAATTTTCAGACGTTAATCAGATGCGATTCCTATATCTATAGACAATTCTTATAGTTAAAATAAAACTACCACTACTACAAATATATCCATTAAAAGTAAAACTTATCTCTTTCATAAAAGTTTGCTTGCGTGTGAAATTTAAGAATTTACTTTCACTATGATATACAAGGATTTCTTATCGACAATTACTAATCGAAATTGTACATCGTTTTCAAATATTAAAGTTCGCATAAATGGACTTTTTTATTAGTAGAAAGTAGTTACTTGAAGTGCCATTTCACGCTTTTGAATAAACGAAATTTTGAATGAATGGCTTAAATGGCTTAACTACATTAAATGATTAAATGAAATGGATCATAGATAGGAAGCATTTAAATTTTAGTCCGCAGCGTACATAACTGATGGTCTAGAGTTAATTGCTTGAGTCAATAGAGGACATGTTTTTTTTAAAACTTAAAACAATGGAGACCACAAAGATCTTAAATTATATCATAGATGTAAATATCTTCAAATAATTTAGCAAATACATCTTTCTCTAAAATGTGTGTTTTACTTAGTTGTTGAATGTACATGCGTATTCAACAGAAAAATTCAGCGAAACAAAACTTTAATCACTTTTGTTCTTTTATGCAAATTATACGAAACAAAATCTGTCACATGTGTAGCCGAAATGTCTCTCAATTTATTATTTTACTTTAGAAAAAGAACTTAAACATACTTAACTGTGCTTAAAATACTTACAAATATATTAAAAATCTGATATACTATCAAATTACTGCTATGAAAAAAATATTTACCAAAAGAGATTTTCTGAAATTGTAAAAGCGACCTATCTTCAATGTTGCTTGGCGTTCAATGATCTGTCAGATATCTGACTAACATATTGACGAAATGACGTCGGTAAATCATTTTTAATTATATTATATTATGTCAACTTTAAAAATTGAAATATGTATGTTTAAAGTGTATATCTTTAAATTTTGAAATGCAAAGATTATTCAAACAGCTGCACTGTATGTTCAAAGGTGACCAGTCTCTTGCGATTTTTGACATTATGTTAAATATCTAGAAAAATACATGAGGAATTATCTTAAAACTTCAGGTGTGTAATCAGACTAGTACAAACTATTTATTCCTGCGAAGATTTTTTTCGTGAAAGCCGATAGAGGATCGTCATTTAATTGAAAAAGCAAACATTTTTTGAATAACCCAGTCAAAAGCAATCAAAATATAATTTACATAATGTGTTTTTTGATAAATGTATTAAGCAAGTTTTGTGAAAATCTCAAAAACATAGCTTGAAAATACTAAAAATTTTCGTCGAAAGAATAAGCTCAAATCCATTGATCCCAAAAGAAAGCAAAAAGATGAAGGGTTGTATTCAAATACAGTAGTACGTGTAATATTTTGTATGCTGTATTGACACAAATCAATGGATGTATGGATACAGCCCCTCTTGTTTTTGCTTCCATTCTCGGAATAACGAGTTTTGAGCTTATTCTATCAACGCTAATTTTTAGAATTTTCAAGCTATGTTTTTAAGACTTTCAAAAAAGTTGCTATATACATGTAACTAATACATTACAAAGTATATTTTTACGCGCATGCTCAGCGCAATAAAAAATGACGCATGTGCGGAAAAAAAATTATTTAGTAAACCTGCTAATTTTTCATGCATTTTTCATTATTTTTTAATTCTGATTTCAGGATATTGTGCACAATTTTCTTTTTTATGCTTTCTGAAAATATATTTTTTATACATATATTAAAAGTTCTGCAAATTCTAAGGAAAAAATATATCTACCGAAATTTTGGACTGTTTTCATGAAAACCTTAATTTCTCTACGAGTATTCATGCTACTCTCATAAAAATGAACACAGTTTATTACAATAAGCCATTTAATCATAATCTATAGTTTGATCGCTTTTACTACATTAGTTTTGACAAGGTTTCAAAATATATACATATATATATTAATTTATTCACGGTCCCTTGTGGAGTTTGTGAAAAAACTTCGCAGAAATGACATGCACATTTTGTTTATACACCTGAAGTTTCAGAATAATTCATCATTTATTGAGTTAGATGGATAACAAAACGTCATAAATCGCAAGTGGCTGGTCAACTTTAGCCATATAGTGTACTCTGCGTAAGTGGTGCTCGAATATCAGTGTATAATAATTTAGAACAAGAATGCATATTCATAATATAAAAAAACTCTCTGATAAAATCGCGCTTCTAAAAGTTTTAGTTTTCCAGAAAAAATAATCATAAAAAATATACTGTCAGATATCAAATAAACTAAACTTTATTCTACTGTAGAAAATTGTATAATCAATGGAAGCCAAAATAAAAAAAAGTGATTAAAAGATTTTAAAAGATAAAATTAGTACGCAATGTCTTTTGAAAGAAAAACAACTGCCAATGACCTAGATGATAAATATGTGATTTTTAGAAGAAATCTAACTAAAAATCATATGCCATCTTCAAAAAATAGCTATCATATTACACTGTTGAGCATAGAAATATGTTTTACTTCTGATCACGATAATACTAATATAAAATTTGTGACGTCTTACTTTATTTTCTATTTTTCTGAAAAACTGTACTTTATCGAGCTGTTTTTCGAATATTAAGTTCTCTTTTTAGACAGATTATGAATAGTAATATTGATACACCTTGTATTTTTAACCCTCTAATTGTTTGGAACATTATATTCCATTCACTAAGCTCAAAGTTTCACTGTAATATAAGCAATATTTAAGATAATATAATTCTATATATTTAATGAATTTTCAATTTAATTTCGTAATATTAATGCTCTCAAAGATAACATTCACATTTGTAATTTTTTTAATAGTGAAAGAATCATATTTTCAGAGCATTTAAAAGGAATAAAGGAACGACATTACAATTTTACCCGTTTGAAAGACGCTCAGGGGATTAATTGAAATTTACCAATTTATTACCAATTTGATTTTTTAAAATTATTCCGATTTAGCTAACTTTATGATTGTTTAATAGATCTCATGTTCAGCACTCTTATCAAGTTCATTTTGTGATGAAGGATATTTTTAGACGAATAAATTTCTGAGTTAGAATAAAAGGTCAAATAACTACATTTTTATTATAATCTATGCGAATATTAATATATCACTTCAGTAGCAAACATTAAACCGTGCCAAATCAATATTTTATGATCTGAAATAAATTATTGTTTTCATATTTTGTAATCAGTATCTCCTAACAAGCATATCATAAAATTATTCTTGAAATAACTTAAGTTACATAGAAACCATAGAAGTACTGTTGAAGAAATTGTATTTTCAGTTTAACTTGAAATTGCAAATGAGCATCTTTTAATTTCTGAACTGAGCAATGTATTTTGTTATTTATAACACGATTTTTCTTTTTCAATGTAATCAGAATTAGCAAGCTGTTCTATGCAATATTAACACTGAATTCTGTATCAGCATGTAGTAATTTGTATTTAAAACCGCATTAAGTAACCTCTGTCATAGTATGATGTAATTTGAAAAGAACACAATATAATATTTTATTTGAATAAATTGTATAGAATGAAATATTTAGATATTGTTAATTGCAAAGAAATATGTGTAGTCATTTGTGTTTATATGGGAGAATAGCGTTACACTCATAGGCAAATTTTATTAAATGTTAAATTTGAGCTTCGTAAATTGAGTAAAAGGATAATATAATAAAAATAATAAAATAGGTAAAATAATAAAAATCTATAATCAAATACTAATCTTAGCAACAGCAGAGATACATTTCATGCACACTTGTTAAAAAAAGTGTTTCATAACGAATTTACTAAAACACGTGAAAAGATAACTGAAAGAAGTCACTTGAAATTAATATTTGAATCTGTTTCGTTGTGTAGATCTTCTAGTATGCAGACGCAGTACTATTATTTTACGTGCTTTGCGACACATTTGGCAATATGGTACGAGGCGGTGTAACGACCCGAGTAACCCCTTAACTTTTGCGTGAAACTCGCGCCTATAATCTCACAAAAAGCGAGGCTGGGTGTGCGCTCCTGAATTTGAACTGGTAACCCCTTGGGGACGACCGACACGTATACGTGCCGCAAAAGGCTTAAGAGTCCTTGTTTATAACCACCGGTAAAATTCTACAGAAAATTTCGCCTTATTTAATCGGAGCATTATCTCGATTCAAAAAGGCACAAATTTCTGTTTTTAAAACCCGGTGATAAAACATTAAAATGTTTGCAAAAGTTCCGTCGCTAAGGGTTTAAGTCTTCCTGTCTGAGCATCCATTAATCAATGGATTCAAGAGAAAAGATTTGAAAGGTCCAAAAACATAAAAATTCTGGAACTGAAATTTCTTGCAGTAATGAGGTCCTAAGATGAAAAATTTCCACTATTTATAGGCGACCATGTTTTTTTGTTTATGATTGTAGCATTATGTGTAATTTATGCAATGTTTCATGACAAAAAAAAAAAAAAAAAAAAAAAAAAAAAAAAAAAAAAAAAAACATAATACATATTAAACTAATGTATAATTATGTTATTAATTAAAGAATAAATGAATAAATATACAGTAGAAGCCCTTTAATCCAAATCTTGCCGATCCGAAATTCCTCTTTAATCCAAACTAATTTTATTTTCAGAAATTATAATTGGATCTGTCAATAAACAAAATGAAGAAAAATACTCAACAGTATAAATTATTTGTACAATTATTTGTATTTGAACAATACACCAATAAAAATATAAACAGGAATTGTAAGACTTACTTGTAAAATAAATAAATAAATAAAAGTTGAATATTAATTTGTTTGCCAGTTAATAGAACATTTGTTTCTAAATTGCAAAAGGTGAAATGAGATGATGCTTTTTATTCATTACTTGTGGACGTGGTGATTAAGCTATTTATAATTCGTTATTTTGAACCATTTTTAATGGGTTGTTACGTAATTCTTCATTGTGAATGTATATTGTATTATTATAACACCGAGAGTGATTAAACAAGAATATTATTTTCTCCGAATATCGCTCCTGAATATTTAGTATGGTAGATCTTAGGATGCCAGATTACAGAATGTTAATTTACTACTGAGTACTTACAACTTAAATTTGTTTTGTACTTTACCTTTAGCAGGGCGCCATTGTTATGTATACGCATTTATATACCTATATATATACAGGGTGAGTCATAAATATCGAAACAATAGGCTATCTCCTTTAATATTTCCCCTAGACCCATACTTCCAATTGCAAAAATTCATAAAAAAGTTGAATTTTCTTATAAGATAAGTTGCAACTCCATGGGGGGTCTATTTGAAAAAATACGAAATTAAATTTTTATACGGTCCCCGTAGGCCAAAATTCCGAATTAGGAAGTTATTTCCTATGCATTCCTAAATTGAACGAAACAAATTTCATCTCCGTATCTAAAAACCTGACAGAGATATTAAAATCTAAAATTCTCCAAAATTCGTGACTTGCACCACTTAACCATGCCTGTAAAACTAAGAACTTTTAACGCACTTTGAGAGCTGATGAGGGATCGTCCACAAATTGTGCATTATTAAATGTCGGTTTAAGACAGTGCCTCTTATTTGGACATAACAAAGCAGCGTATTGAATTAAATCTAAACTTGTTTTCAAAATATGTTGGTACTCTACATAGCAGGTCTGCATGGATCGAAATATCCAGGTCCGGTCCGAAACCGACCCATAGGTAAAAAAATTCAGCCCGGCCTGGAAAAATGTTAAAATCACAGCACAGACCGGCATGGAAAAAAGTTTAAATCATAGCAAGGCTCAGCCGTGAATTTCTACATAGTTTTTTTACTTCAGTATGGTTAGAAATTGTTTCGTCTGGAAGAGTTCTGACCAAAAATACTTATTATAGCTTCTTGTTTTTTATATTTATACTTTTTATTATTTAAGAAGCGTCAAAAGCTGTGATATATTTAATTTACCAATGAATCTATATGTAAATGTTTCACTTATATTTTAATACCGTTGCTCCATATCTCACGCGTTGGAGACATTGAAAAATGTTATACAGTAGAATCTTTTTAAGACGGAAACACATAAGAAAGAAAAAATACGTTATAGACAAATAATCTTCCTATGAGGTGTAAATGGAGTTTATTTTTTTCTCTGGTATTATTGTATTTACTTTGCATGGATCAACACATTATCCGTTTTAGACAGAATTCCGTCATAGGCAGATTTTTTCACTGGTTTATCGTATTTAGGTTTTTTGCCTTTAAATATACTATTCCTTAAACAAAAGAGTTTTTTTTTTTTTTTTTTTTTTTTTTTTTTTTTGTAAAATAAAAGCGATTAACAGCCTCTGCAGGATGATAAACAGCCTGAAGTTGTGAGAGCTAAATTAGAAAAAAAAAAGACTTAATCTGCATCTTAGAAAATGCATTCTTTTAAATAACTGTCAAACATTTAAACAGTACTCTTCATTTTCCCGCATAATGAATTTTCCCCACTATTTCTTGTCTTTAAATTAATATTGAAAAACAAAAACCCTGGAACAAAACTATAATCAGATTTTTATCTTTAATTAAATGGAAAGAAATTGAAATCCGATAAATAATGTTTGGAGTTAAAACGATTTTTAATTATCTCATTTAAACCAGTACTAACCATGGCAAATTATATGGCTTACCATTACAAAAAAAAAAAAAAAAAAAAAAAAGAGAGAGAGAGAGAAAAATTAAACCACTAACTCAAAAGATAGATTTTTACACGTTTCCTAGAAATGTTAAAGTAACTCTGTTTTTTCAACTGCGCACATTCCAATTTGTGTCTAATCCCTTAAAACCTGATGAATTTTCTAAACGGCTATCACATTGCGAGTTTTAAAGGTATGAAGATGCAACTTTTTGTGTCTTATTCAGGACTGGATAAGGAAGTTTTTCTAATTAGAATTTTTATCCTACGGGGGCCGTATAAAAATTTAATTTCCGTATTTTTTTAAATAGACCCCCCATGGAGTTGAAACTTATCTTATCAAAAACTTCACCTTTTCTATGAATTTTTGCAATTGGAAGTATGGGTCTAGGGGCAATATTTAAGGAGATAGCCTATTGTTTCAATATTTATGACTCAACCTGTATACATGTTATACAATTATTTTTTTTACGATATCTCTTTTCACTTTCTTTTTATTATAATAAGTTACCAGCATATTCACTGATTTCTTATTCTTTAATGATACCTATCATTAATTGAAGTAGCAGTAATCATAGTAGACGCACGTCATTTTTTGCGCCTGATGAAGAAAGACTAAGTTGTTTCGAAAGGCCTTGCGCAATTAATTTATTTTTTTTAGTGTTTTAAAGAAGTTTTTTTCACTTCAATTATATAACACCAGCTTTAACTTTACCTATCATTAAATTAATTATTATCTTACTCAATTTATTTAAGAAAAAGCTGTTGATTTATTTCTAAATTATCCCATCATTTGTTTAATAAATTCTATTATTTAACGTAAATTCGGATGCTTTTAAAAGGGTTCTTCTTCTTATTTTTTTTATTCAAAGATTTTTTACCACCATGATATTTTTGCTTCCTCTTTAAATTCTTTCTCATTGCCCGTTTACTCAATTCACGTTTTTAAAGCCATAACAAATCTTTTTTTTTTGTTTTTTTTTGTTTTTTTTTTCTTTTTTTGCTCCAAATTTTGTAGAAAATCAAGGACCCCAAAGTAATGATTTTGCAGTACGTGCGGAGAACGACAGTTATACAGTGCCATAGGCAGCTGGGACACGGTTTGAGGTTTGTTCACTCGAGATTCGTTCACTTTGTGATTCGTTTGTTTCCATATTTATGGATAAAATGAGAGTCCCGCTACTGGGCGAAGCCAGTTAATTTGGTTTCTAAATCCTTCTAGAAAATTTAATTAATTAATTCTAAATTTCGCTCACCGTCTCTGTCCCTGAGATGATCAGATCAGATCAAAAGAGATCTATGCAAGGCTGAGATATTTGTAGAAAATGTGCTTAAATTAAATAACCAACAATATGCATAATGAATCGCAGAAAAAAAAACAGTTTTTATATAGAAGCATTGATAACTTTGCGTTTAAGTAAACCTTTGTTAAAATTTGCATGTAGTAAATCTTCCATGTATATCAGCTCGATTTTCTTTCTTTCTTTAAAAGAAAAAACATAATAATAATGATAGAAGTAAAACATAATATAACAAACTGAAAGAAGTGTTGTTTTCAAAAACTAAAATTAAGACATATACATAAATTCTATATTAAAAGAAATAGAGTTTTACAATGAAGCGATTTAACATTAGATTATTTCCTTTCTCGTGATCGTCGCCTATTTCGTAAACAGTGGGGCTCGATATTTAAACCTAGTTTATTTTTCTTTAAAATACCGTCTTTTATGCGAAGCCTTTTTTTGGATTCGATTTTTTCCATGTCTTCTAATTTCTGCCCACCTATTTTGAAACTTGTTTACATTTTTCTTTATTAACGACATTTCAATTTCCCATTCAAATAAAAACTCTTCGAAATGTAAAGAATTTAGTAAAAAATGTAAAATGCGGATATTCATTGCGAAAAGCACTATGTTTAAATGTTTCCCATTGAGTTGATAAAAACCTGTAAAATCATAATTTTTATTCTGATCAAACCATGGCTTTCATATAATAATAAAGCTATATATTACGCTCTTCGGGGATTAAACATTAATATTCCTGAAGAAATAACATAAAATAATGTAAAATGTAGACATTAAAAGGCCCATTCTCGACCGAAAACAGCAACAAATTTTTAAATGATTAAAAAACATTCTATAAGTAATAGTTCAGAAACCGCAAATCTATTAAACCAGTTCATTTTTTTAACCTTAGTTTATTGCAAAATAACTTAAAATAGACGATGAGTTATTTCATAAAATAAATGTAAATTAAGTGGTTCTGTTTATTTCATGTGTGTTTAGAAAGCTTTACCTGTGTCGAAAGTTTTTATATACATTACATAAGGAAGTACATTTATTTCTCGTAAATGCTTTTTTGCCATTACATTCAATTAAAATAGAAAATATACAGAGTCATTAATTGCTGTTTCCACATGAAATGTAATATTTCACATTACATTTTAGATGCAGTAGAGTTTAAGGTATTTATTTATTTATTAATTTGTAAACCTATTTATTTTATTTTCATACTATAAAAGTAAATGATATTTTAAGTGGTTAACAGAATAAATTAATAATTCATTTCCCAAATGCATTACTTTGATGACTTAAAAAAATGCAAAAACAAATTTAAATTATTTATGCCAAAATGAAAATTATTTTTTAAGTACTTTTTTTATTCTTAATCACTTAAAAATAGCATTTAATTTATATTTCGTTTAAATAAAATTTAAATTAATATAACGTTAATAGCAAGAAACTGACTTTGGAACTTTCCATCAATCTATTTGCCGTAATCTCAACTCGATCATAACCGTAACCTTTGTCTTTCCTTAATGCCGTAGTTATTGCAGATCGTGGAGTGGTTAAAAGCAATAGAAGGAAATCAAAAACTCGGATTTTCTCCATGAAATGTTAAGGCGCTTGCATAGTTTTTAATATTCCATTGGCAAGACGTTGCTAAAACTATTCCCATTTAATGCTGAAGCTCAGATCTTACTGTGTTAATCACTGAATATGTGTTTGAAGAAATTCAGAAGCAAAAAGCTGGACATATCTAGGAAATTCCAGCAGCGTAAGATCTTTAACAACTTGAAAATCGCACAAATTCTCTACAATCTGAGTTGAGTTTTCATCCATTGCTCCAGCCTTTTGATCAAATTCGCATTGATACAAACCATAATGATACGCCCTTCTGGATGGTAAGGAACAAAAGCGTCACGCGAAAAGATCCAATAAAAATAATTCTGCAAAGGTATCTCTCAGAAAGCGTAATAAGCTAAAAGTATGAGGAGTAAATAAAAATACCAGGGCGGTAGAGAAATCTTGAAAAAAAGAGAAAGAAATCATTATTTAAAAACATTCGAATTCACACTAAATAACAGAATTTATTCAAAAATGATGGGGCAATTTAAGAATAAACTGTAACCTTTATATTTAAGTAAATTGAGTAAGGTAATAATTAATTTAAGGATAGTTTAATAGAATTAATGATAGATATTATTAAAAAATAGGAAATTAGTGAATATGCTAATAATTTAGCGTTATAAAAAGAGACATCGCGAAGGAAAAATAATACAATATAACATATACGAGTATATATATGTTATTCTAGAGTGTTAGATGGGATTTTGAAAATTTCTGACTTTTAGAAACAAGCTAACTGGACGCAATTTCAATGGTTCTGGTTTAATTCATTTGAACTTTAGCTTTTCAAAGCTCAATTGCTAGGATGTTCAGCCAGAATGATGTAAAATCATGACATAGTTGCCCTACTAAACCTTAACTATTAAAACCATTTTTAAAAATAATGTTACTATTTATTTTAACGCAACTAAAATTAATTATTAGTCGTTATTTTAACAATCATTGTAAATAAAAATATTACTATTTTACAGAATTCTTATCGTATTTTTAAGAATCTTCTGAAGAAAAATAATAAAATAAATTTATAGCACAAATAATTTTTTTGAGGATATCTTTTGCTATCTAATGAAATTTTCATTCTTAATCATAAAAGATAATCGCATTCATGATTTATTTATAAATTTTGAGATCTCATGCATTAATGTATAAAGAAACTAATAAATAAATAATATAGCCTAAAGGATAAAATATAAATCCTTTGACATACAAAATTTAATTTCAGGATCTTTAGTTCAGTTCCTCTAAAAGAATAGATACAGCTAGAGATAGACGGAAAAAGGACAATCATATAATAGAAGAGATATATTTTTAAAAAAAACTTTTTTCTATCAATGAAGAATTTTTACAATCTTTGTTCAGCATTGCATGCATACTAGAAATGAAATATATTTCGTTTTACTATATTTCTGTAAACATACATAAATATTTTTCCCAAATTGCTCCGTATAAAACCGAAAGGAAAAGCAATACTTATATTAATAAAATAAAAAAAAAGTTTCCCTCTGTATGCGAGAGTATGCGTCTGCGATGCCTAGCAAAATCAAGTGCTCCCAGAAGTCTGATAATATCGGTCACTGTAGCCAAAGTCAGGTACTACCCTGTAACAAAAATAAGTAAAGATTTATATATTTTTATCTAAAAGAAACGACAAAAGTTCATGTAACATATACCGATTTGCACTGTAAGTGAAAAAATCTGTATGGCTACTAACATCTTTTAGGAAACTTGGATGTCTAGAAATTTTTAAATAACTGCAACCGAGATTATAGATAAAATTTAAGCAAGATTTCTGTACTTATAGTAGATTTTTTTCAAAAGCTACAGAATTTTAGGCTTTACAAATGCTATTTTTGTAGATCTTTTTTTTTTTTTTTTTTTTTTTTTTTTTTTTTTTTTGTACAGTGTGCAGATAAAATTTTAGTAAGAATATAGATTTCAAAAACTTTACATTTGTAGAATTACACATTCTTTTACAGAGTGATGCACTTGATGAAGAGATTTTTAATATTTTGCGAATTAGATGATACATGAAGGTGCTCAAATGAAAAGGTACGATCTGTTGTAAAAATGAAACTTGTTAAAAAATAAATATTGCCGCTTTGGAATCACGTAGTCAGATATCGAGGGACGCGATTGGAATATGTGGCGCGGTTGTGTGCCCATGTGAGCGTCCGCTCATGAAGGATTGATAGGAACAGGAAATAATGTTTTCCGTGCAATTGACCCAGCAGTACATTTGAGGACATCATGGATTTCCCATCGCGAAATTCGACAACTGAGCAGCAGTTAGTTATTTGCAGATTTCCTGCTGCACTAGGTTTTAATGAGACATTTCGATTTTCCTCAATCACCTAATTTTGCAATACGAAAGTCAAAATGTCCACACACGCACTGCAACATCAATTTGATGGTTAACACAACTATCTGTTTCAACCCTTCCTTAATGCACAGTCGCTTACGCGTCTGTACAACCACACCAAATATTCAAATCGCGTCCTTTGATGTCTGAATACACAATCCCAAAGTTGCATATTTAAATTTCAACCGGTTTCGTTTTTACGACGTTTTGTAGTTTTTTGTTCGAACTCTCCTAACATTTATTAAAAACCAGAACGAACTTTCTTAAAAAAAACATGGCTATCATTCCGAGCTAACAAAAGCAATTACGCAAGCCCAGAAACCAATTTACAGACCAAACTAGTTGGATGTGCCAAACCCAGAAATTATCTCAATACTAATCTCATACGTACATTAAAATATTTTTAAAAAATAGTTACGCATATTACGCTTTAATAATTTCAATACTATATCAACTTTGTTTTTCATTTTATATTTCTGCTTCAGTCAATTAATCGGAGTAAAAAAGAGTTTCTGTCTCTGTACGAGCCGATGGACAATAGAACGATAGAGAGGTGTTTTTTCAAATAGGACTTACTTGGCATACCCAAAAATAATTATACACAAACATTTTAGTTCAGTTCTATGCATAACTTTATACACTTTTTGATGGTAAAATAATGAAAATGGCACAGACATCGTGATTACAGCGCCCCCTACCAGCGGATTTTTTTCAATTTCCGGGCGGACGAACTAGCCATAGCCATACACCTAAACAAAAAATTGCTTCAATTCGATGCATAACTTCATACACTTTTAGTCGATAAAATTTTGAAAATGACACAAAAAAATCGTTATTGCAGCATCCCCTTCAGGCAGAATATTTCATAAATGAAGGAGGATCTGCTTGCCATAGCCAAAAACATTCACAAGAAATTTGGTTTAATTCTATGCATATCTTCATATACTTTTTGATGGTAAAATGGCGACACACGGACACACACAGAGACACACAGACAGACATTTTGTAAAAACATGTTTTTGGGAATCTCTGACCCCTAAAAAGTGTAAATCCGTCGAAAACTGGAAGTCGAAAAAAACTTCGATTACAATACTTTCTTATATTGAAGATAGAAGAAAGTAAAAATATATACATAATGAAGGGAACGCAAGAGTATTTTTACGGTAAGATTACTGTGATCCTTTATTATTACTCATTTTATCATTTATTATTATCCAGTTAGTTTTGTACTTTTCATTTAGTAACGAAAATGAACAAGGCGATACCATTAAATAATGTCTGGATTTCGACTTTTAATATTAATAATTAATTGAATATTAAACGGAATCAGTTTTTTTACAAGCAATTTCCGATGAATTTTGTTTTTGGTTGAAATAAATAGTGGAGTCACTTTTTTCAATCTAAATATAAATGTAGGAGTCAAATTTGCTTCTACAAACATGAGATAGCACACTAACAAACTTTCCTAAAATGAGATAATTTTTTTTTTTTTTTTTTCAATCAGTTTAAAAAAAAAAAGTATTGTATAAGATTCGTGCTTTTATCTATTTCATTTCCGGTTTTCTTTTTGTTGTTGTTATTCGTTTAGTTTGTTTTATCTGATACTGCAATTAGTTATCACTCACAAAACAACAAGTATTTATATTATGTAGTTTATTTTTGGATAAATAAAAATTTATTAATCTATGTAGACATAAGATATTCGAAAATTTTTATTTCAGTATTTTATATTGTCCTGTTTATAAATTAATATCCCAGAAAAAAATAATTTAGATACCAAGAAATATATATGATATTTTTGAAAAGACCTGAAGTCAAATAATGGATTAAATTTATCACCTACATAAACGTTCTTCTTATAGATATATATTTCTTAATCTAATGAAATTTTCATTCCTAATCATAAAATATAATCTCACTCATGATTTATTTATAGTTTTTAGGTTATCTTAATTTAATATATAAAAAAGCGCCGAAGAAAAAAATAATATATCTCAAAGGATAAGGGAAAAAATCCATTGATACATTAAATTGAATTTTAGTATCTTCAGTTTATTAGTTTGTCAAATAAGATACGACCAGCAAAATTGGAATTATTGAGTTAACAAATTGGAAAGAAAATTTAAAAAGTATTTCTTATTATTATGATTCAAGCGTGTTTATTATTATTGTATTGCAGTTTAGAGGAAAATGGGCTTTTAAAATGTATTTCTATTTTTTTACTGTGAATTTAATTTAATTATAAAAAATCAGTTTGAATGCAATGAAAAAATGTTTAATAATAATTATTAATTTTAAAGATCGTAAAATAATCCATGCAATTTTATTGTCAAAATAATATTCCCGTTACTTCAATTAAATATTTACGAAGATTTCACTATATTAATCTATAAAATTTACAGGCCATTATATGAACAACAAAAAAAATATATTAATACTGTCTTGAACTAATCTGACTTTTTAAGAAAAAATCACATAATTATATACTTTATAATTATCTTCATAATATTAATGATTAACATCCAAAAATAGACATATCGACTTCTTGTAGTACGTGTCCATATTTGACATTTTATATATTAAGAATCTTTAAATAACATTAAAATTAATGGAGTATTTTAACATGTATAGGTTGTGTAGTAAAGAGTTAAAAGAATGCATATGTCATGAGATTTATGTCCTTTTTTTATTATGTTTAAGATGTTTAGAAAACACTTTGTGCCATATATATTGGCAACATATTTTTAATTTTTAACTTATTAATAACAAATATTCTTCATTGTATTTGCTTATTATCAAATTTATTTTTCCCTTTTTCGAGCTTATGCTTTATTTTTTGCTTAAGCTATTTAAGTACGTTTCAATATTATTAGCTTTACCTAAGCAATAAACTGACTGAATGGCGAGAAATAAAATTGAAAATTATAATATTTACTATATTTTGCAGCTGAGAAAAATGATTTAAAAAAAAAACATAAGTATTTTTTTCCTAATATATTTTGCCCAATGGTAAATTCATACTTTAACTAAATTCCAATTCAAAAAACCAACTGCAAAAGTCTAAGCAGTTACCGAGAAAGAGGTACAGCAAGGTCAGTTAAAGATAAATTAGTTAATAAAGACAAATACGTTAAAGAACGGGGATATTACTCAATTTTGTAACCCTTTTAAAAGAAGCATATAAAAATAAAGTTATCGTAATAATGATATTTTGTAGTATGTTCAGTTTGATAGTCTTTTGATTGAACAATCATATTAATTTTTGGATTTCAAAGATAAAAATGTTCTTTTCAAAATATCAAAGTTGTTAATGGTACACTTATCGACTACAATTTTTCAGCGTCCATTTAGTGTTTTTGGTTGCCGCTTAAAATAAATTTATTTAAAAAATTCCAAATGAGCAGTATCTATAGGGGACCTGTCCAGAAGCTAGGGTGGGATGCATTGAAATTGAATAGACTTTATCAGATTGTATTCTTATTTTTTCCTAAACCTACAGTAGTAGATTTAGAGTTATAAGTGGTAGTTCTATCCTGAAATTTTTTGGGTACATTTAAGTTCAATATCACGGCCTCAATAGATTTAGAATAAGGATATTAGATTTAGAGAAAAATATATGGACTTTATTTATTTATTTTTAATTTCTCAAAAAAAAAAAAAAAAAAAAAAAAAAAAATCAGACATTATATGCTTTTTAGAGAATTCATCATGCTGTTGAATTCAGTTAATTTATGTGTACAATAAATTTTCATCAACATGGGTCAGATTCGTTAATTCGATATCTCACCGATTCCATGCTGATTATTCAAAGCATGCTGCAGACAGAATGAATAGTATACTATGTGTAACTGGATCATCAAGCACGGCTGTTATACGTACAAAATTTAGCGTATCAATTCTGATTCATTAAAATATTACATCAGCTTACGAGAAATTAAACTCAAAAACAAAAAAAATCATTATTCATAAATTCTGATCTTTAAAGAGATGTGAAAAAAAATCCCCAACATAAATCTAATTTTAATCAACATTGTATTATTATTATTCTAATATCATTTTTTTTTCAAAATAATAAACTTCTTTGTTTTAATTTTCTAATAGTAATAAAGCATGCAGAATCTGTGCAATAATATCTACATTTTGACAAAATACCAAAGCACCAAACACAAGAAAAACATATGGAAAAGTTAAAAAATAAAATGAAATTTTAATTAAGTTTTCAGAATGAAAAGAGTTTACGAACTTCTCTTCTAATTAATTAAAACTGTGAATAATTGCAATTATGGAAGATAATGTAATGTAAATGAAAATTGCCAGCATGTTCCAGATATTTTATTTCACGAGTTAGTCTACAGAGTATGTGAATTTAAAAATTAAAGTATCAATATTAAAACTATTTTAAAAACAACTATAAACCATAAATTAGCTTTTTTTTATCTTATTTATGGTGACGACGGAGTATACACTGAGAACTTTACCAAACACCAAATGAAACTAGTACATTAGGAAAAAAATCCATTAGTTCACAACTGAACAAACTGTTATATCTACAATATTAAATTCCTTTTTGTTTCTTCCAAACTATTTGGCTTCAAAACAGTAGAGATTTGACATATAAAACCATCTGTAGAAGTTTTTTCAGTTGATTTGTTTGACCAACAAGAGAAACTATTTTGGCAAGGTACAAAATTTATAACTCACACTCTTAGTTATCTTTAATAAAAAATAAAACTTTAAAAAAAAGTTGAAAATTGTACGTCAAATGTTGCAAATAAGGTGTGTGTATACTAGAACTAGTTTAATAAATATTGAGTTCATATATTGATACAAAAGCTGTTGCATTCTTATGCAAAAATGCATGAATACAAAAGTTATTACGATTGTAAAGATTAAATTGAGAAATACAGAAATAATATAATTTCATTTGAAATAGGACGTAATAACCATGCAACATAGAATCATTACTTGTGCTGGGATATCATTTTTTAATTACATATGGCAGTATACAGGGTGAGTCATAAATATCGAAACAATAGGCTATCTCCTTAAATATTGCCCCTAGAACCATACTTCCAATTGCAAAGTTTTATCAAAAAAAAAAAAAAAAAAAAAAGTAAATTTTTTGATAAGTTGTAACTCCATGGGGGTCTATTTTTAAAAATACGAAAATTAAATTTTTATACGGTCCCCAGAGGATAAAACTTCCAATTAGAAAAGTTTTCCTTATTCATTCCTGAATTGAACAAAAAAAATTCATCTTGATATCTTCAAAATTCAGAGAGTTATGACAATTTTAATAAATCGTGAGGTTTCAAGGGATCAGACACAAATTGAAATGCGTGTAACTGAAGAAACAATCTTGCTGTAAGTTGTCCAGGAAACATTTATTTTATTTATTTAGAGTTCGAATTTGGTATATTTTGTTATGGTTAACCACATAATTTGTAAGCATTATCACATCATAAGCTTTCTTAATAAAACATTTTTTTTTCAAAAAAATTATTGTAAATTATCATAACTCAAAATATTATTTGTCGCGATGAATTTTTTTCGTTTGATTAAATAAAAATGTCTAATTTTCAATTTTGATTCAGCATTTTAAATAATATTTAAAAAAAATAAAACTATTTAAAATAGCAATTTTTAAAAAAAATGCAATTTTTTGTAAACAAATCATATTTTTAAAAGTAAATTTTCTGAGGTGAAAACTTCTTTCGGCGTGTTGGGCCTTTTTTTAGGTGTTAAAAAACAATTGAATTCGTGGGACCATCACTGTAACCGAAGGTTATTGATTTATGTTAGTTTAAAAATGAGAAATACTGAAATAAAAAAAACTGATGCAGAAAAGTGCATTTAGTTTTAAACAAAGATGGGCTTTTAACGTTTAAATGCTTTTTAAAAGTTTCTAGGTGATTAACTCCCTCTTGTATAGCTTCGATTTCAGATTTTGTTTAAGTTTTGCCATTCTTTAATTACTATTTAAATGCGTCAGTTGATTTAAACCTGATTTTTTTTAATCACGCCGATTTCAATATTTTTCATTGTTTTATCCCTGTCAACTTCATTTTTTTCTTGTTAAAATTGATATTACACGATGCGTAAAAGATACCTCTAATTACGGGCCTCCTAACTGATAGATGGTAGGAGCTGGGTTAAAACCTAATCGCGACCGTCGGCCTAACCGTTTGAAGTTTTCCGTGGTTTTCTTCGAACCCTGGATTTCTTTGCGTAAATACGGGTTAGGTTCCCTTAAAAAGACCCTCACGGTCTATATCCCTATTGTAGATAATTGGCCGGCAAAAAAAAAAAAAAATTCTCAAGGTGTTAACCGCTGTAAGCGGTCACAAAGGCCGCTGTTTTTTTTTTTCCTTTTTAGAGTTTAACATACAGTTTACAGTTCAACTACAAATACATTTTAAATTTTGTTAAACTTGCGAATCAATTATCTACTTTAAAACAAGAACAGGTGTTTAATGAATCTTTGGCACATTTAATTTAAACTTTTTAAGTTGAATTTATTCAATTAAATTTCTTAAAAGATGTTTGGTCCGAATGCATTAAATCTTGATCAATTAAATATACTTATAACGAAATATTAGTGGGAACTTAGCATAAAGAAATACGAAACAGAACCGTTATACTCTTAGACTTTAACATTCGAATAAATATTTTTGTTTTTTAAATGTCGTTTGGAATAAATAAACTACACGGATGTAGCAATCGAGGACTCTAAGGATACGAAATTCCGTACATTAGTACTTGATATCACTGAAACCGTGTAAATTATACAAAATTCATTATAACAGTGCCACCCGAAAGATGATTGAAAAAAAAGTAAACAAAACCAATTCATGTCAAAAAAAATTACTGAATCTGACTTTTTATGAAAATTTCTGCATTAGTTCTTAAGGTAGAGCTATTGCAGAAATCGTAACAAATTGAGTGTTTCAGCGCCACACATGGAGCTATGTACAACAAAATATAAACAACATCAATTCATGTCAAGGACTAACTGAATCTGAAGATTGATGATATTCCTTGCATTAATTCTGGAGATACAGCTATCGCGGAAAACCTGTACAGTAGGGTAGCCTGCTAAGCGATTCACACCAAAAACTAATCAGCACTAATTTATATCAAGGAATAAGTAAATGTAATTTTTTATTAAATTCCGTGGATTAGTTCTTGAGATAGCGCGCTCACAAAATTTATGCCATATACAGAGATACAGGAGCAGTGACTCACAGACAGACATTTTGTAAAAAAAATGTTTTTCGGTATCTCTGAGCCCTAAAACGTGTGAATCCGTCGAAAACCGGAATTTAAAATTTTCCTGAATTCAATACTTTTCTCTTGTAAAGATAGAAAAAAGTAAAAATAGGTTTAAAACCACATAAATTTTGAAGCTGAATAGTAAAAACTAGATTTTTGGAAATATTTCTCTGTAATTTATTAAAATATATTTCCATTAACATTAAAATATACATTAACATTATAATATATTCGATGGAACTCAGTTAATAGAAGTGTCATTATCGCTATTATTGTTTTTACTAAACTTATTGCCTGTGGCAATAAGTTTTAAAGACACGTTTAATGAGAGTTTAATTAATATCACTTAATTTAATAACACTTTTAATAAGTGTTTAATAAGACGGTCCGGCAATGGGTCGTGCCATTTACGAGCCTGGCGCCAAGCTCAAGTTATTGCAGACATCTAGCATATTTCAATTTCGATAAAAGTTAAAGTTTTATCTTGGATCGACATTTAATAATGCGTAAATTAATGGTCAATCCCTAAATTGTATTTCAAATGAGCTGATATCGCTGCGCTCCGAGGTATGCTTAAGTGGTGTAAGTCACGAATTTTGGAAAATTTTGGATTTTAATATCTTTCAGGGATTTGCAGATATCAAGATGAATTTTTTTTTTGTTCGATTCAGGAATTGATAAAGGAAAATTTTCTGATTGGAAGATTTATCCTCTGCGGGCCGTATAAAAATTTAATTTTCGTATTTTTTTAAATAGACCCCCCAGGAGTTGCAAATTATCTTATCAAAAAATTTACCTTTTTTGATGAAACTTTGCAATTGGAAGTATGGGTCTAGGGGCAATATTTAAGGAGATAGCCTATTGTTTCGATATTTATGACTCACCCTGTATAAGAGAAGGAAGAGAACTTTTATTAATGTGGTTTTATGCTTTGATTCAGTTTTGATAAAATTTTAAATGGATCTACAAAATTCTGAATCAATTCTATTTATTAAATTTCGAAACATTTCGTTTGATATTTTATGAGCTATTATATGCTGACAGACGGAAGAATAAGATGACAGATGCAAATACTTCGTACTTATAAAATTAAGAGCGCATGGAAAAACATTGACTGACAAAACTTTTAACCTTTTTTTTTTTTCTTTTACCGTAAAAATTTAAAAATACATTTATGTTTTATTTAAATATTCGCGAAAATTATTTTGTGTTTCAAATATAGTCTTAGAAGAGTGGTTACATTTATTAAAAGATGCATTACAGTTAAATATTATATATAATTTTTTGGATTAAATGAATTTAACAATTTTCTTAAAACTAATAAAAATATTTTAAAAAATTCTACATTTCCTTATATTTATACCTTTGCGATTGTAAAATATCATGAGAGTAACCCATTGTAAGTATATTTTCTAAGTGGTAGCTTATCAGCCACAAAGAAAAATCCTAAATAGAAAAAAAATATTACCTCAAAGAATATTTATTATTTCTTTATAATTTTACTATTTACTCCGTTTTATAATTTAATGAAAAATATTATTATTTATCAAAATAGCCATCAAAATATCTTGCGGAAAATCAAAAAATTAAAGTCAACAATACTTTCATTGTATGAAACAATAATGACAATAAAAATAATTCAATTAAATAAAAATAGAATAAAAATAAATATTATTAACTTAAATAAAAATAAATAACCAAAAGAATTCAGAAGAAGCTATTTTTCAAATCCAAATATTCGTATATATTTAATATCTTTTGAATCCTAAGGTAAAAAATGGAAATGATTAAATTGAAATTGATATTGCATAGCATAATTTATGAAATATTAATGGAATGCTATCTTAACAGTGCTTACACAGATTGTGTAAAAAAGATAATCCTTTGATATGATTTTTAAGTGTAAAATATTTGGATGAAGGTGAATTTGGGGGGGAACTATTCTGAGTTTTGGCTACTTTACAAAGCATTAAACCTTTACCCAAACACAATTCATTAATAATTAAGATAGGTATTGATCAATGATCAGTAGACTCAACGATTCTACAGTTCATTAATTTAGAACTGTTTAATCAGAGAATGCAGAATATGGAATAATTGGTAAACTATGAGTAATTAAGTTACAAAACACTCCAATTGCACATTTTGCGTTGTACATATTGCATAGTATATAGTGTATGTATATTTGTTGTGCATTTACTTATAATTTCTCATATATAAAAAAATCCTTCAATACAGTGGTTACATGTGAAAAGAATAATGAAAATATTGAATAAATTATTAATATTACATGTTATTATTCTTTAATTTCTTTTGCCAAAAGAAAATTTAACAGCTTACCTAAAACTTAAATACACATAACAATAAAAATATTTTTTGAAAATTGCTACATTTACTAATATTTATACCTTTGAGAATAAAAAAAGTCACTTTTCTCAGAATGACTTATTAGAAGCATGTTTTATAAATAGCAGTTAGTCCACCAAGAAGCTGAATCCATAAATATAAACGATAATATCATCTGTAAGAATATTTATTATTTATTTAAAATATTATTTTTTACTCAGTTTTATCATTTGTTAAAGAATATTATTATTTATCAGGAATTCAAATCATCATTTAATCGAGAATGAAAGTCAAGAATATCTTCATTGAATAAAAACAAGTAACAGAAATTTTAAAAAAATCATTTAAATGAAAAAAGTAATGGAAATTGACTTAAGTAAAGAGAAATAACAAAATAAATTTAAAATGACCTGATATTCAAGTCTAATTATTAAAATATTTTATATATGTTTTGACAGTTGGGGTTTTTGTAATAAATGAAAATAAATATATTGACATTGATATTGCTTAGCATAATTTATATATTATTAATGGAGTGATAAACACAGATTGTGTAAAGACAAACAATTAATAAGATTTCAAAGAGCGAAATATTAAGATGAAGGTGGTTTGAAGGAAACTGTTGTGAGTTTCGCCTGCTTTACGAAGTACTCAACCTTTGCGCAAAACACAGTTCCTCGATAATTACGATAAGCCTTGATGAATGATTAATAGGCACACCGATTCTACAGTTTATTAATTCAAAACTGATAGTTCAGAGAATGCGGCATAGGGAAATTCGTAAATTATGAGTAATTGAATTACAAAACACTGTAATTGCGCATATAGTGTATAAGCTTTTTTTGGGTGATTATTTATTAATTTTCATGTATCAATAACCCCTCAATATGCTTAGTTATATGTTAAAAGAATAGTATGAAAATATTTTCCAATTATATATATATATATATATATATATATATATATACAGGGTGTCCCCTCTCAACGGTGGCCAATGGCTAATTTCTAAACCGTTAGTCATAGACATATAGTTCCAATTGCAAAAATGCTTTAAAAAAGGTAAAGAATTGTTTTTCAAGCGATTTATCTCAAAATAAAATTTTATTAAAAAATTACGAAAATTAACTTTTTATACGGTCCTCCGGTCCTATAAGTGATATTTAGTAAATTTTTACCACTACTGTAACAAATAATACAATAAAAGTCCCATTCCTCTGCGATTAAAATTGACCGAGTAATAGCTGTTTAAAGTTGAAGCATCTTTTTTGCTGCAAATTAGGGGTCAGTCACAAATTTACTGGAAATAAAAATAAACGCAAGATATAAAATTTCACATTAAACATTGAGAGTAAAATAATATTTACAATATTATTTTTAAATTTATGTTGATGATTACATATTAAAGCAAAATTTGTACTAAAATTATAAGTAAAAAAATAACAGAAAGTTTAATTTAATTTATGAAAAGCAATAGTCACAAATCGTTACAAAATGACATATATTTACTATTCTATTAGATTACTTAACCAAACAGAATTTGATGTAATCCTATAAAATAAATAAATGGTACGCACTTAAAATTGTATTAATATTATACTGTCATTGGATATAAATAAATCTAGAAATTGAACCTCGATCGGATATTTGGAAGTGAGTAAAAATTTGAATAGAAATTTTGAGCAAGGGAAAAATAAATACGAACGTTTTAAGCAAAATAAAGGTTTATCAAAATACCACACCTTTTAAAATAAAATTGCGATTTCACAAAATTTGATTTTCACGATAAAGAGAATTTTAAAACTCACGTCTTCAACAATTTTAGCCTATCTAGAAGTTAAATAATAAAAATTAACATTACCGTAAAACTTATACGGTGGTAGATCCTTCAGTTAAACTGCTTTTAAAATATTTCTTTATCTCATTTAAAAACTTTTAGAAATTGGAACTATATGTCTGTGTTTAATGGCTTAGGAATTAGCTATTAGACAGTGTTGAAAATAGACGCCCTTTATAATACTTTAAGCACTTAGTGAACGTTCCCTTAAAGCTCAGTCCAATTCATCCGTATTTAGCTACAGAAAAGTGGTTTAAGTCATCAAATTTAAAGCTTTATAACTCTGGCAATTTTAATGTTATGTGAATGGGACCTTTTTTCTCTTACTTGTTAGAGTAGTGGTAAAAATTTACTAAATATCACTTATAGGACCGGAGGACCGTATAAAAAGTTAATTTTTGTAATTTTTTAGTAAAATTTTATTTTGAGCTAAATCGCTTGAAAAACAATTCTTTACCTTTTTTTAAACATTTTTGTAATTGGAACTATATGTCTATGACTAACGGTTTAGAAATTAGCCATTGGCCACCGTTGAGAGGGGACACCCTGTATATATGCATGTACTATATTTTTCAAAAATAAGGGATTTGTAATAAATGAAAAAATAATAAATTGACATTGATACTGCATAGAATAATTTATGAAATATTAATGGAATAATGCCTTAATCTGATTAAACAGATTGTGTAAAGAAGACAAGTTTTCAACGTGTGAAATATCTTGATTAAGTCGGTGTGATAAAAACATTTCTGAGTTTCACGCCTGTTTTAAGAAGTATACAATGTTTACCCAAACACAGTTCATTAATAATTAAGATAATTCTTGATCAACGATGAATAGATTCAAAGATTCTACGGTTCATTAATTCAGAACTGATTATTCAGAGAATGCATAAATGGGACTAATTTGTAACATATGAGTAAGTGAATCACGAAACCCTCCAATTGCATATATAGTGTATAAGCATTTGTTGTACATATACTTATTAATTCACATGTATTAAAAATCCTTTAATACAATTGGTTATCTGTGAAAAGATTAACATGAAAATTTTGTCCAATTATTTATGTATATTATATAATTTTTAAAGTGTAAGGTATTTGTAATAAATGAAAAAGTAATAAATTGACATTGATACTGCTTAAAAACACTTATGAAATATTAATGGAATAATACTTGATTTCTGATTAAACATATTGTGTAAAGAAGTCAAACACTTTATAAGTTTTCAATTGTGAAATATTTTGATTAAGGCGGTGTGATGGAAACATTTCTGAGTTTCGCGCCTTCTTTAAGAAGTATACAACCTTTACCCAAACAAAGTTCATTAATTATTTAGATAAGCCTTGATCACAGATGAATAGACTCACCAATTCTATAGTTCATTAATTTAGAACTGATTATTCAGAGAATGCGCCGTACGGAATAATTGGTAAATTATGAATAAGTGAATCACGAAACACTCCAATTACATGTATAGTGTATAAGTATTTGTTGTGCATTTACTTATTATTTCACATATATCAAAAATCCTTTAATATATGTAGTTAGTTGGAAAAGAATATGAAAATATTGAATTAAAATAATAAAATTAAAATAATAAATTGCATTGCATCATTTCCGTTTAGTATCAAAATTTTTCTATCGTATTTAAGGGGATCCGAAACACATTTTCAAATAACTTTTATTTTTTTGAGTTAAAATTTTTATCATTTTTTGGTGATGGATATCATTTGTAAACAAAACCACATGATTAAACTTCGTATAGTTGTATTATTATTATAATTATTATTTAAATTTCATTTAAAAACTGAGGTAATTAAAAATCGTTATTACTCGAAATATTATTTTTAGAATTTCAGATATCTTCCCTTTAAATAAACAGAAATATAGATACATTAATTATAATTTAGTATTTTTTTAAATATTAGATTAAATAAAAATTGAAAATATTTAAATCAAAAACTAAACAAAAAATAATGTATCTTTTAAAAAAAGTAAATATTTTTTTTTTCAAATTTGTTTATTAAATGTTAGAGTAAAATTATTAAAAAAGACATGTTCGAAGTTTGAACCATTTATTTTTAACGGTTATCGACTTTTAACATTTTAAATAAGCGAAATCGTGTGAAAGATCTATCCAGAATTGTGAAATGCATTTTCACTGGAAGTCGTTACCATGATACCTATTGCCTCAAAGCCAGATTTTGAAAACAAGCTAAAACTAAAAAAATATATTCCCTATTCTAATTAAATTGAAAAACATGATTTAAATGTCTTTTTAAGCCAAAAGAATTAATAACATCAATAGATTTTTGAAAATTCGAAGATTTTGCATCCAGTTCCCTTAAATATTGCGCGGCAACTCAACGTTATTTATTTACAGTTCAGGTCTCAATGTTAATTTAGCATATAAAATTCTATGAAGCTCATAACTTTTTTGATTTTTTTTCTTCCCAACTTTTTGTCCCTCATGCCACGTTTCTCCCCCACCCCCCAAAATGATAAGAACTCCAATCTACAACTTCAATACACCATTTTAAAACAAATAATTATTTTAATTATTTACTAAGTATATATTTTTGGCTATAATTCCATTGTTGGAAATTAATAATATCACTTTAATTTATGTGTCCGAAACAGAATTTCAAACAGGAACTGTACCAAAATCAAGAAAAAAGAAATAAAATTTCCGTTCGGATTTTCATCATTATTTCTAAAAATAAGAAGAAATCTGCGTTTCTTTTAAGGATGAAAATCGAAATTGAACGCAAATATTTTATTTAAACCGGAACAGAAAAAAAATTCGATTCGAATACTCGAATGACACGCTACTGAAATTACAAAAGAAATACTTTTTTTAGAGAAAGAAAATTATAAATATGGAAATGACATTTGAAATAGCTGCTTCCGTAAAAATCTGGAATAAATATTGGAATAATCGATTTTCTTTCACCTCGAAAGAGGTCAATGCAGTTGCATGCTTAGTGTACTTTTACATAAGTTTTGACGAATTGATCTAACATCGTTTTCCTATAAAGCAGCTGGATACGAAAATTTTTCTCTTGGTTTGAGATTATAATATGAATATAAAAATACATTATTATTATATTTTACATTTTTTGCTATTAATTAAAGAATTAAAATGTATTACATGCTAATTTATTTCTATCGAATACGTAAAACTATATTACTATATCAACTATACTTTAAAGACTATAAATTAAGAAAAAAATCACGTATCATATAAAGATTACTTTCTAATACATTGGCAAAATTCTAATATGCATCTAAAGGGATTCATGTTATTTGATTACAAGAGTTTCCCTAAATGAAAGGCGTGTTTATTTAAATCCTGAAATTTTCTAACAATTCTTAGTGTACAAAAATAGCAAGTGCTGCCGAAATCTTTAATATTTTATACAATGTATCTTTTTACGATGTAAATCAATCACGTGTTTATTTTATTTTATTTATTTATTTTAATTTTTCTTTGTCATGTGGGAAAACGTTGATTGCTATTAATCAGTTTTTTTTTTTAATTTCTTTTTACCGCCCCTACACCATTCTATCCCATTATATTCTCTCCTTTTATTTTCTTTCTGATCTCCAATTGAACTGATCGAAAGAATACAAAGAAATTTGCTTTCATCTCACCTTGAAAATGTTAGTATGCTTCTCTTGTTACAAGGTTGTATGGTTACGTCAAAAGTCAAAAATATCACAAACTAATTTTAAACACTCCTTCGCATAAATAAGCGGGATTCCAAAATGTAAAATTGTATATTTCAATGATTTATAAAAATGTTTTTTTTTTTTTTTCATCATATAAGGTTACCTAGTAATAATATGCATTTCAACGCAAAAGGTATCATTCTCTTAAATTGCTTTTTACTTTCTTCTATCTTTACAAGAAGAAAATATTGGATTCATGAAAATTTTCGACTTCCGGTTTTCGACGGATTTATATGTTTTAGAATTTCCTGAACACGTTTTGACTATTTTTAGAAAATGTCTGTCTGTGAGTCTGTCTGTATGCGACAAAAAATTTGTCGGCGCTCTATCTCAAGAACTAATGCTCGAAATTTAATAATATTTTATATTCAGTTAGACCTTGATAAGAATTAGTTCCTATTGGTTTTTGGTGAAAATTGGCCTGCAGGTGGCGCTGCTATACTACGTTTTTCATGATTTTCAAGATTGCTATATCTGAAGAACTAATGCACAGAATTTCACCAAACTTCAGATTCTGTGACTCCTTAATATACATAGACGCTGATTAAGTTTTGGTGTAAAATGGCCAGCAGGTGGCGCTGCTATGATACGTTTTCCATGATTTTCCTGATAGCTAGATCTCAAGAACTAATGCACAGAATTTCTCCAAACTTCAGATTCCGCGATAACTTGAGATACATAGCCCTTGATAAGGTTTTGGTGTGAGCTGTCCTATAGGTGGCGCTGCTATACTATATTTTGCAAGATTTTTGCGATAGTTATATCTCAAGAACTAATGCAGAGAACTTCATCAAATTTTAGATTCTGTTACACTAGAGTATATAACATAATTAGACGCTTATTACATTTTGGTATTAACCTTGCAACAGGTGGTACAGCTTTGCTACATTTTGCACTATTTTTCCGATAGCTATATCTCAACAACCAACGCACAGAATTTCATCAAACTTCAGATTTTGTTACAAAATGACATGTAACATAATTACACGATGTTTACGTTTTGTTATAAATCCTTCAACTGATGGTGCTGCTGTGCTATATTTTTTAAAAACTAGCTATATCTCAAGAACTAATGCACAGAACTTCATCAAACTTGAGATTCTTTTACACCATAACATAATTAGACGCTTTTTTACGTTTCGGCATAAATTGTCCAAGATATGGTGTTGCTGTGCTACATTTTGCAATTTTTTTTTGTTATAACCATATCTCAAGAACTAATGAACGAAATTCCATCAAATTTCAGATTCTGTTAGGTCTTGACATAAATAGATGCTTATTAGGTTTTAGTATAAATTACCCAACATAAGACACTACTAAGCTCATTTTCTCAGAATATTAATTAAATTTTGCGTTTTAAGCTTTTCGGATAACAGAATCTCATTAGGTTAGGTCAAATGTTCGAGGAAATTCGATAGTGGGTAACTTTGGGGTCACCACATTTTATTTTACATATTAAATTGTACTTATGAGATAGAAGAATATAATTAAGTTAAAATGTGTTCATAATATCACTCACCCATAAGATAAGTGACGCATCTCGAAAAATTTCACTTTGCATTTTATTCGATTAATAAGTCTGTCTTAGGTGTGTCTTTCTACATAAAAAGTTTCATAAGTGTAGTTAAACGGAAAATCACTTTATTACTCTATTTGTCCATTCGCTTCTACAGAAATGGAATGGTATGTGCGTAGAGGTAAATTTATCCAAACCTCCTAATCTTATCGTATTTTTTTATAAGGAATCCTGGGGTAATAACGCCACGTTAAGGTTCTACCAATTTTCACGGCTTAACTTTTCATTGTATTTTTCAAACAAATATAGGATTTGATACAGCAACTCATCGTCTATCTATAGGAAAAAAAATTAACAGATATGCATTCATAAAATGTAATGGCGTGATTTCTTGAACAATGCTATTTGGCGTTATTCCCCAGCTATGTAGGCAATAACGCCATGCATACAAATGTATAAAATAAGGTGGAATAATCCCATGTAGATTGCCCATTTCTAAAAATACAAACTCTACAGCCCCAGAAATTGACAAGTTGTTGACAAAAAAATTTCTAAGCGACAGAAAATCCACCTAAAACTGAAATGTCCTTTAATTGTTTTGAGCAGTGTAGCTAGAGTTATGTGTAATAAATATTTTTGTTAACATTGTTATAGAAGTTTTTAAAATACTTTTTAACCTGTAAACCCCACACTAATGTGGATTAGCTCAATCTTAAAGATATATGGATTAGCTCAAACTTAAAGTTAAAATGTCGGCGTTATATTAAACATTCTTTAAATAAATTTGTATTTTTAATTAAGTAGGGGGAACTGGGGTACATTGATACAGTTTTTTTCTAAGATTTTTTTTGGTGTCAAAAAAGGAGAAAATTCAAGTTTTTTTTCCATGAGGTGACAGCAAAACTTGTGTAGTTATGTTATAAAAATGTACAATCATTGTTTTATATAGTATTTTTGCATGTAATTTAAAAAAAATCAAAAAAAGTCATTTGTATCAATGTGCCCCATCCCCGGGGCAGATTGATACGTTTAAGAAAAATGACGACAAAATAATACCAATGCATATTTTTCATAAAAAATGAGTTAGAAAACCATTTTATATTTATTTATAAAAATTCAAATCACCCACAATTTATTTTTAAGCAATATTAAAGCAATCAAAATTAAATATATTATGACGTGATGTTCTGGCTGTTTCTTGTCTGATTGTTCTGATAGCTCTGGCTGTGGTAACTTTGTCATATCTAGCACTTCAAGCCCAGCATTATCTTCTTTCTTATGAAAGATGAAAAAATTACCAGTTTTTCTGTTTATAAATAGGTTCATAAACACAAAATAAAGGATAATTATATTAAAAATTCTGTTTATAATATAAGTATCATTTTCTGTTCTGCAGTTTGTTTCTCTTACTTAACATTTCTCATGTCGAAAATACTTTTTTCTCTGAGAATCGATATAAATTCGAGATTTGCCAGAGCGCCGTCCTTTTCTTTTATTAGTTCTACTAGCACTAGATGCTGGGTAAGTTCCTACGTCTTCTGTTTTCAGAAATACTATAAAATGTTCTAGTATAAAGAAATTAGAGCTATTTCACTTCAATAAAAACTAATATTAGAAATTTTTCGTGAAAAAAAGGTTGGATTAAGGAGTGTATGGTACAAAAAAAATATATATATAATGAAAATATGAACTATTAAAGGATTTAGACTGTATCAATGTGCCCCGTCATAAACTGTATCAATGTGCCCCATATAGCGATTTTGAATAAAATGAGTCTCAAATCCAACACTTCACAATATATCTAACAATAAATAATGAGGAACTGATAAAGAGTAGCTGTACTTACCAGGGAGAGTATTCATTTTGGTTGAAAATACTGGAACAGTTGTATAATAGCATTTTAATTGTACAGCTCAAATTTACTTTTGAACAGCAAAAACAATAAATCACCCGCCCCATTTCATCAAACTGCTGAATCATTCCAAGATTTTCTGTATCTGGTTGAATACACTAGCATCACCTTTTGGAGCTGTTGTGAAACTTTCTGTAATGACCCTGTGAGCGGTAGAGGGGGTGTATCAATGTGCCCCATGTATCAATGTACCCCAGTTCCCCCTAAATAATATTAACCTATTACGGATATCCCTGTGAGATCCCTTATTAAATTTTACGCATGATTCATGTGGTTATATTTCGTTATCTAGCAACAAAATTAATCTTTAACTGCTGTTAGCGCTCTCAGGATTTTTTGGGGATCAAATTTCAGATTTTAATTTGTAGTTTCTAATTTAACTATAGATACAGCTGAAATTCTCTTCCGTTTGAAGTCCTCGTACTATTGTTAGAAATATTTAAATTGATTAAACTTAATTAAACTTAATCCTGTACAAAAAGTTCAATGCATAACTAGTACTCTATGAGTTTTAATCATTGATCGCCTTTTAACATTTAATTATTGTTACCAGTCTCACAGACCATTTCTTTTTGCAATTTTTATAGTTTAACTTGTAATTTTCAGTTTAACTACAAACACTGTCGAACTTTTTTTTTTCATTTGGAGCATTAGTACTATTACCAGACACATTTAAATAGATGCATGTCAATTATAATCATCTTGTACAAAACATTTAGTACGAAATACCATCCTGTGAGTTAATCATGCCTTTTATTCATCTTTTGATCTTATGATTTCACAGACCCCTTCACATTAGTTACGTTACAATTTATATCACAATAGTTAAAAGTTACATTTTGAAAATTTTTAAAAAGAGAACTTCGAGAAAGCGGACAGTTAAAATATAGAATTCAATTGAACAATCAAGTGGGAATTTAATAGAAATCTGATTTTGAAAATGCATGGAGTAGAATATCGAAAACATTTTGACATCGTTTTATTTATAAGAGCTTAAAATAGTTTTTACATTAGTATTAAAAAAGAAAGATTAGTTATGGGGTATCGGACCCCTCCTTCCCATTAATCTAACTGTTTTAACAATAACAATAATACTGTCTCATGACTTACTTTACTTTACTGTCTGTAAAGTAAAATATAAACCCCCTTGGGATGTAGTTCCGCCACTGTAAGGAATCAACCGGGGTATTAACACCAAGGAATTGCGTTATTACCCCGATATACTTATTGCGCAATTCATATTAAACTACAATCTATCTCCCAAACATATCCAGAATCTTCTACAACATTTGGAAAGTGCATGAAATGCACTATAAATTTAAATAGTAAACATAATATTTCCTGGAAAATGTATAGTCTTCACATCACAGAACCTAACTCGCAAATTTTAGATCAAGCATTAATTTTAGTTGCTTCTAAAAGCGATAAGACCTACAAATGGAACAAGTTAACTTTAAGCTGTTGTTTGCTTTTTATACGATTCAGAGGTCTTCTGCGCAGAGCCCACAGGTACAATTTTCCGAATTATTTCATAATTTTGCGTAATATTAGCACATGGCGTTATTACCACTCCTGGCGTTATTACACCAGAACAATTTATTTAAGGATTTTATGCTTTCATGCATGATTTTCCGTATGTTTTTTATATAATTTAATGGTAATGTATGTGATTGTATTCAGTATAACTTTATTTAATACTAATTGCCCATCTGGCGTTTTATGTGCCCTTACTAATATTTTTAATTGAATCTGAAATTTGTATTGTAGTTCCGTAGAGAGAGGGGGGGGGGCAGAAACTGTACAAGTTACCAAGCCCAACTTTTATTGAGTTGAAAAGTTGTGCGAAGTCACAGGTTAAGGTTTTCAGTTTATATCTGTCTCTAACTTTAAAATCTTGTATTTGAAATTAATTGATGAATTCAATTAAAGTTTGAAGTTATGTTTTCAATGTTTAAAATTTTTATTATCATCATTAGATGAAAAAGTAACAACTGTAATACTGAAAAAGAATTAATAAAATTGAAATCAAATACCAGTATATCGATTTTTTTTAAAAAAGTAATATGTTTCAATTTTATTTTTAAATTGAGTAATTTCTTTTTCACAACGAAATAGTGCAATAAACGGAAATAAAAAGGTTTTAGTTCCCTCTTTCCTCAAAAAAATCATGCTAAGCTTTGTGCACACTAAAGATCCTACATAAAAAAAGGAATTTATCACTGGTCGTTTGTGTTTCTGTCTAAGCAGGTTTTATTGTATGTTAGTATTGAGATTGAGCTTGGTGCAATGCAATGGAGTACAAGACTAGCACCGTTAAAAAGCACCAATTTACACAATATTTGGTGCTTTTTAACGTTGGTAGTCTTGTACTCCGTTTATTGTATGTTGCTTCAAATGGGAACCCTACATTGGAAGAATTACCATACAACACTTTGCAGAACTAAATTAGTATCATTCATATCTTTAGAAAGTTTTTTTTCTGTACCTCGAGTGAGAGTTTTTGTAAGTGAAAGGATTGTTTTTATACGTAATTATAAAAAATCTCATATAATATAAAACATCACTTTAAAATATCAAATTATTTATATATGTATTAAGTGATCCATTAAAATAAAATAAATGGCAAACATTGTCTTTTAATTTTACATGCTTCGTGAGCTCTGACGGCAAATTTTAAAAAAACAAACTAGTCGTTGGGGGCCACAGTAATACTTATTCTACATGGATATGCATAATATAATATATGAAAATAAAACACGTGAAAACTATTTATACAATACTTTACAATTTCAAAACAAAATTCAAACATGCAATTAAATATTGTTAATAAACATATTAATGCTCTATTAATGAATTGCTGATGAACAAATTTCCACAAATTACATAAAATGCCAAAATACTCAAGTAGTACCAAACTGTGTAAAAAAAACATTTTTATAACTGCAAAAGTAATAATCATATTAACTAACAGATTACTGTGTCGGGTTAAGCATCTTATTTCCAATTAAAATATACCTCCGTATTGAAATTTGAATGAAATACAGGGTCATGAAAAATTGAAGAATGCGGAAAACAGGATTACAAATATCTCGACAACTAATAATCCGATCGACTTCGTTTTCTATGTAAAAGTTATGTTATTTTATTGCCTTTTACGTCCACTTCTTAAAATAAAAAAAATTCGAAAATTTTTGTGTACCTTTCATCAGAACGAATTTTTTGAGAATCTGACAAAAATAGTTTCGGATAATCGAGATTACTGATATTAAATAGGCTTCGACCAATCTTACATACTAAGCACATACAAAATTTCAAGTTTCTATCTCAATTTATTCGTGAGATAGAGCATTTACAGACAGACAGACAGACATACGGACGACATATTTTTTTTTTCTAAAAATATGTTTTTCGTAATCTCCACTATCTGAAAAGTGCAATTTCGTCAAAAAAGTATTTTCGATTTTCAAAACGATTGCAAGACTTACCCTATACTACGTATGATGGGTAAATAAAATGATAAAAGAAAACTTTCGCTAAAATAGCTTCAAATTACAAATAAACCGAAAAACACAAATCACGTAAACATAAGCATAGTGAAATACTAGAAAAAATTAAAAAAGAGTAAAAGTTTTGTAAACGCGTGAAATATGACATAATACTGTTTTAAAATCCTTTGAAGCATTTCAAAAATTTTCCCTAAAATTTGGAAGGAAATGCTTCAAACGATTTTAAAATAGTAATATGTAATATTTCACGTTCACAAAACTTATTTAATTTTATACTTATACATTTTATATAACTTATAAACTTTTACTCATTTTTAATTTTTTCCCGTTTATTGCACTATGCTTATGTTTACTTGATTTATGGTTTTCTGTTTATTTTTAATTTGAAGCTATTTTAGAGAAAATTTTCTTTATCATTTTAGGTGCGTTCGTAATTATGTAAATACGTAGCACATATTGCTGTCGCTCAGTCCGTCCGTCTGTCCGTCTGTCTGTCCGTCTGTCTGTCCGTCCGCATATAACAACGCAAAAACTATCCAACAGAATCGTTTGAAATTTAAAATATATAATTATTACATAATTTTGTCGAGTCTTTCAAATTTTATGAAAATCGGATGGATAGAGCAATTACAGGGACAATCAACAGTATTCCGTTGTATTACGATCAATGGGAAAAATGTTTCAAATGCATTTTAATGGTGTTACATTCATTTGAACATAATATAACTGACATGAATCTATGATGTATGTACTAAAATCTACATTCTATACAATCTGGGTTGGTTGGTTGGTTGGTTGATTTGGATTTAATGGCGCAAGGTCCCCTTTGGGACATGCTGCGCCAAGACAAAGTCATAATGAAAACATTGCTATAAAAAACAGTAGTAACAGCCAATAAAAGCAGTTATGATATTAAAAAAAAACATGCAATCAGAAGATCAAAGTTCATAGCTAAAAGACACAATGGCAATTAAAAACTATAAAAATTGATAATAAAATTTAAAATGTGAAAAGTTATATAACTTGACATAGAAACACGTTTAAAAAATTAAGGTTGCAATGTAAAAATACATGTAAATAAAAAAAATTATAACCAACCAAAGAGTGAAGTAGATGGTTTAAAGAAAAAACTATAACTGGTTAAAATCTGAACAATCAATAAAGAAACAATAACATGATATTGTAAATAATATGAAAAAGGTTCAATACACAGGGTAATCAAACAAAATGTTATGTCAATTTGGTTCATATTTCTCTAAGATAGTGTTATCGTCATCAGAGTCATTGCTGTAACATTCAGATTCCATGGTCTCTTCAACGTAGTGCTGTAATTGTTTTGGATCTTTTATATTTCTAATAACAGGGCTAAGGTTAGAGTTTTTCTTTTTTCTAATCACGGTATTCCACGGTGAAGAGGCTGAAGATGAGCTTTTCATTTTTCTATTTGTGATAAACTGTGTAAGTTAGCTTTTTGTTTTAGATTTGTGTCAGACATCTGTGGTGTTCTTGTACTTGTGGATGTCTTGGTCCCAGTCTGGGTTTTAGAAGAATTTGGTGTATTTTTCTGAGATGGAGAAGTCATAGTCTCAGTTTTGATTTTTGATGGTTCCTTAGATTTAGCTAACATTTTTTGTCGCCGTTTTTCCAAATCAATTATTTTTACAGGTTCTCAAGATGGTGGCCAAAGTTACAATTGTGGGGTCCCTGAACATTTAGTAGGGAGACAGATATTGCGGGATTCTTTGATTGGAGTGTTTGATGATTGAGTAGTAAATAAATTACTTGGTGGATAAGAGGAATCTGTTTGGGTGCTAATGTGCCTTATGGATCTTGATTGATGTTTGAGTAAATTTGAATAAGATATACCAACAGATGGGGTTCTGGCCTCAATAATTTTACGAGCTTCAGGGTAAGAAATTTTTTGGATTATTTTGATGGTAAGAATTTCTTTTTCTCGGACCCAAATAGGGCAGGAGCGAGAATATGAAGTATGGTTACCTTTGCAGTTTGCACAGCGCTAAGATTCTTCACAGGTTTTACCATCGTGGCTGACTTCTGCACAATGAGGGCAGGTAACAGTGCCACGACATTGGCCATTCATACTGGTATGGCCATAACGCTGGCATTTAAAACAACGGATTGGATGAGGAATATAGGGACGGACATGACAGTTTAGATATCCAGCTTTAATTATAGTAGGTAAAATATGGCTATTGAAGGTTAATATAATGTGTTTTGTAGGGGTTATCTGCCCATTTCTACGGATTGTTATACGGCATACATCTATTATATTTTGATCCTTTAGATTCGTTAGAAGTTCTTCTTTTGTGGAAAACAACAGATCTGGTTCAAATATTACACCACGGCAACTATTTAGAGTTTGATGTGCTTGAACAGAAACGGAAAATGTACCTATTGTATTACACTTTGACAGGAGTTTTGACTGACTGGCTGAAGAAACTTCAACCAGTAGATCCCCAGACTGCAATTTTTTTAGAGAGTGGCCATCCCCTAAAACAGATTTAAATGTTTTTGCTATAAGAAATGGTGAGGTTTTTTTTGAAAGATCTATCTGAGAGGCTATCAGAGCGTTTAATTATGAAAAATCGAATGAATGAGGAATTCTGCACAGTTTGTTGCTCTCCGGAAAGGAGAGAAGTGGAAAGAAGTGAAGTTTTTCCATCCATGTTAGATAAAAGACAATTCAGACCCCGGCCGCACCACCCATTACCGAGCCCAACAAAGGGATGCACATTCGTGCATCAGTGCTAACCAGGGCCCATACGGTCACAAGACAATCCTATGTCAGTCTCCACCCTTAACGAGATGACTAGTAGTTGCTCGCTCGCTTGATCCCTACAGCCAGTGACAAAAGTCAGCTGACCAGCCGATTGATACATACGGGAGCAATATGCACCTCAAGTCTACCTGAAGCAGAGGCCAAAGCAGTGTGTTGGTTTCCCTCAACTGCCAGGATCCCCCTTTCCAAGGACACGGGTCCCCACGCACGGCCAACAAGTGGGTGGTTTATAATTCTGCATGAGTCGATATGCAAGATGACATCGGCTCATACAGAATTGCCCTCATCTCCGAAGAGGAAACCACAACGAGAGTGAAACAAAGAGGAAAGGAAGACCAGAGGAGTAAGAGAAAAAGGAAAGGAGAAAGATCACTCAGGTGCCCCGGGGTTGTGAAGCCCGTGAATACCTAAAGAAGGTATCCCCCTGGGGGGGTGTACAATCTGGGATGCAGAGAATATTTATTATTAAATTACAGGGCCACACAAATGTATTCCACTAAATAATGTTATAAGGGGAAACATTGTTTCGGGCGTGTTTAAATTATATTAACCTATTTCACATTTTATGAATAAGATATACGTTAATGAAGTGTAATAAAAATTACTCCCTGAATATTTACAGGAACACAAAGATTTCGACCACTATACTGTATTCAAAGTACGCTCTACTATATCAGCAAGATCTGAATATTTTAAAACTTATAGTACGAACGCACCTCATTTGCTACGCATCACGTGCAATTTCAAACTTGTTGTTTTTGTAAAAGTTTCCGTTAGAGCACACGAAACATGTAAAATAAAAAGGTATTTTTTGCAACTTTATTTTATTTTAATGGATCACTTATAATATATATAAATAATTTGATATAAAAAATGTCTTTAAAATTACATGGGAACAAAAAAAATGAATCTACTGGAAATTCTTTTGTCTCTCCTGTGAGATTTATTTTTGTCGAGATGTGTCACTTTTCTTGAAGGTGAGTGATACATTCGGTACCGGCATATAAAATGTGCATGTTGTTGGCAATACCTTTTTTTTGACAAAAAACAGCTACTGATTCACTTTTAGGAATGGTATATTTTGAGAGATAAGTGATTTATTTTTGACGGTTTTTTTAAATAAATATTTTAAGGAAGTCCGTTTTCCTTCATTAGGCTTGTACCGGCATCTATCAAACGCACAACTTCTACGTCATATAGCCAAACTGTAGTCAGAAATGATGTTGCAAATTCGATGCAATTAATATATTTAGCGTAATTTATATTATGTATCATTATATTATGTATTCATACGCATGAAATAAATTAAATATAAATATCAAAATATTCACAGAAATTTTTTCGTCTATTACAGAATTACGAATGTTTAGAGCAGCAATTGTTAAAAGAATAGTAAACGCGTATAATAATGTATTTTTTAACGAAAATTTATTTTACAGACAAATTTGTTCTTTATTTCTGACTTTAGATTTACATCCGATTTTCTGCTGAAAACATTTAAAGAATAAAGTCATTTTCAAAACTGTTTTTAAAATTGAAAATTTAGGAAAAAATTAAAAAATGTTTTTTTCTTTTGTTATTGTTTTCCTCAAAGAAAGTAGTTGATATATTTGCTTGCTTTTCTAAAAGAATACAATGAATTATTTCGATCTTAAAGGCAAGTCTTTTGTGATCTGAAGTATGCTTGCTTTAAGATATTACCCTATTTTGTATTTCTAAAGAATAATATATACATATGAGAAATAACAAAAGATTGAAAAGTTGACTGAATAGTGCAATAAAGTATAAATATTGCATGAAAAGATGATGCATTAGATGTCACATATAATAAATATACAAAATTACATATTCGGCATTAAACTGTTCTAGATATATTCTCTGATTATTTTATTTTGCTACAAAATCCCATTGTACAATTAGTATGGAAGCAGATATATTGTTAATAGACGGTCAAAATTGTTACTATGACTTCACAAAATGTCACAATTGTGACTGTATCATTTTTAATGAGCCCGTTTTTTTCTGGTGTATTTTAAATCAAAATCTGTAATTAATATGCAAGTGTTATTTTCTAAATCATGCTGTGTACTTCATAATTATTTTACAAATGAGAAAAGTGGTATTAATTTGAACAAATAGCAAGAGCAGGCATTATCAATATCAATATAAATGCTATTTTTATTGAACTAATACTCAATAAATAATATCATATTTTGTATGCAAAACTTTGTATATGTTTGTAATTTTCAGAAGTTTCTCAAACATTTTGCCTGATAACTCAGATAAGTGGTTCTATATTATATTATTGGGGGGAAAATGTGAAACATTTTTAATAAATTTCGTTACAGAAGTTTGGTCGTAAACGAAATTTTTCATTAAAGTGTGGCTAGATATTGCTTAAATTTGAAAAAATAATTTAAATTTTATTAAAATTTTCTACAAATTTATATTGTATTATTCCTATTTTTAACTAAAAATGCATCTGTTTCCTAAATATTTCATATTTTCCAAATAATGTTGACCGAATGTAAGCACATACCTTAAATAATCTAGAGTAAATTATTAAAATATTTCTAATAATTAACAACTATGGATTTCAAACAATATAAATTTCTTTAAAATATTCAAATTGCTTAATTGTGTAAAATTGAAAACTTAATTTCAATACATACATTTCAGTAAAAATATGTGATTTCAAAGGGTTTTACAGTATTTACACTTTCTTTTATTTATAAAAAGTTCCGCAATGTACCATAACTATCAAGAAAGATTTTTCTATTTGTGTCTACCATGTTTTACTTAAAAAATTAATAGTAAAATCTAAAGAATAATTTTGAGCGCCTGGTTTGTAATTTTTATTCTTTAATTCGTAATTTTGCAATTTTAACAACTCTAATTAACAAAAAATTGCGATTCTCGTGTGATAAAAATTTTAAGTTATTTCAAAATGCCTGGACAAACTGCAGATCAAATTTATAGCATAACGACTTTTACAAAGATTTTTTTTATCTAATAAAATTTTAATTCCCGTTCTTGAAATGTATTTCTATTCGTGGTTTATTTATAAATAATTTTGCAGTCTCATGTATCTTTACGGCTGATGAAGGCACCGTTTTATGTAATTATGAAGGTTTCTGAAACGTTTACATTATGCTTTGATTATAAAAATGTCCGTAATTTATTGAAATTATCCAATAAGGACACAACTGTAAATGGGTCATTTTCAAAAAACTTGTACATTTGAGAAATTTTTCACATATAAAAATTTTTTTAATGCAATTTATAAAAATATTAGATGATACTGAAACATTTCTTGTATATATAAAACTGAAAATAGCAGTTCGCTTTTTGATTTGGAACGTTAAATAAAAAATAAAGTTTGAACTTGCTACACTAGAATGTTCCCCTCTGTTACCAACAGTCAAAAATTTTTATTTAAAAAAATAAAACACCTGAAACAGTAAATATCACATTCCCTTGCTGCCACATCCATTGATTGCTACTTTCAGAAAATGCTAACTGTTGTTTTGTTATGATTATTTTTATTTTTGTAAAATACAAAGGATTTCCTCTCTGTTAGTTTTTTGGAAAAATCATAAGTTTTAATTAAATGTGCATTCACATTTTTTCAGTTAAATTATAAAAAAAACATTACCAAATAAAATATTAGTTAAAGTTACACAATGAATTATTCAAAATGATGATTGATAAATTTTTTAGTCAAATAAACCAGCTTAAATTGACGGTAACAGAGTGGAAAAAAAGTAACCGAAGGGAACACTGATTGATAGTGGAGTGATATTTGATGTAGCGTATTTTTTTTTATAAGTTTATATTATGCATTGTATACGATCTTAATGTTTCAAACATATCCAGCAAGAATTTAAGATTTTTACAAAAATTACTATTGGAAAATAGTGGTATTTGGTGGGGTAATCAATTTTGTAAATTTATATCTTGTGCTATGACAAACGCACTGCTTAGTTAAAAAAAATCTCATCATATATTAGTCGAGGTAGTGGTGCTTTAAAGCAAGAATTTAAGATTTTTGCAAAAAATACTATTAAAAAATAGTGGGATTAGACCAGGTATTTTTTTATATAACTTTTTATTATGTGTTATAAGCTATCATGAAGTTTCAGTGTTTCAAACAGATCAGGGCAGAATTTAAGATATTTGCAAAAAACTACTATTCGAAAACACTGGTATATCACGTGGCATTGTTTTTATAAATTTTTATCATATGTTATGATCTATGTTTCAATTTCTAATAGCTTGCCTTAGATTTTCAAATTTTAACAAATTCGCGTGACAATTGGATGACGCTTTAACCCAAGAAATAACGATTTTTACAGAAATTACTATTTTAAAATAGTAGTATTTGACGTGCTGTATCTTTTTTATAAATTCGTTTCTACTTAAATAATGATCTTTTCATCTTTAATACATTTTTATCATGTGTTATAAGATATCCTATAATTTGAAACAGACCAAGCAAGAATTAAAGTATTTTACAAAAATTAATATTCGAAAATAGTGGTATTTCACGCTGCATTATTTTTTCATAAATAAGTAGTATTGATTCATAAATATAAATGACTACAATTAAATAAGCATTTTGTCTGAGAAAATTAAAGCCTAATGTTTATGGCAACTGGCTCACAACAAAAACTACTATTCTATATTTAAAAAGAAAAATGCATATTTTTAATTCTGTTCTAAGAACATGAAACGAGAATGTGCAGCCTTCAAGAAAAATGTTTAAATAAACTTGTTTTTTAGTAGTTTCATACTCTGTTACACTTTGTTCCACTCTGTTACCATAAACATGGTAACAGAGGGGAAAAAAACTACAAATAATTTTGTCAGCACAAAGTGAATTAAAAACAAGAAAAACTAAGCATATTTATTTAAGAAGCACCATTTGATCTTACGGTTAAAATTTTATAAAAGTGTAAAAAAAAATAAATTTCATATAAATAAGCTGGTAAGAGAGGGGAAACTGAATAAAACATCCTTATCTTGTAAATACTTTACTTCAACACCACGGTGAAAATAATTTAATAATTTAAAAAATGGTGACTTCATCTAAAAATAGACTGTTTGAAGAACTGCAGAACCTTGTGTTGAACACTTAGTAGTATTAATTTATTACAATAAATATGGTAACAGAGTGGAAGTAACAGAGGGGAAAAAATCTGGGAACAACGATAAATTGTTCCATTTTTATAAAAAACAAATTTTAAAAAATATATTATATAGTCTATGCTACAGACAAGACATACAACAATTGTCACAACTGAAAAAATTAACACTTTTGACAACTGATTTATAATTTTATAGCAGTTGAAAAAGTAAAAAGGGAAGAGGGGACATAGCATTTTAGCTATAGCTGACTCATTGAAACCATGACTACACTAATATTATTTTTAATTTCTGATAATATTTAGCCCACATTTACTCTAAACAGTCAGACAAGTAATGCAAATGCTTAAATTTTATTTTTAAAACTTTATTTTAGTTATTAAAAATTCTTAAATTTGGGGGACATAGAATGTACAAGTTTTTTGAAAATGACCCAAATATCCAATAAGGATATTTCCTTATGTTTTGTCTAACTTGTTTATTTGAAAAAAAAATAACAGTAAAATCTGAAGCACAATTTCAAGTGTCTAGTACTTAATGTTTACTTAATTTATATTTTTGCAATTTTAGCAACTATGATTAACAAAACTTCCGATTCACTTGTGAACAAAAGTTTTGAATTACGTTTTGCCCGAAGAAAAACAGATGATCAAATTATAACATAAAGATTTTTTTAATATAATAAAATTTTAATTTTCATTGTTCAGATGCAATTATATTCATAATTTTTTATATAAAATTTGGAATCTCATGTACTTTTAGAGCAGATGAAAGCTCCATTTTATGTGATACTAAAGACTACTGTAACGTTTGCACTAGCCTTTTGTATGAAAAGTTACGTAACTGACCACAATTATCAAAGCGCGATTTCCTTATGTTTTGTCTATTTTGTTTTATTTAAAAAATGAAAATTTTAATCTAAAGATCAATTTCAACTGTCTAGTATTTAATTTTTACTTAATTTATATTTCTGCAATTTCAACAACTATAATAAACGAAAATTGTCACTCGCTTGTGATGAAAAGTTTTTAGTTAATTTAAAATGCTTGAAAGCAAACAGAAGACCAAGTTTATAGCATAAGAGTTTTTGTAAGGATTTTATGTAACAGATTTTTTTTCAAATCTAATAAAATTTTAATTCCCACTCCTGAAATGTAATTTTATTCATGATTTATTTATAATTTTTGGAAACTCATGCATTAATGTATAAAGAAAATAGGAAAGGCAGGAATGATATAACTTAAAGGATAGAGTATACATCCTTTGATACACTAATGTCTAATTCAAGCATCTTTAATTCAGTTCCCTTGTAAGATAAAACTCCACATATAAGAGAATTCAGAACAGAAAAGGCTCGAGGAAATAAAAAGTAAATATATAGGATTTTTTTTTTATTTAATTGTATTTGTTTTAAATGTATTTATATGCATACCAAAAAAGTGGGTTATATTAGTTATATAGTCGAATGTGTATGGAACATGATGAAAATTAATTGTAATTAAAATCTCAAAATACTTTTTTACATTCAGTACACAGGGTATTTCCGACATCATTGATCAAACTGTAGATGAAGGTAAAGCACATATTGAATTGCTCCAACACTTGGAATGTGCAAAAACATTTACCAAACATTTGCTTGACGCTGCAAGTAGTACCTTTGAATACTTATTGTAAATATTGTATTAATAATGCTTCACTTCTGTGCGTATTTCTTCTTCTTCTTTTTTTTTCAAAAACTTTTCATTTCCGACTGCACATTTCCATACCAAAATTCTTTTATTATTTATTCCTTACATGTCATTAGTGTATGGCCCATGAATTCGGGAACACTCTGTATATTTTTAATTGCTCAGCAACTACTATAAAAATCATGTTTTGTTTAATGTACGAATTATGTGGTCAAATAACAGAGGTTCCTCATTGTTATTAAAATATACATTCATATTCTTAAATTAGGAGGAGTAAAAAGTTCACTCTTTGAAAGTATGACAGGCATTTTGAGTAATTTTGGAAGGAGCTTCTTAAAGATACATTTCCTAAAAAGGTGTATTTTCCAATCTTCAGAAAGAAGTTAAATTTCTCACCTTGTTACCTACGGTGAAATTGTTAAACCACGGATAAGAGTGAAGTCCTGAAATTATACATTTCAGTGTGGTATTTAGACACTTTTCTCCGGAAGGGACATATGTGACTCCGTGGAGGATATTGTAGATTTTCGGGGGATTTTCATTTTTTACCAATGAAAGCATAAAATATGAAGTCTTCAGGGTGGGTGAGATGTCACCAGGGATTGAATATCTCCCCCTGGCCATAAAATGAAATCAGCACTGATAAAAATTTTAAATTTTCTATTCAACTTAACCCATATATGGAGTAAAGTAATTCCAAGCATCAAAATATCATACTTTTTCCTTTTCAAAATTCCATTTCATATTTGTTTCTTGAAAATTACGCTCATTTGATATTAAAACGCACCCTTTTTTATAAAAGAGAATAGTCATTCCCGAAAGAGTAAATTTATGGAGAGTTGGTATGCACTGCTTTTAATCAACCAATCAAAATGGCGTGGCAACAATGCCATTTTAAAGCAAGAGACAAGTTATAAGAATTTCCATTCAACATTTTACGACCTAAAAGTTTCGGATATTATTTAAAGTATTATTTTTTTAACTTAAAGAAAAATTTTTATTTAATTTTAACTTTACTATTTGTGTAAATTGTGTATGAGTTAAATACGTTTGTGTTTATAAAAATATATATCGTGAAGCCTCTTATCTATTAAATTCATTCATGTAACAGTTTGAAATATAACTGTTTAAATGATTAGGTAACACACAATGGTTGTGCAAAACATAATGAGAACTTCATTAATTCGGACAGTGTGACTAAAAATCAAATTAGTATAAATATTTTATTCTTACTACGATCTTATTTCTATTACGATTTAATTTCTCAACGATCGTTAATAAAAATTTTATCTGTTTATTTTGAAATTCCGAGTCAGATTTTTTTATTAATTATATTATCTTTATATAACCTTATAATATTTTATATTATTAAGAGAATTTTATTCTTTTTTATTGGTGTAGAAATTTAAATTATCTGATATTTCGAACAGCGCAGGTAGCTAAATCTATCATTATCATGTGGATTGTTAAAACATCGATTAGTTCGATTATTCAAGACACTAATATTTTTTTTTTTATAATGTACATACATGTTACGAAACATTTGTTATTTTTATAATTTGTACGAAACTCGTTTCTAGAAAGAATACTTTAAATAAAGTGTGAACAAAAATGTAAACTGCATTTTCAAAGAGTTTTCATGTACGCAGCACGTAAGTATTTATTAAGTACATAATATTTTACTTATTATTTCTTAAAATATTTATGAATTATAATTTTAGTTTTAATTGAGTAATTGCAATGTAATGTGCATCATATGTGTTAAATATTTTTATTGAAATTCAACTAAATGTCTTGAAGTATCGTGAACACAACTGATGATGGTTGGTTTAAAACCCACCACTGGTAAGAAAACAACAGCGAAACAATTGCTCTCTAAATTGCTGTTGTGTGTTTTAAACAGCACATTAAAGAGTAAATGATCTAATTCTACATTTATTTGTATCTCTGTTCCATTAGCAAAATAAAACTTTTAAAAAGAATGATGCTTAACTAGACGTTGCAACACATAGAACAAATTTTATTATTCAGACCAGAATATTATATGATTTATTTTTAACAGACAATTTTATAAGACAGAACTAGGATTATATCATCAAAATTACAGATAAACAATTTTGGTCAAAACAATAAAAGTTGTTTTATATGCCCTGACCTCTCTTTAAATGGAATTATCGAAACGGTATTAAAGTGTTTCAAATTACAAGCATCGTCACTTTATACATGAGCTTCATTATTCAAATTGAGTTCAACTATGCAGTGATCCCCAGATAGATTACTTAATAGTTGAATTTAAGTATCGTATGCATTCGTGAATTTACAAGCAATTTATTATTTCCATGTGCTTTTCATGGTATTCAGTGTTTATACAAACCTAATTCAACAACATTTTAGCAATTGCCAATGGAAATTGTGACCATTGAAGAAAAGATTTACTGAATCTAAAACATCAAATCATATCATTTACATAAAACAACAGAATATAATCGTAAAAATGTGTTAAATATTCTTAATTGAATCCGAAAATATTGCTTTTATATTCACAGTATTGTTAATAATTTGTGCATATTAATTTGTTATTTAGTATTTATAGAAACAGGGGAATACGCTCTAGCTTTCTGCCGTTCAGAATACAGATGAAAACCATTTTTAATTTAATAACTATAATAAATTTTCTTATATTTAATATATATTTTAAGAATACTAACTAACAATATAAAAATATGCACCCAAATAAAGTTATGGGATTCGTTAAAAGGGGTAAATTTGTATTGGCCTCTCACCAGGAGTTAACAACCGAAGAAATCGCTAAAAATCGGTATTTATGATAAACGTTTTGGATTCTGATCACTTCAATGACATACGTTCATAGCACAGTGTCCTAAATTAAAGTAATATTTATTTTTTATTGTTTAATTTATTGATTGAGAATGTTCTAATTCCCCTGTGGAATGTAAGCTCTGCCCCTCAGGATTGCATTATCACTCTAAAGCATAAGCTGAATTCCCGAGGTGGTCATCACTTGTCATTCCGTGTTGAATGTAAGCTGGAAACAAACGCTAAACTATTTATAATAATTAAATTGCAAACGGATTTCAATTTGGTAATTATCTGCAAGCAATAGAGTTCGATTAGAAAAATTCATGCTTTAAAATTATTTTTAAACAAATAAAATGAGTAAAAAAGGAGACATTTTCGAAACAAAGTGCAAAACTCTTTTTAAACAAATTTTATTTAAAAATACTTCATTTCTCTTTAAATGTGGTATAAAAATTAAAAATGTAAGATGTGTAGAAGTTTATAAAATCAAAATAGTGAAAACAGAGAAAGCGAAATTTAATCACTGTCGTGTCCATTCGCAAAGTGACATCAGCGGTATGCACGGACACGTTTGTCATTTGTAATGTAAATATTAACCCTTTGATTATAGGCCAAGACCGACGATCAATGACGATCAATGACCGGACGTTATATTACATTTTATGGCAATTAAAAGAAAAAATTCTTTCGATTGTATTTCTCTTGAAAATATTCTAGTATAAGTGTATGATAGAGATATTTTTTATGTGGTACGAATATAATCAAAATAGTCCACTGGGTGTCGTAAAAAAATCAAAATTAAAACAGAGGACAAATCTGTAAAGTCAGTTATCTAAATGCGAAGTAATAAATGATTATGGTTTTGGATAAATATTTATAATTTTTAATAATGATTTTACAAACGAAAGCTTTTTTTTTAAATTTCTAACAAGAATTATCACCTAGGTTTGCACTATTTAACCATGGAAGTGTTTCAGGAAAAAAATAAATAGATAAATAAAAATATCAATGATACAGAGATCCCCAAAACACAGATCTGGGCAATTATACTGATAAATCATCATCATCATAAAAAAGATCAGAAATTACATTGACGTAATCATAGTAAAATACTCCATCTTTAAAATTATGAACGTCACCTTTTTAACTGAAAATTATACGATTTCTATTCTCAATGTGAGAAAATAGTGCAGAAAATTCAACCAATGGCGAGGCATTGATTGAAATTCTACTACGAATGGAATTAGGTTAAAACTGAAACTTACATTTGTGTTAATAAAAATTTAAATCTAGAATAATCACAGGAAATTTTCGGCATTTTCTAGATGCCATTCATTCATGACGTCACTCATGTGATTCTGTTTGAAAGAGAAGGGACCGGCTCTGAAAATGTTATTGTTGAGTTGCATTTATATTTAATATAAATCACAGTAAATATTTTCTATGTTACATTCTACGTTTTTAAAACACTTTACTTTAAATAATTATGTAAGATACAACTGTACTATATAAATGAAATAGGAATTAAAACATAACATTTATGTCATACATAAGAATTTATTTATTATTATTATTTACCTAAATGTTTTTTCCTTAAATTAAATTATGTATGTATAATAGATAATCCAACTTCAAATACCTGTAAATGAAGCTACTACATCAATATAACTAATGTTAGTTTATTAGCGATAGCTTTTTAGAATGCGAAAATACAATAAGTAAATCATAATTTTTATTGATTTATAAAAATATTCTACATACGCAGTTTATTCGTAGGTCACAAAACAAATAGATGATAATAAACAATGAACTTTCTATTTTTCCCTACATTACTCACGTTGATTAACAACAAACACGACCAAAAAAAAAAAAAAAAAAAAAAAAAACACGATACCGATAGCAAAAACAAAAGAATGATGAACGACCCAAAACTTTTGTACGCGCGAATTCCGAATTCCACCCCTTTGTATCAAGTTTCTTCAGGACCCAATCAAAATGTTCAATGTGGTCAGATCTCCTTAAATTATTAGATCATTATCAGCATTAAAAAATTTCATAAATTACTTTATTTACATAAAAAACTAACTGGCTGAAAACTTTTGACTACCACTGTCGTAAATCGATTTTTAACAACGTACAATTTGTTAATGATTCCTATCTTGCTTTCGAAATGAGTCAAAAACTCATCGCTGAGAAGCGTGATTAAGTTGTATAAACCACTAATTTTTGTTTTAATTTCTGTATCAGATTTATAGATATCGGGATAATTTTTCATTTTTTTTTGTTTAATTCGAGTACGGAAAAGAAAAAATGCCCTAATTTGTCAGAAATGTCCGAATTTTTATCCTACGGGGGCGGTGTAAGGATTTTATTTTTGTATTTCTCAAATAGACCTACCATGAAGTTGCAACTTATCTTATCAACCTTTCCACCTTTTTTATAAAACTTTGCAGGTAAAAGTATAAGACAATGTGAATAATTAAAGAATTAGCCTATTGTTTTCGAATTTATCAATCATCCTGTATGTATGCATACATACAGAGACAGAGTGGGGTATTTAAAAAGCATTTTACATTTTTTTAAAGCTTTTGCATAGCTTTTATCGCGGGCTTTGAGCGCAGCGACCGAATCCAAAAATTCCGTAACGCGAAAAATCCTAACACATCCGTAACGAAAAAACCTAACACTCGGCTAGCGTCGTTTCAATTCGGCAGACTTCGGCATGGTATCCTTCGGTAGACTTCGGCAGACACTGACGCGGTATTTTTTAGGTATTTAGAGGATATCAAGTCTAAAACTTATATTTCTTATTTCAGTTACTATAAATCTATAGTTTCAATAATAAAAATTCCTGATAGAATGTGTATAGAAAAGAATCGTCTTAAGATAAAACAAGGTAGGATAATGTAGCTTTTGGTGATTGGAGACCCGCCCAATGGTGAGGATCGAAAAATTTAAAATGCTTATAACTCGCGATCTAATTTTCGTAGTGCGGCCAAATTTTGTTTGGTAATTTATTATAAGACAGTGTTAATTTTTGGTGACAGGAGACCCCCCCCCACGGTGAGGGTCGAAAAATTTAAAATGCTTATAACTCGCGGTCTAATTTTCGTAGCGCGGCCAAATTTTGTTTGGTAATTTATTATGAGACAGTGTTAATTTTTGGTGACAGGAGACCCCCCACGGTGAGGGTCGAAAAATTTAAAATGCTTATAACTCGCGATCTAATTTTTGTAGCGCGGCCAAATTTTGTTTGGTAATTTATTATGAGACAGTGTTAATTTTTGGTGACAGAAGACCCCCCCCCCCATGGAAAGGGTCGAAAAATTCAAAATGCTTATAACTCGCGATCTAATTTTCGTAGCGCGGCCAAATTTTGTTTGGTAATTTACTTTGAGACAGCGTCAATTTTTGGTGACAGGAGATCCCCCATGGTGACGGTTGAAAAATTTAAAGTGCTTATAACTCGCGATCTAATTTTCATAGCGCGGTCAAATTTTGTTTGGTAATTTATTATGAGACAGTGTTACTTCTGGTGACAGGTGACCCCCACGTTGAGGGTCGAAAAATTTAAAATGCTTATAACTCGCGATCTAATTTTCGTAGCGCGGCCAAATTTTGTTTGGTGATTTATTATGAAACAGTGTTAATTTTTGGTGACAGGAGACCCCCCCACGGTGAGGGTCGAAAAATATAAAATGCTTAATACTCGCGATCTACTTTTCGTATCGCGGCCAAATTTTGTTTGATGATTTATCATGAGACAGTGTTAATGTTTGGTGACAGGAGACCCCCCCCCCCCCACGGTGAGAGTCGAAAAATTTAAAATGCTTAATACTCGTGATCTACTTTTCGTATCGCGGCCAAATTTTGTTTGGTAATTTATTATGAGAGAGTGTTAATTTTTGGTGACAGGAGACCCCCCCCCACGGTGAGGGTCGAAAAATTTAAAATGTTTATAACTCGCGAACAATTTTCGTAGCGCGGCCAAATTTTTTTGGTAATTTATTATGAGACAGTGTTAATTTTTGGTGACAGGAGATCCCCATGGTTAGGGTCGAAAAATTTAAAATGCTTATAACTCGCGATCTAATTTTCGTAGTGCGGCCAAATTTTGTTTGGTAATTTATTATGAGACGGTGTTAATTTTTGGTGACAGGAGACCCCCACAGTGAGGTTCGGAAAATTTAAAATGCTTATAACTCGCGATCTATTTTTTGTAGCGCGGCCAAATTTTGTTTGGTAATTTATTAAGGTATTGCATAGCTTTTATCGCGGGCTTTGAGCGCGGCGAAAGAATCTAGAAATTCCGTAACGAGAAAAAAAACCTAACTCTCCGGTTAACGTGGCTTCAGTTTGGCAGACTTCGGCACGGTATCCTTCGGTAGACTTCGGCAGACATTGACGCGGTATTTTTCAGATATTTTGAGAATATCAATTCTCAAAATTATGTTTTTTTATTTCAGCTACCATAAACGTATAGTTTCAATGATAAAAATTCCTGATTAACCTGCATGTATTGTAAGATGATAAAAATATTTTAAACGATATTAACTTCTCATTTATTCAATAAAAGAAAAAAAAAATTGTTATTGGTCATCACGCTCAAAAAGTGTAACTTTAATTAATATCAAAGAAAAAAACTGTATAAATAAAAAATAAATAAATAATTATAATTGCATAAGTTGAAAAAAATGCTATGCAATAGCTTTACCGCGGCAGTCCCCGAGTGCCACATGTATTTTTAATTTCATATAAAAATGTTAAGCAAATTATTACTTAATCGAACCACTGAAAAAATAATAAAGTAATTTAAAACTGGCTCAAGATACTTAAAACATGACGCAAGAGTCATTTAACTAAAGTAGTTTTTCTCATAATTTCACAACATCTACTATATCTGATTAAATAGTTAAAGATATCATATGAGTTCATGAACCTCGTAGTGATTTATAGTTTCCTGCCGGTTTTGATAACGTTCACTCGTACCGAGTTTAGCGATTGCGAAGATAAATTGTGCTCAATTCAAATAGATTTGCTGATTTTGCAGTTCACCAAATAAGATCAGACTATTCTGTGTATGGTGAAGCGAGTGAATGGTAAATTATGCGCAACTGAATCATCAAACATTACTCCTGTATACACAATATTGTAAGTATTTGCTTTATGAACTAATGAAGCATTTATATTTTATAGAGATACTTATGCATTTTAAAGGTAGCAATAATAGATAATAAAAAAAGCAATAATTAATTGATTCACAAAATTTTAGTTTAAACAATTTATAAAATTCAGATTCCGAAAGTTAATTTTTTTTTTTAAATATATAATTCATTACTTAATCCGTTTTACAACATACTTAAAACATATATAATAAATGAGCACTTAGGATATTAACATATTTTGTTATTAGTATTTGTTAAAAACTACTAATATATATATATATATATATATATATATATATCTGTCGTAGCTGATCCGCCCGACGTTGCCATGGCTCGTGATGAATGAACCTTAAATGCATCTCAAATTTCTATGATTCTATATTTTTAAGTACGATATGTCAGAATTTATAATTTTAAATGAAGAAAATCACGAAAACTTTCTGAATTTAAAGCATGTGATATTTGATATAGTATTTCCTGCGTTATTTGTGTGTGTGTGTGTGTGTGTGTTTATGAGTACCGAAAGCGAACAAATACGCGATGGAACACTCGGGTTGTTTCTGATTTCATAGAAATTTTCACAAATTTCATTTCCTAAAAAAATATTTTTTCTCATTAGAAGATTTCAAAATTTTCATAAGTTACGTAAATCTGAATTCATTCGTTAATCTACTACTAATAGCCTTGTCATACACGAGGATTTCATCTCGTAACACAACGTGGTCATTTTTGTCGCCATCGCCCATTTCAGAGACGCGTTTTTCCCGATGGGAATTTAGTAAACTTTTAAAGACACGAAAAACATAATGAGGTACCCACGCGATGCAAACTAGTCGCGAACCCCATACTACTTATGTGCGGTACACGCATAAGGAATTAAAAAAATATAGATATTTACTACCAGAAATTTCGTAAAGTAATGTTCGAAGTAAAGAATGTTTTGCATTATATAAGGCAGGTAAAACTTTTCAGAAATAATAGTACCGAAATGGGCATTTTTTTTATTTCTTATTCGTACGAAATTTCATTTATGTGATTAATTCTAATTGAATTATTCTCTTTGGAATAATATAAAATTTGCTGCTTTTATACTTCTACTAAGTATTGCATTAGACAAATATATTATTAAAAGTTGTTATCTAGGCTTTAAAAGCCGATGTATGCTGATACGCAGTTTCCACCATTATTTATGTCCAATCCGTTCGTGTCATTAAGGGTTAATATCTCGGCTAATTAAAAACGAATTTTTTAAAAATCATTATCACCAATACTTTTGTACGTCTGCTATGATAAGTACATCGAACGTTCCTCAACACATTTTCTTAATACCCACAAAACCCACAAATCAAAATTTGTGGCGAACAGAAAAAATGTGCTTTTCTCAAAAACTATGGGATCAAGAGAAATCGCTATAGTTTTCTGCAAAGTTTAAAGTAACGTCTATAACCTCTAATTTGAACCTCTAAATTTTTACCTCTTATGTAAAATTTTTACCTCTAAGATTTTTTTTTCCTTTAAGTAACTTAATTAGTCCCCCTACCTACTCCTAAATACTTTTGTAAATATTTAATAATCTGTAAATATATAGGTCAATAGTCTTTAATACCTCTTCCAATTTGAGCTTTCGACGTTTCATAGTTTAGAAGTAAAATAGCTGTGACAGACAAACAAGGAGCAATAGAATAATAATACCGTATTTGTTTTTTTTTATAGGGAACCCTAAAAATTCATCCAAATAAATAAAATCACATCTAAAAATCAAAATTTCTATCAAGAAATACACTTTTATACAACAACACACAAAAAACTCCACATGGAACACGCGTTCATACAGAATGAATAATTACAAATTTTTATTATTAAGTTAGTGTTATCTGATATTTTGTCATTTAAATAAACCTTTTTTAGTAACAAAGTAACAAATCACATGCTTGTAAATGCAAATATCTGATGTGTTAATTCGAATACGTTCTCCTATCTCTTACATGCCAATACCCAAAATTCGCTGTTATGTTGCCAAAATTAATTATGACTATCATCAGAATTCTAAAGATATGAATTTCTGTGCATTAGTTCTTAGACTATCTCTAAAATCCCTTAAATTCTAAAATATGCGGTATAGCAGCACTACCAGAAAGGGGATTTACACGAAAACTTATTAGTAACAAGGCATGTCAATGCCTAACTGAATCTGAAGTTTGATGAAAATCTGCATAATAATATTTGAGACAAACCAACTGTGCGTATCATAAAAAGTTGTCCATGCCAGCACTATCTGTTGGATGATTTTGACCAAATCAAATCAGTACCATTATGCATCTGGGTCTAATTTAATATGAATTTTGATGAAATATTGTGCCTTAGTTCTTATCGTTGCAAATTCAGTACAGTAGCGCGAATTATTCTGCGATTTATATCAAAAACTAAAGAGTATCAATTTATATCGCGGATTAAGAGAATTTGAAATTTCTTACGTATTCGTGCATTGACACTTCAGTCAGAACTTTTGTTGTAAACGGAATAAATGAAGCATAGCAGAGCCACCTATTGTATGATTTACAAGAAAAAGTAATCAACACCTAATTATATCAGAGCATAATTAAATCTGAAGATTGATGGACATCTGTGCTCATGTTCTTGAGATGCAGATATTGTGATATTTGTGAATCATGACGTATAGTAGCGTCCACTGTTGAGCGATATACACCAAAAAATAATTGTGACCAATTTGAGTCAGCGAAAACAATATTCGAAACTTTTATTAAATTCTGTGCGTTCGTTTTTCAGATAATGTGATCACAAACAAGTATTGTTTCATACAGAAAGACATTCAGACAGACTTACAGTCAGACATCTTCTATTAATTATCAAAACTTGTTTAGGAAGTTCTAAAATTTTTAAATCCATCAAAAACTCTAAATTAAAAATTTTCACGAACAAAGCACTTTTTTTCTTGTAAAAATAAAAGAAGTAAAAATTAATATTCATATCTTAAGTTGCGTAGCCAGTTATATGACTAACATGTTCTTAACATTTCTCGTGAACAAAATCCATTAAACTGTTGATTAATAATTCAGTTTAATGCAGTGTGTAACGCTAAATTTTGTTAGGAATTACTCAGCGAGATTTCCAGAATGGCACTACTTTATCTAAATTGAATACATTAACAAAATTGATATTTTGCCGATAAACGGATGAAATGAAACAGGCTTAATGAGAAAGTATTTTGGAATTCTTATTAGATATTGAATAATAAATTTGAGTAATTCATTGATTAGAGTGGCCTTCTTGGTGTTTCATTTTATGTATGGAGCAACTTAAGACTCTAATTCTCTTGTAAGTATTTTTTAATTTAGATATAATTAGAATACTTCACAGGAATATAGGTAATTGTACATAAAATATTTAAATAGATAGGCAGGTAGTATAAAAAAGATCATATCAGTTGAATTTAAGCTGTAGGTAGTTGATAAACGTTCTGTGCTTTAAAATATTTGATGACGAATGTTGTCCATGTTCTTTTAAGTATGCATTCGCTGAAATTCATAAATAGCTGTAAGCTGTGATCAATTAAAAATAAATGCTGTAAAAATTTCTTTATTTTGCTTCGAAATAAAATTAAAGCATTCCTTACAGAAATGATTAGGGATGGCGCCTGAAAGCATTTCTAAGAATATTTCTACATGATTGTCATCGTAAACGAGTGCGCACCAGTTCGATTAATCATTCTATAATTCATGCATTGGCACCAAACATTTTGAGAAAAGAGCACAGGAAAAATTAATGATATCATATATGGGAATTTTTTTGATACGCCTTAAACAATTAAGAGGGTTTTGAATATAATGGCAGGGCAATCAGAAATATCACTCCTAAAAATAAGCCAAAAAATTCAAAAGCCAAATCATACGTTAGGGTAAATTTTGAGAACATACTGTGAAAGACAAAATTTTACGCATGTACATAAAAATATTATTATGTAAATAGGAAGTTAAGTACTCAAAAATTAAGCTGATCAAAGAGTTATTTCTACAGGGCTCCCAAATGGTCCGCGAACTGAACATCAGTATTTTTTAACAGAAAATTTCATAATACGTTTGAGCTAGAATCAACTTCCAAACATGGTTTCTTGACAATTTGCAACAAAAATCTATAAAGAAAATTTCTCTAAAAAAATTCTGATGTTCAGTTCGCGGACCATTTGGGAGCCCTGTTTCTACTGACTGAGAGCAAAATCAATCTTTATCTTTTTTTTTCTAGCGAGAGTTTATATTCATCTAAAGGATTTTGATTATCAGAAAGACGTTTGAATGATAAAGGCAACTTTTTTACAGCGATAATTCTAAATTATTGCAATAAATTAATTATTTCGGTAACGAAACTGAGTAAGAGTAAAATTTAGTATGTCTGTTCCTTTTCCTCAAAGAAGTAGATGTTCTAAAAAAATCATATAATAAAGAATCTCATGCAAAAAATTTTAAAAAATCAATTTCTAACAAGAATTAAAATTTTTAAGAAAAATAAAATTTTTAACAAGAAAGAAATTTCTGACGAAATAAACTTCTAACAAGAAGCTTGTGTATGATAATAAATATCAAAGAAAAACGAATCCTTAGGAAGACTGCATCAAGAAGGAATCATCCAAATATATTCGAATAACAGCAAAATAAATTTTCTTAACTAATAATAACACATTGCTCAGTGGTGCACAAAACAGGAATTTTAATATACATTTGTACAATTAAAATAAAATAAAACTTTCAACGTTTCGCGCCGTCTTCTGCGAGCGTCTTTAGGAAAATATGATAATGGAAGGACTGCGTTTGCATTTTGATCGAGAGATAATATTTCTACTAAATTAAAATCTAAATGAATTAAAATTTAAAAAAAAAATGTTGCCACTTACACGCGAGTAAAAATTAATATTGCAAGGAACAATTTTTACTCACGTGTAAGTGGCAACATTTTTTTAAATTTTAATTCATTTAGATTTTAATTTAGTAGAAATATTATCTCTCAATCAAAATGCAAACGTAGTCCTTCCATTATCATATTTTCCTGAAGACGTCCGCAGAAGACGGCGCGAAACGTTGGAAGTTTTATTGGGATGAGCGAAGCGAATCCTCTACTAGGCCACTCAAATGACATTTTATCGTACACTTTACAAAAAATCTATACAGTATTTTCACTTGAAATTAAACACAAATATAAATTATGATCTGTAGATTTGCAGAATCTTATTATTATTATTTTTTTACAGAAATACTTTTCAAAAAATTATTATTTTGATTAATTAATTTTACTTGTTTTTCCATTACGAACGCATTTTTTCAAATAAAAAGTGAAACACGTACGTTTTAAGAAGAAAAACTTAAATCATGGGGTCAGTAATTATAGCTAGAATCATCATTAAATAAATAAATAAATAAAATATTTTTTTATTATTCTGATAAAATATCTCAAAAACTGCTTTCAGATTTTCAAACTATGCTCATTCTTTTAACTATGTATAGTTTCATGATTTCTTTTATAAAATGTATAAAATACTTTTTTTTTTTTTTTTTTTTTTTTTTTAAGAAAAATTATACCACATTTTTAATGAATTAAAATTTGTTAAAATTCTCTTATTAACATTCAATTATAAAAGTATTTTTCTGTGTTAGGAATTCAAATACACAATTTATTCTTATTTTGTGAAATCATTTAAGCAGACGATATTTATGAATTTTAAAAGAATTACATTATGTTTTTGTGAAGTGGCAATAAAAGAATTGTAAACAAATAAAATTAATTAATATTTTGTATAATTCTACTTCGAAAATATTTTTATTTATACCAGTCTTATATCATAAATAAACAATCTGAGGAAATTCTTAGTTATTTGGTTGAAATACATTTTAAAATGCGCCGAAACATAAAATTACATTTTTGCTTAGTAAAGATGCAAAAATAATTTTAAAAATATATTATTACTTTCAAATATTTATCTTATAGCATATTCGCGAATCCAAACAAAGCATAGCTTTTGCTAGTTTTATTTTAATTGTACTAATGTATATTAAAATTCCTGTTTTGTGCACCACTGAGCAATGTGTTATTATTAGTTAAATTTTATGGTGCAACTGTCCTATATATATTTATAAATTTTCTTTCCATTCTGTACTATCGAATCATTATACGAGAAATCATAACGATTGCAACCAGCAAACGTTTAATGTGTAAATGAGTAGCGTTATTAAATTTACCAAAATTATGGCTGCGATACTCGGTGATTAAGAAAATAAGAAAAATAATCCAAGGAAAAACTAAAAAAGTACGAAAAATTAAAAGGTAGAGTTTCATAGATCGTGCAATTTTGGACTCATTTATTTATATGTTTTGAAAATAAGTTGGGTCTTCATATAAATATACCTGTGTTTACTGTTTTAGCAGGTTTAATTTACCCATTTTATTTATCTAACTTAGTATATTATTACAATCCATATATTTGCTATATATTCAATATAGTTAGATGTAGCAATCGAAAAACTTTCTTCTATCTCATACTCTTCTTTTTTCTACCAAATGTCCCTATTACAGTACAAAAATTAAATAACAATTTATGCTCATCGGAAGGGTCTAAAGTAATAAAAAGCCGTATATTTGTTCTTGAAATACACACAGTTCTAGACAATGGAAAAAATACAACATAAAAACGCCATTTATTGGCCGAATTATGCCAAAACGCAAGCAGTAATTATATTTCTCAAGTTAAACAGGAATCTGAAGATTGATGAAAACGTCCAGGCATTATATTTTGAGAGAGAGCTATTGCAGGAATCTGGAAAATTCAGCATAATTGCGCTACCTGTTAGGAAATTGACACTCAAAAAAAGAAAAAAAAAATCCGCGTCAGTTTATTTTAGGGATTACTTGAGCATAAATTTAATTATATTCTACATTTTTATTTATTTATTTTATTTAATTTTAATTTTAATTTTATTTATTTATTTATTTATTTATTTATTTATTTATTTATTTATTGACATACAGCACCCATAAAATTTATGTCAGATACAGACAGGCAGATGGAGGCACGGATTTACAGAACAAAAAACTCATAGATAGACACTTTGTAAAAACGTGTTTTTTTAGAATCTCTGAACAACTAAAATGCATGAATGCATCAGAAACCGAAATTAGAAACTTTTGGAATGCTTTCTTCGTTTAAATGTAGAAGAAAATCATAATAAGTTTAACCAAATAATACATGATATTTATAAGAATAATTTCGTATATTTTCGTCGAGATTTTGCAATCTATTTTAAGTCATTACTTCCCCATTTCTATGGTCACTGTGTTTAAAATAATTAAGCGAAATAAGCTATATATTTTTTTTTTAAATGCAGTTTAAAAAAATATTTATCTGTGATTTATATTCACTCGTGACTTAAATTTGTGCATGTCACATATTGAAAAAAAAACTTTTTTCTAACTTTTTGAGCGTTTAAAAAATATTTAAATACGCTAAAGCTGTATTGTTATTTTAAGAATCTGTAATTTTCAAACTACAAATGTGTTTTAATCATTGGAAACAACCAACACGCTAGAATTAATTGGTTCTTATACAATGAAATTCAAAAGTTTTCTTACGAAGCCTGCAGCCAATAGTTTATGAAGAAAAACAAGTTTTAACAAAGCTAATGATGATATTTAAAAAAATATAAATAAAATAAAAACATTTGCTAGTTATGGATCACTGTAAATATACACCAAATAGAATATATAACTGCGATGAAACAGGGTTAATAACAATGCACAATCCATTTAATACAGTAGCAAAATTAAGTGGAAAAATACTTTTCAAGGAAAAAAAAAGAAAAAGCTCATTGCTGTTATAAAACAAATCGTATTTTCAGGTTTTCCAAATTGCTCTAAAAATCACAGCGTTGTTCTACCAGACCGTGATTCAAAATCACTATCTGATAATTTAAATCGCTAATGATTTCGTTTTGAAATACTTTAAAGAAAAATATTAGAAGTAATATTTACTGGGAAAATAACGGAAAAAAATACTCATAATGAATTCGAAGTAATTTTTTTATTATGCAAAAGTAGAATCAAACAACTTTTATTTCCTTATTTTTTTACACGAGAAGCGTGAAAATTATCAGTGCTTTAATGAAGTTACCTAAACAACTGCTGCGGAGATGGCTAAATATAAATCTTTCTAGAGTTAGGCTCAGGGCTTGATCGATAAGGAAAAAGCATGTAAACAGAGCTCTCGCTTCGAGTTCATATGAAAACAGAAGTATTCAATGTGATTAATTTAAACTTTCTGATATTTTAAAGGTATTTTTGTACTCTTATAAAATTAGTAAATGAAGTACTTCAATGTTATATAATAAAAAATACAGTAAAATTTATATAACACAATCTTCGAAAAAAGCATTATGTGTTATATCACCATCCGTAAGATATCCTAACATTAAATTGACAAAAGAACCAAATTTTTGCTTTAAAATGATCAGGAAACTTTACTCTATAGAATTAATTAAGAATATAACTATGACTCAAAATACATTATTAAAAAACTCTCCGATTTGAAAATTTAAAAAAAACCCTAAAAAATACATTATTTTTCATTAAAAATACTCAAAATATTAAACTATCTAAAATGTGTTAATTTATTCTATAGATAATGATGTTATAAGCATGCAAAAAGCTATTGCATTATATGCATTAAGCTATATGCATTAAGCTATTCCATCAAATATTTTTTTTTAATCTTAAGGATAGTTGCCAAAAATCAAGTTTTGAGAAAACGCGACTTAAAGTTGAAATTATATGGGTGCGACTTTGAAAGTGTTTATACATGAATGCATATAACAACGTTAAAAATGCAAATATTTTTATGCGGTTTTTTTTCACTGAGTTCAGAATTAGTTAAATAATCAGAATACAACATGAAAAAATCGATTTTTTGAAAAGTTTTCAAGCCCTGACCCCCTTAAAATTCTCAATTGTTTTAAATTTCGTTTATGTCAAATAAGTTTTAACATGTTATATTTTTAATTTTTGCCAGTGTTATCAAGTGTTGCAAATAGTTTTATTTATACTTATGTATTATTTTCTTTAATATTTAAATAATATAATCTCAAATAAAATTTTAAAAGATGTTCATAAAGATATTTTAAATATGTGTTTCTCTTTTAAATCTCCACAGTGTTTCTTTCATCTCCTGAAATGAGTTTACAAACTTGCAATTAAATTAAATAGTTATTATATGTCACTTGTGACATTTAATCACTTGCGTTTCTCAATTTAAAAAAAGCATAGATATATTAAATTATTGTACTTGAGGATAAGAAGTTTTTACTAGCATAAAAACAATATTTTAGACGACATCTAGCAGCAAAGTTTAAAATGACATTTTTTTGTGTTTTTATTTTATAATCTAATAAAGACAAAATGTCTATTTCGTCCTTCCCTCACCGCAACTATTAATTACATGATATTCTATATTATTGATACATAAGAGGATTTATTTATGATTATTTGTTTATTTATTTAAGATTAATTTTTTATTTAAGTTTATTTATTTTTCCTAATGTTTTTCATCTATTTATAGAAGAGATAATATTTAAAACTTTTAAATTAATTATTCTCCACATCTGTATAATCGGTATGTAATAGGATTATTATAATAATTATCTGTATGAAAATAATTATGTAAGATGTTTTTCTTGCTGTTCATTTTTCAGATAATACTTAAAGCTTATAAATTAATTAATCTCCTTACAATTTTAGCTAAACTTTTTATTCGTGATTTTAAAGAATAACAAATAAAATTTTTATTGTGTTTTTTTTTTTTTCAAATTAGTTACAGGCAATTAAATGTTAAGTTTTGTTTTTTCATTTTTTAATTCGATTTATTACATTTTCCAACTTAGTAAAATTTCTTTTTTTACTTTATTTGTTTTAATATTAAAAGTAGTGCTTCTTTCACATAAAAAAATATGCGACTGGCTTTCAACTTTTTCTGTAAATCAAACTTTGTGAGGTACATTGTTTATAATAATCGAATTATATTTGTCACAGAAATTTGAATGCACAGTGTATATTTTCGTCGATGTCCATTTACTAATTTCTTAACAGTTCAAAATAGATATATAGTTCCAATTACAAAACTGCTCTATATGAAATTAAAAAAAAATTAAAAGTCTTTTTGCTAAAAAAAATTTCTTAAATGTTAAAAAATTAAAATATTTACACCGTGTCTTGTGTTTTATAAACGATATTTAGTAAAAATTTCTTATTTCTGTAATAATTTCTGTGTCCATTTATTAATTTCTAAACAGTTTAAAATAGATAAATAGTTCCAATTACAAAAATGTTTTACATGAAATTTAAAAAAATAATTTAAAAGTCTTTTTGCTAAAAAAAAAAAAAAATACTTAAAAAATTAAAATATTTACACCGCATCTTGTGTATTATAAAAGATAGTAAAAATTTCTTATTTCTGTAATAAATAAAAAAAACTCTAATAATTTAACAAGTAGAACAAAATATCGCCATTCCTCTAGAAGTTAAATTGACCGATTTATAAAATTTTGAATAATAAGGCTTATATCAATTTTCCGCATCTGAACAAAGATCAGTTGGGCCCTCTTCCAAGGAATCAAACGCAAAATGCTTACAGTATTAGAAGGATAATTTCGACGCGTGCATTTCTGCATTCCATCCCTAGGATGTCACTTTCAAGATGTTGTATGATAAGTTAAAAAAAATTTTAAGATTTAGATTGGATAATCTAATAGCATTTTAAAAAATCGCTCATTTTTTAAGTGATTGTTTTTTTTAATCATATAACATAAATTCTGTTATCTTTTAATTTATATTAATAAAAGTTGTATAGTTTTCTCCTTTATGTTAAATTAAAATACGTTTCAAATTTAGATTGTTATTCTATTTTTTTTGTAAATTTTTATATTGTTATTTCTGTGGATTATTTGTATTCCTATTGAATTAACAAATGACCTCTATTTCACCGGAAAAGGAAAAATATTTGGACTTAAAACATCAATAACTGAATCAGTTTTAACCACAAAAGAATGTGACTTTCTTTGTGTTAATTTTTTGTGTAATTCAACTTTATTACTAAATGCATTTTACTTTTGTGAATGTATAAAATTTTACATACTTAATTACTTATATAATAAATATAAAAATCTTAATTACTTAATATTTTAAAAAACTTTATTGAACGAAATCGATACTACTTTATCATGTTTAATAATTGTGTGTAATTTGAAGTTACGTGTATAACTATCGATTAAAGAATTAAAAATTTGAGTTAGGCGACCCTGTATAATAATTCAAGCAGTTTTATTAATAATATAAACTATAGTTTCATATTTTAACTGGGAGATAAGTTACAAGATATAAAATGATTTAATTAAATGCAATTAATAAACCTTGCATTTCTTCTTTTTATATATATAAATAGTTTTATTTTCTTTTTAGTATATCTTCTCAAACACAACATTGCTAAAAATATTGCGAAAACCAAATGTTTAGCCCTTAAAATTAAAAGTGTAAGATAAGAAAAAGTCATAAGCCAAACACGCAGATAAACACTTGTACATATTGAATAAATATATAAAGTTTTAAACAACAAGCATATACCGGGTGATCCAAAACTCAGAACAAACTTTAAAAATGAATAATTGGAAAACGAATCAAAATACAAAGATACGGTTTGCCCCAAACGGATGTAAAAGAAACTGGGCTTTGTGTGGTAACGAAAAAAATTAGTTCTGTTAGCGACCAACAGATGGCGGTATAGTGATTTATTGCATCAAAATATGACTTACAAATGAAAAAAATGTTGACAACTTACAAATCAGTTTAATTAGAGTTAATTAGTACAACAGTAAGTGTTCAATGTACTGTCCATCATTCAGAAGTACAGCTGTGAGGGGAGGTACTTCACAGTTCACAGCATAGAGTAGCATTTCTTGCGTTATGGCAGACACATTTTGTCGTATGGCATGTTTCAGTGCTGCTAGTAATGCCGGTTGGTCGCGGTACACTTTTGACTTCAATAGTCTCTACAGCTAAAAGTCTCAGGATTTCTGATCGGGAGACTTTGGAGGCCATGCGTGACTAAAGTAGCGACTGATAATGCATCCTTCCCCAAATATTGGGTGTAGCAGGGGTTACACAGGCAGAGCAATATAAGACGGTGTTTTATCTTGCATAAAGATGACTTTTTGGAGTGCATGTCGAGATTGCAATTCAGAAATCCGACAGCGACATCTGTTGGTTACCAATAGAATTATTTTTTTTTCGTAGCCACATAAAACTCGATTTTATTTTCAACCGTTTTGTGCAAACCGTATACTTGTATTTTGATTCGTTTGTGAATTATTTGTTCTTAAATTTCGTTCTGACTTTTCGATCACCCAGTATTTTAAAAATCACAAACTTGCCATATTGATTTATTTCTATTCAGAATGAATAACTCAAAAGATCAATATATCGTGGCATTATTAATTTCAAAGGAAACGCACAGTTTAAGAAAATAAAGATATTTATTGTCTAGAAATTTAACAACAACTATCAATTGACCAGCATTTTAATGGTTAAATAACAATGAAGCTCTAGTTGTTTTATATTATTTTTTTATTACATTTATATTACATATATACAAAGTTTATATTACAATCTTTTACTTGACAGGACTAGTTTTGTATTTAATATAAACGTTTTTACACGGCGCTTACCAAACGTTTGTTTTCAAGTATCCCTTTCTTAGGATTTTCAATTCGGAGTATTACCATTCTTCACAAACTCTTCTCTCCTCCCCACTGAAATAGATAAAGCAAACAGGATTTTATTCTCAATTATTTTCTTATCCCAATCATATAGTAAATCTACAATATTTATTTGCTCTTTCAAAAGTTTTCATGACTATACAAACTTTTTTTTTACTTACTACGTTACTGATATTATTTTCATGTTTTGTGATTTTGCAAAAAATTTTTGAGATTTATGCGATTACTGATATTATTTTCATATGCAGCTATCGCAAGTACACCACATACATCCAGCGCACGCGTACCTTGGGTTTAAAATCTTTGATGTAACGAAAAATTTGAAATCATTGCTAGATTGCTAGTTTTAGTGAAATCATACAATTTATGAAATTATAAATATATATTCTCTAAAATTTTAGATAAAAATAATGCAATTGAATATACATATATATATAGGCTTAGTTGCTCGATGAAATTTGAAATTTAAATATGTATAGTTAAGAATATAAAACACGAAAAATATTTTTATAACATATTTCTCAAAAGTGATTACATATTATAAATTTTAGATGATACATATACCTGGACAAAACATTATCCCTCCAAATTTGTCAATTAATTGTTCGAAATTGATGTTATTCCTAATCGGGTTTATTTATTTGTTTTTTATTTTTATTTTATTTTTTTATATTTACTTTAAACTGTAAAACTATATGCATATCTTTATTCCAGTTTGATATACTGAGTAAATATATCTAGTCTGAAGCTACTTCAAGGAGTGTAATAGAAGGAAGATTGATCTAATGGATTTAACTTTTTCATTGCTGCAAATATGTTAAGAATATGTGTTAAATAACCATGTTCTCAGCAAAGGCTGGAGAAACATGTATGTATCTTTATTATTTAAGTTTAAAATTGAAGAAAAAATAACAAATGAAACTCTTATTTCAAGTTAAACAGTTTCACCAATGTGATATATATCTGCCACTATATGAAAGAACTTAAACAGTGCGTTTTATAATTCTGGTCTATTTCTATAAATGCTCAAGCTCATTAATTTAACAACCATCTAATTATAATAAAAACAAATTGTTAGAAAATGCTGGTAATCATTCCGGGGCGATATATTTATATATTTAAAACATAAAGCTGTGTTTTGAGACATCTGTCCTGAACTTTTGACTGAACAGATTTTGCTAATTATTTTTTTAATGAAAGCTGTCCATTTGTAGGTGCACTCATATCAGATTTTTTTTTAATATTCTCATTTTTTTATTTTAATCTTAATTTTAAATGATTTTCATAATTTTTGTTAATGTTGGCAATTGTATTACTTCATCTCTTGCAGAATACTGAGGAATGTTGAAAAGTATTCTGAAATGTGGCGTTATTTATTTATTTATTTATTTATTTATTTATTGTCATTTGCAAATTATTTTCGGTTTAAAAAATATGCAAGCGTACGTTAAGCACACTGTCTATGCAAGTGTAAAAGAAAAAAAAAAGGGAATCATATTTAATGCCGCATACGAGTGTATTTTCAATTGGTTTTTTTTTATCTTTTCGCTTTATGACTTTATCAGTTTTTCATTGCAATTAAATAGAGAAAAAGTGTTTTTATTTAAATATACTTTTATTAAGCGCTTGATTAAACGTTCGTATATAAAGTGTGTGATGTTACTTCCAAGCTTGTGGTGTTATCCTGGGACGTTATCCTAAGCTTGAAATGCATTTATACTATAGAACTAAGGAGAACTATTTATATGATTGCGTCAATATGTCACAATTTTCAGTGATTTTCCAGTTCTTAGTTCTAAAGTTTATAATCGGTGGCTTTTTTGATCGTTGAACTATTTCGGATTAATATTAATTCAAAAAATATTATCATCATTTATATTTGTAGAAATATTTTGTTACATTTAAAATACAATATTCAACACTACAAACCCATCAATAATAAAATCTTTATTAAAACACACATACAACACAAATAACGCCTGCATTCAAATCATAAAGTACACACAAATAATAAACAGACCTTCAAACAATAAATACAGTTGGTTTTGTTGTATTTATTTTTTGTATGTCTGTTTATTATTTGTGTGTACCTTAATATAATAAAATCTAAATTCTGTTTGTTTGTATGAAGTCTTATGAAATTAAAATGTAGATCAACATTAATAACTGATAACTTGGTGAATTTAAATAGTTATGATAGAATTAGTAATAAATCATCTCTTTATATCATTAGGCATAAAATATGGATGCATTGTCTAGGTTTTTTTAAACTAATATAAGAAAATATTTCCTTCCTGAACAGACGTCTTAAGAAAACTGTAATAAGTTGCTTTGAGATATTTCGCTGTTTTGTATTTCGAAAGAAGAAAATATTTATGTGATATCTCAAGCGCTTGAATATTAAAATAAATATTGCTGTAAAGCCAAAATATAGGCTGAAAACATAATAAAACATCTGCCGTCACGATACGGAAATGAAAAAATATTACTTTGGAAAAATATTATGTATACATAAACAAAAGCATTTAAAATATTTTTACGGTATTAATATATCACAAATAAATGTTAAAAATGAGTAAACAATAGTTGGATTAAGTAATTTTTAAAAAATAAAATCGAATGTCCCAAGTACCTCTTGAAAATGTTTTATTTTTCAAATTAAACAAGGTGTTCTGGTGTAATAACGCCAGGTGGGGTAATAACGCCAAGTGCTAATATTACGCTTAATTGTGAAATAATCTGGAAAATGGCATCAGTGGGCTCTGAGTCATATAAAATACAAATAACTGCTTAAAGTTAATATATTCCATTTCTAGGTCTTATCGCTTTTGGACATAACTAAAATTAATGCTTGATCTAAAATTTGTGAGATAAATTCTATGATGTGAAGACTATATATTTATCAGGAAATATTTTGTTTACTATTTAAATTTGTAATGCATTTCATATACTTTCAAAATGTTATAAAAGATTTTCGATATGTTCGCAAGATAGTTTGTAGTTTAATATCAACAGCGCAATAAGTATATTGGGGTAATAACGCCATTACTTGGCGTTAATTCCCCGGTTGATTCCTTATAGTGCGGAACTGCATACGAAGGGGGATTTATTTTTCAATTTACGTATGAGACAGCATTATTGCCATTGTTGAAATGGTTAGATTAAATGTGGGGGGGGGGGGGTCCGATACCTATAACTGATCTTTTTTTTTAATACTAATGTAAAAACTATTTTAATCTTTTATAAATAAAACGATATCAAAATGTTTTCAATATCCTAATTCATACATTTTTAAAATCAAGTTTATGCTAAATTCCCACTTGATTGTTCAGTTGAATTCTAAATTTTAATTGTGTTCTCTTTTTCAAAATTTTCAAAATTTAACCTTTAACTGATATGATATAAATTGTAACGTAACGAATGTGAAGGGGTCTGTGAGACCGTAAGATCCAAAGGCGAAAAAAAGGCATGATTAATACATAGGTTGATATTTTGTATCGACTTTTGTATCGATGTTTGATGACGATTGTAATTAACATTCATCTATTGAAAAGTGTCTGATAATAGTACTACAGTTATAAATGAAACACAATTTCGGTAGTGTTTTTAGCTAAACTGAAAATTACAAGTTAAACTTTTGTTGCTAATATAGAGATTATGAAATATAAACACTTGAATCATGTGTAAAATTTAATAAGGGATCTCACAGAGATATTGATAATAGGGAAATCTTATTTACTTACATATTTAAACAAATTTATTAAAGAATGTTTAAAATAACGCCGACATTTTAACTTTAAGTTTGAGCTAATCCACATTAGTGTGGGGTTTACGGGTTAAAAAGTATTTAAAAGACTTCTATAAGAGTGTTAACAAATATATTTATTACACGTAACTCTAGTTATTATAAAATTTCACATAATAAAAATTTTACAGATAAAAATATTAGATTACGATTACAAATAAGGTTAAAACCGTGCAATGTTTTCTATAATTATATTTAAGTGAGACTTTTTAAATAAACAGAAGCGCAGGGCGTTATATACTGTAGATGCTCCCCCTAATCACTTTTTCTTTCACTTTCACAAAAAAGGAATATCTTCTATCGCATAGAATGTATATATGGGAACATAAATACTGATTTAGGTAAATGAAGTTAAAAACATGCAATGTTTTCAATAATTTTATTTAAGCGGTCATTTTTACAAAAAGAAGCTCAGGGTCTGATATTCTTTTGCCTCCCCCCCCCCTTCTTTTTCTTGATTTTTGACAATAAATTAAAAAATGTTCTATCGCTTAGAAAATTTTTTGTCAACAATTTGTTAATTTCCAGAGCTGTAGAGTTTGTATTTTTAGAAATGGGTAATCTACATGGGATTATTCCATCTTATTTTTTAGATCTGTTTGCATGGCGTTATTACTCGCATAGGTGGGTAATAACGCCAAATAGCATTGGTCAAGAAATCACGCCATTACATTTTATGAATGCATATCTGTTAAATTATTTTTTTGTACAGATAGACAATGAGATGCAGTATCAAATCATACATTTGTTTAAAAAATACAATCTAAAATTAAGCCGTGAAAATTGGTAGAACCTTAATGTGGCGTTATTACCCCCCAGGATAGCTTATTTATTCGGTTTTTTTATATGAAGTCTTAGGAAAAATAAATGCGGAACAATATTCCGCCATTTTTTACAAGGGTGATATATTAGTATCTGATAAATAGTTTCTATTATTCATGACATAAACATCCCTTAACCCTCTCCCTCCCCCCCCCAAGAAAAAAAAATCTAATAAATGATCAGTTGGCAACAATTAAACTAGTTACAATAGAATTAGCAATAATTAGCTGTTTTCATGATTAGAAATACGGATCTTTTGTCTCGATTTTTTAAACGAATGTGAGGAAATATTCTAAACAGACGTCTTAAGAAAACTTCAATAACTTGCTTTGAAGAACTTTTTTGCCTTGTATTTGTAAAGTAAAAAATATATATATATGACATCTTGAGCACTTAAATATTAAAAAATATATTGTTGTAAAGCAAAATATAGGCTGAAAACATAATAAAATACTTGTCGTCACACTACGTAACTGAAAAATATTATTTTTGAAAACAAAATATATGTATAGATAAACAGAAGCATTTAAAATGTTTCTTACAGTAGTAATATAGAATAAAAAACCACTAAAATGAGTAAAAAATTATAAGTTAAGTAATTTTAAAATAAAATTGAATGTCCTAAGCACCTCTTAAAAATGAATTATTTATAATTTTAAAATGTATCTATATTTAGTTAAAAAAAAGTATTTAGCTTAAATAAATGAAAAGATCATACCTTTAAAAATTATACTTATATTATTGGATCTCGTGGCACAGTTTTTTATCTGCATATAAATAAATATTAATGTCTATTTCGGTTTTGTATTTACGAAGTATCCCAAATTAGACTAATTTTTTTAAACTTTATCAACATATAAAAAGGCAATTGAAACTCTTGTGTTCCAATCTGTGCGGGAATTTCACGCTGTTTGTATTTTTGCATTTCCCGCGTTATCTTTATAGATGTATTAGAAATTACCTTTGTTTTCCTACAATTTTCTAACATAATCTTTCTTGTAAGTGGTCCGCGAGGATGGCTGAGGTTGATTACGTTAAGGATCACGTACTTTAAAAATGCGAACGATTTTACGGAATTACACTGTTAAAACTAATGGTGACACATTGAACCTTTTAGGGGTGAAAGGTTGTCTCACTGGTGACACCCTTAAAGGAGTCAGAACGACACCTTTAATTAGGGTGAAAAGATGGCACCCTTAATCCAGAGTGTCCAATAATAAAAAAATTAAAAAATATACAAACTTTTGGCCGTCGAAGGATTCGAACTCACGACGTCTGATTACAAGCTCAGCGTTCTAACCGCTCGGCCATCGAGCTCACCTTCAACCACTCATACCCATAGATTTTACTTGCCGTCACAGAAAACAGAAAGACACACGTCACAGCGCATGCGCATGGTTCCAGTCACCCGATGAGGTGTCACATTGCTGAAAATACGAAGTGTATGGCACCTTATTAATCTCCAATCACCCAGTAAGAGACCTGTCGGCACTGCAACCACATATCCAAGCCCCTATGGCACCCTAGGTCTAAAATTAGTCTAATTTGGGATAATTCCAAATGCCTTGGGTTCCAATGGACCCTAGGGCCTTTTGATCTCCGGGTCCCAAATGGTACCGGTTTGTCACCTTCACTTTTAACAGTGTATTACTGGTAATCTGGACGCCTGTACAAATTACTGTTATTTAACGGAAACATTTTCATAAATTCCTGAAAAAACAGAATATTCTGTATATAACTGAATTTTCTGGAAGTTAAGGAATTTTTTTTTTCCATTAAAAAACAGTAAATTCTATTGACGTCCAGATTACCAGTAATACTTCGGTAAAATCGTCCGTTTTTTTTAGAATGCGTAAATTTTCGGCTTTTTATTTTGTATTACACTCTTACCATTGATTTAGTCATTAGCTTATCATTAATAGTTTTCCTGATTCTTTTGTGGAGTATTTTACCTTTTTAAAAACCCGATTTATCATGGATACTGATCAGAGACGGGAGAAATTGTTTCATTGTTATGCTAAACTGATCCCCATGCTTTACTTTAACAAGTTGGAAATTGCACAAACGTGGCAAATAAAGTACATTTATTTCATGAACACTTTCATAAACATTCAAATTTTGTTGCAATAAGTGTTAGACTTGTTCTAAATGTGTAAGAACATGAAAATGCACTTGAAACTATTTTTTTCCGTTTGGTTAAAATATAACGGGATTCATTTAACTCTGTTTGATATATTTTGTGAGTCCCTGCAAATATTATGCTCCTTTAATTGTACACGAAGTAGCTAGTAATAAACTTCTGACACATATATTAATTTCATTTTGTGTGAAATAATTTAAAATAATTACATTCTAAATAATACATTCTAAATAATATTTTTTCTATATCATTATGTAATGAAATTTTTTGTGAGACCCTGTAAATGAATAACAATCACTCTTTGCACTACATATTCTTCATATAGTATATTTTAGTACATAAATTAATATCAATTTCATTATCTTCGAATGGGTGTAACATCATTAAAATGCGCTTTTTTTATTGGCAATAATGTATCAAAATACATTTGACTGCCTTTGTAATTGAACTATACATCCGATTTTCATAAAAATTTAAATGACTCAACAATATTCTGTAATGTTATATATTTAAAATTCGAAACTATTTGATTGGCTAGATTTTACGCTGTTATGTATGCGGACAGATGGACGTGTAGCGGCACCATCTTGCACGGCCGGCAAAATAAGTTTATCGCAGGAAGCGACCGAGGTAACCTTTCGTCGACACTTAAAATGTCACTTTCTGGCAGTGGATTCTCCATTTCAAACCTTGCCTGGGCACATCACTTGCATTGGTGACCTTGTACAATCGAACACGCAGTTCACCATCTTCGTTCTAGACCAACAGATGGCAGCATTGAAAACACTCCCAGCAAGCAAAAGACTGTGTAACGCACACGTCATACGACAAAAGCCTGTGAAACGCGCACAATACACGACCGAAGCCTGTGAAACGCTCACAGCACGCAACGCTTATGACAACTCTCGTAGTACAATGCCTGCCACGACGCGCATCATCGAAGAGCCACACATGTGCTCGGCGGCAGCGCGACAAGTACAGCATCACTCTGGCAACCAAGGAGTTTCTCACAAGAAACGATCGAGCTTGACTTTTGCTCGGCATTTAAGATCTCACTCTCTGAGCGTGGGCTCTTGGTTAAATCCTTGGCTTTGCACATCGCCTGCAGACGGATCAGATGACGACTGTCATATAGAATCACATATTGTTTTCGTAAGTTATACATATTTCCTAAATTTCAGTTGAAACTAATCTTTAATTACTTATCCAATTTTATCTTAACTTTATATTTCGTTCCCTCAATAATTTTCATGCAAAAGAAACGAACGAAAACATATTTAACATTTGCCTTTATTACTGAGGCGTCTCTCGGATAAGGATAATTCATTCAGATTATTATTCACCTTCACTAAAAAAAAGAATAAAGATCGACTTTTCTTGCGGTCAGTAAAAATCTCTCTTTTCTCTGCTTAATTTTTGAGTTTAACTTCCTCGTTACATAATAAACTTTTCATGTACATGTTTTGTGTTTTACAGTATGTTCTCAAAGCATTGCTCCCAACGTACGATTTGGCAGTTGAATTACTTTTGCCTTATTTTTTAGGACTGCTACTTCTGGTTACCCTGCCATTAAATTTAAAATCCTTTCAATTGTTCAATAACAGAAAATTTCGCGTATATGATATCATTGATTTTTCATGTGCTCTTTGTCGCAAATTTTAAGGTTCCAATGTGTGAATTGCAACATGATTAATGCAATTGCCTCGCCCTCGCTCAAGATGTCAGTTACGTTGAAATTCTCTTAAAATGCTTTCAAAACAGAATCCCTATTCACTTCTGCATAAAATGTTATTTCTACTCCAAATGAAATGATTTTCAAAGCATTTATTCTTATAATTGATCACAACCTACAACTTTATAGCGAATGCATTTTAAAATAAACCTGGTAAACATATTTTAAAATACAGAATATTATCATAACCACTATAAGTGTTACGTATTTATGTAAATACGTACACTCCTAAAAAGCGTCAGCCGGAATTTTGTTAGCATCATTTATGTTTCTTAGTTCAAACTATAACTGATATAAAGTGGTGCATTATCTCACTATTTCAATGCACAGTTTTATTAATATATATAAATTAAATATAAATAATTTTGGAGATTTTCATTGATATGGAATACGCGTGGGGCATTTTGAAATGTTCTCATCAAATCTAAAATATTACAAAATGTTCCCAATTCTTTCTCCCTCTCTCTCTCTTTTTAAATTTTTTTGTGATAAATATATGCTATGATCCACATAATGTAGCCTTTAATAATATTTAAGGTGCAATTTTAAAAATGCAAAAAAAAGTCATTTTAAAGGTCCCTTGTCACCTTTTGCATCAAACGTTTATACATTTAAATTTATTGCACCCGTTTTCATAAGAATTACGCAACTATATTTCACCCTGTAAATTAACTAAATATTTTCTACGAAACCAGGATTTTTGAATCTTTTTATGTAACTATAACAGCAAAAATTCCTCTAACCGATTTTTGCTGCTACCTTTAAATAACGTATTCTAAAAATTCCAGTTTCCCAGAAAAAAGTGTAGTAATTTTACAGATTTATTTTTATATGTGCACGCTTATTTCTTTGACACTTATTCTTATACAGACTTATTTCTATTTTAAATGCAAATTTTCAGTATTTTGAAAGATTTTTTAAAAATATTTTAGAAAAAGTTTTTATTTTGAATTGTTGCCAATTTTTAAAAATAGCGCAAAGAGTAATTTTTCTTTCAAAAAAAAAAATCAAGTGGCTGTCATAAAAAAAACTTTGCAAATTAGAATTAAATGATCCAAAACAGTCCAAGTTATCATGGAACTCTGAAACTACACTGTAAAAAAACTGTACTCCTACAGATATAAACTTGTAGAAATCTTTATGGTTACTAACATTTTATCTGAACACTGTACAAGAAAAAATGTAAATCTCACAAAATTAACTTTTGTAAAGTTAAAGAAAACTGTAGCTTTAAAAACGAGTCTACTAAAATTTCTGTTATCTTACTGAAATTTTATCTGTAACATGGGTTGCAGTTACATAAAAAATACTTGGAATCCCAGTTTCGTAAAAAAATCTTAGTAGTCTTACAGATTTTTTTATTTTCAATCGAAATCTTTATCTGTTACATGGATTTTTGCTGTTGCTATTATATAAAAGGTTCTAAGAATCCCAGTTTCCTGGAAAACGTTTAGAAACTATAAATATTATTTTTTACAGTGGGAGAATATATTATTGCCTAAGAAATAAAAGGTGCATGGAAAAGGAAGATGGTGAAGCTGAAAAGATAATTGTTGAACAAGGGTGACTTTACTAATAAAAGCTCAAAATGCTTCATCAAATTAATATATTTTAAGAAGCAATTGAATTATATTATTTACTTCTATTGAATACTTATTTGTGATATCGACATTTGGAATTGTGTAACTTTTTACAAGTCATATAAAATGGTTATTCATTCTAGAAGTAGATATATAGCCTTAATAAATACACACATATTACTTCCACATTAATAGCTCTACTAACTTAATGACATTCCGTTAACGAATTTAAAAATATGTTTTAGATAATCATGCTGAAACGAAATTTATCTTAAATGGTATAAGTATACAAAAAAAATTACTTGAAGGGAAAACCTATCTATATGCATACTTGATTAAATAACACAAAACAAAACAAACTTATATAAATAATTAATGAAAATATTATATAAATGGGATTAATCTAACGTAATAAAGGTTTTTCCCTTTCCAAAAAACTTTTTTTATTAATGTCGAAAGCTTAAACAGCGATAACACAAAACAAAACAAACTTATATAAATAATTAATGAAAATATTATATAAATGGGATTAATCTAACGTAATAAAGGTTTTTTTCTTTTCCAAAAAAACTTTTTTTATTAATACCGAAAGCTTAAACAGCGATAACATTTATTGTTATATCCACTTTTTTTATTGCGGCATTTATATAAATACTCAAAATAAAAATTAATATGAAAAACTTCAAGCTCATATTTTGTTTGGAGATTACTTTCTAATCCTTAAAACAATAATTTTGGATATCAAAATTAAACTAGGCTATTTTTTATTTATTATTTAATCATTTAAGCATACATAATACATTGATTATATTTTAAATAATTTTCCTCAAATATTTTACAGTAAATATAACAAAAATCTTTAAATAAGTTCATTGAACTTTCTTTTTTTAATAAAATGAAGATAAAACGTAAAATCGCCAATGCGGTGATATTCTTGCTAAACGGTCATTCCATGTAAAATTGGGAAAATGTAGTTGCCACATGGTAGCCAAATTTAATAATATTTTATACGCAGATTCAATTTATGTTCAAATAGAGCTCTGTAAACTAATTTGACAAAAAAAATATTTTAGCAGTTTTGGACATTTAAAAAAGCATGTGTGCGTAGCATGTTTGCAATCGTCCAAAGTTGCAAGTTTGAAGACTTGTAATTTGAAAAAATATTTAACAGAAATAAATTTTGCTAATAATATTATAAACTCTTAAAAAAATATTTTCTTATTTATTTCATAATAATAATTTGGTAATGGCATGATGAATTTTTAATGATTTGTAGAATTTGAAAAATTTTAAATTTTGAGAAAATTAGCAACGTTATAAAAATTAAATGAATTAAAAAACAAGTGTGAAATTGATGCCTGATATAGTATCACACATAAAGATCGATTTCCCGAAGTTCGAGAGATATCATTTATTTCCTTCATCTTCGAAAAAACTTACAAACTTAAAAAAAAAAGTCATAATTTTTCCTCTTATCTATGCACAAAAAATAAATAAAGGGATGGTCCGACATTAATAATAGACATAATACAACATAGCAGACATAAAGATTAATAAGTCAATATTATGCTAAAAAAATTCAATATTGCCTTTTGATAACTAACATAAAACTGGTTTTCGTTTGGTTTATTTTTTGTCGTCCGATTATCTGCGCTAGGGATAGAGGACCAGAGGGTGAGTGCCCTTCGTGGGGGACTTTCTAAGGGAACCTAGCCCGTATTTACGCAAGGTTCAAAGAAAACCACGAAAACTCCGAACGGTTAGGTCGACAGCCGCGATTGGGTTCGAACCCAGCACCTGCCGTCTACCAGTTGAGAGGTCTGTACCTCTCGGCCACTGGTAACATAAAACTGGATTCAAAAGGGTAATTTTGTTACATTTCATGAACAATTTCTCTTTGAATTTGCGCGCTTTTCTTAAAATATTGCACGATTTCAAGGGAAAATAGTTCCGCTATCTACAAGAATTTTAAATTACTAGATAATTATATGTTAAATTCTAATCATTTTTAATTTTATCGCATATTTTCATTTCTCTTGTATAGTAAATTTTCGTAACTACTAACTGCGGCAATATGCTATAGCGCTAACTGAACTGTAGGTTTCACTGCATCATAACCATTAATTAAATTAATACCGTTCCAGAAATATAAACACTTTTAAGGAAATTATGTTAGGGCTAATACTCTCGAAGTTTATATATTTATACTTAATAAAATAAATTGAATCTTGTTTCAAATTTTTTTAGCATTAAAAAATAGAGAGAAAACAACGTTACAATTTTGCCGTTTTTCTTGGCGGTCAGGTGGGCAAGAAAGGTCTTTTTTACAGAATAGCGCAACCGCAAAAGAATTCAGATTAACCTGTCTATATTTCCTAGAAACATCGAATATCTTGGATTTATCTTTAAGTAGAGCAATTGAATTATGCAAAATTTTAAAATACTACAGACTTTCACCTGAACCTAATATTTATATTATAAAGGCCAAATATATCTGTGCGTAACGCATATGTCATTTTTCGAATAGCAACACTCTGAAATTTGAAATGAAATTTCGATTTTGCATTTTTTGCTATTATAAATTTTTAAACATTTAAATATAGCAGAGTTTCAATTTTTACACCATCGTATAGGAAAAAAATGCACTGTTAAATGCAATTTGTTTGAAAACTGTATCTTAATTTGTTTTAAAAATATAAATTTTTTGTAGTTTTTAACCCCATTTTTTGCAATCATGGCAACAGAAGTACGCCATTTATATTTAAAGCAAAGGGAAAAAAAGAAAAATTCCTTTGATTACCGTATCTTTGAATTAAAATTATTTTAAAATACATTAATTACATCAAATTAAAATAAATTAAAAAAAGAGGTGATACGGAATGAAAGCAGCATATGTAAATTTTGACGTGATGAAAATAATATCGGGTTTAGATTCCTTGGAGAAGAAAGTCTATGATTGTGTCAAATTGGAATAAATTTTGCTGTTTTTCCCTTAAGGAATATCAAAATAATTTCTACAGCTGGGTTTTACAGAAACAGTATTTTTTTAACTTTAGATTGAATATTATTTGTTTAAGAGTTAGAGTTGCCAAAGTAAGGAGCATTTTCCATTGTAACTAATATCGTAGATTTATTAGATATCAATGAAACAGTTCCTAATTAAACATTTTCTTTCGTCGAAATTCGACGGGTTCTACCTTGTATATTTAAAATCAGTGATATCTGTAAATGGTTTCGTGTTTGGTAATTAATTGTATTTACATATGGGTTCAATAAACCCAATCGGTAATTCTTGTTTAGTGGTTGTAATTCGCATTTATCTGTGAGTTTAATGTATTTTTAAATTTATTTATTTATTTATTTTTCATGTAATGAAAAATCACACTAAACGTTATTTAGAAAACACAAAACATTGTTTAGTGGATTCAAATATTATGTACAAGATGAAAAAGTATTCTGATTCGGAAGCGAAAATAAATTATTTTAAATGCTTTGAATTTAAGATAATCTAACATAAACTGGACATAGACTTTACAATTTTTTATTCATATATATATATATTTGTATGAAATTATACGGAAAATATAATGTATGGAATTTTATTGTAAAAACAATCTATTTCTGTTGCATATCACTTTAATATGTAAACAAATGAAATCTTTTAGCTATGTTTCACATAAATAATTTTGTAAATAACTCGTTTCTAAGACCTGGCAATACAAAAATCAAAATCAATGTTTTATGTAAATAATTTTCTCAATCATTGTTTCAAGTTTCCTGTTATCTTGGCTAAAATTTTTAATACAGAAATATAAATTACAACGAATAAAAACTATTTCTCGGAAAGCTAACTTTTACTGCTTTCACTAATTCAAATGAATCGTATCTTAGAAAGTAACAGTAATATAAATTTTCTCAATAATTGTATTCGTAAATACCATGATCATTTATGCAGTGTTGTTAATTTAATGAAATTTCTTCTTCCGTAATTTATCAGTAGTTATATCCACTTTATTTAATGACAAATAAAATAATACGAAAAATGATATGAATAATGCTTGAGCAACCTGGCTTAGTAGTAAATAAATAATACTAATAGTGTTATTTTATTTTTAGATAGAATTGTTAAATAAAACTTCGCTAAATTGGCAACGACCATTAACGATAAATGGGAGCTCATTTATTAAAATAACTAAATATTAATAGTTTGAGTAAAAAAATGAATTTTTTAAAGAATGCTTTTTACACAAGCTTCTAAAATTTTTCCCAAAAGAAATTTTCACAACTAGTTCAAAAATACTAGCTAGCTAAATCACCAAATATACTTCTAACAAACAATTTTATTTTTTGACTTCTTTTTGGAGAAAATAAGTTAACTTTAATAAGTTTTATTTCAAAGGATAAGCACGTGTTGAGTTCGTGACGGAAATTTTAAAGGGAAATTAGCAGGAAACATTTTCAATTCCTTTGTGAGACATAAAAGAAGAATAACTATACCAAAAAGACAGTTTTCTTTTATAGAAATCGCGAATATTTTTATTATTATTTCTAATGAATTGCGCTTACTCATCATAAATAAAAATTTCGTTATACATCGAATTTAATGTACTGATGTGAAATATAAGCATTTTTAACTTCTTGAATAACAACATTTTATTAAAACCAAAAGTGATTTTTCCCCACCAATTGTACATCACATATATGCAATGATCCAATAAATAAAACAATTAAGTAAAAAAATCTATCCTTACAATGTAAATATAAACACACATTATGCTGTATTATAACGCATTATAGTTAACGCATTATAGTGCTGTATTATAACGCACAATAGCTTTTTTGCAATAAATATTTCTATGTATTTACATGTCAGTACCAGTATATAGAATTGTGAATTGGCAATTCCCGTTTATTGTTTTCTTTTTCTAAATGAAGATTTTAAATATTATAAGTAAATTAAGGCTCAGAAAAAATATTCTATACAAATACTAATTTTCGTAAAAAAATTAATTCACCCATTCATGTAGTTCTAACACCTGTAGTTATGGTTCGAAATTAAACATGTCGGAAAATGAAATTAATGCATTATGCAATAAAATAAAAATAGATTAGTAAAACTAACGAACGATTTTATTTTATAAATTATTTTTGAAAAATAAAAATAAATTAACTCTAATAAGCTTTATTTCAAAAGATAAGCATTTGTTTAATTCGTGACGAAAATTTTAAAGGAAATTTAGCAGGAAACATTTCCAATTCCTTCGAGAGGCATAAAAAATGAACAACTGTTCAAAAAACACAATTTCATATTATAGAAATCAAGAACATTTTTCGTATTATTTCTAATGAATTTTGCATTGCTCATGATAAATAACAATTTTCTTTTACATTGAGTTTAACATATTGATAAGAAATATAAGCATTTTCTTAACTTCTTAAAAAATGGGAATTTACTTAATCCATGAGTGTTTATTCACTGTCTGTTGTACATCAAGCAAAAGCATTGACCTAATATAATTAAGTAAAAAATCAATCGCTACAATATATACATACACACACACACACACACACACATATATATATATATATATATATAATATTTTTAATAATTTTAATTGTATATTATTAATTATATCTTTATGGTTTTTGATATAACTTTCTCTGTTAACTGTCAACTATAACTGTTGGCAAGGTGAGATTGGAAATTTGAATTTATATTTGTCTTACTCTCACATGGTGGTGATTTATCGTATAGGTTTATCTTTTTGATAATTCAATTATTGTTTTATTATTTGTCTAGTATTTTTCATTGGACTACATTTTGCACTTGCGATTAATCGGACAATTTAGAAATCATTTTTAGGTCTATCCTGATTTCTAATCAGAAATCAATCACAATTAATGTGTCTATTTAGCTTTTCCCTTGAAATCGAGCTAAATACTACATTTTCAATTTTGCTCCAATTTTTGTTAACTCTTCTGTTTGATATATTTTGTTATTTAATAAGTTGTTCCACATTTTAAAGTTGAAATGTAGTATTGTCAAATGGTTCTATATATATATATATATATATATATATATATATATATATATATATGTGTGTGTGTGTGTGTGTGTGTGTGTGTGTGTGTGTGTGTGTGTATAATTACACGTTATATTGTAATACTCTTTTGCTTTAAGTAATTCTTTGTATTTAAATATGTTTCCAGTATACAGAATTGGCATTTCCCGTTCGGTGGTGTGTTTTTTTTCTTCGCTAAATGAACCGTTAAATATTGTAAGTAAATTAAGGCCCAGAAAATAAAATATATATATATATATACAAACATTGATTTTAGTATTAAAAAAAGAGTTTGTTAAATTATGTAGTTTTAATTTCTGTAGTATAATTTGAAATTAAACATGTCCAAAAATAAAACTTTCAAGTAATGCATTCTGCATTAAAATAAAAATATGATTAGCAAAACTCTATGTTTAAAAGGGTCCGCGACACATTAAATAAATAAATATATATTTATTAAATTAAAAAATTCAATTTTTTATGATAGTTAATCATATAATTTTCAACAAATTTTAAAAGTGTTAATGCATGTGGTTTGCCTGGCCGACTGGCCTTCTGGCCGTGCTCTAACTCTCGTAAACATCCTTGGATTGCCTTGAAATTTTTAGATGTTATTGTCGTTCACCGTAGCAGGAACCCTATAAAAATGGAACTTATACCATGATTTGTTTATTTACAGGGAAAGTAAAAATTCCCTCGTTACATTACCCACTATGGAGAAAAATCGCTGCAAATCAATTTAAAAGGTGTTAAACTCTGCCGATAATATTCAAATTTATATGTATTTGTGAAATACACTAAAATATGCATTCTGTAAAATATGCAGTGAAAATAACAGTTATTATTCATTTATAGAGCCACATAAAAGAAATACATTACACAATAATAAAGGAGTGATGTTTTGCGACATATTTTAATTATTTCAAACGATTTCATGTACAATAAAAGTGATATACGCCTCTGGGACTTATTATTTCACTCATATTATGAAGTACATAGCATTTACAGGGAGACACAGAATATATTCTATCAGAAGTAGCGTATATTATCGATGATAGCTGATGGATATATAAAATGCATTTTTAATTATGATATGCGGTTTTAAGTTTCACTAAATGTATGCATATTATATGGAGTACATAAATGGTGTATTTGATAGTTAAAGTTACTCAAAAGAGTTCAAAATGTTACTGAATATGAGTGTAATTTACTTAAGGATGGTTTTTAACGGTTTAGGTTTAAGGATGGTTTTTGATGGTTTGGCCCGGAATTTGTTCACCCACATGGAAAATTTACGTCACTTATAATTAATTTACCGATTGAAAAATCATGTCGTAAATTAATCTAATATGATTTCGTATGCAGCGTTTTGTGCAGTTTCCATATATTGACCTTCGGTTTATTCTGTTAGATGTTCTGTTCGGTTTATTCTGGCCTAATACTGTGGAGTGATCCACAGTATTAGGCCAGATTATAAGATCATTGAGGTTATTTGGGTGAAATCTTCCAATGTTCGTGTCCGGGAATGCTCAGTTGGAAGAGCATTGGCGGTTTCAGCTAGTACATCCCTGGTTCGAATCCTGGCCCGGAATTTTTTCACTCACATGGAAAAATTACGTCTCTTATAATTAATTTACCGATTGAAAAATCGTGTCATAAATTAATCCAGTAAAACTACAGGGCTGTTCAAAAGTATTGGAATACATATTTGGACTGGATGCACTGGACATAATGAACAGTAATGTCTTATTTCTCTAAATAAAGATGTCCCTGAGGGGATTTTGTGCCATTAAACCCTATACAACCAACCAACTCTAAATAAAGAATTTTGTTAACGATTTCTTGAAGTGTTGGAGAGCTTTCATAATCAATGCTTAATGCATAATTTTTCTTACTTGTTTAATCTTGCCAAGTCAATTTGTGGCACTCGGAATCAGTGATTTGTTATTTTCGCTGCAGTTTTACATTAATTATGACATGCTGTTAAATAAGATGGTTATAAATATAGGATTGAAAGTGAGCACGGACAATATTGGGCGCAGACCAGCCCCAGCGAGAAACACAGGAGCATTTTTCTTAGCTTCTGAGGTTGAAACCGTGCCACGTGATTTGTGAGATCTGAAATCTAATATTTTCTGAGTAAAACTGTCAGAGTGAATTTTGTGGCGAGACCATGACTTGAAAATTGTTAGAATGCTCTTGGAACAACTCCATGATGATTCGACCTTATTATGGCACGTTAAATTATCCTGTTGGTAATTGCAATATCCTGTTGGTGAAACATTGTTGTCATAAATAGATTCACCTGGTCTGCAACGATGTTGAGGTAGCGGATAGATAGCAGGAATTGTTCTATGAAAATTATGAGTCCTAATCTTCATCATAAAAACATCGCCCACTTGATATAGGTGCCACAGCCTTGATTCTGACCTACTCTGTATTCGGGAGCCAGGTACGTTGTAGGAAATCAAAATACTTGCACGAACCCGTCGATGTTATGGACCAGATACCGTGTTTCTTCACACCATGCAACTGTTTTCCAGTCTTCTAAGTCTTCCAATTCCGATTTTCATTGACCATTTTCAGGCGCTGTGGTGATGGCGTGTTGCAGCATAAGAGTACTTTTACTCCGCCAACAGCATAGAACTATATGCAACAGTGCATGTATCACTGTATGTTGAGGAACTCTGTCTGAGTGCGAAAAGAGTTTTATAATAACGTTATAAATCATTGTGTCAAAGACGGGACATGGTGTCTTTATGGTACTTAGGTGACATACACAGAGTTGAATTTGAAAGTCTTGTAAGTGGGTTTACACCATGGGAAATTTTCTAGAAGCTGTCGCTCTGCTCACTTCCATTTTCTTATAACTTATACGTCTAAGTTTTGCTTAAATATACTATTCGTTTACATATACGTCTAAGAGGACACGTGAAAAATTCCAGAGTAAGAAGTAGTATGCTTGAAGCACCAAGGTTCTTTTTGTAAAATTCATCGTTTGATGGTCATGAGAAAAAGATCAAATCACCAAGTTTGACATATAATTATACCTGATACTATAAATGATTACTTTTTAAAAATTCCAATCGTTTTGTGTTAAAAATATAATTTCAGTATTATAAATCAGAAATCAATAACTTCGCAAATACTTGGCTTCACACTAGACCACACGACCTGTATCAATGAATTTTATCCCTAATTTAGCATGCTGTAACTTCTGAAAAACATATTTACAAAGGTTTTTTTTTTTTTTTTTTACTTTACCTAATAATTTTCTACAAGTATTTCATACAGCCGGTTAGGTTGTTCTCGCCTACTTAAATAGTTCTACTTGTATAAATTTTCTATCTGTGAAAATGTGTGTAAAAAGTAATTTATTTAACTCAATTTTCAGAAGTATTTATCTCAAAAATAGCACTTTTTTTTAATTCAGTTTGTACCACTAAAAAAGTACATACTCATTCATAAGACAATTTTTGCTTCATTTAGTCTGAAGTCTTCGGTACAAGGGAAATATAGCAAGGTTCGAAACATGGGATTTGTATGAGAATCACTACAAAATTCGCCATAGAATTTTTTTTTTAAATTGTAGATGAAATTTTTTCGATGATTGAGAACACTGCAGAAGTGAGATAATAACAGAAGTGCTTATATTATAAATGGTTCAATTCTAAAAATAAATAAATATATATTATTTTATGAAGTTATTCCATATCTATTTAATACAATATTTAAAAAGAGAAATCCTTATTAAATTTAGTGACAGCATAAATTCGAGCATTTACAGTAAAATTTAATTATCAATTTAGAAGTATCATCTAAACAAAATCTGAAACATAAATTATTATAATAAATTTATGTATTTGCGATACATACAAAACATCACAGCATATTTATCTTTTATCCGTTGATTTACATAGTTAATCTTTATAACATTTTAACCTTATTATGTATAGATCAGCATTACAACGGAAAGTACTAAATTGTAAACACAAAACTACTTTACTAAGTAAACGCAGATTGCATTTTCAAACTTGTTGTATTGCTAATTACTATTTAATTAATGCAAATTACGTCATACGCAATTTCTTAACTCCAAAATCTCCTCATATTATAAATCCACGGAAATGCAAATGAATTAGTGTACTTAGTATGTTGTAATTTGGTTGATTTAGTTTAGATTCTGAATGTATGCATTGCTTTGTAGCATATAATTAGCTAAAGTGAAAACATTAAAACAAATCAATATTTTCGCGAACAAAGAACTTAGAGAAGCATAGATTCAGTGAGCATGACTATCGAAAATTCGTTCTAAAACTTTCAAGTTGAAAGTATTTTATCGTAAATGGAACCTCGTAGTTAATAGAAAAATAATTATTACGCATTCAATAATTAAACATTTTATTTTATTTAAAATCTTTGGATATTTTGAAAGATGAAATTAAAATAAAAATTAAAAATTTATGTAACTGTTTTAAAAATTTTTGCTTTTTAATTTATTGCGCTTATTTAACAATTTTTAAGATTCATAAAGATGCAATAGTTAAATTGATACTGTGATGAAGTAATTGACCGATAATGTAATGATAAGCGATCTAATTATTTTTTTTACACTTAATTATAGTTAAATGAATATAATGAAACATATTATATGTTCATCATTATCTGTTTTGATATTTTTTCTCAAAGTTTTCCATTTATCATGTAAGTAATTTAGTATTACAATAAACAGATCCAAAGACGTTAAATATATGATTAGAGTAATACATTGTCAAATAATTTTGCAGCATTAAATGTGTATTGCGAAACTGGAGAAATGTTTCAAAAGTATGTGTAACGATAACTACAGCTACACAAGCATAACGATGTAATTATCTGACGCATAAAGAATTCATTGTATATACTGTATTTGTCTGTTTTTTCTGATGGCGATAAACATTCTAAAACACTAGTTTATTGCATAAATTTATTTTCCAAATCTTTTTATTATGAGAATTTCTAAAATTAAAAATATACAAAAAAATCCCTAATTAAGTAACATAAATTAAATGTTTCAAGCTCATTAATTTTTACATTTTTGCCGGATGTTCAAGTTAAACCTTTCTTAGCATGATATTCATTATTTATGTAGATAGTTTTAAGTCACACTATAAATATGGAACTCTATAATTACTCCTTATCAATAGTTGGCGTAAACTGTTGTCAAAACTCTTACTAGGCGTGACTTATAATAATTCCGAAATTTAACAATAGCAAAAAAATAATTATCACAAATTTCATTCAATATTCATTATTTATATTATTAATTTACTTAAGAGAATTAAGAAAAAAATGAATCAAAACTTCACTTAACATATTATTCACCTTATATTAAACATTCAAGAAATTAAAACAATACTTCTAAGTTTTCTTCAATCTTTTACATTACCTGTAAATGAATGGAACGGTTATTAATTACAAAAAATTTTGAAATAATATCTTATTTGAATAATACCTTATTATCTAACTGCGGCTTTGAAAAAAAAAATATACATATTAGATAATTTCCGAAGAACAATATTCTTCTGAAATCTAGATGAAAATACAAGGCAACACAAATAAGTAATTTATATTAATAAGAGAAACATATTCGTTTGTGTGCCTGTTTTTTGTGACAAATACAAAAATTTATCTCTTAAAATTCTGAAAATCTGGATGAGGATTAACTAAAGCATTTCATTTTAATATGTCGATGTATTAATTAAAAGAATTCATGAATTGCCAATGAAAGAGCTTCAAGTTCCACTCAAAACGAAGGTCTTCATACTGGGCATATTCAGAATTTTTTGAAAAAATACATATTAAACTACTAATATATGTATAAAAGGGTCAGTCAAAATTGACGGCAGAATTACAGTAGAAAGTATGTAAAAAAAAATAAAATTTCGAATATGTGGCATGAAATTATTAAAGCGTTACGTGATTTGGCGAGCAGCAGTTCTCTTCGGCAAATGATTTTAGTACAACTGAAAAGTATTGGATTTTTGGAATGCGTGTAAATGGTATTTAATGAATTTAAATATAAACAGTGAGAGAGTTTAATATGTTATGTACATATATGTATATATTGTATTACATATATATATTGCTTGTTTAAAACTGTGGTTATTAAATTTAGCACTGTAGAAGATATGTTTATATATATAAAATTCATATTCAGAAATTATTATTTCATATATTTAAGCATATTCAAAATAAAAAGCCAGATGTTTCCATAGCAACAAAATCGAATCGACAATGTTCAATTGGACTTTGTGCTTGGAACAATTTTAAATATTATTAATTATGATTTTGTTTTAAATTTTGTTTTAAATTGTAAATTTTGATGGCTAAATTTGAATCTAAATACATGTAAATATCGGTATAACAAAATTATACTTAAAACGCACTAAAACGCTGACAGCTAAAGTAATTTTAATTAAGCTTAACCTTTTACAGGCCGAATTCAGATCCAGGTATATTTTAAACTATTTTTTTGCACATCATACCTTCTAATGCTTTAGTTAAGGGATATTAGTCATTAATATGGTGAAATTTTTTTTAATATATAGTTTCCAGAATGTTCCCAATTGGGAACATTGGCCACTTCCGACTATATTTTACATTGCATTTGAAAGTGGAATACAGTTATGAATAGATTAGATTATAAGCAAAGTAATAAGAATGAATGAAACATTTATTTTTTTAATTTAAGTATACATATGAATAAAGTTGGAAATTTATAAATTTAAATTAAAACAATTTCTTTTACTTAATTAAAATATCAAAAATTTAAGTTTATACCGTTATTCCATGATACAGTGGAAAGCATTTTAAATGCAGTTTTTTCTTGTACACACTGCAAGTCAATCTTGCATTTACCTTGCACAGTGCACATCTACCTTGTGTTGTTTCTACAAGGAAATGACCATCACACTTTCTCTGCGATATATGGCGGTGAACTTTGGGCCCAGGTTGAGGACCATCCTTTCTTGGTGCAATTCTTAGAAGAGCGATTGTAACCTCTCGGCGAAAGTCCAGATGAGTCAGATTGGTATTTTTTCCATGAATTGCGGAATATAAAAGCCAACCAGAGGCAACAGCGATATTTAATGCATTAACAAATAAATTCCACCACCATTTCTTATTGCGAAGTGTTGGACGGTAGCTGCCTAACATTCTATCTAACAGGTCAACTCCTCCCATTCCAGTATTATAGTTATGTATTAAATTTGGTTGTTGTATGTTCACTTTCTTGTTATCTTTATGTGAATATCTTTTAGTCGACTGCATTGGGAAATGAATGCAATAATTTGAAGAAACTGTAACTACAGAATTGTCATTCCAGCGGCATAAAAATACCGATCCATCATATTGGTAATCAAATGAACCTCTTTCTAATTTTTTCATCTGCTTTGAGGGAGTCAATGGACAATTTTTAATTCGATGATCTCGGATAGTTCCAATAGCTTTTATATTTCTTTTGCAAGATCCTTCATCAAATCATAAGTAGTAAAAAAAGTTATCAAAAAATATTTCTACTTGAAGAGGGTTTGCAACAACTGTCAGAAGATTATTTACAACCCTAGTACCAAGAGGGGCTATTGGCTGTTCATTTGGCTGTTTTCCTGCATAAATCTCCATTTTATATGGATAACCATTATTAGCGCAAATCATCCAGATTTTGAATCCGAAACGAATTGGTTTTCCTCGAATAAACATTTTAGAAGAATGGTGGCCATAATACGGAACCATTGATTCATCAATGGTAAGCTGGTTGTGAAATAATTCAAACTGATTACATTTTTTATTTAGTTCATCATAGATTGGTTTGATTTTTCCCAACTTATCACCAGGTTGCAATGAAGTGTCATCCATCAAATGAAAATTTCTTTTAATTTCTTTGAATTTTTTTCTTGACATGACAGTAGAGGTAATAGGGACAGTTATATCTTCTGAAGTACTCCAGTAATCATTTTCAGTGGGTACCTGATGATATCCACTCAGTAACAGTAACCCAAAAAACTGAGCAATATCTTTCCAGTCAGTTTGTATGTTAGTCCCCTTTTGAGCGGAATAAGTTGATGTCATTTCTGCCAGAAAACTTATATATTCCTGGGAAATGAATTTGAAAAAAATGTTAATAGGTTCTGCTTCTATCAGTTCTGGAAATTAATCAGCCATTTTTATTGTTGGTTCACTCTTGATGAGCTTACTAAACACAGAACTTTTTTCCATTTTGTGTAAATGACTTCACTTTTTTCACCTTATCAGAACTGCAAAGTTTCTTTCGTTTATTTTTTTGTTCATTGGTAGCAGATCCTGAAACTTGATTTTCGCAACTATTTTGGTTTATTGCCACTTTATTAGTAAAAATACTAAGATGACCACAAACATCCGAGGGCACAACAGGATTAAGGATACTGTCATCAATATCCTCTTCTTCTGAGATGAGATCACTTTCATCAGGAGGAAGCTGACAAATTTCAAGTTCTTCGTCTGAAAAATCCGAAACATCGGAATCTCTCAGAGTCATTAGATAATCAACAGCCGCCTCTAGAGTTTTAAAATTTTTCTCCATACTATGTTAGTTCACTAAAAAAATTCAAAAAATATTTTTAAAAATTAAATCTCAGACGTGAACGTACTAAACTGCTAATAAAATTGGACTGTTCGTTCACAAAATTCGGGAATTCCCCTTTCAACTATTTATGGAATTTCCCTTTCCTTCCCTACGGAAGGGGATTCCCCTTTCAAATAATTCCGAAGTTTTCCCTTTTCTTCGCTGAACGGGGATTCCCCTTTCTATTACTTTTCAACAAAAATTCCTCGTACAGAAAATTATGTCAACGCAGAATAATGGCGACAGACCAACGTTCCCAATTGGGAACATGAATATTTAATTAACAACCCCGAGTGTATTTTTGATTATTATTATAAAATATGATGTCCTTTTTATTGATTAAAGCTATTTTATGTATACAAACCGGTTTTTAGAAGCATTGGATGGTTTTTCACATTTATATGAATATTTTAGTTTTGCATTGTAAGAAACAATGAAAATGGTCATTTTTATGATTTTCTGTACATTTCCCTATTAATGATACGAATGTAACTTCTATTTTAAAAAATCAAGTCATCTTTTTACTATTTCTGCTAATTTTTTAAAGTCAATTTTGATGAAATTTAATTTTTACTAAATTTTTAATTTTATGTTCCCAATTGGGAACATTGGCCTGTAAAAGGTTAACTAAACAAATTCGACAGGAAATTTTATTAGCTTAAAGTGTATTTGACATAAAAATAGTATTTTTTGAAATTGTTTTCCTTCATAAACTGAAGAAAAATCGCCAAATAACGAAATTTTCATTATTTTTTTACAAATGCTGTATGGAGGTTTCGCCGATATATATATATATATATATGTATATATATGTATGTATATGTATATATATGTATATATATATATATATATATATATATATATATATACAAACGTTATCTTCCTGTATTTTTTCAGATTTTTCGAAATATGCCCCTATGGAGGTCTTCATTGTCAGTTTCGCTGTGCTATATAGTTTTCATGCAAGTGAAGTACATTTTTTAAAGCAAGCGGGCTAGAAGAAAACGTCGGCTTTTTTTCATCCTTAACTTTTTATGCCTGGAAAAAAAAAATAATAAAAAATAAATAAAAAATAAAATAAAAAAATAAAATAAAAAAACTTTAAAACATCATTAAAAAAATACAAAAACATAATTTAATTGATTGATTAACAGTAATACGGTTAAGAACAAGTTACATATATTTTAGTTTACTTGTTCTTAGAGCATTATGGATTGAACTAACCGAATATATATTTTTTAAGAGTAATCTCTTTTTCGCATACATTTTTTTCTGCTTTTTCGACGTAGAAACATTGTTGAAGAAATGTTTCAGGTAGGAAATATTTCTGTATTTCTATTAACAGATTTATATTGGGTGGACAAAAAGTAAATAAAAACTTTGAAAATAATAAAAACCGAAAAAAAACTGAAAAAAAAACGATTTCTAGCATTAGCATTTATCGGTCACGGGAATTTTTGAAGACATAAAAAATAACTCAAGCAATAGCCGATAGATGCCACTGGACTTCGATGCAAACATGTAATTTAAATGGTTATAAGAATTTATGCTCTTAATCCACAACCACCGCTGTAAGCAATGTGTGCGGACAGGAATACTGAGTGTAAAGGATAAGTCTTCCTTTGTGAAATATTTTACGGCAGTCAGGAATCAGCAAACATTTCTTTGAATAAATTACTACTTCAACAGTATGATAGGACTAAACGGCAATAGACCATATTTGAAATCACTGGTATACCGATTCAATCTATCTAATCTGTGAGAACTGAAATGCGTATCTTCCGAGATGTATCATATATATGTATATATCCAGCCAGGATTCTCGCTGGATTTCGAATAACATTAACGATTTGGCGAATAAGAAATAAAGAAAGCAGCCAAAAAATTAAACATTAGCAAAATAGATTCGGCATGAAACACCGAAAAATCTATTTTTAACCCTTTATTGTACTCTTTATTGTTTTTATTAATTATGTTTTAAAAATATATTCTAAATATCTCCTAAATGTGTAAATGTTTCACACATTTTTTTTAGTACACTAAGAAAAAATGCAAAAGAACTATCTTTGATTTACCGTCGTGAAAATATGCACTAAAAAATGCTACGATATTTCGACTCTAACCGATAGAAAAATTCATCAGCCTTTGCATGTAACTTTGTACTTTACTTGTAATTCATAAATGTTATGTTAAATGGGTAGTTTCAGCACCACTTTCCAGCAAAAGGTTTTTCTATTTGGCACTTGATGCGAGTGATTTTGAATTGTTTTCACCAGCGCGACGCAGACGCATAGATTACGATTAACTGAGAATAGGCAAAAATCTATAAGATAATCAGTTCCGTGTCTTCAACTTTTACTAAACTGAATCAGAATTGAATTAGTATCTCTATAAATAGAGCAATGTATAGGACACTGTCTGGTTAAACATGTAAAATGATATCATTCATTCAGAATCCCGGATAAGATTTTCGACTGTATTGACATACACACACATACACACAAACTGATTAAAATATTCAGCATTTGCAATTTGGCGAATGTGATTATTTGTTTACTCGACAAATGAAGAATTTTTTTGCGATTTGGCACAATGGCGAGCGACGGCGAGACCCAAGCATTCAGACTTGCTGCGCATTGTTTTTGTTTGATTTGGGACTCATACACAATGTGCTATCATCTGTTGGTGGTCATGTGGAACATATAAAGCTGTAATAAAAGATTTGGAGAATTTTGCTTAATAATTTACAAATAATTTCTATGACTTTTGTACGATAGTGCCAATTATTGGTTGCTTTTTGTGGGTATTTTTCTCTGTCTTATAATAATTCCGGTCACTTATAGGTACTACCCCTGAAAACCATTTTTAATTTACAATTTTTTTCCGGTTTTTATGATTATTTAAATATTTACGGTCTACTTGATATTTGTACATTTTCGAATTATCTAAAATATAAAAAAATATTTAAATAAAAGAGTTAAGTGCAGTTATAAATATTGCACGAAATCGCTATAAATTCAAATTTAATGAATGATTTCCAGTTGATAAAATCCTCTTAAAATTTATTAAATGATTGTGTAAATAGTTAAATAATATTCTTAGAAAATTCAGGAAAAATATCTTAAAAGACAATTTTTTTATGAATTCATAATTTGTTATGCACAGATTTAAAGTGAAAATGATGCAAATGATGTTTAAAATGTCAAATGAGTAAAATGTTAAGACTAGTATCTTAAAAATCTATCTTAATTAAATATATTTGACATACATAAAAAAAAAACTTTTTATTTTTAAAATTATGTTTCTTATAAATTTATAACTTGGAGTACTCGAAAATGAAATATGTTTTTGTCTTAAAGTATTACAAAAATAAATAAATAAATAAATAAATAAATAAATAATAAAAAAATCGTGAATTTAAATTATTTTAACTTCTAATTCATTAATTTCTCAAGGACTGGAAAAATCTCAGGCATCGACTTTCATTTAGTAAATAATAAAAGTGTATCTTAATACGAGCACATTTCTCTGAAAAATATATTGCCATTACTCAAATTTCTCGTTAAGCGAAAAAAGAAAAAAATCTCTGATATCTAGCGGTTATTTTATTATTTTCGTTAAACGTGACAATTTTTTTTTTCCTGCGAAATGTGCTTATTAACTTTTTTTTCTCTCATTCATCTTCGATATGAAATGTCAATAATACGTTTCCGGCTTCTTTAATTAAAAGTAGTTTGTGTTTTTTCACGTTTAATAATTTTTAATATGTATAAAACTTCTGTAATAAAAGATATTAATTAAAATGCACTAATTATAGACAGAATTGTTTTTTATCCCTCAATATTTCAACAATATTTCTTTAATTAATTGTAAAAAGCAAATTATGGAAATAAAATCGCTTATAAATCATAAACTGAATTGCTATATATAAATGCTTTGTGCGATAATTACATTTTTACTCAAATCATTGTTTAACCATTTCGAAAATGGTTGTTATACTCAATCGAGAATACATATATCTGCACTGTTAAAAATAAATCTGTGAATTCCAGGTGAAACTACCGGCAGCAATGTAGCCGAACTTTTACCGTTCCGTTAGTAGATTTTCCGTTGTGAGAAATACAAGAAGGGAAATCTCCGGTGTAAGAATCAGTAACTTTTCGTTACAAAGTTCGATTTATAATAGTAATAATTTAATATAATTTTTAAAAATGATTTACCGATTAATCTTCAAAGAATTTGAAATCACCGAGGGATCCTAAGCTGCAAGGTTATTTTACTTAATTGTTATTTTGGATAATTTAGTTCACGCCGTCCTCAGGATCGAACTCGGGACCTTCATGTTGCGGAACCAGTTCTTACGAACCGAGCCAAAGCTGCTGATGCTAAACGGTACAAAGTATGTCTTTTATGAGTTAGTGGGAAAATCTGTTGTGCTTTTTAAAGATTTCCTTTCAAATATATTCCTTAGAATCTTTGTAAACGGATTATTGTAGACTGATGCATAATACTTATTATTTTTTTAAATTATTTTTAATTTTTTAAATAGTTTAAATTTAAAAAAATCACTGTTTAAAACCACTGTTTTTTTTTTTTTTTTTTTTTTTTTTTTTTTTTTTTTTTTTAAATAAAAAATTTTTTATTAAAATTTTTTTTACAAATGTATATATATATCTATAGAATTTTTTTTGAAATTGTCGTACACTATTTATTTCTTTATTTTTCGGCTAATAAATTAAAAGATTTTTAATAAGAAAAAAAAATAAAACTAAACAGAAAAAATGTAATTTAAAAGGAATTTTTTTATGTTTCATTATTCCATGGCGCCAATGGGACTCGAACCCACAATCTGCGCTCGTACGCGATTAGCGGTGTGGTGCCTTGACCACTCGGCCATGGAGCTACAAACACAACGGAGTGTCTCCGTTTTTTGTTTTTATTTCCATCCGTTTCGTTATTTTCAGGAAATATGATGGAATTTTGTGATTTGTAACGGAAAATACCCTTTTGTTGTTAAAAGTGAGTTTTTCTGTGAAATTCAGGAAAAAAATGTTCGTGAATTTCAGAATTTTTTTAACAGTGTGAGACATACATGAGTCCTTCTGGTGTTCGTATTTTTGGAAACTTATGTTGCGACAATGACAAAAAAAGTATAAAAATATAATAATTCAAATTTCTAATTTAGCGCTAGTATATAAAGGGATGGGAAAATCCCGAGCATCGACTTTTATTTTGCAAAAATAAAAGTGTATTATAATACAAGCACATTTTCCTTAAAAATTTATTGCCATTACTTAAATTTCTTGCTAAGAGAAAAAAAATGATATCTAGCACTCGTTTTCCCATTTCCGTTAAACACAGGGTTGCAAAAAAAGCCGGCTAAAATTAAAAAAAAAAAAAAAAAAAAAAAAAAAAAAAAAAAAAAAGTCACGCTGATGGCTTTTATTGGCTTTAGCCGGCTTTTTGGCCATAATTGGTTTTATACAACAAAGCAATAAACTATACATTTTTATGTGATTTTAATTAGTTTTAAATATTTTTAACTTAGGTGGAAATCAATATAACAAAATTTCTCAGTAATGAAGACGTTAATATTTTAATAATACATATGTGGATCTGCTAGAGATTTGTAGTCAGAATTGCAAATATGTCAGCTAAATTTTAAAAGGCCATTCCAATTATTTTATCTGGTTTTTTACACTGATCTCAATCCCTACCTTTTTTTTATTTTTATTGCTTTATGAATATCTTATGTAATATTTTATCCATGAACAAACGCTCTTTTAAATGACAAAAAGCTTTTAAAAATTTTAATACAAAATTTTTTATTTGGACTTTTTCTTAATTATTTGTTCTCTTTATTTTATGCTTTTTTGTGTATAAAAATCTCCTCAAATGTTATATCCTATTAAAATGAATAATTCTAGGATTTCAGTCTGTCCATTTGTACATATCTAGAATACGTTTCATCACTGCTTAGTAGAATAAAAATAATTTACGATTTTTACAATTTTTTTTTAAATATAAATTAGCAGAATACAGATTACTTATTACTGGATGTTCTCAAGCAATTATAAGGTAACTTCAATTATTAAATACATGTAAACTATTAATTTTAAACTTTTTTCAAAACTAAATAGCAATATGTAAGAAAAAATCTATTCTGATGTGAGACATTTTCTTTTTGTTTCCACATAATCATTAAAATGTGTGGGACATGTAGAGGTATATAACAAAGAATTTCAAACCTCCGCTTTAAAGTTTAATCTTATGAATTCTTCTGAATATTTGTAATTTTTTTTGGCATATTGCCTTCGAAAATGCATTCTAGGCATTATGAAGATTTACTTATTTGATAAAATTTAGTAAAAGTTCATATTTTAATAGTAGAAAATATTTAGAAGTGTATAAAAAATTTAATCCAAATTTAATATGAAATATCTGTAAAATATTTGTTTAAAAAATAAAAGCTGTTTTTTTTAATTCGCCAAAATAGTCCAGCCAGCTTTTTTGGGCTTTCTAAAAGCCGGCAGACCTGATTAAACATGACAATGTTTTTCTGCAAAATGTGTTTATTAACTTTTTTTATTTATCTTCGATATGAAATGTCAATACTACGTTTCTGGCTACTTTGATTAAATGTAGTTTAAGTTTTTTTTTTTTTTTTTTTTTTTTTTTTTTTTTTTTTTTTTTTTTTTTTTTAGTTTGCAATGTGTACGAAATTCTGTAATAAAAGACATTAATTGAAATGCACTAATTTTAGATAGGACGATTTTTTTTATCCCTCAATAATTCAATAATATTTATTTAATTACTGTGTGAAAAGCGGATTTTAGCCTTAAATAAACAGAAATATAAAAGCTTTACCTTTAATTCAGCATTTTCAGAAATATTAATCTAAATAAAAATTATAAATATTTAAATTTAAATTGTTTAATAAAGTTGTCATATTTTCAAATGTAATTTTTTTTCGACTTTCTGAATACAAAATGAAAATAAAACAATAGAAAAGATATGATTCAAAGTCGAAAAATTCATCTTTAATAGTTTTTTTATGAAGAGAAACGCATTTTCACAAGAATTTGTTTCCATGACCACCAATGCTTAAAAGCTCAATTTTGAAAATAAACCAAAATGAAAACTAGTCATATGTGACAATCCCAAAACTTTCTTCTATTCTTTGCATATTATTACTTCCTGAAAAATGCATCATAGCTGCGACCCCAGTTAGGTGGTTTAAACCAAAATCTAATCAGCAACAACTTATGTCAACATATAACTAAATCTGAAGTTTGATGAAAATCCGTGCATTAGTTCATGAGATACAGCTATTGTAAAATTGGGATAAATAAAACCTAGCAGCGCCATCTGTAGGGCGATCTACACCAAAAGCTAAACATCACTAATATATATCAGGGACTAACTTAATCTTAAGTTTAAATTTTTTCGTGCATTAGTTCTTGAAATAGAACTATTGAGATTATCACGAATAATGCTCCATGACAACGCCACTTGTTGAGAGATTTGCATGAAAACGTCATCAGCACTATATTCTATCAATTACTAACTAAATATAGAGGTTTATAAAAATCCATGTACTTGTTCTTGAGAGATGGCTATTGTTCAAATTTTAAATCATGCAGCACAGCAGAGTCACCTGTTGAGACATATACACCAAAATCTAATGAGATTTATTGAGAAAATTGAAAAAATTGAAAAAATTGTGAAATTCTGTACGTTAGTTCTTGAAATAGAGAACCACAAAATTTTTGTCATATACATACAGACAGACAGACCAAAGACAGACATTTTGTTAAAACATGTTTTTCGGGTTCTCTGACATCTAGGACATACAAATTTGTCAAAAACCAGATTTCGAAAATGTTCACGAAACCAGTACTTTCTTCTTGTAAAGAAAAAAAAAGTAAAAATATTTTTTTAATAGCGGTTATTTTATTATTTTCGTTAAACGTGACAATTTTTTTTTTCCTGCGAAATGTGCTTATTAACTTTTTTTTCTCTCATTCATCTTCGATATGAAATGTCAATAATACGTTTCCGGCTTCTTTAATTAAAAGTAGTTTGTGTTTTTTCACGTTTAATAATTTTTAATATGTATAAAACTTCTGTAATAAAAGATATTAATTAAAATGCACTAATTATAGACAGAATTGTTTTTTATCCCTCAATATTTCAACAATATTTCTTTAATTAATTGTAAAAAGCAAATTATGGAAATAAAATCGCTTATAAATCATAAACTGAATTGCTATATATAAATGCTTTGTGCGATAATTACATTTTTACTCAAATCATTGTTTAACCATTTCGAAAATGGTTGTTATACTCAATCGAGAATACATATATCTGCACTGTTAAAAATAAATCTGTGTATTCCAGGTGAAACTACCGGCAGCAATGTAGCCGAACTTTTACCGTTCCGTTAGTAGATTTTCCGTTGTGAGAAATACAAGAAGGGAAATCTCCGGTGTAAGAATCAGTAACTTTTCGTTACAAAGTTCGATTTATAATAGTAATAATTTAATATAATTTTTAAAAATGATTTACCGATTAATCTTCAAAGAATTTGAAATCACCGAGGGATCCTAAGCTGCAAGGTTATTTTACTTAATTGTTATTTTGGATAATTTAGTTCACGCCGTCCTCAGGATCGAACTCGGGACCTTCATGTTGCGGAACCAGTTCTTACGAACCGAGCCAAAGCTGCTGATGCTAAACGGTACAAAGTATGTCTTTTATGAGTTAGTGGGAAAATCTGTTGTGTTTTTTAAAGATTTCCTTTCAAATATATTCCTTAGAATCTTTGTAAACGGATTATTGTAGACTGATGCATAATACTTATTATTTTTTTAAATTATTTTTAATTTTTTAAATAGTTTAAATTTAAAAAAATCACTGTTTAAAACCACTGTTTTTTTTTTTTTTTTTTTTTTTTTTTTAAATAAAAAATTTTTTATTAAAATTTTTTTTACAAATGTATATATATATCTATAGAATTTTTTTTGAAATTGTCGTACACTATTTATTTCTTTATTTTTCGGCTAATAAATTAAAAGATTTTTAATAAGAAAAAAAAATAAAACTAAACAGAAAAAATGTAATTTAAAAGGAATTTTTTTATGTTTCATTATTCCATGGCGCCAATGGGACTCGAACCCACAATCTGCGCTCGCACGCGATTAGCGGTGTGGTGCCTTGACCACTCGGCCATGGAGCTACAAACACAACGGAGTGTCTCCGTTTTTTGTTTTTATTTCCATCCGTTTCGTTATTTTCAGGAAATATGATGGAATTTTGTGATTTGTAACGGAAAATACCCTTTTGTTGTTAAAAGTGAGTTTTTCTGTGAAATTCAGGAAAAAAATGTTCGTGAATTTCAGAATTTTTTTAACAGTGTGAGACATACATGAGTCCTTCTGGTGTTCGTATTTTTGGAAACTTATGTTGCGACAATGACAAAAAAAGTATAAAAATATAATAATTCAAATTTCTAATTTAGCGCTAGTATATAAAGGGATGGGAAAATCCCGAGCATCGACTTTTATTTTGCAAAAATAAAAGTGTATTATAATACAAGCACATTTTCCTTAAAAATTTATTGCCATTACTTAAATTTCTTGCTAAGAGAAAAAAAATGATATCTAGCACTCGTTTTCCCATTTCCGTTAAACACAGGGTTGCAAAAAAAGCCGGCTAAAATTAAAAAAAAAAAAAAAAAAAAAAAAAAAAAAAAAAAAGTCACGCTGATGGCTTTTATTGGCTTTAGCCGGCTTTTTGGCCATAATTGGTTTTATACAACAAAGCAATAAACTATACATTTTTATGTGATTTTAATTAGTTTTAAATATTTTTAACTTAGGTGGAAATCAATATAACAAAATTTCTCAGTAATGAAGACGTTAATATTTTAATAATACATATGTGGATCTGCTAGAGATTTGTAGTCAGAATTGCAAATATGTCAGCTAAATTTTAAAAGGCCATTCCAATTATTTTATCTGGTTTTTTACACTGATCTCAATCCCTACCTTTTTTTTATTTTTATTGCTTTATGAATATCTTATGTAATATTTTATCCATGAACAAACGCTCTTTTAAATGACAAAAAGCTTTTAAAAATTTTAATACAAAATTTTTTATTTGGACTTTTTCTTAATTATTTGTTCTCTTTATTTTATGCTTTTTTGTGTATAAAAATCTCCTCAAATGTTATATCCTATTAAAATGAATAATTCTAGGATTTCAGTCTGTCCATTTGTACATATCTAGAATACGTTTCATCACTGCTTAGTAGAATAAAAATAATTTACGATTTTTACAATTTTTTTTTAAATATAAATTAGCAGAATACAGATTACTTATTACTGGATGTTCTCAAGCAATTATAAGGTAACTTCAATTATTAAATACATGTAAACTATTAATTTTAAACTTTTTTCAAAACTAAATAGCAATATGTAAGAAAAAATCTATTCTGATGTGAGACATTTTCTTTTTGTTTCCACATAATCATTAAAATGTGTGGGACATGTAGAGGTATATAACAAAGAATTTCAAACCTCCGCTTTAAAGTTTAATCTTATGAATTCTTCTGAATATTTGTAATTTTTTTTGGCATATTGCCTTCGAAAATGCATTCTAGGCATTATGAAGATTTACTTATTTGATAAAATTTAGTAAAAGTTCATATTTTAATAGTAGAAAATATTTAGAAGTGTATAAAAAATTTAATCCAAATTTAATATGAAATATCTGTAAAATATTTGTTTAAAAAATAAAAGCTGTTTTTTTTAATTCGCCAAAATAGTCCAGCCAGCTTTTTTGGGCTTTCTAAAAGCCGGCAGACCTGATTAAACATGACAATGTTTTTCTGCAAAATGTGTTTATTAACTTTTTTTATTTATCTTCGATATGAAATGTCAATACTACGTTTCTGGCTACTTTGATTAAATGTAGTTTAAGTTTTTTTTTTTTTTTTTTTTTTTTTTTTTTTTTTTTTTTTTTAGTTTGCAATGTGTACGAAATTCTGTAATAAAAGACATTAATTGAAATGCACTAATTTTAGATAGGACGATTTTTTTTATCCCTCAATAATTCAATAATATTTATTTAATTACTGTGTGAAAAGCGGATTTTAGCCTTAAATAAACAGAAATATAAAAGCTTTACCTTTAATTCAGCATTTTCAGAAATATTAATCTAAATAAAAATTATAAATATTTAAATTTAAATTGTTTAATAAAGTTGTCATATTTTCAAATGTAATTTTTTTTCGACTTTCTGAATACAAAATGAAAATAAAACAATAGAAAAGATATGATTCAAAGTCGAAAAATTCATCTTTAATAGTTTTTTTATGAAGAGAAACGCATTTTCACAAGAATTTGTTTCCATGACCACCAATGCTTAAAAGCTCAATTTTGAAAATAAACCAAAATGAAAACTAGTCATATGTGACAATCCCAAAACTTTCTTCTATTCTTTGCATATTATTACTTCCTGAAAAATGCATCATAGCTGCGACCCCAGTTAGGTGGTTTAAACCAAAATCTAATCAGCAACAACTTATGTCAACATATAACTAAATCTGAAGTTTGATGAAAATCCGTGCATTAGTTCATGAGATACAGCTATTGTAAAATTGGGATAAATAAAACCTAGCAGCGCCATCTGTAGGGCGATCTACACCAAAAGCTAAACATCACTAATATATATCAGGGACTAACTTAATCTTAAGTTTAAATTTTTTCGTGCATTAGTTCTTGAAATAGAACTATTGAGATTATCACGAATAATGCTCCATGACAACGCCACTTGTTGAGAGATTTGCATGAAAACGTCATCAGCACTATATTCTATCAATTACTAACTAAATATAGAGGTTTATAAAAATCCATGTACTTGTTCTTGAGAGATGGCTATTGTTCAAATTTTAAATCATGCAGTACAGCAGAGTCACCTGTTGAGACATATACACCAAAATCTAATGAGATTTATTGAGAAAATTGAAAAAATTGAAAAAATTGTGAAATTCTGTACGTTAGTTCTTGAAATAGAGAACCACAAAATTTTTGTCATATACATACAGACAGACAGACCAAAGACAGACATTTTGTTAAAACATGTTTTTCGGGTTCTCTGACATCTAGGACATACAAATTTGTCAAAAACCAGATTTCGAAAATGTTCACGAAACCAGTACTTTCTTCTTGTAAAGAAAAAAAAAGTAAAAATATTTTTTTCCAACTGCAATGAAGATTGAAACATATTTTAAAACTTATTTCAATAATAATAATAATAATAATAATAATAATAATAATAATAATAATAATAATAATAATAATAATAATAATAATAATAATAATGCATTTTTTTTATAAAGTTTGAATATTTTTGTGCACCGGACCCCCTTAATAACACTGACAAAATCAAATTGATAAATTACGATTTCACAATACAGTCAAACCTCTTTAAGATGAATCTCAAGGAGAATCAAAAAGTTGTTCAAGTTAACGGTAATTCATGTTATCAGTATCAAAACTTATATAGGGAATTTTGAAAACAATTCATGTTAAAAGTAAGTCATTTTAAGCGTGTTTATGTTAACGAGTTTTGACTGTACTATTGATAAAATACGGATTACAATCAAAAAGTAAATAATATTAAAATTTTAGAAAATTCATCAAAGAAAAAAAAGAGGGATGGAACCTAACATATTTAAAAAATAAAACATTTTTCTTGTTGTATATAGATGTGAAGTGGAATTGTGTTATCATATATATTATAAAGCAGAAGTTCTGAAACTTCCAAACGGGTGTTTTCAAAAACTACCCGATGGATCTTTTTGCAGATTATATCATTCGATAGGAAATATTTTTGCGGAGGTTTATGATATAGATATACAGGGATAACTCTGATTTTTCGTACTAAATTTCGTATTTTTCGGTTATTTTTGACGGAAGGGTTGCAACAACTAATTTTTTGGCGATAATTATATTTCAAAAAAGAAATGAAATGCTTTCTCTAATGGAAAATAATATGAACATTTCGAAAAAAAAAACCCTGTTAATTCATTGATTTAAAATAAATAATGATAAAAAGAAAAAAATCCGTTTAATGCAAAATAATATTATGAAAGGAAAATATTTATATTTAACAAAAAAAAGAATATTTATAATATTTAAAAGATATCTCAATGTAAAAGAAAGTTTTGAAGTGACACAATATTTGGCTATTTATTTCTTTCGAGCCAGATTAAAAGAAAACAACATATCAAAAATTTCATTAGGTAAAACATAAGTATTTTTTTCTTTCTTTTTTTAAAAATATTTTTAAATCTAATTTTCCCGTTATGTGTTTTACAGAAGAAACTCGCAGAATTAATTTTTTTTAAAGGCTCCAATTGTTATTTGTATGTTGTTTGTTCATTTGGGTGTTTCAATCTACTTTTGTCGCCAATCAATGCGATTCTAAAAAAAAAAAAAAAAAAAAAAAAAAAAAAAACAAGATAGAGCGTTGTTTGCAAGAACTATTTTCTCTCTCTTTTAATGAGTAAGAGCATTTTTAGGGAAAAAAATTACATTTAACTTAAATACATATATAGCAGTTAATACCACAAAAAGAATAATATTTAAATTTTAGGGTAAATGTCTTTCCACATACATAGATATTGTAAAATAATTTAACTGCAACTTTTATTTATTTATTTATTTATTTTTTTGCACAGATATTTCATACGCACTACATTGGTGCGATTTGTCTCTTACGCCAATACCATATATACATCTGGGTAATTAACTGTCGCCAAAGTGTCATTATTTTGCTTGATATGGCAACCCGGATGTTATTGTCTATTTATTAATAAATTGTCTATTTACAATTTTTTTCTTTTTTTTTTCCAATTATATAAACTATGTAACTTAATACCACAAAAATGAATAATATTTAAATTTTAGGGTAAATGTCTTTCCACATACATAGATATTGTAAAATAATTTAACTGCAACTTTTATTTATTTATTTATTTATTTATTGATTTTTTTGCACAGATATTTCATACGCACTACATTGGTGCGATTTGTCTCTTACGCCAATACCATATATACATCTGGGTAATTAACTGTCGCCAAAGTGTCATTATTTTGCTTGATATGGCAACCCGGATGTTATTGTCTATTTATTAATAAATTGTCTATTTACAATTTTTTTCTTTTTTTTTCCAATTATATAAACTATTTTAATCTAGCCACATTTGTCATACATGCGCCACATTTGTGCGACTGCAATAAAATGGCGATTTTATGCCTCACTTGGTAACCTGGCTGTTGTTTATTTATTAATAAATTTTTATTTTATTTTATTTTTTAAAGGATATAAATAGTTTTGTTTTATAATTATTAATTAAACTTTTTAAAATTTATTGTTATTTTCTATTCAAAATAACAGAAAATAATTGTAAACTATATATGTAACTGGTATTTGAAAACAAAATTTTCTCCGAATCGGCATCAGAAGAAAAAAAAAAAAAACGCGCCAATGTGGTGCGCATATGTCATGTATACATTTTTTTCACTATACTACAGTATTTAAACATTCTGTATAAATAACGATTATTGTTTTTTCCAAACATGTTTGCCACAGATATTATATACACACTGAGGTATCTGACTATCGCCAAAACGGTGTTATTTTGCCTGATTTGGTAACTCAGCAATAGTTGTTTCTGTATTAATAAATTGTTTATTTACTTTCAATTTCTTTTTAGAAATTCTATAAATTGTTTTGTGCTATAGTAACTTTTTTATTATTTATTAATATTTTCGTTTTAAAATAACGAAAATAATTTTTAAAAATGCACATTTCTTCGCTATTCTAAAACGAGGATTTTGCCGCATTGGTATTGGAAGGAAATCTTGCAAATCCGGGTTTGTGATGGAGTTTTTTGTGAAATATGGTATTTTCAAATGTAAATTGAGTGCTACTTGATTAACACGTCGGCCAGTTTCGCCAAACTATTCAAATTTACATAAATTCATTTTAAATAACGAAAGAACAATAAACATAAATAAAAAATACAAATTAAAAAGCACTTATGACGTAAAAAAATACGTGAATCACGTGTAATATCAATTGCTATCATACTTACGATCATCGATTATTGACATTTATTCCTATAATCTGCTATTAATTTTTTTCTCGACATAATAATCAAGTAGTACCGTACATTGTACAAACTCCAGATATTACAAAAATAGAGCTAAATAACTAAATTTAGGGGCAAATTCACACACCCATGTTGTAAGGAAGAGACACAAATGTCATATATGCACCACGTTGGGGTGATACATTTCTGGCGCCACTTTAACGGGAACTTCGTTTTCAAATGACAGATACATTTCTATTTTCTATTTTATATTTCTATGTATAGAGCATAACATTTTGTATCATTTTAAAATGCAAATGAAAGTAAATAAATACTTCATTAATAAATTAAAAACAAAGCTGGATTACCATAAGAGGCATAAAATGTTCATTTTGTTTCAATCACGCCAATGTGATGCATATATGACATCTGTATCAAAAAATGAATTTCACACATTCAAAAAACATTCACCTTATTTTTCTAAGGAAAACTTTATTTAACTTTATTTATTCTGCTGCATTCCAAAAACGGAACACTGTAACAGATTTATCAAGAGCAGATGTACGTTGCGAAATATACTATAATATTGATAGAGGATGTATTAAGGTTTCCACAGATACCCATATCCTCAAGTTGAGAGGTTTAGAGTTCAAAAACTATCCAACGAAAATGATTCACTTGAAAATTGTTTAAATTCAATGGTCAATCTCTGCGATCATAATGCTCGCTATTTTAGAAGTATAGTGAATAGAAAATATTTAATTGCTCTTTTCATACTTGCCCCATTTATCTCCCCATTTATCTATCAAACTTTACAATAAATGGTCAACTGAGATATTTTTTTCTTAAAAGCCCGAATTTTATCGAATGCATAAGCTGATACAACAAAATAATATTTTATTATTATTTTAATATATTTTGGCTTCAACGGGCTTTGTTCCATTGTTGTTGTTTTTATTTTTGGCTCAGTTTTGTTTTTTTCTAGATTACTGAGTTTTGCACTCATGAAGAATCTCGACAGTAGATTCGAAACAGCTGTTTGCTAACTTTTAATGCATTTTTGGTGCATTTATAATTGTTGGTTTTCTATCTTTAAATACAATGGCGTTTTGTATGATTTTCAGAAATGTGAAAGAACATTCGAGGTGAAGTTGCTTTAAAAAACACAATCATATTCAATATTTTGTTTGATTCATGTTTTGTTTTGAAAAATAGACCAGCGCAGCGGGCTTAGCCTGCTAGTTCTGATTATAAATATGATGCGAACACTAACGAATCACCAATGATATTATAAACAATTTTTACAAGAGATAATTAACAAGATAGATAAACAAAGTTGCATTCCCCTGATGCGTTAAATAAGCACGATGTGTGTTTTGCGTTTTATTATACATCTCAGTTTGAGTCTAAATCGATATTAATCCCTCTCTAATGTGCACTAACAGTCAAATTTAACTAGGAAGTGGTCTTGAAATAATCAAATGTTTCCACAAACAAATGCAATAAAGTTCAATAATATAAAATTTATTTTATAAACAATGAAATGAAATTATTCATTAATGTTGACGATTATTTATGCAATAATTTATTGTTTATGACAGTTATAATTTTTTAATATAAACGATATAAAAACTTGTAATTCTATAAAACTTTTTCAATTATTTTAAATGAAGATTTATTAATTTCAGCAGTAATGATTTTTTCTATAAACAGTAATATAATGGAATGTTTAAAATTCTTTGTAAAAGAAAAAAAAAACAAGAAAAAACCAAACAAAGAAAAAAAAAACCTAGACATATTTGCGCTTTCCGCACGAAACATGTCATGGTAAATTTCAAGAACATGTACATAAATAATATATAAATGAATGCACTTTTACGAGTATTAGAGCCACAAAAAGACAAACGGCCAAAGAAACAGACAGACAGAGAAAGTTACAAATACATTTAAACAGTGTCCAAAACAATTAAAATTAGGTTAAAAAAATTATGATTTGCTTCTCAAAATTGAACAATTTTTCAGGATATGTTTCTTAACTTTTTTCTATCCTTTAATTTGTTAAATATTATTAAAAAACTATTTTCAGTAACATAAGTTTTCTTAATTAAAAAAAATAAGACTGCGTATAGTATTTTGAAATGACAGAAATCTAGCATTATTATAATGTTAAAAATATTACATATTTAAAAGCAGTCACAGAAAAGTAAAGGAAAACTAATATTTTAGCAATAACACCAAAAAGATTTTTTAAGGCTCAATATACATCTCACAAACTAATTTATTCTGCAATTTTTTTTAAATAATAAGTTAGCTTTAATAAGTTATATTTTCCAGTATAAGCACGTGCTGAGTCCGTGACTGACATTTTAATAAGTAAAAACATCAAATATTTTCAAATCCTTTGAGAGAGAGAAAAAATTACAAGCTTTCTAAAAACATATTTTTCATCGTATCTTTTTAGAGAAAAATCATGATTTTTTTATTTAATAAATGTTACTTTATGAAAATGAAAATATAAAATAATATACTATGAAATTAAATCTGCTGGAAAGATTTTTTTTTTCAATTGATAAATGTTACATAGCTAAAAAGAAAAAAAAAAGATGTTTTTGCAGTAAATTTAGAATAATGATAGATATAAAAAACAATGTTATTTTTAAGAAAATTAATTGAAGACACGGGAAATTATGCTTAAAATTGACATGTGCGGAGTTGTATGATTTTCTTGAGAACGTACATAAAGTTTCTAGTCTCTAGCAAAATCACATTTCCAAAACATGCAGATGAAGTAATATTCAAACAGACGAAGTAGATGTAATGATCGTGAAATCCTTTGTGTAACGCGCACTTTTAATACCAAAAATAAGATAAAAATTTACAGGGTGCGCGTATTATATGCAGAATTTTATGATAGGTTTAATAATAAGGGAAAGATGATAAAAAATACTTTAATAATCAATAAAATTTAAAAATAGCTATTCTGATAATTGTAGTTAAATGAGTTTATTCAATAAGGATTTAAATGGTAAGTGGAAAATATATTTTTTCCATTATTTTGAGCAAAAAATGTTTGTATTTAAAATCATGGTTTCTCTTATCGCTTGATACTTCACTGTACTATTCTTTGAAAATCCAAGAAAATTCAAGGAATAAACGACTTCAAAGTTGAGAACACTGCATGTACTTTTATTGTATTTTATTTTATTTTATTTTATTTTTTTTTTGTAAAGAAAAGAGTGCGCCTTAAATGGCGAATATATATCAAAATATAAAAAAATTGCTTAAAAATATTTACCGACTTAAAAAAAAATGCAATTTCATTGGCCAAAGTAGAGATATTCCATACAAGCGGTTTAATGATTATGCGGCTATAGCTGTAGATTTCTAACATTTTAAATTTTCTTATTGATCTATTTGCTTTCTCTAACTTCTCAAAATCTATGTAGAACCCGACTTTTTTCCAGTCCAGGTTTTGCGCTTTGAAAAAAAAAAAAAAAAAGATCTCGTATTTGTGTAAGAGTAATTGCCTGAAAAATGAACGCTTTTAATTGGACGGTTGCTTCAAAAAGAATTTTAATTTTTAAAGGTTTTATTTAAAAAAAGTTCTAATCATCATAATTAAATAAAATTGAAATGGGATCATATGGGTATCTTATATTAGCAAACAAAAAAAATATATATAAAAATCGGTTCATAATAAAAGAAGTTATGAGTTAACAAGAAATACATACAGGTCGAATTCACAACTTCCTCCTTTGAATTCGTTAAAAATATTGTCTAAAGTGGTAGATGACCATTATAGCCCAGAACACGTTTTATACGGGATTTTATGGTGCTTTAAAATATCTCCTAAAAGACATTTTGCAACAATGATTAACGTAATTGATGAACAGGGACACTCTCAACGGTGGACAATGGCTAATTTCTAAAACTTTGGTTGTAGACATATAGTTCCAGTCGCAAAAATGCTTTTAAAAATATAAAGAAATATGTTTTAAGTGATTTAGATCAATTTTTTTAAATATTAAAAAAAATAGGAAAATTAAATTTTTATACGATACCGCGGTACTATAATTGATATTTAGTATATTTTTACCACTGCTCTAACAAGTAATACAGAAAAAAAATCTTAGTCCTGTGCAATTAAAATTGACCGAGTAATAGCTGTTTAAAGTTAAAACTTCTTTTTTCTTTTCTGCTAAATAGGAGTCAGTCACAAATTTACTGAAAATAAAAATAAACGTTAGATGTAAAATTCAACATTAAACTTTGAAAGTAAAATAATTTTTAAAATATTACTTTTTAAGTTATGTTGACTTTTCATATTAAAGCAAAATATATAACTTGTATTAAAAATATATGTAAAAAAAAATAATAGGAATTTTGTTAAATTAAATTATGAAAAGCAACAGTCACAATTCGTTTCAAAATTATGCATATTTTAAATTCTATTAGATTGCTTAATCTAATAGAATTTGGTGTAGTTTTATAAAATAAATAAATGGTACGCACCTAAATCGTATTAATATTAAATTGCTACTGGATATAAATAAGTGCGTGAATTGAACCTCAATCGGATATTTGGTGAGATAAAATTTGAATACAAATTTTAAAATAGAAAAATATACATGCAAACGTTATAAGTAAAATAAAAGTTTATTAAAATAACACAGCTTTTTAAAATTAAACCACGTAAAGAAACAATTTCATTTCCTAACAGAATGAAACATTTAAAAAATTGAGATTGAGAATTTCAATACTCGCCTTTTCGCATTTGTTTTCTTTAACAGTGTATATAAATTTGCACTAATGTAACACTAAAATCACTAAATTTATAATGAAAACCAAAGTAGGCATTTAAAAGATTTTCGTGATTTGCCAAAATTTGGATTTTTCGATGAAGTGAATTTTAAAACTCACGTCTTCAATTATTTTAACCAATCTGTAATTTAATTAATAAAAATTAACACTACCTTGAAACTAACACAGTGGCAGCACCTTCAGTTAAACCGCTTTAAAAATATTTCTTTATTTCATTTAAAACATTTTTATGTTTGGAACAATAATATATCTGTGACAAACGGTTTAGGAATTAGACATTGGACAGCGTTGGAAATGGATGCCCTTTGTAATATTTTAAGTACTCAGTGCACGTTCCCTTAAAGCTTAGTTCGATTTATCCGTTTTCAGTTACAGAAAGATGGTTTAAGTCATGAATTTTAAAGTTTCATAATTTGATCAATTTTAATGCGAGATGAATAAGACCTTTTTTGTATTGCTTCTTAGAGTGATGAAAGATTTTTGCTAAACATCACTTATAGGACCGGGAGACCATATAAAAAGTTAATTTTCGTAGTTTTTTTATTAAATTTTTTTTACCTATATCACTTAAAAAGCAATTCTTTACCTTTTTAAAGCATTTTTGTAATTGGAACTATGTGTCTATGATTAACAGTTCAGAAATTACCCATTGACCACCGTTGAGAGTGCACACCTTGTATAACATTTGCATGTAATTCTTTTACGCAGGCGCGATTTTAGTATAATGTATCTTTATTACATAAATAAACAGTATTTTTTCTGTTAGTGTTTATAAAATCTATAAAACTAGAAAACAATAATGAAAAGCAATAAGGTGCTTCTGTAAAATAAAAATTTGATCTTTATTAGGCTACTTGCCTAATATGTTGTGCCGAATGATCTCGACCGGGCGATTAACAATATATACCTGATAGTTTATGCGATGTAGAGACACACGAACATATTTTACAATAGCCTATTATAGTTTTGACGTCATTATCGCCAATGAATCTATCAAAACGTCTCTGTTTGAAACAGCAAAAATTGTTGTGAAACGTATTCACACGTTTGATCAACGTAAATTATTGATTTAAGTTGAAAATATTTGTTCAAAATAATTTAATGATCTTTTTCAATGACTGTAAAATTATTTTCGAATTCCATTTATTTTTGTATTTAAAAGTAAGATAGATGAAACTTTTTTAAACACTTGTATTTGCAGAAAACTGTCGCGATGACAAACAGTAATAATAATAGTTATAATAATAATAATAATAATAATAATAATAATAATAATAATAATAATAATAATAATAATAATAATAATAATAATAATAATAATAATAATAATAATAAAACCTGCAAAGTTTCCGATAAGAACAATACGCAATAATGCAGTCATATTTAGAATATGAGTTCTAAAACATTTTTATAAAAACAAAATTGTGCAGAGTATAATAGATACTTTTCCAGATTGTCTTAAACTATGCGGTTAATAAGCATGATAAACTACAAACCGAATAAAAAAGAAAACTTAAGACTTCAGTTTACATATTTAACCTCTGAAACTCTACATTGATGTACATTTCTTTAAGCTAAAAAGCTAAAACAGTAATACAATCTTCAGTTCAATAAAGTGGACAATCCATGGTTGATAACAAAATCTTTATAAATTCAACGATAGTGCAAAAACTTTTACCAGAGGTCATCGAAGGTAGTTCAGATTTCAGTTCCTGACGGACAAATTAAATATAACTCTTCTGACGTAAAGTCTAAATTATTTACTGAGCAGAACGCGGCCCTATTTCGAAGACGCATGCTTTCTGTTCGCCTTCTATATTGTACGGATTCAGAGACAGTCCATTTTTAATAAAAAGACAGTGAAAACAAGTAACGATAAAGTCCAAGATATTGACACATACTTTAGAAAATTACAATAAACTACAATAGAAAGATTTCTGTTGCATCACAGTGGTTAAATGTTTGATGTTGTTTTAACTGGTGTAAATGCGACAACATAATATAAAGGGTATAAACATCAGAAAAAGATTCCACTTCTATCAAATAAATTTGTTTAGAATTAAAAGCACGGTATTTAATAATTTCCTGGTTAATAAAATATTTATTTACTTGATAAAATATCAATTTTACCCTGAATGGTGCAAAACTGTAGGAAATAATCGTTTTTCATTTATATACAATGACCTGATTTCTAAACAAAAATTACGAAAATTGGGAAGAAAAAAGATCATTAAGTTACTTGCACTGATTGGACCATGGAGATTATAATTATTATTTAATATGCATTTAAGAATTCGCCCTACCTAAGTATAAAAGGATTTTAAAACTCTTTAAGAAACTTACGAAAAACCTTTTTTTTCATTACAAAATTTCTCTTTTATTTTATCTATTTATTTGTCTTTGAATAAATAAATATTTTACTTTGAGCCTGAGCACGAAGACTTGCACTAAAATCAAGTCCAATTCCATTTATATCCCGACTTCGAGATAGGAATCATGGGCTCAATTTGAGATCATCTCGTTTTTATAAAAAAGCAATTTAACTTTTACATGCATATATGCAAAGATCGAAACCGATTCCGTTTAAATATTTCGGGCTTGTTTTATTTTCCATTTTAAGAACAAACTTACTTTAATAAAAATAGCGTTAGTCGAAGTTATCCAAATAGATTTACTGAAGTTCAAAGATTACCTCATTGTCTAAAATTTAACGATATCATTTTGATTACTATTCGGTGCATTTTAATATGAAAATTTGGTAAGGAAGGATTTTAAGAGACAAAAATAACATATTGGAAAATAATATATTATAAATGGACTTGAGAGGGTATTACAACGTTCTAATGTTTTTTGCCTTTTACTACACATGGTTCTTTCAAAAAATTAACTCATGTTTTAAATTTAAAGACTGAAATATATGTATAAAATAAAGGAATCGCCAATGGTGTAAAGAGAATTAAGTTAACCTTAATTATTATTATTATTGCTAAATATCAAAACATAAATGAATTCATAAGAAGAAAAGCACAGCCATATACTATCACTTCTGTATATAGAAAGTAACTAAGCATTTGTTTGGGTAAAATAATACTCGATGAAAAGTCATGCACTATTAATAGTACATCAGACCCAAAGGGTTATAAGCAAGGCTGTTATTCGGTCTGATCTAGTTAATGTGCCCCCATGTAATCTCCGATACAAATCTACATATAAGTAAATGCATATATGTTATTGCAAACATGCTTTAGAAACATTCCGTGTAGTGCTTTATTCGGATAATGTGATAAGAAACTTCTTAACACTTATCGAAATATCAATCTCTTGAAATGGAAATGAGTTATTCACCTTGTTAATATAGCTCACATTGGTTAATCCATTTTCGAAATTTAAAGTATGTATTGCTTAGCACTATTCCATTATCTAAATTGAATGCATTAAACAAATCTATTTTGATGAACAGTGAATTTAACAAACTCTACGTGGATGGAAATTTAAATTTTATCGGATGTTCATAAACTGAAATGAATTAAATTATTAATGAAGTTTCGTACCGATTCGGCTAAAAATATAATCTCTTCATTTATTAAACAATGTTTTTAATTTAGGTGTCAATTTATTTCTTACAAGAACATATGACAGTTTTTAAAAGAAAATCCGCCAAATTGGGGACTGTTTTTATATTAAACAAAACTTCTTTTCTCTACGAATATACATGCTATTAACACAGTTTATTACAGTAAGCCACTTAATCATAGTCTACAGTCTGAACGCTCTTGACACGTTACCCAAAATACATTCGTTCTTTTTTAATTTGTTGGCGGTCCTCTTAGGGATTTCGGGAAAAAAATCTTCACGGAAATGTACTATTATGTTTGCATACTTCGAGTTCAGGAAAATTCCACATGTATTTTTCTAGATATTTAAGAAAATGTATAAAATCACAAGTCGGCAGTCGCCTTTAGTTATTTTGTGTACAGAGGCATGCGAAGAGAAAATTGCAATTTGGGCAAAGTTAGATTTTAGCACCCCCTCTCCCCAACTTTTTCTTGTCATAGGCCAAAGATCATATTAATAGCATAAATTTGATGCACCTTAGATTTCCACAACCGAATGCGACCGCCTCCTTCGTTCCCTCTTTCGCACGGCACTGATACTTTATCGTGCCCTTTTAATCGTGCCCACGATCCCTTTTAATACCCAGACTGGAATTCCGTCTGATCTATTCGAGTATGCCGTCACTAATTTACATAACAAATCTAAGTATAAGTAAATGCATACATGTTATTTCCAAAACTCTTTAGATACAATTTGCTGTGCTCCTTATTCAGATTACGTGATTAGAATCTTCTTAACATTTATCGTATTATTAATCCCTAGAAATACAAAATGATATATTCGCCTTGTTAGTATCTTTTACATTAGTTAATACAATATCGAAACCCAAAGTATGTTTTGTTTGGTACAATTCCATTATCATAATTGAATGCATTAAACAAATCGATTTTGAAGAATAGCGAGTTTATCAAATTCTACGTGGATGAAAATTCAAATTTTATCGGAAGTTTATAAACTAAAATGAATTGAATTATTAATGAAATTTTGTACTCATTCGACTAAAAATATTGTCGCTTTATTTATTACAAGAAAGTTTTAAAAGTTAAATGTAAAAATCTCATTTAAAAACTTTTACTATTTCCGTGGGGTTACGATTCTACACGAAAGAGAAATTTTTCATTTACTATTTATTAGTACGTTATCTTATTATGATTACGTACTTAATACTAATTTAATGTCTAGGCTGGAGTTCAGGCTCATGGTTTTAAGCTACCACCATATAATCACTGTAAGAAATCTACATTTAAGTAAATGCATACATGTTATTTTAAACACGCTCTAGAAACAATTCGCTGTACTGCTTATTCGAATTATGTAATTAGAAACTTCTTAGCATTTATCGAAATATCAATCCTATAAATACAAAATAAATTATACACCTTGTTAGATAGCTTACATTAGTTAATACAATATCGAAACCCAAAGTGTGTTTTGCATAGCACCATTCCATTATCTAAATTGAATGCTTTAAAAAAATCGATTTTGAAGAATAGTGTGTTTAACATACGCTACGTGGACGAAAATTCAAATTTTATCAGGAGTTTATAAACTAAAATGAATTGAATTATTAATGACATGTTGCACTGATTTGAATAAAATTATCGTTGCTTCATTTATTTAAATTATTTTTAATTCAGGAGTCAATTTATTTCTTTCAAGAAAATATGAAAAGCTGACTGTAAAAATTTTATTATAAAATAACAAGCATTTAAAATAAACTTTTTTACGAAAAATAGAACCGACTTCTAAAACTACTGCAAAGTAAAAAATATTTTTTTATAGAATATTTAATAAGAAATTAAACAAAGAGCATTGTATTTAACATGCGTTTTGTTAGATTTATGTACATTTATTTGATTTTTTGGAGTCATTGCCAGCCAAGCCAAGTTCTAAATTAAAGCTAAGTTTCTAATATTGAATAATTATTACATTTAAATTGGGTTGGCTGGCACCGACTCCAAAAAATCAATTTAATATACATAAATCTAACAAAACGCATGGTAAGTACAATGCTCTTTGTTTAATTTATTATTAACTATTCTGTAAAAAAAAAAAAAAAAAAAAAAAAAAAAAAAAAAAAAAATTACTTTGCAGTAGTTATAGAAGTCGGTTCAATTTTTGGTAAAAAAGTTTATTTTTCACTTTTAAGTTTTTTTTTATATTAGCTTATGATTGAGAAAACGGTTACAACAATCAATATTAATTTGCGAGAAATCACTAATTTTATTAGTTTTTGCTTAGTTGCTAAAAAAGTACTGAACCAATTTTGATGAAACGGAATTGGTAAAAATTCAAAAGCAACCTCTTTCAATAAATCAAAATCCATATAAATCGGATGAATAGTTTTGGAGTAACCTCCGTGAACATACATAAAAAAATACATACGCGTCAAATTGTTAACCTCCTCCTAGTTTTTCGAAGTCGGTTAATAATTATTAGTATTTAATTTGTAAAATATACGTATAAAAATTATAATACGAAAAAAAATATTGTACACAAGCACGTCAGTAGTGGGACTCAAACCCATGCTTTCATTTGAGAACAAGAGTTTAAATCCGGCGCCTTAGACCGCTCGGCCATCCTGACTGTATTCTGTTCGGCGAACTTAATCAACGTCCATGTTACTTTTAATTTGCGAGAAATCATTAATTTTATTAGTTTTTGCCTAATTACTAAAAAGGTGTTGTTTAACCAATTCGAGAGTAACCTTTTTCATTTAACACAAATACAAGTTTAATCGGTTAAAAAGTTTTGGTGTAATGGGTGAACATACATAAGGAAAAAAATACATAAGTGTCGAATTGATGATAACATCCTCTCCTTTTTTATGCGGTTAAAAAATTATAATACGAAAAAAAATGCTGTATATTATACACGTATGTCAGCAATGGAGTTCAAACACAAGATCTCTTTCGAGAACCAGAGGTTAAATCTGATGCTTTAGACCGCTCGGCTATCCTGAGTGCAATCAAGTCAGCGAACTTATTCAACGTCATGTTACTTTCCACAAGTCTATTATTTTAGTATTTTTCACTGTTTAAATGATCTCTGATACTCTGTGCTAATGATTAAATACAAAATATTCTTAATAGCATAATTAGTACTTAATTTGTAAAATATATATGCAAAAATTATAATACGGAAAAGTTATTTTTTGCATATATATCAGGAGTGGGGTTCGAACCCACCATTTCTTTCGAGAACCAGAGCTTAAATATGGCGCGCCGCTCGGCCATTCTGTCTGCACTACGTTCAGCGAACTTATTCAACAGTTTTAATTAGAGAATAATCCCTAATGTTATTAGTTTTTGCCTAATTACTAAAAAAGTACCGAACTAACTTTGATGAAACGGAAGTGGTACGAATTCGAAAGCATTATCTTTCATTTAAAACAAAAATAATAGAAATGAGTTACACAGTTTTTGAGTAATCGGTGAACATACATAAAAAAAATAAAGCATACATACGCGTTGAATTCATAACCTCCTCTCCTTTCTTGAAGACGGTTAATAACAAGTGAGATAACGAATCTACACGAAGAGAGAATTTTTATTTAAATTTTATTAGTACACTATTTTGTTATTATTGCCTAACATCAACGCAATACCTCCTGTACGTACCTAAAACATCGTTGAACGATTTTTTTTTATTTTTATGAAAATAAAATATTTGAAGTCTATATAACACTTTGATAATTGGATAAAAATAGTTTAAAAATTAAATTTTAAATATTCAGCTAAAATTTGATATTTTATGGTACCCAATGTACGCAATTAGGTTTTTTAAACAGTGTATTGCTACATTTTGCAACTAATTAAACTTAAATGAATTAATTTAAGCACCATTTATACAAGAAGGGTATAAGCCCTGCTCTTCTAGTATAAAGGCTCATAAATTCAAAATTAACATAGTTAGATAATGCTGCAACTCATAGTTAGATAATGCTGAAACCTATAAGGATATTTGGAAACAATTTACTACTAATATATGAAATCTGTCATGTCGATTTGTGACCTATTTATTAACTTTCCCTTGTGTACGTAATATAAAAAAACAAAATAACCATATAAACAAAGTTTTAACAAAATTTTAAGGTTGTCTACTGATCATGTTTCTGATATTATGTGTTCAAATTTATCAACAAATTGTTCATCAGAAACCTCACATACTGAATAATTCATCTAACATGAATTTTCATGCCTTCAGGAAATTTCAATTGCTTTCTAAGCTTAAGATTTGTACGTACAATTTAGAGTAACGAAATTCATTACGAGAATAGGTAATTACAGACCGACGTTAAAGTGATACGCTGATTCAAGAATTCATTGGATAAATACCTTCTCTTCGTGAAAGCTAAATGTGAGTGAATGGTAACACATGCGAATAAGATTCATGATTTAGAATTATTATATTTATAAAAATAAAATTATAGATATTCTAATTTATTGATTTCCTTTTCTGAATATTGAGCAATTCTTAATATAGAAATCTTTTCCAAAAATTCTGTAAAATTTTACAAAATGAAATTGCGTTTATTGATTTCATTCTAATTTAATTTTCTGATACCATACACCAATTTTCACTGTTCCATTGTCTCTGACTTTTTTGAACACCACTATTATCTCAGAGAAAATATGGTATTTTCTCTAAGAATCATATATATTAAAACAGTAGGCGACCTCTTTATGATCAACTCAAATTGGTCTCTGAGCATGCGCGAAGTTGAACTTATTAGCCGTTCCAGTTAGAGGAGAATCGAAGCAAGTCTGCTTAGCTCAGTGGTTTAAGGTGCGGGTTTATAGCTCTGAGCTTTTGTAGAGGACTAGGGTTCGATCCCACTTCTCGGCAATATATATATATATAATTTAATAATGATACATTTTACTACGAGGGGAAGTTACATGATTTTTATCTTTGGTTATAAATAAATAAAATTTAACACCCAACAATGATTTTTTAAGTAACAATTTTATTTTTAAAATATTTCAAGTAATTAAAACACAGTAATTGTGAGATATAAACAGCCAATTTCTAATACAGGGCTTTAGGGATACATTTGTAAGAATAAAATTATTGAAAATTTTTACAAATTGCATTCTTAAAAAAATAAATAAATAAATAAAACAAACAACAATAATACAATACACACACAAATAAAAATAGTAAAAATGTCGTAAAATTTAATTTAACATCTAATAATATTTTAAAAAAATGTATTCCATTTTTCTAAAAAATGGAAATATTTAAACTTCATTTTATTGGCAGGAAGTAGCAGCAATTTTCCACTTTCCTGTCATGTGCGTGGAAGCTTAGAAAAAGTAATCCTTTGTAAACTGTAATATACGTGATTTACATAAATAAATAAATGTTATGCATAATTCAGACCATATATTAAATGATTTTTAACTAAATCCAAGAGTGCCGTTATGAAGTAATATCTGTATCTTTAAAATTGTGAAGTAGGGTGAAGCGAAAAAAAATATTTTTTAAAAATCAAAAATGGGTAGGTGCCAAAAGTTGCTTTTATATTAGTACATCAAATGCGTGAAATTTTACCGCTGAAAGAAAAATGGCGTGAGTGTGCGCTTTTGCTCCAAAATTAAAAAATTTAGGTAAAATTTGACATTTTTTGACATTTTTTCAAAAAAAAAAAAATAAAAAAAAAAAATTCCTACAGAGCTGGTTATTATTTAAAAGTGTTACTTAAACCTTTATTTTTATTTGCTTAACATATTTAAACTATAAAACAATATCTTTAGTCTGTATAATTTGAGAAAATCTGACAACTTTTCGTAAAAAATCAGCATTACTTCTCTATTGCAGCATACAACGAATTGTTGTTTTGAATGCATTTCTTACCTAGCTGCTTTCAAAACTACTCTTAATATAACTCATGGAGCTGGTTGCATTTTATATCTTACCCGTGCCAACAAGTCGACCATCTAACCCCAGTGTTTTATTTATTTATGTATCGAATTGTTATTTTCCCCCCTGAAGACGGGCATACGTTTTCTAATGTATCAAAGTAATTTACCTCTTCTTTGTATTCACTGACTTTGGATGCTGCTGGTGTGACATGCTTCACGTATACTTTTATACCTTGTATAACAGAATAGAAGCTGAGTAATATATTGGGTATCTTGTTACTTGAACCTATTCAGCAATCTATAAGTTTCATTAAAATTTCATTCAATTAATATATTATGATTGGATGTTCTGTTTCCACAGCATTTTTCAATCAATTACATTGTATATATAATGATTTGCCTAAAAATTAATTGTATGAATTCAATTTCTAGTATGCCATATTTTTACTGTACCTATTACATTGAATATATGCTGAGAGGCTAGCTATTAATCTTATGACGATTGTCACAGAGGATTGCAAACAAAATTTGCATGTAAAGCAAAACTATTTCTAAAGAAGTTTTAATATTTGTTTTATGTCGTTTCCTGTGTTGCTTCGTAATCGAGTAATTTATAATAAGTTTTTAGACCTCTTCTTTAGGTGTGTATTACATTTGGTATAAAACTTCCTGCGGTATAGATTTGGATTATATACACTGGTGTCCAAAAGTTAAGCATAATTGTTAATTAAGTAAGTAATGAAAGAAATATATATCGAAATGTGGTGAAACTCCAGGTGTGTAAACAAAATAGTACGCGTCATATATTTTCGCGAAGAGTTTTCTCCGAAATCGAACAGGAGATTGTCAACAAATTGAAAAAGAACGAAGATCTTTTGGATAACCCTGTCAAACTTAATGTAGCAAAAGCGTTCAATCAGCGCATTATGATTAAGTGGCTTATTGTAATGTACTGTGTTTATTTTTATAAAGATAGCATGCATACTCGTAGATAAATTAAGGTTTTTATAAAAAAAGTCCTAAATTTTTTGCTTATAATTTGCAGAGTTCTTGATATAAAATAATGTTCTTTTCTGAAAATATGACAAACATCATTGTGCACAATACCCTGTCATCAAAATTTTAAAATAATAAAAATTGTATGAAAAATGAGTAGGTTTAGTAAATAATTTTTATTGCGCATGCGTCAACGATATCAAAATTTCATTTGCATATTGTGTTAGCTAAATGCATAGAGCAACTTCTGTAAAAGTTTCAAAAACATAGCTTGAAAATTCTGAAAATGATCGTCTATAGAATCAACTCAAAATCCGTTATTCCTAAAAGAGCAAAGAATCAGGGTTTTTATCCAAATATAGTTGTACATGCAATATTGTGTAGGCACTAAACAATGGAATATGGATACAGCCCCTCATCTTTTTGCTTCATTTAGGGAATAAAGGATTTTGATCTCATTCTATCAACGATAATTTTCAGAATTTTTAAGCTATGTTTTTGAGACTTTCACAAAAGTTGCTCTATACATTTAAGTAACATAATATGCAAATGAAATTTTAATCGCGTTTACGCGTGCGCAGTAAAAATTATTTAGTAAACTTGCTCATTTGTCAAACAATTTTTATTATTTTACAGGGTATTGTGTACAATGATGTTCGTCATATTTCAGAAAAGAACATTATTTTATATTAAGAACTCTGCAAAGTATAAGCAAAAAATTTAGGACTGTTTTTATAAAAACCTTAATTTCTCTACGAGTATCATGCTATCCTTATAAAAATAAACACAGTACATTACAATAAGCCACTTAATCATAATGTGCAGTTTGAACGTTTTTGCTACATTAGTTTTGACAGGGTTATCCAAAAGATCTTCGTTCTTTTTCAATTTGTTGACGGTCCCCTGTTCGATTTCGGGGAAAATTCTTCGCGAAAATATATGACGCGTACTATTTTGTTTACACACCTGGAGTTTCATTACATTTCGATTTATATTTCTTTCATTACTTAAATAATTAATAATTATGCTTAACTTTTGGACACCAGTGTATTTTGTGAGTGAACTTATAAACTCTGATTGCCAATATGTGCTTATATAAAGCGGAAAATTTTATTCGCTTTATGAGCTGTCTTTTGTGTGAGGTGTTTTCTAAATTCCTATTCCCCAGTTCTTATGAGGAATAGATGTTTATTGAATTAGATTTGCAATCTCCGACAGAAATGTCTAATGTGTTCTGAATATCTTTTTTCTCAAATTGAGAAAATAATTTTTCACAATTATTCTCTATGTTATAAAAAATTGCAATAGAAAGTGAATAGTACGTAGACAAAGATTTTCCCATTGATCCAGTGAATCCATATGGATTAAAAGGTTTTATATCAACTTCTCTAATAATTGAAGCAGAGGAAATTCGCTGGCGTTGAAATAGCATATGATCCACTATTATACACAATCTAAGCTTAACACATGCAAAATGCTTCACAGCGACAAATAGAATTCTTCTAATTTTAAATGAGTATTCATTGTCGATAATGTCGATTAGAATTTGTACATTCTCTCAAAAAGTACTATGCATTATAAGATTATGTTCAGGACAGTTCAGAACTTCCACCATCAAATGTTGTCCACTTTTAAAAAGGGGATCTAAACGTTAATGGGAAATTACCTAGCTACAAAAACACTTTAGAAAACGGCATATAACTAATGCAAAAAACAGTTATTTACAACAATGGTAGCCCGACCAGTGGCCGCGAGGTTCTGACCTCCGAACTGGTAGACGGTAGGTGCTGGGTTCGAACCCAATCGCGACCGTCGGCCTAACCGTTCGAAGTTTTCCGTGGTTTTCTTCGAACCTTGCGTAAATACGGGTTAGGTTCCCTTAGAAAGACCCCCACGGAGGGCAACCCACCCCATAGGGCCTATATCCCATAGCGTAGATAATCGGCCGACAAAAAATACACACATACAACAATGGTTTCTCTGCACATGCAGAAAAAATTTTCATTGCAATTCTCTCTGACGATCTCCATCACATTACAGCTCGCTTCTCAACATATAAAAATTGCAAAATTAGAATAAATGATGGCATAATTATAGTTGAAATACTTGAAATCATCTTTGAAGCAGATCATTACGTAAAAAAATATAACTGACTGAAAATATGTTGTGGTAATAGAACTTCCAATCAATATTCCTAAGCTGGATGTAAGTTTGATGAAGATAATAGATGATGATTATTGTTCCCGTGCATTTCTCCGCTTGTCATTTTTTGTATAAACTGTAAAAATATACATAAAGATAGTCATTACAGCATGTGGATATAAAGAACAGTTAAACTAGGTGGATGCATCGAAAACATGTCATATTTTGATAAAGAAAATCACAAATCAATATATAAATAAAACACTGTACTAAGATGATCGAGTAGTTGGGACAGGTGGGTTATGAAATATAGCCACCTCCACGACGCATGTCCAAGGTAGTTTTGAATTTAAAAGCTGTATAAAAAATAATTCGTTGTATGTCCCAATAAAGTAGTAGTGCCGCTTTCTTACCAAATGTTGTCTGTTTTGCTCCAGCTATACGGAATAAAGATATTGTTTTATAGTTTAGTTATATTAAGTAATTAATAACAAAGGTTTAAATAAAATTTTAAAATAATAACCAGCTCTGTAGGAATATTTTAATTTTTTTAAGAAAATGTCAAATAATGACAAGTTTTAACCAAAATTTTGATTTTTGTAGCAAAAGCGCAGACTCAAGCCATTTTTTTCAGCGGTAAAATTTCACTCAGTTGATGTATTAGTATAAAGGCAACTTTTGGCACCTACCCGTTTTTGATTTAAAAAAAATATTTTTTTCTCTCCATCCTATTGTGAAGTATGCTAAAATATTTTAGAAATAGTTTAAATTTTAACTTAAATATAATAGTTAGAATTTTAACTTAAAATATATAAGCTAAAGTATTTTTTATTTAATTATCTTTTAAATATATTAACCCATTAGTGCCTAGCGTCCCTTTTTAGGGACGCCTCAAAAGGCGCATGTAGCACTGTTTTTGACACCGGTAATAACGAACAGCATTCTTTATTTTATTTAACTGAACCATTTTCGTAATTAATGAGCTAAACTTAATTCTTTTAAAAATAGCGGTGCCACCCGAATAAAATTTCGCAAAAGGTGGTGGGCACAAATGGTTTAAAATAATCTACAATGTCTGTTATATTTCGTATGAGCATTACAAGGAAGATATATGTTTCTGTGGATATAAGGAAAAGTATTAATTATTTTCCGGGGGAAAAAATAAAAATTAAGAAGAGAAAAAAGGGGGAAAGAAAAATAGTCATGTAAGACTTAAAATTGAACTCATGGTTCTGATACTCATGGTTTAATAATTAAATAACATATGAAACGTTATGAAAAATTCAAATAATTCAAATATATTATGAATAGTTACTTCGTAGCATGAAATTTAAGTTTCGGAATTTAAAATGAGACTGGTAAAAATAAATTAATAAAAACTTTTGAATATGATTAAAAAAATTAGAAAATACAAAACATTGTTATTTTTTAAAGCACTAAGAAAATTCACCAAAATAAATATCAGTTCAATTACTTCTAGTTAAAAAGCAGGCGCCGTTAAAATTCTGCTTAAATTCTTTCAGATGATTACTTGAGTAGGTTAAACTGACAAAACCATGAAACGCTTTGAATCTGTTGGAATCACACTGATAACATTCAAATAAATCAAGTTTTCAAAACTTTATTTACAGGTTCTAATTAATCTTTTAACATGTTTATCGTCAAATCTTGAAGGGTACCAGCTAGTTAATTCTTAATATGGTACTTTTGAATTAATAACTGTTCTAAATCAATGAAACAATGTTTTCTGAATTAAAATATTGATATCCAAAATGATTGACACTTGACAGCTCTACATTTCATTGACTTCTTTAATTAAAAAAACTCTTTATTAAAAAAAACTAATTAGTTAAAATATTATCTGAAAAATGTAAAATTTCAGAAAAAATTTAATTGGTCTAAAAGAAAAGCTTAAGCTGAAAAAAAGCTGTCTTACTTGAGTATAACTTACTTGAGCTGTCTTGAGTATAATCCAATGAGTACGGGTTTCATCAAAATCAGTCGGCTAATTTCCGAGGAAATGGGCCTTAAATCTTTCATATTTCGCATACAATTGCAGTCTTATCTTCCCTTAATGAATCATTCATCTTATTATGTACATTCATGAATTTAAACATGAATTCCTTGCTCCTATTTCATTTTCACTGTACGCAACGAATTCATTAACATGTCACATAAATACCAATCAAACTTAAATAGACACAACGATTCTATTGTACATGAATTAAAGACAATTTTGTTGGTGAATGGAACAGGAGAACGAATGATACGTTAGGTTTGACTGAATCACAAATCACAGTTATAAACTTTGTGAAAAAATCTATACATTTATTCACAACGTTAATAACTATAATTTGTGATATGTGACTTATATAAGTGGACCTAGAAGCCAAGAGGTATAAGTGACAAAAATGAACTATGTGCATATACGACCGAAATGTGCTTTTTTCTTTTTAGGTAAACTGATTTTTTAATTATTTGCTGCATTTTAGAGATAAACCAATTTTGTTGAATAATAATCAATACTGCTTCGTTATAAATTTAAAGAAAATTGTACTTGAATTTCTTTGCAGTTATTAAAATAAGAGTCCAAAGATTTTAATGAAACATGTGTCAGTTTCCTAATTCATTTCAGAGAATCATTATTGATGCTCAAATTTAACATCAATTTTTTTTTTTAACTCAATTTACTCCGAATCAAATTTTTGTTATTTGTACACCTTGGCTTCTGAGGCCGACATTTACTTATTGATATTGCAGATACTTTAATTTATTCAGTGTCTATAGTTTCTGAAATTCTACTTCTGTTTATAAAACTTTATATGATATTAAATTAAGGAGCGGGATTTGTTAAAATAGTACTAACTGACACTAGCCAAAAAATTAAAATTAAATTATTAAATTAAAAAGTCAAATTAAAATTATTAATTTATATCATTGTCTCTTAAACATATTCGGCAGAATCTTGATTTATAATTAATTTATTTAATCATGCAAATTAATGGATTTGCAGGATTCCATCAGATTTCCACGGTACATATCATTAACATAAACTAACTTCATAAACCGAAAGGGTAATTGCTGATCGATGTTGAACATATACAACGGATTTAGAATTCATGAATTAAATGCACTTTATGCTAAAATGGGGATAAAAGAAGGTAAATGCGAATTTAACTTTTTTCTTTTAAAAATAGCAGCGGGACTGCTTACAAGCAGCGGGATTGGACATCGAGAATATTTTTAAACTAAAAAAAATTACTAGAATTTTTGTTTTATTTAATCAATGTATATATGATATTAAATATGGGGCCTATCATAAATAATGTCACGCTTTAAGGAGCGATGAGAGTTCGAGAAATTGTGACAGTTTGTGACAAGGAATGGCAGAGGCTAAGGAAAAATGTGACACCACGCATTTTGGTTAAAATAAAAAATAAAAATATTAAAAATACCAAATTAAATCATGAAGTTAATTTGAAATTAAAGTATTTTGTGTTTCGAAAGTAAATATAAGCTTTAAAGCCAAATATATTCAATTCCAAATTACTAATAATTTTAACTGTCCTTTCACACTAATATTTTATTACCATATTATATTAATCATGTTTTCAATTTTGTTAATATTAATTATGTCTTAAACTTAATTCTTATTTCATACAAAATAACTAAACAAGTCTTTTTTTTTTTTTTTTTTTTTTTTTTTTTTTTTTTTTGTCATGCTTTGCTATGTTAATGCCATTGAAACACGTAATTAAAGTTTAAAAATAAAATTTGAAATATCATCTATAACGTAGGGTATCATTTCTGAATTGCAGGTGTATATGTAATGTAATATCGCGTGACATGTGACGAGACTTTGTGACAAGTGGATGGGAAAGAAGATATAAAATATTGAAAAAAAATATGTGAGAACATTTATGGACAGCTCCTAAAGCAGAAAACATCATTTGGAAATTCTGGGAGGATTTCTGTCCTGTGGATCTCGCAGTATCAGGGATAGTCTTTAAAGGTAAGTCATGTAGTTGTGAATTGTGAATTGTACTTTTTCACATGAAAATGATTGTCAGAGTCCTTTATTTATCATACAAATTTTTTGAATTAGGAGTTTTTTTTTTTTTTTTTTTTTTTTTTTTTTTTGTAGAAATTGACTTTAATAAAGTTCCAAATAATAAAAATCAAATACACATCTTTATTTCAAATTTAATGCACTAATAACTTTTTTTTACATCAGAATGTTTCAAACTTTTAATTTAAAATAATTTTTCATTTTTTTTTAATAAATTAAAATGCTACAGTGATGTTTTTTATATATGCAGTAATTTTTAATATTTGACAGAATAAAAATTTTATTTTAATAAATTAAAATGTTATAGGGTTGTTTTTATATATGCCTTAATTTTTAATGCATGATAGAATAAAAAATTCATTTTCAATCACAAAACTTGAATTTTTCAGTAAATAATTAGTTCGTAAGCATAAATTCATAAGATGGGTTAATTTAATTTATATTTTATAAATTATTTTCTTCGTCGTGAAATCCAAAATATGAAACTGTATAAATATTTTTAGCAATTCACATTCACATCCACATTCCCAATTGCAAAGTTTTATCTTACTTGTTAAAAATATTTTACTATAATAATAAAATATTGCAAATAGTTTCATTTCTTGAATCGAAAATATAGTGTATCTTTTAATTTAATATGTATTTTTAAATATTATAATGTTTTCTTTTAATGAAGAGTAGTGTTGCATAATTTAAATAATAACACTAACTTTTCCTATACTATTAAAACTTTTAAGATGAAATTGCATAGGAAAATTATCTGTTACCACTAGGTTCCCTTAATAGAAGGTTCATCGTCTGCTGTAAATGCATTATGTTCTTTTTACAAATATTAATATCCTCATGATATATGTAAAATGCATCATTTTCTGTTGCTTTTGTTAAACATGGGATTCCTCCATAGGCAGATGATTTTGATTTTGTTATTTAAAAATACATCTACTCATCATGAAAAAAAAATTAATAAAACAATTTTAATTTCAAATTAACAGCCATTTAAATATACGTACAGTTGACTCTCGTTAATTCGAAATCGGATAATTCGAATCTTCGCTTAATTCGAACTAAACATGAAGTCCCGAAATCTTCGATGGTAGAATAACGTTAAAAATTTTCATTATTTCGAACTCATTTTCTCTTGACTTCGTTTAATTTGAACTAACTAGGATTCCGATTTTTCATTTTTCTTTTTTTTCTCACGGATTTCAGATCATTTGAAAAACTTTCTTTCTTTGTATTTTGTGAAAATTTTTCCGAACGAGTATACATATAATAGAATGTATTTGATATCCACTTTCTTAGTGTCCCGTCTATCCATCCAGTGTCGCTTTAATTTTTTCTGTTTAAAATATCTTGAAAAATTACCTCTGTACTATCTATTTTCTGACCAATGAAAACGCTCCATAGGCGTTTTTAGATCGCTCTCATTAGTCAGAAAATATATAGTCTTTAAAAACAAAGGTAATTTTTCACAATAATTTTAACATGTACTGATGGATAGTCAGCTTTTCAATGCCCATTTACGAAGTCTATAGATTTCAATGTGGACCTTAAGGCACTACACTAGTCTCCGAAAAAGACCCGGATGTTAGTGTAAAGACTATGGGTGTGTTCTTTTCAAATATCTCGCTCAAATTTTAATATATTTACATGATTTTTTTTTGCATAGGATAGCAGAGGATGATCTACAACCGGCCTAGTTTTTACTTCTTCGATTTTGCTTATGTATGTTTTATATAATGATACTTTCAATTTCAGACCAGGTTCAAGCCGGTTTTAAAATTTAAAATAATTTAAAAAAAATTTGAAACCAAAATTGAAAAAGTAAAAACTAGGCCGGTTGTGGAATATCCTCAGCTATCCTATGCAAGAAAAATCACTTAAAAATTTTAAAATTTGAGCGAGATATTTGAAAAGAACGCCCCCATAGACTTCACATTATCAACCGGGTCTTTTTCTGTGCCTAGTGTGCGGCCTTAAAGTTTACTGGATACGATAAATTTCCGAAATGTTAAAGCTTAAATGGACATGTTCTCGCATCCACTAAAGCGGAAATAGACATCGATACCAATCGACATCCTTAAGTTGTTTTAAAGATGAAAATCCTTTAGTATATATTTTGCTCCGGAGGAAAAAATTATCTCTACATATCAATGCAAAATAAAGTGCATAGATATGTGCAGCAAAATTATCTTTAGATTCAGATTTGGTTATCGTATCAGACGCCAGAATGATTTCAGATTTTGTTCATGTAGGATTCCTCGATGTGAATATGACGACACATGGAGCACAGTATACGATTGATTGAAAAGATTCTAGACAAAAATGAGTCATCAAGGGAGCCCTTGTGGCCGAGTGGTTAAGACACCACGCTGCTAAACTCTTGAGAGCGTAGGAGATTGTGGGTTCGAATACCACTGGCTCCGTTGCACACACTCTTTATGTGTAGCTCCCGGTTGTACTTTTCTTGTGTCGTAATATTTCCTTGTGCTATCTTGTCCTTGTATGTCCACGAATTTGTAAAATAATATAGATTATGCATTTATGTCTGTGTAGAAATAAAGGATCATTAGGGGTACAATCGAATTCTACCAGGAAATCATCATCAAATTTTATAATAGAAAATGCCTAGCATTGCGATACATGGTTAAAAATTTAACATTTGCTGCATCGTCACTCCATCCCTTTTATGGAATATCTCATACTTACATTGTAAAAAATTTTACCCTTTTGCTGCATCGTCACTCCCCCGCTTTTGTAAAATATTTGTCTTTTGACGCATGAGAATGCTCCATGATAGGCTGAAATAATCGTTTTCCATAAAAGCGGTGGAGTGAGTTTCAAATTTTTAACAGTTTAATTGGGACAAAAGCGTCCGTGAAAAAAGTATTTGGGCATCGAATGCTGTCACTCTCTTATAGATGCAGCCAAGTACAGGTTATGATTTTCGGATTCCTCGTCGAATCATTTCCGATGCCTTTACTGCATTTATAGGAATTAGATTGTTGTTGTTTATCTATTGAATCATAGAGCGATTTTTGTTAAACTCTTTCTTTTTGCTTTTTCTGATTGAAGGGGAGTACTTTTGACTACACTAGAAAAGCATTTTACTGCGTAATTTTTTTCGAACCACCTTCGTCGTTCCAAGGCCAAGCTCGCACTCTGATTGGTTGTTGCTCTCGGCACTGTTTTCACATAACTTGGCGACAATCATACTTGGCGTAGCGATAGATGTTTTCCGTCGAGTTTGATTTCCTTCCGAACCGAGTACGAAATAAACCGAGTACAAAGTAAAAAGTTGTGTGTAAAAACTTTTAAAGAGTACAGCTTTCAGTAAGACACGTTCCATCCACTCCAATGCTGCAAGAGAAAAGTTACTTTGTACTCGGTTCGGAAGGAAATCAAAAACCTCGACGGAAGCATCTATCGCTACGCCAAGTATGATTATCGCCAAGTTACATGAAAACAGTGCTGAGAGCAACAACCAATCAGAGTGCGAGCTTGGAACAACGAAGGCGGTTGGAAAAAAAATTACGCCATTTTACTATTCATTGATACATGAAGTCATTTTGCTTTTTACTCATGTATGAAAGCGCTTTGTCGCGCGCTTATGTGTAAGGACACTTTACTTGAGGCATTGACACCTTTTGATAACCACTTCCGATGTCCGTACGATTAGACTTGTTGATGTTGACTTTAAGTTTTCATGAATGCGGTAGCTTTTTGTCGTGCCAGATCCGAAGAAGATACCACATCCAGAAAATCTAAAGATTCACAACGATACTAACCGATATTGTAAGTGTCTTTTGAAAAGTTGACAATCAAACAGTGACAAGTAAAGCGAATACATCAGAACTCAGCAAAGTGCGTTCATTAGTAATGCGTTGCAAAGAGCCATCATATGTCAGTACACATAATTATGTATTACGGTATAAAAAACTAAAAAGTGGGAAATAAATTTAACTTTTTCAAAAAAATGTAAAACCGACTGCAAAAAAGCGCTAAAAAAAATTAAATAATTCTATAAAATTCTGTAATGACAAATCGTTATCCAATAACCACACATTGACTATCATGTACCGGTATAAAACGGTTAAATTTAATATATAGAATTTAATATCCACCAAACATAGGTTTTCCAGAGAATATTTTTTACAAGAGATTAATTTACATATTTTTGATTTAACTTTCGAATATATACATATAAAAAGTAAGGAATTACTTTTCGAAGTTGGTGCCAAACTATCTTAATTATAGTAAGAATTGTGGATATATTATGTCTAGTACCATAAATAAAATGGGGAAATCATTATCGATTATGATTGTTTGGCACCAACTTCAAAAAGTAATTCCTTACTTTTTATATGTATATATTCAAAAATTATATCAAAAATATGTAAATTAATCTCTTGTAAAAAATATTCTCTGGAAAATCTATGTTTGGTGGATATTAAATTCTATATATTAAATTTAACCGTTTTATACCGGTACATGATAGTCAATGTGTGGTTATTGGATAACAATTTGTCATTACAGAATTTTATAGAATTATTTAATTCTTTTTAGCGCTTTTTAAGCTATTGCATAGCTTTTATCGCGGGCTTTGAGCTCGGCGACCGAATCCAAAAATTCCGTAACGAGAATTATCCTAACACATCCGTAACGAAAAAACCTAACACTCGGCTACCGTCGGTTCACTTCGGCAGACTTCGGCATGGTATCCTTCGGTAGACTTCGGCAGACATTGACGCGTTATTTTTCAGATATTTAGAGGATATCAAGTCTCAAACTTATATATCTTATTTCAGTTACTATAAATCTATAGTTTCAATAATAAAAATTCCTCATAGAATGTGTATAGAAAAGAATTGTCTTAAGGAAAAACAAGGTAGGATAATGTAGCTTTTGTGAGTGGAGACCCGCCCAATGGCGAGGATCGAAAAATTTAAATGCTTATAACTCGAGATCTAATTTTCGTAGCGCGGCCAAATTTTGTTTGGTAATTTATTATGAGACAGTGTTAATTTTTAGGAGCCCCCCCCCCCCCCCACGGTGAGTGTCAAAAAATTTAAAATGCTTATAACTCGCGATCTAATTTTCATATCGCGGCGAAATGTTGTTTGGTATTTTATTATGAGACTGTGTTAATTTTTGGTGAAAGGAGACCCCTCCCATGGTAAGGGTCGAAAATTTTAAAATGCTTATGACTCGCGATCTAATTTTCGTAGCGCGGCCAAATTTTGTTTGGTAATTTATTATGAGAAAGTGTTAATTTTTGGTGACAGGAGACCCCCACGGTGAGGGTCAAAAAATTTAAAATGCTTATAACTCGCGATCTAATTTTCGTATCGCGGCGAAATTTTGTTTGGTAATTTATTATGAGACAATGTTAATTTTTGGTGAAAGGAGAGCCCCCCATGGTAAGGGTCGAAAAATTTAAAATGTTTATAACTCGCGATCAATTTTCGTAGCGCGGCCAAATTTTGTTTGGTAATTTATTATGAGACAGTGTTACTTTTGGTAACAGGAGACCCCCACGGTGAGGGTCGAAAAAGTTAAAATGCTTATAACTCGCGATATAATTTTTGTACTGCGGCCAAATTTTGTTTGGTAATTTATTATGAGACAATGTTACTTTTGGTGACAGGAGATCCCCCATGGTAAGGGTCGAAAAATTTAAAATGCTTATAACTCGCGATCTAATTTTCGTAGTGCGGCCAAATTTTGTTTGCTATTTTATTATGAGACAGTGTTACTTTTGGTGACAGGAGACCTCCCACGGTGAGGGTCGAAAATTTTAAAATTCTTATAACTCGCGATCTAATTTTCGTAGCGCGGCCAAATTTTGTTTGATAATTTATTATGAGACAGTGATACTTTTGGTGACAGGAGATGCCTCATGGTTAGGTTCGAAAAACTTAAAGTGCTTATAACTCGCGATCTAATTTTCGTAGCGCAGCCAAATTTTGTTTGGTAATTTATTATGAGACTGTGTTAATATTTAGTGACAGGAGATCCCCCATGGAGAGGGTCGAAAAAGTTAAAATGCTTATAACTCGCGATCTAATTTTCGTAGTGCGGCCAAATTTTGTTTGTTAATTTATTATGAGACAGTGATACTTTTGGTGACAGGATACACCCCACTGTGAGGGTCAAAAAATTTAAAATGTTTATAACTCGCTATCCATTTTCGTAGCGCGGCCAAATATTGTTCGGTAATTTATTATGAGACAGTGTTAATTTTGGTGACAGGAGATCCCCCATGGTGAAGGTCGAAAAATTTAAAATGCCTATAACTCGCGATCTAAATTTCGTAGTGCGGCCAAATTTTGTTTGGTAATTTATTATGAGACAGTCTTAATTTTTGGTGACAGGAGTCCCCCATGGTGAGGTTCGGAAAATTTAAAATGCTTATAACTCGCGATCTAATTTTCGTAGCGCGGCCAAATTTTGTTTGTAATTTATTAAGGTATTGCATTGCTTTTATCGCGGGCTTTGAACGCGGCGAAAGAATCTAGAAATTCTGTTACGAGGAAAAAATACCTAACACTCCGGCTAACGTCGTTTAAATTTGGCAGACTTCGGCACGTTATCCCTCCGTAGACTTCGGCAGACATTGACGCGGTATTTTTCAGATATTTTGAGAATATCAAATCTTAAACTTATGTTTTTTTTATTTCAGCTACCATAAACGTATAGTTTCAATGATAAAATTTCCTGATTAACCTACATGTATTGTAAGATAATAAAAATATTTTAAACGATATTAACTCATTTGTTCGATAGAAGAAAAAAAAATTATCGGTCATCACGCTCAAAATAATTAACTTGAATTAATATCAAAGACAAAAAAAACTGCATAAATAAAAAATAAATAAATAATTATAATTGCATAAGTTGATAAAAAATGCTATGCAATAGCTTTACCGCGGCATTTCCCCGAGTGCCACACGTATTTTTTTTTTTTTTTTTTTTTTTTTTTTTTTTTTGGAGTAGGTTATACATTTTTTTTGAAAAAGTTAAATTTATTCCAAGCTGATCAAGTTTTTTTCAAAGTGTTACAAAACATTGACTTTCTTTGGCCAAAAAGAGCGGATGTTGTATCGCATCGGCAGATTGCAGGAGTGGAAAGAACATTGTTGTAATTGTATTTGAACGACATAGTTTAAAACCAGTTGGTTTCGATGTTACATCTTCCTGGCTTTTAGAAAAATAGATTTTTGTGCTGATAGCCTAAGCTCGTCATAATCACGAGAAGATCAATTTCCTCTCCGAAAATTACGCCGCTTTCAAAAGATTCGGTTCTTGAAATGGCTGAGGTAACTATTATGACATCCGCTTCTTTTTTTGCCTGCTCAACTTGAATTCTGTTACTTTGAAATTCTTGTTTTTAAATTTTTAATTTGTTTTAAGCAATGAAATAAAGCTGTTCTTGTTTATATCATTGGCTTTGTCAACGGATGATGCAGGTCGACGCCAACTTTTCTCTCCACTTGTTAAAGATTGATCTAGTTTTACGCGACAAAAACTATAATTTCACGCATCTACAAGTCAGGTTCGTGTTGAATACGGTCAATTACTTTCTGGGACCCTTCATACCCACGTTTTTCAGCAGCTTTCAAAAATGTAATTTTCGTTTCTAATATCATTACTTTACGAATCAAATTTATCTTTGCGTAGGGCTTTTTTTATTGTTTTTCGTTGAAGTCACCGGGATTACCTCCGTCACATAAGAAGCAATTATCTTGAAGCTTGAAAGAAGTGCTTGATCTGAGGAACAAACTTTAATCTGTGTACAATCATCATCCCGACCAACATATGCTGCTATCATTCACTGATTTGCATATGTTTTTCGGCAATTATCCTGTATTCTAACTTCCTTGGTACTTTTCAAAAAACTGATGAATATTACTTTTGGTGAATATTACTTTTACGCTAAATGCTATGTCGCTAACGCTAAGAGCTTGGCAAGTCCTTTCTAGCTCACAACGCGAGTATCACTATTTGAAGCCGTTTGGCAAATGAAACACAATTTTGGGTAGAGCTTACTCATTTTTCATTACTACACGAAAAGAGATGCAATAAAATTAAAAGCAGCATATTAGAGGAGTATGTTTTTAAAAAAGAACATTGCATCTTAACAAAAGCGGCTCGGGAATGTCACTGACCACAATCTTCCATCGAATTTCCTTTCTTTTATCCCCGGGTCTCCTTTTGTAATTGTTTTCTTATAGGGTTTCTAGAATTTGTCCATCTTCTGCCTGCCTTTCTTAAAACTTTAAATTTTCATCAACCAATAAGTCTATTTAATTTTCATTGTTAGTGATGAAAAAAAAGTTTTTTTGGGGACGGGAGGGGGGCGAAAAATAGGTCACTTTCTGTCCAGTTAAAAAAAGTGACATTTTCAAAAAATCATAGCGCTCTTAGTAATGGGTCTAGAAAAACTTTTTCATAACAAACTTTATAGAGAATTTAATGCTGTTTCTTTCTGTAATTAAATATGCTACGCAAATACTTTATAATTTTCGAGTTACAGGCAAAATACTAAAAACATTTTTTACTTACATTTAGTTAAATATCTAATATTAATGTTCTCCTCTAAAGCTCTAAATACAAAAGGTGTTATAATGTTCTTAATTTTTTTTTACAATGTTATAGTTGTAATTCCTCATGATTGTTATTATGCAAATACCTGTAATTTAAATTAGTTACATTAAAGAGGATAAAATAATTAAAAACTGTGTCAAATTTTCGTTTTTGCAATTTTTTCACAGAGTTAGAAAAAAAGAGTCATTTTCAGAAAGCTGTAGCGCGCTTAATATTGACTTTAGAAAAACAGTTTTGGTATGAAATTTGTAGAGAATGTAATGCCCTTTCTTTTTGCAATTGAGTAGGGTACGCAACAATTTTATAATTTTTGAGTTATAGGCAAAAAACCGAAAAAATTTTGTGTACGAAAAATTTTGTGGGTTTTTGGCTCCACAAAATTTAGCCTCAAGATACTTTGCTGGAAAACCATTGTGGTGGTTACTCGATAACCCCTGCCATATTTTTATTTTAATTCAATTGTATTAACTATTTTATTTCCTATCATCTCCTTTTTATTAATGTTCTCATTTTAAATATTATTTCGATTTCGTTTCTTTTGATGTCTTCTCCTGTAAATATTTCTTCCTTACGTAGCTTATCGAATGTTCTAAAACGGTAAAATCTTGTTTAAATTCATTCCTTCCGGTTTAAAAAGCTTCGAGAAGCTTCTCCATCATTCTATGGGTGGTTACTTCCGTTTAATCAGGCCCTCCCCTTGGCCTATCAAATTAAATTCTACAGATGACGTGATTTAAGCAGTTATGTGCCTGGCCACCTTTTTGGCTTTCCTTCTTTAAGGGTATTATCATTTTTTTCCTATTAAATTCATATTTCCCTATACATTTGCACGTAACTTGGCTTTTTCTCTCGCTTCCCCCATTCTAACTTTGCCAATTTGGCGTGTTCCGATTTTACGGTAACCCTTTCTCTTTCCTCTCCCCTCGCTCAGTGCCACTAGTGCAGTTGAGTGGAAGTTAAGCTGTCGAGTGGTTGTGTTGGAATGAGTAAGGCAACTTTACCGCCCCGGCCTAATTCTTCTGGTCTTTTTACCGACCGCTTAAAATTCGAATAACCTGTCGTGAATTTGTTAATATCGTTTGTGCTTCTTCCTTATATTAATGGCACTCTTCGGTGTTGTATTGGCTATGACTATTCGAATTCTTCTGTTTCATCTCATATTGTTCTAAAAAAAAATCATTTTTCTTGAAAAAGTGATGAAGAAATAATTGTTCTTCTTTCATAAAATATTATGAAGTTTTGATTTATTGGAAGATGGCTTCTAAACAAAATATAATTATGTTCGCAAATGAGAGAAAATGAGCGAGCCCAGGAGAAAATGAAAAAAAAAGCTCATCACGATTCAATTTCTTCTTTTATTGATTTGATAATGTTATAATTTTATGTTCCGATCTTTATTAAAATGATTGATCGAATGTATCAAGTGAATATATAAAGAAAATGTTTGTGAAAATGAATATCTATTCCTATTATCATTATAAAATAAATAAAATTATAAAATTATTATAAAATAAATAATGATATATATATAAATATATTGCTTCATGAGAAAAATATTATAAGAATATAACATCCCGTAAGACATGGTGACGTCACTGCAACGTCGTTGTGAAGTCACATTGTGACTTTGTGACCATCGATTGTCGATGTGACATCACGTGACGTCGATGTGAAGTCACAGTGACTAAAATGTGAAGTCGTTATGGCCGTTTTAGAGCTTTTTTGTGACGTCACATTGTGACCACTTTGCGACGTCACAATGTGACCAATTTGTGAAAAGTGTGTCATTTGTGATTGCTTTGACATTAACATTGTGACGAACTGTGAAAATTTTTTTAGAAAGTCACATCTTAGTCACATTGTGACGTCTCTGAGTGGTGGCATTTTCGTCACAGATGTGATGTGACCAAAGTGACTCACAGTGACGTCATTTTGACGTCACTGTGAACATGCATGCTACGAGGGATCATTATTTTTGCTTCATAAGAAAATATAATAAAATTTTATTCTTCAATTTTTCAACAATTCGTATCAAGGTAATTTCTTTTTCGTCTTGTGTTTTATTCGTCAGTCGTCAAGATTCAGGTAATGTTTTTCTTATTTACTTTATTTTTCTCACAAGTGACTTTTAAGTTAATATTATCATAAAAAAAATCTCTATGAAGAACTATAAAGGTATATTTTGTCATGTCCTTTTATTCTGGGTATTTTGCTGGCCCTCATTCAATGCAATGTGCTTCTAACCATTACTATGATCTTTTGGCCTATTTTATAAAATGAAAAATAAAAAGCCTTTTTTCCATCCAACTCCTTTTCCAAACACAACAATAAATCTTCTTTGGTGCCGTGTTTGCTTGTGAAACAATATTCTTCTTTTGGCACCATGTACCTCTTTGAATCAATTAATATTCTTCAAGACATGACGATTATTAAATGATATTGTGTTTTCTTTTATCTAAATATATTTAAAAAAAATAAATTATCTCTTCATTATCTGTTCTTCGTACAGTGATCAATATTTTATAATTATTCTTTATTGAACGAGGTGTAATAAATGAATATATAGTATATTTTGATTTTATGCTAAAATAATTTTTCAGAGCAGAAGATTCTATATATTATTTAATAAAGAAGGTGTGCCACAGTACATGAATAATATAATTTGATGATATATTTTTCTTGTCTTGATATATTTTATAATTGATATCATATAATATTTAACGAAAGTGCTGGTCAAAATAATTGATTATTTTAATATAAGTTATTCTCTTCTTTTCATAAACATATGAACATATGTATTGCAAGTATGATAAAAAAATTTTGGGTCTTATATTCTTGATCCCATGCTAGGAGAGATATGTTCCCATTTTTTTCTTCTTTTCGTCATACATTTTTTTAACATATAAAAATGGTGCATAACGTAAATGAAATTCGTCATTATGTTAGATAATGTGTCAATTTATATATTGTTTATTATATGACCAGTCTATAACCAAATGTAACCTGTCATTTATTGAGCTTTTACTTTAAATATCTCATCATGCCTCCTAAGCCAAAGTTCAACATTGCAATACAGCCGTTTGATGGCAACCCACATACTGTAGAATTCTTCTTTGATCAATTATCTGATCTACAAGAGTTAAATAATTTTTCTGACAAAGAACTTTTTGTTCTTTTCAAATCAAAACTTGAAGGTACTGCTTTACTCTTCTTCCTTGAAACACAGTCTCAATTCAAGAACACTAATTTCCAGGCCATTCGTAAAGCTTTTATAGACTATTTCTCACCCTCAAAAAAGGCTGTTTCTCTCAAATCCTTGCAAAATTTAAAGTTAGATTCAAATGAATCAGTCAAAAATTTTGCATTTCGTCTAGATAAGCAGCTTCGCCTGGCATATCCCAAATTAGATTCTGCTGCTCTAAATTCACTAAAATTCACTCATTTTCTCGAGGCTTTGCCTAAACAAATTAAGAGAAAGATTCTAGAAGAAAACATTTCCTCATTTAATTTAGCTCTTGAACGAGCAAATTTCCTTCAAGATATATATGATTCTCCTCTTAAAATATCTTATGAGAATTATGATCAACTTTATTGTTTGGATAGTGAAAAAGGTCATGATAATTCTATGGCTTCTAGTAATGTGCTTCATAAGACTCCTATAAAACATACAAAGGATAAAATTTATGTCAATTCTCAAACTACTTTCTCACCATCTCAAACTCAAAAAGAAAATTCTCATACTTATCGTAATTTTAAAAGAAAAGCTAGAACATATTCACCTTCTCCAAATAGACAAGAGGCTACAGATAAACATAAGAATAATTTTCGTCAACATAGATCATATCGGAAACGTCCTTATTATCAACCCACCTTCGACAAATTTTCTCACAAAAAAAATTCTGCATCCTTTTATCACAAACGAGATGTTATGCAATGTGCATATTGTGGAAAATTTAATCATCGTATGGACTCATGCTACAAATTTAAAAATGTTATCAATTCTTCAAATCAAAATTCTTCATCTCGATTTTCGTCTAATTCTCACAGAAGGAAAAACTACACCTCTTCTTCTGAAAATAAAAAAAGATGTCTATCATTTAAACAAATAGGGGAGACTGGTTCTACTGACCGCCTTCTCTCCCATAATTTTCATTCAGGGTCAGTACACTTTAGTGACAAAAACAAGCGTCACTTTGACAAAAGCTCTTCGATCACATTAGTATCATCCACTGCTGTCCAAACATCCCCTGTAACACCTAAACTTAATAAATCTTCATGTTCGTATAATTCTATGACATCCAAACAAACTTTTGAAATTGATGATGATGTACAAGAAAGACACGTCATCTGCAGTTCCTTTGATAACTCTTATGTTCTTTCATGCATCTCGATAAATATACAACATAATGAAATCTCAACTTTAATTGATACTGGCTCAAGTTTGTCCCTATTGGATCAAGAATGCTTTAATAGCATTAAATCCAGAATTCACTACAAATTCTTATCCAGAAATATTTCTATTTCAACTATAAATTCTAAAGTTTTTTTTTCAAAGGATGCATCGAAATAGCATTTAAAATCGATATTTTTTTTTCCATCATGTCTTTTACCTTACAAAGATACAAAATGTCAACTTTCAAGCCATTCTTGGGTTTGAGTTCATCAATAAACATTCTATAACCATATCGCCAACCTTTAAGTCTATCTTGATTAAGGATAAACATATCCCTTTTCACAGTCATAGTCAATCTCCCACTTTTTATTTCATGAATTCTGAATGTACTTATGATAATTTAAATGTACCATATTCTTTAGATGTACACAAAATGCCTTGTTATGAAGATTCTATATCAAATAATCTAAGTAATGGTACTTATATTGATGATGTATATGCAAATTCTGGTGACACCAATTTACAATTAGTCAATAATTATGCACCTTATCCCTACAATTATAATTTTCAAAATAGTGATTTATTTACAAATAATGTTGCTAATACTTCTATGAATTTTCATAATCCCTATATGGATGGTAATTTTAATTATTTTCCTAGCTATTTTCCAACTGATTATGGTAATGTTGTGAACTATTTATCTACTAATGATAATATGCCTGACAAAAATTTTACACCTGAAAGTGCTACTGATGTTAGTAATGTTGGTGAAAAGCAAACTCATTTAAATATTGGTAATAAAAGTTTGGTGAATTCCAACATGGTACAAACACTTAATAGAGAATTAATCCCTCCTAATTCCTTTGTTTATTTACATGTCAAGTACTTGAATCCTCCATCTGAATATTTTATTTTTAAACCAGCTTTAAAAAATAAAGGTCTTGTTTTACATGAGTCACTGCATTCTAAATCTTCAATTCAAAATAATTTATTTTTGGTTGTATGTCAGAATATATCAAAGCTGGACATTCATTTAAATAAAAATTCAATTATTGGCTAATGTATCAATGTAGATGAGAAGGATATTGAGGAATACTCTTTTGATTTAGATTTTGAAAATGAATATTGCAATTTAATTTTACCATCTGAAGAAGTTAAGAGAAAACGTGTTCAAGAACTGTCTCCAAATGATTTTGACCTAAAACACTTACCTTCTCATGAAAAAGACTCTTTAACAAAATTATTGTGTAGTAAAGCTCTAGCTTTTTCCAAATCTCTGGACACTTTAGGTCATACCGACCTAGTTAATCCTCAATTTTCAATGTTAAATTCTCATCCAGTGAAAACCCTACCTTTTCCTGTGCCACAGGCACTCGAGCAAGAAGCTCTTGACCAAATTAATCAAATGCTAAATGCTGGTATTATTGAAAGATCAAATTCATCGTGGGCATGTCCCATGCTTCTTGTTAAAAAAAAAGAGAACTGATATGTCGAAGCCTCAAAAATATCGTTTGGCTCTAGATTTAAGATTGTTAAATTCTATTATTATCCCATCTTCATATCCTCTTCCAAGAATTCAGAATCTATTGGTGCAATTATCAAAATTTAAGTATTATACTATTCTTGACTTGCCCTCTGCATACTGGCAGATAGCTGTACCCAAAGAAATGCAAGATAAGCTCAGTTTTACTACTCCATGGGGAATTTTTACCTACCTTCGCGTCGTTTTTGGCTTGAAGACAGCTGCGAGCACTTTTCAACAATTAATTGATTCAGTTATTCAATTATCTGAAATTGATTCGTGTTATGCATACCAAGACGATATTGTGGTTGGCGCTAATTCATTTGAAGAGATGACCATGAAACTCACAAAGCTCTTAGACACTCTTATTGCTAACAACATTACTCTTTCTCCTGAAAAATGTTCATTTATGCAAACTAGTATTAACTTTTTAGGCTTCCAACTCACAGATCATAAAATTCTTCCTATTACAAGCAACATTTTAAAAATTACTTCATTTCCAAAGCCTAAAACCAAGAGGCAAACCAAAAGCTTTATAGGATTATGTTCATTTTATAGGTCAATTATACCTAATTTTGCTAAATTTATTACTCCCCTCATTGAAGTCACCAAACCTAAAAATAAATTTTCTTGGAAATCTGAACAAGAAAATGCATTTAAAAAATTACAAGACATATTCTTTCAGAAACCTATGCTCAATCTTCCAAGGTGGAATGACACCTTTTATGTTAATACAGATGCATCAAAGACAGCAATATCAGCTGTTCTTATGCAGAAATTTGTTGGTGAACTTAGACCCATCTCCTATTATTCCAAAACTTTGTCTCAGTCTGAAAAACAGTACCCTGCCATCAAATTGGAACATTATGCCATTTACAAAGGCATAACGGCTTTTAAATATTATATTTTTGGTCGACCCTTTATTCTGTTATCCGACGCCAAACCTCTTAATAATTATAAAAAAGCTACATCACCAGCCGATATTACTACTCGGTGGATGTTAGAACTGTCAGAATACTCGTACACATTCCAACATGTACCAGGCAAAGAAAATGTGTTAGCAGATTTTCTGAGTAGAACACCTCACATTCCTACTGAAGATCTCCATAATAATCCAGATCTTATTTCTACACAAGAACCCCTACCAATTGTTGACAATCAGAAAGATTTACATAATGAAATTCCTCACTTTCCATGTGGTTTAGTTGACAAAATGCACCACACATGTCATCTTCAAAGTGACTCTTCACCTCCAAATAATGACAATAATGAAGATCCATTATTAGAAATTTTTAATCACACCATCTTCTCTGAGCAACAAAAAGATCCAAAAATTAAGAAAATTTATGAAGATCTTAAAGCTAACAAAAAATCTAAAAGTTTAAATGGCTATTATATCAATCCAAATAATGATTTACTTTGCTACAATGGACATTTTTCTTCAGAAGATATTGAGCTACATAAAGCTGTTTTACCTTCGTCACTTAGAGCAAAAGCTTTAAGAATTGCTCATATTAGTCATACTGGAATTCATAAAACTATTGTTAATTTAAAGAAAAGATTTACCTGGAAAACCCTTGTTTCTGATGCCTTAATTATGTCAACTCTTGTGAAGTTTGTTTAGTAAACAAAAATCATAAAAAAATACTGCTCCATATTTACCTGCACCGCTACCTACTGCTCCCAATCAAAAAATTTCTATGGATTTACTTGGCCCATTGAGAAATCGCCAATATGTCATGACCGTTATTGATCACTTTTCTCGTCATTTAGAATTATATGCCTTGAATAACATTAGCGCTGAATCTGTTACCAAAGCTCTATTACATTACATTTCTACTCATGGAAAGCCCGAATTAACTCTCACTGATCATGGCTCTCAGTTCACTAGTGATATGTTTTCTTATTTTAATAAAAAGCTTGGCATTAAATTGGAACACAGTTCTGTAGCCCATCCCCAGGCTAACGGATTAAGTGAACGAGTTAATTCTCAAATACAATGCTACACCTCATCCAGCTACAAAATTCACTCCAAATCTTCTTCATTTTGGAAGAGAGGTAAATGACATTTATGCTAATTACAAAACTCAAGCTCCCTGGAAAATTCTCAACACTGCCTATGAAATCCATAAATTAATGGATGTTATTGAGAAAATATACTATCAAGCTTACAAGAATAACGAATCTTCTAGACAAAAAGTGTACCAGAAATCGAGAGAAAAATTAAAATTTGCCAACATCAATGTTAATGATATTGTTTACGTAAAATTTCCCACTGTGTTTAACAAAAAAGTACAAGGTCAAGTAAAAGTTCAAATTCAAGATCACAATAATAGTCAAGCATCACCAATGTTGATTCACATTAATCGAATCTTGAAACTTCAAAAAAGAAATGATGCATTGCAATATCCTTCTGTTTCTTCTAAAGATGCATCACATGATCAAACAGCTGATGATAATGCATCTTCTGCTCCTGTGAGACAACATTTTCCTACTCAAGTTTCTAATCATGATGCTGCTTGTAACACATCTCCTCAAATTTTTTCTTCTCCTAAGTGCCAACAAACATCTTCATATTCGTGCAAATCGGTACATTCACAGGCTCCTCCTGATAGCACTCACACTGCTGTTAGAAACAAGTCTACTCAATACAAAAATTATGATCTTCGCCCTCGCACTCATAAAATGTATAAAAAATGAACTAACTTCTTTTCTTTTTTCAGGCTGACTCTTGACTTGTCACATGTTCAGTCAATACTAGTTCGACTGAATAATCGAGTATGAAGAGTGACTGTATAAATTTTTTTTGTTTCTTCTCCAAGCTGCAGGCAGCTGTTATATTTTTTTTCTCTTCTTTATTTAAGTAATCTTCTCCTTGATGCAATGCAATTGTCATCCTCCAAAAGTATATAATGTTTTAATATTTTTACTATTCACTGTATTCATTTCTAAACCATAATTATTGTAATATGTATATTCTCTCAAATATGCCATATACTGGTACTTATAAAACCTTTAATTTCAATAGTTGGAGCTAAATTGAGAAAGAATTTGTCCTTTTATATACTTGTTGAAATATTTTGTCATTATTTAAATTAGTTTTGACAAATGTTTATTCTACAAAAAAAATGTACTTTGTTATTGGTGTAAGGTAAAAATGAGTACTCATGACATCAATTTCTCTATTGTGACTTATATACTTATTTTCTTTTTACAAAGCATGCATGCTCTAACATTTAACCTCTTTTAACTTTAAAAAAAAATGATGAAAATGAATGATAAACTTATGCATACTAATATTTCTACTTTTATTGTTGACCTATAGAAAAATGAATGACTCAGAATAAGTATTTTTTTGTATGTTTCTAAGTATTTGAAAGTTCATAAAGATGTAAACAAAAAAAAAGGATTTTTGTTATACTATAATCATACTTTGGATCCAAAGATATTGGTTGAGTCATTATATATTTATATAAAACAAATACTTGATATATGACAAATAAAATGATCACTTGTTATTTAAAAATGTTTGAATACTACAATTAAACATATTCAAAATATTTTTATATAAATTATTGACATAATAGATTTTTGTTTGTATGTTGACATTATCAAAGGCATATGGTAGATTGATATATTCATGTAAGTTCCTTTTATCAGAGTATAAATATCCTCTGTTTAATTTTTTTTACTTTGAATATACTATTAAAAGTATTTATGAAATTATTTTGAATTTATGTTGAAATTGTTCAAGAATATCCTTTTATGAGAGTATAAACATTCTCTCTGTGAAATTTGTTATATTCATTTTGAAAGTATTTTTATTGGAAAATAACATTGTCCTCTTCTGAGAATTTACATATACCTTTTTAGAATTTCTTATATTTTCTTTGAAAATGTTGTTGTTGTTGGATGAAACTAAAATTATTCAGTTAAGATTAGTTAAAATCTTAAAAAGGTACTATATGTAGATTTATATATATATTTATGAGAGCCTAAATACTCTCTCTTGACCATTTGTATGTATTTTTCTTTTTCAAATTTTCAACTTAGAAATTCGTTGAATTTAACATGTGTCATTTGAAACCATCTACTTGTGTATACAGTTATAGAATAGTTCATTTTGATGTCAACTGAAAAAAAAAATATATACATGTTGTTGTTTTATACTCAAATATTTTTACATATGCTAAAGTATTTTATTATCATATTGCATTTGCACAGCTTAACAAGAGACTGCTAATAGTTAAAGACTGTTATTTTGCAAATATATATATAGACTTTAACTTTTTTTTTGATACATGATGGCTACTTCTAGAAGAAACTTACTTTTTGTATACCTTCTATTTCAATATTTGTTATCTTTTGTGTATGAGCATAAGGACTACTACTATGATAGTAATTTTTATTATTATTTAATATCATGTAAAACAATTATTGGTATTCATACAACTATTTCTAGTTCATTTATTTTGTATGTTCATTTTATATTTTTGTAAAAACTTTAGAAAATATTGTCTCGATGAAGAAATTATTGAATTTTTGTCATCTCTCCAATATTTTCTTTTGGGGAGGCCCGGGTAAATATGTGGTGGTTACTCGATAACCCCTGCCATATTTTTATTTTAATTCAATTGTATTAACTATTTTATTTCCTATCATCTCCTTTTTATTAATGTTCTCATTTTATATATTATTTCGATTTCGTTTCTTTTGATGTCTTCTCCTGTAAATATTTCTTCCTTACGTAGCTTATCGAATGTTCTAAAACGGTAAAATCTTGTTTGAATTCATTCCTTCCGGTTTAAAAAGCTTCGAGAAGCTTCTCCATCATTCTATGGGTGGTTACTTCCGTTTAATCAGGCCCTCCCCTTGGCCTATCAAATTAAATTCTACAGATGACGTGATTTAAGCAGTTATGTGCCTGGCCACCTTTTTGGCTTTCCTTCTTTAAGGGTATTATAATTTTTTCTCCTATTAAATTCATATTTCCCTATACATTTGCACGTAACTTGGCTTTTTCTCTCGCTTCCCCCATTCTAACTTTGCCAACTTGGCGTGTTCCGATTTTACGGTAACCCTTTCTCTTTCCTCTCCCCTCGCTGAGTGCCACTAGTGCAGTTGAGTGGAAGTTAAGCTGTCGAGTGGTTGTGTTGGAATGAGTAAGGCAACTTTACAGCCCCGACCTAATTCTTCTGATCTTTTTACCGACCGCTTAAAATTCGAATAACCTGTCGTGAATTTGTTAATATCGTTTGTGCTTCTTCCTTATATTAATGGCACTCTTCGGTGTTGTATTGGCTATGACTATTCGAATTCTTCTGTTTCATCTCATATTGTTCTAAAAAAAAATCATTTTTCTTGAAAAAATGATGAAGAAATAATTGTTCTTCTTTCATAAAATATTATGAAGTTTTGATTTATTGGAAGATGGCTTCTAAACAAAATATAATTATGTTTGCAAATGGGATCCCCAGGAGAAAATGAAAAAAAAAGCTCATCACGATTCAATTTCTTCCTTTTATTGATTTGATAATGTTATAATTTTATGTTCCGATCTTTATTAAAATGGTAGATCGAATGTATCAAGTGAATATATAAAGAAAATGTTTGTGAAAATGAATATCTATTCCTATTATCATTCAATGAGAAGAATTATTATAAAATAAATAATGATATATATATAAATATATTGCTTCATGAGAAAAATATTATAAGAATATAACATCATTATTTTTGCTTCATAAGAAAATATAATAAAGTTTCATCTTCAAATTTTCAACAATTCGTATCAAGGTAATTTCTTTTTCGTCTTGTGTTTTATTCATCAGTCGTCAAGATTCAGGTAATGTTTTTCTTATTTACTTTATTTTTCTCACAAGTGACTTTTAAGTTAATATTATCATAAAAAAAATCTCTATGAAGAACTATAAAGGTATATTTTGTCATGTCTTTTTATTCTGGGTATTTTGCTGGCCCTCATTCAATGCAATGTGCTTCTAACCATTACTATGATCATTTGGCCTATTTTATGGAATGAAAAATAAAAAGCCTTTTTTTCCATCCAACTCCCTTTCCAAACACAACAACCATTAATTCTTGTTACTAGAATCCTCCTAAACATTTAAAAGAATAAAATCTTCCAGCAAAATTTTTGCATCTATCGGCCCTTTTTTCTGACAATTTGACTGGCCTACTTCTCGAAAAAAAAGGAAATGTTGGTCATTTCACAATAGATATTTTCTTGCAACAAGATATGCATATAATAGTTCGTCCGAAACGTGACGATAGGAAAAATGGTTTGCTAACCCAAATACGTAGAGCGTGATTTACATACAAAATAAAATAATAAATCTAAACTAATTAACGGTAATGTTAATTAGTCACACACTCGCTAATTTTAGAAACCTGAAACATGTCCTATCAAAACATTCCATTCATATGTGATATACTGAGTATTATTATGTCGACTCTGATGATAAGCGGAATTGGATTTTTTTATTACAGTGTTTCTTATATAAATACAGGCTGCCCATTAAAATAATGCCAGACTTGTGATAGATTATAAAATTTAAGTTAGACACTTAACAACAAATCATACATAAAATTGAAGATAAACAAATGTTCAGAATGAGCATTTTTTGATTTATACGCACACATTCTACATAAAATTGAATTCTTCAGATACTTCAGTTAACAAGTTTTGGTAAACGAATCAGTAACCTCTTCAATTGGGTGTCTAAATTCTGGCAAATTTTTAGGTTGCGGCTTCACGTAGACACAATTTTTTATAACCCCCCTCCGTATTAAAAAAATGCATAACCCAATGGCTGCTTTTACATTTTCCGCCCAAAAATAACACATCTGTACTCGTCATTTTGTGTTTGTGACACTTCAAGCGTATGAATAACAAAACAATACACTTGCATGTGCTTATCTGAATGTGTTTGATTCACTCTTTTTTTGTGATGATACTATTTGTGTTAATAATATTAAAATTTATAGCTAAGATATTCTTTTTTGATTCCCTGCATATTTTCCCCCTTAATAACACGAAATGTTTGCTAATTTCATATGCGAATTTTTATATGTAGACGTATGAAATCTGAGATTTTAGATTTCGTATGTATATATCCTTTTAAATAAGAGTACAGATTAACTTCAGACGTTTCTGTATAAAAATGAATTCAAGAATTTGCAGGCAAATTCAAGTATCCTGTTCAGGGCTGCTACTGCAAATTATAAATTTTTTTTGTATGTGTTGCACCAACAGAACAGAAACCGTTTTAATAAACGTTGACAATATAGTGCCAATTAATAAGTCTAAATCTAATTTGAAATAGTTAAAGAAAACATTTACCTTTTAAAAATAATGGCGAGGTAGAATATCAAAAAATCATCTAATTCAAACTTTCTAATTTCACGTTCAGAATCGCCGTATTAACGTAAAATAAATTTTACATAGCTTTATAAATCGTTGAAAAGAGAAATTGCTAGTTTATTTTAAACAAGCTGACGTTCAAGTAGTTAAATAATTTTTGTTAGTCAATCTCGAAAACAGTCATGGTAATGGCTAATTTCTGAATCTCCAAATTTTCGTAAACAAATAATAAAAATAAAATAAAATAAAATAAAAAAAGAATAAGACGCCGATTATAGAATACCCCCACTCGGGGTTGAAATAGTCTTCAATCATCACAATCTGATTGCAATTAATCCTTTGATTAGGGATGTTGCGGACACCAACCGCTTCATATTCAGTACTATAGTGATATCTGGTCAACTATTTTCACAATAAAATGAGATCAATTACACAGAGTAACAAAGCGATTTACGTCATCAGACTGTCTCAAGACTAGCGACGTATGTAAAAAAAAAAATTATTTAAGCAAGACAAAACAAAAACAAAACAAAACAAACAAACAAAAAAAAGAAAAAAACCTTTTTAAAATCTAATGAGCATATTCCGTTTATTTCAAGATATGCTATTAAATGCAGTCTTATACAGGGTGTCCCTTCTCAACGGTGGCCAATGGCTAATTTCTAAACCGTTAGTCATAGGCATATACTTCCAATTGCAAAAATGCTTTAAAAAGGGTAAAGAATTGTTTTTCAAGCGATTTAGCTCAAAATAAAATTTTATTAAAAAATTACAAAAATTAACTTTTTATACGGTCCCTCGGTCCTATAAGTGATATTTAGTAAATTTTTCCCATTACTGTAACAATTAATACAAAAAAGTCCCATTCCTCTGCGATTAAAACTGACCGAGTAATAGCTGTTTAAAATTGAAGCATCTTTTTTGCTGCAAATTAGGGGTCAGTCACAAATTTACTGAAAATAAAAATAAACGCAAGATATAAAATTTCACATTAAACATTGAGAGTAAAATAATATTTACAATATTATTTTTAAATTTATTCTGATGATTACATATTAAAGCAAAATTTGTACTAAAATTATAAGTAAAAAAATAACAGAAAGTTTGTTAATTTAATTTATGAAAAGCAATAATCACAAATCGTTACAAAATGACATATATTTACTATTCCAAAAAATTACTTAACCTAACAGAATTTGAAGTAATCCTATAAAGTAAATAAATGGTACGCACTTAAAATTGTATTAATATTATACTGTCATTGGATATAAATAACTTGTGCAAATTGAACCTCGATTGGATATTTGGAAGTGAGTTAAAATTTGAATCGAAATTTTGAGCAAGGGAAAAATAAGTACGAACGTTTTATGCAAAATAAAGGCTTATCAAAATACCACACCTTTTAAAATAAAATTGCGATTTCCCAAAATTTGATTTTAACGATAAAGAGAATTTTAAAACCCATGTCTTCAACTATTTTAACCAATCTAGAAGTTAAATAATAAAAATTAACATTACCGTAAAACTTATACGGTGGTAGCACCTTCAGTTAAATTGCATTGAAAATATTTCTTTATCTCATTTAAAACCTTTTACAAATTGGAACTATATGTCTGTGGCAAATATTTTAGGAATTAGCTATTAGACAACGTTGAAAATAGACGCCCTTTATAATACTTTAAGCACTTAGTGAACGTTCCCTTAAAGCTCAGTCCGGTTCATCCGTATTTAGCTACAGAAAAGTGGTTTAAGTCATGAAATTTAAAGCTTTATAACTCTGTCAATTTTAATGTTATGTGAATGGGACCTTTTTTCTCTTACTTGTTAGAGAATTGGGAAAAATTTACTAAATATCACTTATAGGACCGGGGGACCGTATAAAAAGTTAATTTTCGTAATTTTTTAATAAGCTTTTATTTTGAGCTAAATCGCTTGAAAAACAATTCTTTACCCTTTTTAAAGCATTTTTGCAATTGGAACTATATGTCTATGACTAACGGTTTAGAAATTAGCCATTGGCCACCGTTGAGAGGGGACACCCTGTATAGGAATTCTAATATTATATGCAATCATGTATAGGGATTCTAATATTACATGCAGTCATGTATAGAGATTACATGCAGTCTTGCAGTCAAGTTTGAACCAGCATTATTTTTTCTTTATTCTTGCAATTTAGACTTTAACAGAAGAGTGACTTTATTAAGCATTTTATAGAGACTTTTCTTCTTTTTTGTCACTGTAATTGATTATTGCGGGAAAATGTTTCTTCATAGAACCAAAAGACTACAAAAATATGTTCAAAATGCGTCTTAAATCAGCACTTTTTTTATCTCAGGCCAGACGAAGTAAATGCGAGGCGACGTAAGTCGGGGCACTACTATACTTGGAATTAAGTTTTTAAAAAATGGCGAAACAAATTGAGACACTTGTCATTTAGGATTTTAACTATACATATAAAAAAATAATTTAACATTAAATCAATATCAGAAATTAAAATCCTAAAAATGTATTGATTAAAAAGTAAAATAAATTTAACAAGAATGGACCTAAAAATAAATATTGATTATTAAAATGAGGATGTTGAGTGAGGTAAAGTAATTTATATGTCATGTTATTCAAATTACTTCACGTTTTATATGGTTTAAAAAATACTAATGACAGTAGATTTTTAAGATAATCATCAGTATAATTATGTTTTTCTCAGAGGAGACAACTTTTCCTTATTGTAGAATATAAATTTGATTAACTTAGAAAATTAATAGTAATGAATCATTGCAATAAATTAAAGCATTTTTTGTCATTGAATAATAAATTTCATTTAAATTTATTTCATAAAATGTACTTCATAGACTAATGTTTAGTAAATTATATGAATAAATGAGAAATAAATGTACATGTTTAATATTTTATTATTAATATTATTTTTTAATGATGGTTTTGAGATTATAAATGGCGTTTAGTGTATATTGAAAAGAAAAAGAAGTCGATAACCACTATGTAAATGTTCGAAATGCCTTTATTAACAAACTTCAAGAAAAATTATCCAGTCAATAAGCATGTATTTTTTTACGATCAATCCCAAATTACTCCGAAATTGATTCATGTGAATTTTATTTTGAATGAACGAGGATATCTTGATAAGCTGTCATTTAAATTTCTTTGTAATTAATTAGATACTTTTTTGAAATTTCTACAACAAAAATTTAAATCAACGTTTTTTCTAAATCTGTTGTATTTCAGCGGCTTTCAAATTACTAGATTTTTGGTTGCAAAATTTGAGGATGCGTCGTTTTATCAGCAGTGAGGAAAACTGCGAAAACTATAAGTTTAAGGTGGAGTGATTTCTACACTAATACAGGAGGGGGGGGGGGTCATAAATCTCTTTCAAAATTTTGAATTTAATATAAGGTACCCTGGGGTAATAACGCCAAGTGCTTATATTTTGCATTATTATGAAATAATCAAGTAAATGACACCCATGTGCTCTGTGCAGAAGGGTTTTGAGTCATATAAATCGCAAAAAACAGCTTGAAGTTAATTTGTTTCATTTTTAGGTCTTATTGTTTTTCAAAGCAAATAAAATTAACGCTTGTTCTAAAATTTGCGAGATACGTTTTGTAATGTGAAGACTTTTTTTTTTATCCGGAAAAACTTTGTTAATTATATAAATTTGTAGTACATTTCATGGACTTTCAGAATGTTGTTGAAGATTTTGAATATCTTCTCGAGATAATTTGTAATTTAAAATGTACAGCGCAATAATTATAACGGGGTAATAACGCCAATCCTTGGCATTAATACCCGGGTTGATTCCTTACAGTGGCCGAACTTCATCCTAAATACTGATTCAAATAAACACAGTTAAAACTGTGCAATTTTTCTAATAATTCTACCTAAGTGGTCCTTTTTAAGCAAAAAGAAGCTCACGGTCTGTATTCTTTTGCCTCATCCTCCCCCCCCCCACACACACACACCACACCTTTATTTTTCTTACACTTTCACAAAAAATTGAACATTTTCAATAGCTTAGAATGCAATTTGTCAATTTCTAAGTTTGTAGAGTTTGTATTTTTAGAATTGGGCAATCTACATGCAATTATTCCATCTTATTTCATAGTTTTGTTTGCATGGCGTTATTACCCATATAGGTGGGTAATAACGCCAAATAGCATTGGTCAAGAAATCACGCCATTACTTTTTATGGATACATATCTATTAAATTATTTTTTTTATATAGATAGTCAATGAGTTGCTGTATCAAATCATATATTTGTTTGCAAAATACAATCTAAAACTAAGCCGTTAAAATTGGTAGAACCTTAACGTGGCGTTATTACCCCAGGGTACCTTAAAACATAGAAATTGGATTAAGATATTATTTTGTTTAATATGTTTGTAATTATAGGTGATTTGATGAAATTTAATGTGTTTTTATCTGAATTATATGTCAAAATAAGAAATAATACGGTAACACTTTCCACATTCTAATTTTACCATCTCATAATTTAGGTTAGTATTACAGTTCCGTATTATGTTACAGGAGACAGGAGACAAATTGCAATTGCGTGTTATCAATATTCTTATAATTTTAAAATTGCGCAAAATTTCAAGTGCACAAATACTGAATTTATATTAAAAAATGCTACATAGGCTAACAATTTGTTTGTAAAAAATAGTTGTATATATAATGCAAATGTGTCAGCAGTGTTTTTTCATTTGTTTAGAGTATTAAAGACACAATCATTCTTAATGTTAAGAAGAAAAAAGCTTTCTTTCTATTTTGGAGAAATCACTAATGTTTACCACATGATTATTAAGTGAAATAAGCTGTTTATAAAAATATTAACATAAATCTTTATATTGTAGAACTATTTAATATTTCAGAAAGATTCTCATAATGAAAAAAAACACATTTTTTTTTAGAAATCCCTATTATGTTTTCTCGTGCGTTAAATTTGTTAACGAAACAAAAATTTGTAAAAGAAATTCTAACATAATAAATCTAACATACATTTCTCATTCCCAATATGTATTTGCCATTCGATTGAAACAGAAAGAGAAATAATTTTTTAGCTCTCTAATTCTTCAAAATCCTAGCAATGTTCGTATTTTGGGAAACAATTGGATACTACAATCTAGACACACGGCAGTGTGCCAGCCAAGTACACAAAAAATAAAGGCAACACACCGGTCGTGAGTTATATTACACAAACCATTTCGGGCCATTTTGACCTCTCAATAACTTAAATTCTATTTGACCTACACTTTTGGAAGTTTTCGTTTCATGTAAAATTATCTTCTAATTACCGAATTCGATAAAAAAAACTCTTATATGTTCACGAGAATTTCACGTCCGTTTTTATCACTCACTGACTCACTCCCTCATCAAAATGTTTGATTACTTCCATGTGACTTAGGAAGTTGAAATTTGGTGTGGAAGTAGGTTATTATATTTATATAGAGAAAAAAAATCAGAAATCATCACATTATACATGAATGACTGGTTTTTAGATAAATAATAGGATTACAATTGGAGTTTATGGGAATTTTATGAAACACCAATAATAGTGTCAAGTAACTAAATTTTTGGTGAGTATCGGGACTAATCTCTGAAACTACCGAACCTGCTTTAAATGTATGAATTCACCCCGGTTCAAACATAGGCTACGTCTTACGTCTATGATACTAACCAAAAGATGGTTCGTAACTAAAAAAGCTTTCTAAAAAATCTATATTTGTGTTACTGACTGGCCTAGAAACATGAAATTCGGCATGTTAATTACTTATAAGATATAAATGAAAACTAAGAACATTTACTAAAAAACACCAAATTTAAAAGGGGTGGAAATCTACAAAAAACATTATAAAAACGTTCTAAATAGCGAATTTTAAACAATCTCAAAAAAAAGAAAGAGCCGGTCTTAAAAGGAATGATATCAAAATTATGATGACAGTCCTTGCTCTATCGTAGGCTATATCTTATGCTGATGCCGCTAACTCAAATTGGATCCTGATAATAAATGAGAAATGTGTGAAAAAAAACCTCAGACAGTGAATGGGCAATGCGCCATAACGTTTCAAACATGCAAGAATATATAGAAAAATGACAGCGAAAAAAAAAACAGTGCGTAAACGCAGGAAAAAGATGTAAGATTAATTAATGTTAAATAAAGGTAATTTAATATTAATCTTAACTATTTTAAAAAGGAAACACATACTTGCTTATTTGACAATGAATAATGACATCCCATCAAAAACATAAATGCGAAAGAATGCCAAGTTTGTTAACAGTTTCATTAATAAAAGAAGTTAGATCTAACTACAAAACAAGTTCTTTCGAAACTCTTTAAATCATAGTTTCTGTCCTGCATATTGTTCTTTAATTGCTTAAATTGATATGAATTTTCTTACTTGCTATTCAATAGAGCGACTGGGAAAATTTTCAGCCATCAGCTTTAATCTTTGAATCTGAATACAATTTAGTCTAGTATGCCATTGGCAATGATCAAGTCAATCAAGTATTCGATTAAGTATATCGAAGTTGAGCTTTTGATAAGTAATTTTTTAACGAAACAGATATTTTACTGCCGTTACTTGTCAAAGCATGAAATATTTTTCATAAATACTGCTTATAGAGGATCAGGAGCTGTGTAAAAATATTAACTTCGCTTTTAACAGATATATTTTCTTCTGTGTGACAAACTTCATATATAAAATATATATTTGATTTTCAAACTTTTGGTATTTGGAAGTACGTCATCAACGATTTTAGAAATAATTGTCATAATCTACAGTGCGCGTCAAAAGTTTAAGCACAATAGCAATTTTCAAACAAAACTTTAAATATTCATTTATTTCAATATCTGTCTTGTTTATGTTAATAATATCTATTTTGATACCGCATTCATTGAAATTAACTTTTAAATTTTATTTCAAACCATGGAGTTTAAGAATAGAACAAAAATAACCGTGTCAAAAATTTAAGCACAAAATCGTTTTTATGCAAATTTTACAATCTGGCGTAAACGGTTGCGCGTACAAACAATTTCTGTGTGTATAAGAAGCAGTTAGTTATTGTTTACGAGTTAGTACAAAATGCCTCAGTCGAAAGAATTTTCAGAGGAGGAGATGATAAAAATATAGAGTATGAGAGCAAAATCTAAGTCTGTTTCTGAAATTGCAAGTACATTAAAACGATCAAAACGAGGTATTTATCATCTTTTGGCTCGTGGTAATAATTTCAAACGAAAATTTCGTTCAGGAAGGCCGCGAGTGACTAGTTTGTGCGAAGATAGCCGCATCAGAAATTTGGCTTCAACTGGTAATTCCTCCCTTTCGCAAATAAAACATGCAGTTGGGGGACAAATATAGAAAAAAACTGTTCATAGAAGAGTTTTGGAATTCAAATACATCAAATACCGTAAAATGGCTCGATTATAGTGTCTCAAACGACACCATAAAGAAGCTAGATTACAATGGTCCAAAGAGCATATGTGATTTGGTGAAAAGTGGCTGAATGTCATATTCAGTAATGAAAAAAAATGGAACCTCGATGGCCCGGATGGGTTTAAGTACTATTAGCATGATCTCCGCAAAGAGCCTAGGAGTGTATTTAGCCGACAACATAATGGTGGTTCTGTAATGGTATGGGGGGCTATTTCTTTCAATGATCATACATCTCTAGCATTCATCAGTGATCGTGAAAACTCTGAAAACTATCAAGGGACACTTGCCAATCATTTGCTTCCTGTTGCCGAGGTTTTGGGGAGGGGAGAAAATTGGTTATTTCAACATGACAATGCTTCTATCCATACCTGAAACTCAACTTCATCGTGGCTTAGGTCGAAAAAAGTGTGTTTTGAAAAGACCGGCAATTAGTCCTGATTTAAACCCTATAGAAAATATGTGGAGTATTCTCACACATGCAGTTTATCCAAATGGAAAGCAGTATTCTTCAATTAAAGATTTAAAAGATGCCATTGAGAACGCTTGGTTTAAAATTAAACCAGAAACAATACAGAATCTCATTTTATCGATGGAAGACCGTATATTTAAAGTAATTCAGCAGAAAGGAGCAATAAACAAGTATTATTTTTTTTTATTCTTGTTCTGCTAAAGACTAAAAACTACTGTGCTTAAACTTTTGACACACACATTTTTGTTGTTTTGATAAATTTTATTATTTAAGATAAATTTTATAACATATATCTGTTAACTATCTTTTTAAAACTACAATTTGTAGATTATGTGAAAAAAAATAACTTTCACTCATTAATATTTTTTTTTGTTGTTGTGCTTAAACTTTTGACACGAACTGTATTATTTTGCATCAAAATGCACATTTTTAAAATTAGCAATAATACTGAAACCAATATTATAAAACTAAAATAAAAACAAAATGTTATTCGATCGAAATTGTCTTTGAAATTTTAAATCCAACAATTCGTTTGTTTACACAATTTTACCAAAAGCTTTAGCTAATTCAATCATATGCATTTACGAAACAATCCCTAGAAATTTTTAGTAATGAATAATTTATCTTTCCATGTTCGTTCTTCAATCTGCGAGAGATTGGCACATTACTGCACTAGCTTTCAGTAAACGTTTTCCCAGGGACTTAAATCCTTAAACGAATATAGAACTGCCGTTCAACGTTAAATAAATACAGAAATTCTTCACTTAATTAATAAATTCTATTTATTTAATGAATGAAAAAAGGGAATGAATGGTTAAGGAACTCAATAGCCAATTGTAGGAAGTATAGATAGAAAATAAATGAACATTATTTTTTGCATATCATCTCTTTATCCTTATGCGTTTATTTTCTAAAGATTCTAAAAAACAGAATTTTAGATAAAACTTTCTAAAATGATTTTAACTGAAATAAGCTTCATATCATTACCTAACGACTACAATTTTCCATTTCCATATTTAGGCGAATTTTACAATTTGGCAAAATGTATTAACAGAATAATCAATTCACGCCATATATTATCGACGGTACAATTAAATAGTTCCTATTTAAATTAATTATAGATAAGATTATCCATCAGTTTACTTCGTTTTTAAGATGCATAATTGTACATATAGATCGATTACATGATCGTATGCTAGGTACAGGAATATTTCAGCTTTGAATGTAAAAGGCAGTTATTTTTTAATAATAAAATTATATTCATTTATATTCATAAAATAACGTAGGTACAAACTTTTTGAAAAGTAACATCGAATAAATGAATCAATTTATATAGTTTAACTGAAAGTAGACATCTATAATTATTTTTTTAAGCTTTCAAGGTAAAAAAAATTCTCGGACTTGCAAAATACAATATTTAAATCGTAATATGCATGTTGTGTGAAGATTTTCCGGTAAAATGTTTGATCTAGGTTAATAAATAATTCCGAGTTCAGGAGAATATGATTTATTCCAGTTTTCTTCCATTCTGAATAGTAAATGTAACACAAAAATATTAATGCATAAAAAGTTAATAAAAACTTTGTTTTCACAGTAATTATAATGTATGTATTTCAGTAACTTTATACAGATAATGGTTTATAGATAATGCGCTTTTTCACAAATATGTTAAACTATTATTTTTAAAATAATGAAAAAAGACGTAACATGTATATTGAAAACTCTATCTATCATATCTCTATAAAGCATACGAAAATAAAAAAAGACAACATTGTCTGAAAATCAATGTTTCAACAAAAAGAAAATCAAGACATGTATGCAATTATCTTAAAGATTTATTATCATTTGCGAAGTATAGAACAAGACAAAAACAAAAAAATAATATGTTATACATTGTAAGTTTCAAAAATTTTCTATAAAGAGAAAGTTTCTTGAAAACAAAATTTATCTCCTTTGCGATTTTTTCTTTACATTGTAAAGTCATGTATTATAGTGAGATAATTATGTTCTTTAAAAATGTATTCTGTTTATAAAATTATCATTAATATGGAATTGAGTAGTGTACTTTTAAAATAATTAAACAATTTATCTTCAGTTTTTTTTTCATGAATATCTAAAATGATTGTAATATTTTAAGGTAATTATATTTCTACAAACAAAAAAATTATATCTGTTTATGTATTATTAACGTAACACTTAAATGTGTTTTATAGAAATATTCAACAGTTTAAATGTCATTCATTTAAACTGTCAATGACTCAAAATTTTATTTTTAGATGCTTTCGTCATTATATAAATAACTAGAACCTGTAGTCGTTGTCTAGTTCGTCCGTCTATCTGTCCAGAGATAACAGCCGAAAAACAATCCAATTGAGTGGTATCAAATTTAATATATATAATCATTGCAGAAATTTGGCAAGTCATTTCAAGTTTAATAAAAATCGGATTAAAAAGTAAAAAGATATTAAATAAAAGTTTTTTTTTCATTCTATTAAATTTTATTTCATGAAATTCATCAATAATATCCCATAGTAATTAATGATTCTAGGTTGCATGATCCTAAATAGGATGGAGTCATATTATTTCCATATTACTGAATTTATGCTGTATAATGATAATAAATTGTCTAGTCATTCATTTTTATAAAGCATGCAACAGTTATTATCAAAGATCTGAATATTCATAAAACTAATTATAGTAAACGTTTGATGTACAAATTATTGTTTTTAAAAGTTAATCATGAAAAAGAATCTAAAAATGATAATTTTATTATATTCTGAAAACAAAAAAGGTTCTAACAAAAAAGGAAAAACAAAAAAGTTCTACAAAAAAGGTATAATTAGCGACTACTTAAAAGAAGTAATTATTTTTTTAATAATGCTGCTTAATCCTCTCGAATAGCCCTTACTTAATTTTTTTTCCAATGGCACCGCTTTTTTGAAACAGTTCACTTTATTTGTAACATGCCAAACAATACTTTAATTAAAACGGATATATATTACATTTATTAAAGATGCAAAAAGCAAATTCCACATGCACTTTTTGACATAGTAAGTATGCATTAACAGTCACAAAATGATTAATGGCGTAAAATTTCGAATGGAACTTGCAATTATTCCATGAAATCATTAAACATCTATGATTATTGATTAGGAAAATAATTTTGGAAACGAATCTATTTAATGATGTGGATCTGTACTTCCCAACTTTTGCTATATTAAACCCACATTAAAATGAAGATGTATCTAATATCAGAATAGAATTTATTGCTTGACCTTCATAAGCTTTGGGTATCCTATCCTAAGGAAAAGACGATTTTCCACATGAAGGTTGCACTATCAACAAAATCACGAATCGGTAATCACGATGTGTGTAAATTGAATAACAATTAAAACAACATGCATATTACAGAAATAATAAAAATTGCGTTTATTTATAATCAGAATAATTTACAATCTCTTCACTATCAAAAACTTTACAAGGAGTGAAATTTCAGGCAGTGTTATTTACTAATGTGGAGATAAAACTGACAAATTTTAGCCTTAAGTCACTTGACATGAAAATTATTTTTCTTCTTGTTTTTCAAAAGTAGAAAAATACAAAAAGACCATTTAAAAAAGTATATCGTATAAACAACATTTAGACGTTCAAAGCTGATTTAATTTTCTTTGAAAACTACCTGTAAAGAGAAATCGCAATGTAGGTCAATTAAGTTGTCTTTCTAAATTCTCAAGTTTTGAGAGTTTTTAAATTTTTAAAGTTCTTTAATCCAAAACTTGAGATCTAGAGTTTTCATAACGACTGCGCGAGTTCTGACATATTTTACAACGAGGTTATAAAATTATACAGACTAACTGTTTAAGTCTCTACACACTTTGATCGCAAAGTATTAGTTTAAGCTAACAATTTTGATTACTCTAATTCATTCTGATCTAATGATTCTGATTGTAAAATTTTCTATATAATAAATTTTCTAAGTATGTAAAGTAAAAGAGATATTTTTGTACCAAATCTCTATTATTCCATGACGCACCGTAACACTTACTTGTGAATCGTGATCTATAGCTAGGAAACCAATGCTGTATGCCATCAAATAGAATACGCGACTTCTTTTTGTAAAATATAAAAAGAAGGATAATAGATATAGATAAAGAAGAAATGCTTACATCAATTATAAAAATATAAAGGAAAACATACTTGATAAATTTAAAGTAACAAAGAAAAAATAATCAAACAAACCATTCTACCTGAATTGTAAGCTATACAATTTTATAAGTACTGAAATTTCAAGCTAAAAAATGTAAGAATAAACAAAATGTCTCACTTTAAAAAAATCATTAATATAAAAATAAAATTCTAAATAGTGGATTTTTTTTAAGAATTAGTTTAAGTTTTGGTTATCTTCTGAGAGTAAAATCTCAAACAGTAGAACTTGTTAGAGAAAAGACCACGAACGCTGCAAATCATGATGCGGGAAAAAGTAAACTGCTGAATAAAAATAAAATTTTAAATAGTGAAATATTCTGTATAATGCCTGTTTGAAAGTTCATGACATTTTATGCAAGCTACACGCATGTAGAAATATTACCCAGTTAAAAAACACAAGTATATATATATTATGTGTACGAGAAAGCATAGAAACACATATTGAAATATACATGCTTAAAATAATACAAACATGTAATCAGAATCCGCTGACACATACAAATATATCTTAGTGATGACACATAGATTTCTTAATTTTTTCGAAATGAGCATACATAGTATTTGCTACTGTCGATTTATTGCTACACTAAAATTAAATCAAGTTTAATAAAACTAATTGATAAGCATGCCTTATATGAAAATAGAATCATAAACATATTCTATATGCACGCAAATTGAGGAAATCGATCTTAAAAATTGGGACAAAATATATTTAATTTGCTTTTTTTTCCGTTTTATAGAATTAACAAGGATCACACTTATGCAATGTAATTGAATAAAAAATGCTTCATTAAACACTTGGATTAAGAGTTTACCGTTAACGGTTTTTTAAATATTGTTTTTACAGATCTTTTCGTATATAAATATTTCAAAAGATATTTTACGTGCCGCATAATGAAAAGTCTTTATGTGTATCTTTCTTTTCTTTTTCAGAAGAAATGATAAAACGGTTACATCAACATTTATGTCATGAAAATTTTTGTTGTGTTTACGACAATCCTTTTTCATATTTAAATGACATGTTTGCTGCCCTTCTATATGAAAGCTTGAAATTGATGGATGAGATGCTGATTAATGACATGTTGTTTTGCAAAAATGAAAGACAATAATGCCTTAAATTTCGGATGAGAAAGATATCCCTTACGTGTTTCAGAAAATTTTAAAAATTGCATTGATGCAGATATTTATTTCTGAATTACTCAAATAAGCTTTAGTAGCCTCACTGTGATTTTTTATTGTATATGTTTATAGTATTCGATGAACTTTTAGAAACATATTTTTGAATATATTGAAATAAATGGACATTTACTCTACATACATTCATATAGTCATTCATAGTTTTAATCAAAAGTTTTTGTCAGTTCACATTTAAAACACAAAAATGTACGAAAAAATATTTAACCATATACAAATATAAATTTAATTTCGAATTTCTACGCAGATTTATCTCTTAACGTGTAATAAATGTATATTGTATCCTTCAATTTTCATTATTCAGATCAATGTAAATATATACCAACTGTGCATTTAAAAAGTTACAAGACTGATCATGCACAAACCATATAAGACATAAGTAATACTTTCATTGAACATTAAGCTGCTACGTAGCCTCTTCTTTTAATTATACACAGCATTACGTACAGTAATTACATACTTAAAACGACTTTACAGGTCTGTAATCACACGTCAATTCTGAATTCTGAATTCAATACCGCTTCAGTCTCATTTATAGATACTTACTATTGTCCTTTTACCTTCCATTACTACTTGGGAAATAAAAAGTAATTTGGAGTGGACAGACTTGGTGAATATGGTGGGTTATTGAGGTATATACCTGCTTTTTTTACCAAAAATAACAGCTCGGCGAAGAAGTTTGCGAGTCGATACATTGACGTGCAGTCTGCGCATTATTCACTATCAGGCTTCGCACACTCCATTTGTTTCGCCGACCAAAGTAGTCGAAATGAAACTTTAAAGAATGTACCTGATACAGGAGGCAGTCGTGTGTCATAATTAAATGCATATACGGAACATTTTCGCACTTCGACATGAATATGTACAACCTGATCGCTCATCGTCTAATGTCATCTGTTTTAGTACTTGAAACTTCCGAAAATACTCACATACTTGTGTTCAACTTATAGCATCTTTAACATACGCATATTTAACTACTTTTACGCGTTGGGGCCAATTTTTACAATTTAAAATACAATTTGATGTACGTTCGTTTTTTCATTACTTTATTTCGATAAACAATAATGCACACACTCTTTACGAAAAAAAAAAAAAACGCTATCATGCGTTAAGTTCGTAGAAATGAATGTCACCAATGTATGAGCATGGATTAAAGTCATTGATAGATAATCTTGCCTTATTTCAGACATAGCCCCATTATTTTATTATTTACTTATTTATTAATTTTGCGAGCTAAAGTCCTGCATTTTTTAACGCACTGTATATAATGAACATTTACTAAAATATATATCAGATTTCAAAAAGGTTAAAACATATACAATAAAACATTTTTATCTTATTACTAAATTTAAAGTTAAAAAACAGATATTTTTATGTTATAAGAAAATTGCTTTTGTATATTGATTGGAAATTTTTAGTACTGCCAACAAGCGCTGAAGAGCAATGTTTCTTAATAGAACACCGTATTTTAAACAGAATATGATCAATGTTTTAAATTCAATTAATAATGGAAAGAGACAGCGGTGCAACAGATCAGAGTCCATGTCATTGGCCAAAGCGTAAAATCAGTGATATTGACTATATTTTTGCTGCAAGATCGGTTTGTGAAAGAGGTGTATCCAATGGGCAGATTTGCTGTCTACCCATATGATAAACTTTGTGGGGAAAATTAGGCAAGTGAGAGTTAGACCGATCTTGGCACAACGGTAAAAAGAAACTGTATTAGCCCAGTATTATTTTGTCACTGTATTATATATTTTAACCTACTGTTTGAAAATACAGGAAGTGTTTATAGCAAAGATAATAACAAATGTTATGAAACGGTCATTTTTTTTAGTTTTAAAATCTTGTCTTTGTCATTTAAGTCAAATTCCTTAGTCGATACTTTGTGCGTTATAAAAGTAGAGGGAAATTTTAAGTATATTAAAAGTTTTTTTTTTTTTTTTTTTTTTTTTTTTTTTAATCTCTTTGTGTAATTCGAAATCCAAGATAAAGATTTACATTTAATTTGTCATTCATGTTCAGAAATGTTATGTTAATGACTTTCGAACCAACTTTATTTTAAAAAAGAAAATGTATATCAATTAATACAAAATCACATTCATTGTAATTTAATACTGTAAGGTATGCGTTTATCCATTATACTTTTTAAAGAAGAATCTTTTCACCACTCATGTGTTAAAAAATATATGACCATTCATTAAAAACTTTCTTATACGTTTAAATGAATCTAATTTTTTTGGAAACAAACATTTAAGAGCTAGTCTATATTCAATAAAACTCTTTTTGTATGAAAAATTGTGCGAAAATTATCATTTGTAATGAAGTTAATTTTGTACTTGTTTATCAGATTTTTTCGTCAGATTATATTTTAATTCAGGTAATTCATTTAATCAGGCTATATTTTAATGAGATGTTGATTAAAATATATAAATTAAACTGCAATATATACTGCAATATAATGAATTTTCATTTTTTTTATTAAACGAAATTGTTAAAATGAATTCTATTTTTATTTCAGTTACATTAAATGTGAGATAAATATTTGAAAATATTAAATGCTGAAATATATTTAAATATCGTTCACAATTTTTGTTTTGACATATGTATAAGAAATAATGGCAGATTTAGGGTTTGTTAAAAACGTGTCTTCTATTATCAAAGATTTATTAAAAAATATTCGAAAGATAATACCGGTTTATGCTATATAAAATGAGCATGCTAGAAAGAAAACTCAAAAAGTTTTAATTAAAAGAAATTCAAAGATTTTATTAAAGCATTATTTTATATAACCTACTTTCTTTGGAATATTTTCCTTCACAGAGTTATTTAATTGAAGATAGCAAATAAAAATTAATGCCTTTTTCAATTAAGCCTAATTCGTATCCTCATATTATCTCTAAAAATACAAATATATTTCCTTTAATGAAAAAAATAGTCTAAAGTAATTTTCCTTTATTTTTCCTCAGTCTACATTTGACAGATAATTTATAGGTTTACATCTGAATGCCTTTTACGATCGTCTTGATATTAAGACCTTGTAAATCAATGATTAAAAAAATTATAGCTCAAATGGATTTTATAATGAACTAAATGCTCTCATGTTCTTTGGATGGAATGAAAATCTGAGAAATTACAATTCAATTTCGAATGAGTCTAATGAGAAAAAAATACCGGGATTGTCAAATGTGATTAATGGTAAATTACTTTGAATCCGTTCTTGTTTTTCTATTCCTTAAAAGTTGTAATTCAAAGGATAAAATTAAATTTGTTTGAATCGTACTGATATAAAGCGAATATTATTGGAAATTAATTATCTCTTAGAAGAATAACTGGAGAAGAAGTTATATTTCCGTTTCCTGACTTATGTGTTATAAAATAACAGAGATTTTAAATTAATTCACTTAAGCAGGCATATTAATTTATCCATTGTTCTATAAGCACGCATGATAATATACATAAATATAAATGATTTTTGCAAAATTAACCATTATCTCAAGCCACTTAAATCTGTCGTACAGTAAACCACATTGTCTATAAGGTATTAAGAATGATTTTGAAAACCCGAATTCTTAGAACATTTGACATAACTGCAACCTGGGCTACACACATATCTATCTATATATATATATTGAATTACGTGTTATGAAATGATATACTCATTTTAAGTTAATTCACTCAAGCATATCCATTAATTTATGCATAGTTCTACAAGCACACATGACAATATACGTTAAGATAAATGGTGATTATAAAGTTAACCAATATATCAAACCTGTTATAAAATTTGTCGTTTATAGTTATGCCACTACTAAGATATATACCAGAAATTCTTATGACATTTCTACACCTATTACACTACAAAAAAGTTTTTAATGTTACTTTGTCATACTTATAACCACTAATCTTTCTAAGAAACTAGGATTCTTAGAGCTATTTATATAATGACAACAACAATAATGTAAGAAATATACATTTCCACTGTAAATCATAATATTTGTAAGGTTAAGAAGAATGTTTTTAAAAACGGAATTTCTACAACTTTTTATATAACTGCAAACAGCGTTACACACATGTATATATATATATATTGTAAAGGTACGCATTTTTTTAGCTTTACAAAAACTAATTTTTAGAGGTACATATTTTACTGCACAGAGTACAGATAAAATGTTAGTAAGTATACATATTTTTGTAAATTTGCATTTGTAGAGTAACAGTTTTTTTCTTCATATCATACCTATAAAAAAACATGTTGCTTGATGTATGATTTTTTTTGTCATGATACACGTTTGCGCTGTAAATCAAAATATCTGTAAGGTTACTAACAATGCTTTTAAAAACTGGAATGTTTAGAACTTTTTTATATAACAGTAAAATTTCATATAATTGATAATAAATATAATTTTAAAAAACTAAAAAACACTCTTTTTAAGTATATTAAACTAAAAAGTGAAAAATAATTCGTACTATAAGCTGAAAACTAAAATAGATGAAAAATACTATATTACTATAAAATCATTGTTATTATAGAAATCAATTAATAAGCAATAAATAAAATTATCGTGGAAAAAAATCGTGGGGTGCTCCATCTGCCATGCTCCTTCTATCAGTTCTTAAGAAGCACCCCACGCTTTTTTTTCACGATAATTTTATTTATTGCTTATTAATTGATTTCTACAATAACAATGATTTTATAGTAATATAGTATTTTTCATCTATTTTTGTTTTCAGCTTATAATACGAATTATTTTCACTTTTTAGTTTGATATACTTAAAAAACGTGTTTTTTAGTTTTTTTAAACTATATTTATTTTTCACTTTTTAGTTTGATTACTTTGAAAGCGTGGTTTTTAGTTTTTTTTAAACTATATTTATATTTAATACAAAAACCAAATTAATCGGTTGGATAGTTTCAGAGTAATTGGTGAACATACATAGAAAAAAAAATACATATGCGTCGAATTGATAACTTCCTCTTCCTTTTCGGAAACCGGTTAAAAATAAAAATTGCAATATGGAAATTTATTTTTAAATTTTACATATATGTAAATAATGTCAGGAGTGGGGTTCGAACCCACAATCTCTTTCGAAAAACAGAGTTTCAATCCGGCGCCTTAGACCGCTCGGCCATGCTGTCTACACTCCATTCAGTGAACGTATTCAACAGTTTTAATTAGCGAAAAATCACTAATTTTATTAGTTTTTGCCTAATTACTAAAAAAGTACTGAACCAATTTCGATGAAACTGAAGTGGTACCAATTCGAGAGCTTCGTCTTTCATTTAACACCAAAACCAAGTTAATCGGTTGCATGGTTTCGGAGTAATCGGTGAACATACATAAAATAAGGAGAGTTACAAACTCACAAATATACAGGTGAAGTTAATAAAAGCGTGGTAAAATTGTAACAAGATTACTGCAATTTTAGAAGTATTTTTCAAAACTAATTTTACAGATGTACAGATAAACTTTTTATAAGCATAGAAATTTACAGCATACAAATTTAGAGTTATATATTTTTGTATAGTGTATTACAGTAAAAATAAGCACAATTTAGAGTTAAAGATTTTTTTTATAGTGTATTAGAGTAAAAATAAGCTTACAAATTTAGAGTTATAAGATTTTTTTTTAATGTGTTTGATAAAATAGTGTTTTCACAATGAGTTATGACAGATGTAAAGAGTTGAATCTGCCGGATTAAATTCTCTGACTAAGCAGTTCAACATGAATATTAAAAATAAAAATATAATTTAATTTTTGCATATCACTTATATGTAGAACTAACTGCTACCGTATTTTACTGAAAAAAAAATCGAAATCTCAGGAATTACATTTTGATCTCGAAAAGGTTTGTTTGAAAGATGATACAGAGTGTGCAAATTATGATGTATTTTCTGTTACATTTTTATTTCTATTTTTAAAATATTGTAATTGTATCGTGCAAAATTCATTTCGATAAAAACGGCAAAATTACGACAATTAATTAATTCAGACAGTAACTCGAGAAAAGTGCATCTTTTGTTTTTGTTGTTTTTGTGTCATAAAAGCACATAATACAATAAAAAAAGGTGACTCAGCTACTTATAGTTATAAGGTTTACGTGTATTCTTAATACTATCCGTACAAAAAAAATTATAAAACAATGCATATTTTGATAACTATTTTTTTTAAGTAAACCAATATCACAATACACATATCCTCTTTTAAAAACAAGATTCCCATCACGAAAACAATCCCAAACTTGCTTCTATAACAGCACTGTAAACAAATTTGTGTAAGGTTCCTAATAAAACATGTGGCAGCTGTTCTACCACAGTTTTCCCCAGGAATTTAATCAAAATAATGTCAGGAAACTTACATATGCCAGGAAAGTCCAGAAATCTATAATCTGGGATGTTATTCATGAAATATCGGTAAGGTTTCACAATTCTGAAAAGTCTAGAAACCTTTCATGTGTAACATTACTCATTAATTTTCTGTTAGCTTTTACCGTTCTGATAAACCTACAATCTGAAACATTACTCGTAAAATCTCAGTTAAATTCCACCATTCTGAAAAACTCTGAAACCTTTAATCTGGAATGCTACTCATAAAATATCAGTTAGGTTCCACTTTCTGAAAAGCTCCGAAATCTTTAATTTTGTATGTTACTCATAAGATCTCAGTTAGGTTCCGCTATTTAGAAACCTAAAATCTGGGACATTAGTAATGAAAAATCATTTATGTTCTTTCATTTTGAAAAACTCTGAAACCTATAGCCTGGAACTTTACACGTAAAATCTCAGTTAAGTTTCTTCATTGTGAAAAGATCTGAAACATTTCACGGAATACGGTAAATGTTCCTGAGATATCCCGTAGCAGCAATTCTGCCACAGATTTTCACAGGAACTTTACGAAAAATTTGTCTGGAAAATTATGCAAATCTGAAAAGTCCAGTAATCTATAATCTAGTATATTAAGGCCTTTTTTCAATCAAAAGTTACTTCTAATTTTCAGCTATTCAAAGAGTTTTAAGATGCCTTATAGTTACAGTTAAGTTTGGTTCTTGAACATGATTCATATTAATGAGTTAGTAATCTTTGTTGAGAATATGAACAATGATTGCACAGCTGAATGTTAAACATTGTATTGAAAATATTTCTAATTAGTTGTTTTCATTTTTCAGCTGATAACACAAATCTAAAAAAACACGTGATATCTATGAGTAAAATCTACTTTTAAATCATGGATATATTAAAATTACTTTTACAAAAATAAATTGGTTAAAATATTGATGCGAGGATAAATTATGATAAATATACACTTCAGAAACAAAAGCAATATCTAAATAAGTGATACTGTGCTGTGATCTACAAAAAGACATGCTTAAGTTTTTTCACTTTTATATAAAGTTCAACATACTGATTTGAAGGTGTAAATTAAGAGATAATGTAACTTAGTACATTTTTGCCGAAATCTCTTACATAGCAACTGTGTATTTTTAAAATAAACTTTAGATAATTTTGCCTTGCTATTTAATAATTTAAACACATTATCTACTTGTCATTTGGCTAATACAACAGATTAGTAATTTTGCATAACATGGTATATTTAATCTATCAAAGCATTCTTAAAATTTTTTACAGTATCTGAATATCTGCTCTTTTTGGGGAAGTATGTGATTATTCGACGCTTGCCCCCCCCCCCCCCTTCCCCACTATCTTCACTTAAATTGGATTAATTATCTTTGATTTTGAAAGAGACTTTTAAGTTACAGGCAAAAATAACTTTTTAATTGTAATTTCAGCATTAGCAAATTCAAAGAAATTCATTCATTTCGTTAAAGCACAAAATTTAATTTCAGATGTCAAGTGATACAAGGGATAAAAAGGATATTTAGCTTCTGAATGAAGATAACCTTTTAAAAAATTGAAAATCTTAATACAGTGTACTCTTCATACTTCATATAAAATACATTTTTCTCTTTGTTATTACAAACTCCTGTAAAGGACTTATCCGAACAATTAGCTATAACATAAGGCTTTTAGAATCCCTTCGACATAAGATATCGAAAGCATTATGCAATTGAAAAATAATATAGTCAAAAATAAAAATTCACAGAACTTTCATAATATGTACAAAACTTTATTCATATCATGGTTAAAATTACAATATAAAATTTTATCAAAATGTGTTGAATTTTCACATGAAGTAACTACTTTTCGGGGAACTACACCACAATGTTTCAACTTCAACAATTTTAGTTCAATGAAAATGTGAGTAAGATAAAGATCACTCTGTACGAAACTACACTCTGTACAAATTCCACACCTTCAATTAAAATTTCACTTTCCACTTTCTTTCGTTTAGCTGTAGAGGGATTGTCTGTTTATTTGCCGATTTTCGAAGCTAAATGGTTCGGTAACTCACCTTTTTCTGTCCACTGCAAGCAATCTTCATTTAAAGCTTTTGTTAGAGCAGAAGAAAAATGATGTGAAGGAATCTGAAAATCCTCGCGCAATGGATGCTTTAATATACAAGTGACTGCTAATATTTAAAGAACTGCTTTCAATACTTGAATTTAATTATGCTGTTCCAAGGTCTCCATTTGTTTCCGTTCATGAACTATCATTATATTCAGATTTGATTATTATACAAGGTGGCTACAAAGAAACAAAAATCATATTATATGTTTTATTTTTTATGCGCAATTTATTGGATGCAATAATATTTATTCAGTTTCTGGAAAAATCAAATGTTTATTGGAGAAGTTATTCTTATTTGCAGAAACACTTTGTATTATGTATTAGCTTGATAATATAGAATACTTGAATATATGTCCTACAAAAGGCTGTAATAACTATACATAAAGTACTGCAATTACTTTTGTATACTCCCAGAATGTTTTGCAAAAAATAAAAAAAAAAGTTTCAAATTATTCAATATGTATATTTTAAACAGGGAGTTTTAGCAAGTGCACTGTTGTCATGTCTGCATGAACAAAAATGAATATCCATGAAATGTACAGGGTTTTATTCCATTTTAAAAAATGGATTGTAATATTTTAGATTTCAAGTGAAAAATTTGAATTTATTAGATAAGAAGGGGTTTATACATGGTTGAAGCATTTTTTTCTCAAACTTTAACTTTTAACTTTACAGTCCTCATTCGGCAAACTTGATGGATGCTACTCGCTAAATACGTTGCTTATAAGATATGTCGATACCATTGATGAAAGGAGAAAAGTTCGTTTATAATAGTCCAAATTGACGATTATCCCAAACACTAGGATAGAAAGTAGATAATTATTTTTGGTTCAAAGGTTGTTTCACTGCTGGTGGGAGGGGATAGTTAATTGCCAAGAGAGCTTTATTCATCCGAGCTAATTACGCATACTATTATACAGTATGATATCTTTAAAACAGGGATCGTAGTTTATCTATCTATATTAATAAAATAACAAATCGCTCTGTCTGCGTGTGTGTGTGTGTGTGTGTGTGTGTGTGTCTGCGATGGCTAGCCAAATCTATGGGACGTACGAAGCTCAAAATTTTTATGAGAATAGCCCAATATCTCTCCTGATGCACCTGAGCTTCAGAATTTCGAAATTCTATTTATTAACTGAGTAATTAATTAAATTCCAAAGATCACTCTCATAAAAAATCGCCTTTTTTCTTCTTTTTTTCCCTTCATTTAGTTATGGTTGGTTGGTTGCATAAAATTTTCTCATAAATAATTAAAAAAGCTGGAACAGACCTTTAAAATTCATAGACTGGCAAACTGTCAGTTTAAATGATAATTTTTTTTTATCACAGCGGTTGTAAACCATGGAGGAAAAAGATAGGTGGTGGTGAAGTAAACCGAAAAAAGGGTTGCAATATTAAACCATTTATCGCTCAAATTTTAATGTCCCAAACAAAAACATGTGGAAGGGATTTTGTATTAATAAGACGAATTGAAAGAAATGAATTACAGCTGAAGCATATTTTACGAAGAAATAGTAATTTTTAAAAATGGTCTTTTTTCTATTATATTATTTATTTAAATAAAATGTTTGCTTTTAAAATAATTGAAATTGATAAAGTCGAAATAATTAGATGTCAAAATAAAATTAAATAAAATATTGAAAACATTTGATTTGAACTAAAAATTGTATTACTAAAAGTTTCTTTTTTTTCAGAACTTTTTAATACTTTATAACGTAAATGAAAAATTTTTATGATTTAACAACATATTAATAATTCTCAATATATAAAATATATTTATGAAAACATTCTTTTAAAATCATGCGCGAAAACTTAAATAACAAATATTAGTCTAAAATCTAGATTTCAGAGTGCAGACGATTTTAAGACATTAACGAAAGAATGTTAACTTTTCAAGCAAAATCTTAAATGATGCTTCTATATTGATATTTCAAAGTCTTATGATAAACATAATCACATAATTCTTGCCTATGATTGATATATTTGTATCTTTTATGCATTCCGATCGTATATTGCAGTCAATAATGGCTCAAAACATTATTTTACGAGTAAATATCAACACTTTAACTCGAAACTAACGCAATCGTTGGATACATGTTTCCTCACGTCTTTCTCATTGCTCATTTTAAGTATCTTTAGAGCTTAATATTAGTTGTTGCTTTTAAAACCGATTTTTCACAAAGTCAGCTACGACATATTTCAGGCAATGCATTTCTGCATGCTTCCAGTTAATGATAAAATCATACAAGTTTCAAGTTCGTTTAATATTGTTAATACGGACCCGGGCAACGCCGGGCGAGTCAGCTAGTATATTAATAAAATAACAAATCGCTCTGTCTGTGTGTGTGTGTGTGTGTGTGTGTGTGTCTGCGATAGTTAGCGAAAACTATGGTACGTACGAAGCTCAAAATTTTTCTGAGAGTAGCCCAATATCTCTCCTGATGCACCTGACGCTCAGAATTTCAAAATTCTATTTATTAACTGAGTGATTAATTAAATTCCAAACCTTATTCTCATAAAAAATCGCTTTTTTTAGCTTTTTTCCTTTTCATTCTCTTATGGTTGGTTGGTTGCATAAAATTTCCGCAGAAATAATTTTAAAAACTGGGACTGACCATTAAAATTCATAGACTGGCAAACTGTCAGTTTAAATGAGGATTTTTTTTATTACAGCTGCTGTACGCCATGGAGGAAAAAGATACGTGGTGTCGAAGTAAACGGAAAAAAGGTTTGCAATATGAAACCATTTATCGCTGAAATTTTAATATCTCAAAATAAAGCACGAGGAAGTAATTTTGTATTAATAAGACGGATTGGAAGAAATGAATTACAGCTGAAGCATATTTTACGAAGAAATAGTAATTTTTTTAAATGGTTTTTCTATTATATTATTTATTAAAATAAATATTTGCTTTTAAAATAATTGAATTTGGAAAATTAAAAATAATTAAATGTCAAAACAAAATAAATAAAATATTGAAAACATATGATTTGAAGTAAAAAATTGTATCACTAAATGTTTTCTCTTTTTTTCAGAAATTTTTAATACTTATAACGTAGATGAAAAATGTTTATGATTTAACAATATATTAATAATTCCATGTCAATATATAAAATATAGTGATGAAAAGATTCTTTTAAAATCATGCATGAACACTTAAATAATAATATTAATCTAAAATCTAGATTTCAGAGTGCAGACGATTTTAAGGCATTAACGAAATAATGTCGATTTTTACAGCAAAGTTTTAAATGATGCTTCCATATTGATATTTGAAAGTCATATGATAAAAATAATCAAATAATTCTTGCCTATGATTGATCTAATTGTATCTTTCATGCATTCTGATCGTGTATTACAGGCAATATTGGCACACAACGTTATTTTTTAAACGAAATTTTAGTCATCTATTCAATAACAGTTTAAAAGGTAAAAAACAAAGACAAAGAAATACTGGTTTAAACCAGTTTGAATTGATCGGAGTTTCAAAGGACATTTTTTTGTTGGTGCTTATTTGGACTTAAAGTAGCGGATTTTAGAGTTACATTTTTTGCCTCACCCCAAGACATTATACTGTCACTCTATTAATTTCTTTTTACTACATGGTTTTACGCATGTTTTTGGCATTTCGAACATTAGAATGTATTAGTCATTAGCTGTGTTGCTGTAAAAAACATTACACAACACTTTTCTATGAGTTTATTTTTTTAATCATTGATTAAATTTAAATGTGTTCTATTCAATTTAAAATTGTAATATGGCTTTAATTTGATTTTAAAACAAAAATAAAATAGCTGTTTTGCGTACAGTTGTTTGTATCCGCAAACGATTAATTCACCATAATAAATTATCAAATAGCAAAGTAAATTATCTATCAGAAATAGCCATAAAAAGAATAGTAGCAAAACTGATTATAACCTTAATGATTATACTAATTTAAACATAACCCGATCTTAACCAGAAAAAAAAACAGAACACACTCCGATCCGTGATACACAAAATTTCCGTGAGAATAAACACGACCCTGACCTAAAAATTCTGTTGGGAAAAAACTATGGATTTGATAACTGACCCGAACCAAATCTGAATCCCACAAAAATGTTTAAGTGAAGCATAACCCGATTTAAACAAGGAAAAATAATTTTCGTGGGTATAAAACCTGACCCGAACCTAAATATTTTCTTGAAAAAAACCCGAAATATGACTCGAACGAAATCTGAAACCGATAAAAATATTCCAGAGAACTATAACTCGATCCCAGCTAGACAAAATAGTTTCCATGGTCATAAACCCGACTCAAACCTAAAAAACTCCGTTTGAAAAATCCTGAACTTTGACCCAAACCACATCTAAATCTGACCAAAGTAGTCGAAAGAACTATAACTGGATTCGAGTAACACAAAATAATTTGCGTGGACATGAACCCGATACGAACCTAAAACTCCCATTCAAAAAATACCTGAAATTTGAATCGAACAAAATCTGAATCTGACAAAACTATTTCAAAGAAACGCAACCGGATCCGAACAAGACAAAATATTTCCATGGGCATGAACACAATCCGAACCCAAAAAAAATCTTTGAAAAAATCGCGAACTGAACGAAATCTGAACTTGGCAAAAATATTCCAGTGAAGCATGTCCTTATTCGAACAAGACAGAATTATTTCCGTGAACATGCAAGAAGACCCGAACCCAACAGTTATATTTGAAGAAAAAAACCAAAAATTGAATTGAACCAAATCTGGACCTGACAAAAATATTCCAAAAAACTATAACCCAATCCAAGCAAGACGAAATAATTTCTATGGACATAAACCCAACTCGAACCTAAAAAATTCGATTTGAAAAAAACTGAAATTTGACCCAAACCACATCTAAATTCGACCAAAATATTCGAAAGATTCTCAACTGGATTCGAGTATGACAAAATAATTTCCGTGGACATAAACGAGAGCCGAAACTAAAAGTTTTATTTGAAAAAATACCTGAAATTTGAATCTAACCAAATCAGAACGTGATAAAAAATATTCCGAAGAATCGTAACCGGATCTGAATAAGACAAAAAATTTCCATTCACATGAACCGAATCTGAACCTAAAAAATTTCTTTGAAAAAATCACGAACTGAACGAAATCTGAACTTGGCAAAAATATTCCAGTGAAGCATGTCCTTATTCGAACAAGGCAGCATAATTTCCGTGAACACGCAAGAAAAACCGAACCCAAAAATTCAATTTGAAGAAAAAGCCGAAATCTGAATTGAAACAAATCTGTTCCAGACAAAAATATTCCAAATAACCATAACTGTATCCGAGCAAGGCAAAATGATTTCCATGGACATGAATACGACCCAAACATTAAAACTCAAAAAAAAAAAACCTAAAATCTGAACGGAACGAAATCTGAACCCGACAAAAATGTTCTAATGAATCATAACCAGATCCGAACAAGACAAAATAATTTCCATGGACATGAAACCAATATATGGTTTGGTAATATTTAGGTTGCAATTACATTACAGTAAGTCTTTGATTATATTTAATTTCCCGTTAGGTTACAGTTAGGTCACGGTTAAGTTAAAGTTAGGTTAAAGTTAAATTGCATTTATGTTATGGTTAGAATAAGGATATGTTACAATAAAGTGAAGGCTAGGTTACATTTATGTTATATTTAATTTACGGTAAGGTACTGTTAAGTCAGAGTTAGGTTACAGGCAGGTTATGGTTACGATACAAAAGTTTACGGGTAGGAATTTATCCATAGAGCATTACGCATGATTTGATTAAAAATAACACTTACTTTTGTTAAATTGCTCTGAAATTATAATACTACATACCAACATTTTAGCTACCAGCGAGTATCAATTTCATTCATGGTATAGTCGGATTTAAGAGTGATATAATTAGTTTGAAATTCAAGATATTTCACTTGGGATTTCTATGTGAAAAAAAATAATTAGTTACATGACTTAACAGTGATTTTTGATAAATATCAACACTTTAACACAAAAATCATGCAGTCGTTGGATACATATTCCCTCCCGCGTTTTTCATCGCTCATTTTGAGTATTTTTAGAGATTAACATTAGCTGTTTTTTAAACCGATTTTTCACACAGTCAGTGGCCACGTATTTCGGACAATGCATTTCTGCATGTTTCGAGTTAATAATAAAATCATACAAATTTCAAGTTCGTTTAATATTGTTAATACGGACCCGGGCAATGCCGGGCGGGTCAGCTAGTTTTTAAATAAAAAAAAATCCCGAAATGTTTAACTTTAATGCTTAATCCTAAAATTAATTAAAATGTCGTTCTCCGACAATATGATTAATTTCATTTATGACAAATTTTATTTTGGAACGTAAGTGCAATTCAATGTTATATTTAGTATACATAACCAGGAATCTAACACCTGTGCAAATTAAACTGTGTCAATCGAAAAAACTGCTAAAAAACTGCTAAACCCGAAATTTGGATGAATCTGAATCATACAAGACCCATGTTCTTGCGCAAACTCGCTTAAGTTTATTAAATAAATTCCACTTATTTCGTGAAGCTGATTATTTCGGGTTTTGGTGGGTTTTAGATCAAATATAAAGTGACTGTTAAGCACCTAATCCCATCTTAAATAGGCTTAAACAAAAACTTTTGTTTAGAATTATCCATTTTCCTTAAAGTTTGGATATCAATTTATTAGAAAATTAGGCGAGACTAATCAAATCAACAATGTTAGGTCAAGTGTTAAAAAAACTCATCTTCTCCAACTAATTCAGCTTTATCTAGATTTTCCTTGTCAAGAACCATTTAGTTTCAAAATTTGGTGTATTTTATTCGAAGGATAAAAAACACTTTTAACACGTTGAATTCCACGTCAGTCACGTATGACTGACACTGAACTTTCGTTTACTTAACGATATCGTTTAATAAAAAAAAAGGAAAATTTAAACTAAATTTTCAGCAATTAATTAAACAATATAGCATTTACTTTTATATTATAATTTTACGCTGAGGGCCATGAGCAACTGACGCAGCTAAAACTTCAAGCTGAAGTTTCAATGTTAGTCACCGGTGAATGAATGGCACTTAACGCAAGGGTTAATGCAAGGGTTTATGGGTTAAATATTTGGGGGGGGGGTAGAATCCTCCACTTTTATTTTGTTTATTTTAAATTGCATTTTCCTTGCATAAAATTATCCGAATAGCTTCAAATTCTGTGTACATATTTAACAGAAAGTTGGATTAATCTCATGGATGCTTAATTATATTTTTTAACTATTATAATAATTGCAGCAAAATTTAAACTTCCCCCATATTCCCCCTTCACTTCAAACACTCATAAAATATGTCCCGATGTTGTATAAAAGTAGTGTTGTGAATTTTTCAAAATGCATTTGCTAACCCTGTCAAAATAAAGATGTTAAAAAAATTGTCAGATTCAAGGTATACTAAGTGACACTGAAATAGTTCAGCAAATCATGCCAATAGATGTAATAAGATTTAAAATCAAAGTGATATTTTACGTTTTAACCTCCTCAGACCCCGTGTATCCTATAGGATACACATCTTTACAATTTTTTTTCCTATATAAAAATAATGTTTAAAAAAGAGAAATTGGTATGCATGAAACCTAACAGATGGCAGCACTAATGCAAAATAGCAATTTGATTCTTAGAGCGTTCTTTTGGCATGATAAGTGTTATTTCAAAATGGCGTGCAGCAAAAATGTCAGCAGTTTACGTCGGAAAAAAGGTAAGCATTATTATTGAAAAAATAATTAACCTTGTAAGCTTTATTTATGAAATAAATTAAAAATAGATTAATGCAGTTTATTGTAGCACAAAATATTTTTAAATAATGTGTAATTTTAATAGTATGAACTAGCTTTATATTTCATGTATCCAATAGGATACATCGGGATTGACTCTAACACGTAATGCTAATATTTTATGTTGTCTAAAAGATACATTGGTACTAAATAACAGTAAAATTGACATGGATATTTACTATAATGAACATAAATTAAGATTTTTAAATAACAGGAACGTTTTTAATCAGTGTTGAATTCAGATATTTTTCTCCGGGAGGGATTTCTGCTGCTCGGGGGAGGGAGGGGGGGTATTGTAAAGTTCCGGGAAGTAAATTGCACTGCATCAATGATTTTGTGTACATTAAAAAGTATCAAATATCAAACCTTCCGGAGAGGACATTTCAATGTTCCGGGGGGGGGGATGCCACCCTCCCTCCTGTCAACCCCCTGAATTAAATACTGTTTTCAATAGTGTTGAATTTAGAGGTTATTCTCGTCAGATGGATGGATCTTTTTGGTCTTTACGTTCTTTCTCTTTTTCCGGATGGATCTTTTCAGTTCCAGGGCGATATTTTAAAGATCCGGTTTGGAAATTGCCGTTTTGTCTATTAAAAAGCATAAAATATCAAACCGTCCTGGGGGAACAATTCAATGTTCCAGGGAAGATACCCCCCTGACCATTACCTGAATTCAACACTAATTTTTATTGATATTTTTACATGTGTAATACAATAAAACATTATTATTTTTAAAAATGTAGGGCTTTGTGAAGCAGAAACTCTTGAATTGTTAGAAGATTCAGATTTTGGATTGTCATCAGACAGTGACGTGGATGAAGAGATAGCTGAGTTTGTAAGTGATGAACTTACTAGTCAGTCAGAAGATGAAGAAACATGCGGAAATAATGGTAATGGCTCATCAAGAAGAATATTTTGAAAACACAAAAAAGATTTTGAGCCTCTACCTCCAGCTCCAGAATTTGAACCCGAAGCTGTAAATTACACATGCAAACCTCCTAAAGAGTATTTTGAAAAATATTTAGACGATAGTATATTTTCTAAAATATCTGATATGACTAATCGGACATATTTTTTAAAGAAAGGTAAGCAACTAAACACTTCCTTGCATGAAATTAAGATTTTTTTTGGCATATCAATTGTAATGTCTTATCTAAAGTTTCCGCGAATTCGTATGTACTGGGCAAGGCATACTAGAGTTGATTTAATAGCATCCAAAATGAATCGTGATCGTTATTTTTTGATTCGCCAGAATCTTACAGTTGTGGAAGACAATTTAGTGACAGATACAGATCGAAAAAAGGATAATTTTTGGAAAATACGTCCTGTAATTAATTCCGTTCGAAGAGGGTGTTTAAGAAACCCACGTTCAAGAACGATTGCATGTGATGAACAGATGATACCTTTTTGGGGGCATACTACAATGAGGCAGTACGTTCGCGGGAAACCAAATCCATGTGGATTAAAAAATTTTGTTGCAACATCCCCTGATGGTTTACCGTTAGATTTTTTTCTATGCGAAGGAAAAGGCGATACAATCACAGTTAACGGAAGTGAAGATAATCTAGATATTGCAGAGAAAGTGGTAGTACGCTTGTCGGAAAATCTTCCTGAAGGATCACATATATTTGCAGACCGTTATTTCATGTCAGTTCCTTTGCTTGACGTATTACATACTAAAGGTTTGCAAGGTACAGGTACGATAAGGAAATCAAATATTCCTAAAGCTGCACAATTTTCTTCTGATGCTACGTTAAGAAAAACTGGAAGGGGTTCTGTGGATCAACTAATAAGAAATAATGGTCAAATTGCATTGGAAAAGTGGTTTGATAATAAACCAATTATTATTGCTTCGTCAGTCCTAAGTAAAGAACCAAGAGATATTTGTAAACGTTGGTGTAAAAAGGATAAATGCTTCAAAGATGTGAGTAGACCAAATATTGTAAAAGAATACAATACAAACATGGGAGGAGTTGACCTTCTTGATAAGATAATTAGTTTCTATAAAATATCTGCAAAGACAAGAAATTGGACTATAAGAACAATTTTTCATTTTGTAGATTTTTCATTGGCAGCTGGGTGGATAGAGTATCGTCGAGCAGCACGGTATTTACATACTGATAACAAAAATACTTTATATTATTTGGAATTTCGAGAACGAGTGGCTCAAACCTTAATTCACAGTAAAGATGACCAGATTGATTCAGTACTGAATAATGAAGTTTCTGAAACAGATTCGGATATTGAGTTTATGTCTCCACTGAAAAAGAAAAGAAGGAATCCCTGCCCTGAACCATCTCCTGAATTAAGAAAAATGGCTGCATCCCACCTTCCTGAAATTCCACAGCAAAGAAATACTTCACGTTGCAGATATCCCGGCTGTAATTCTACAAAAGCTAGAACAAGATGCACAGCTTGCAATATGTTTCTTTGTCTCACGAAAGAAAGGAACTGCTTTATGAAATATCATCAATTGAAAAGATAAGTCTATTTTATAACAAATTCTGTAATCTTTTATAACAATTAACTGTATAAAAATGTAAACAAAAGTAAAAAGAAAGCTTAAATACTTTTTCTATATGTAAATATGTGATTTGTAGAATCCATTAATAATAAAAAGTTATTAAATGCATAATTATTTCTTATTTTTCATTGCTTTTATCATGCAAAAAATCCATACCAAACTGTCAGAAAATGTGCTCATTCAGACCCCATGTATCCTATAGGATACATCAAATTTAAGCTACAAAAAATAAATTTAAATTTTTTTCGCTTTTAAATTTTTCTTAGTTAGCAGTCTATTAATATAAATTCATAACTAAAGTAGAAAAAATTATAAAAATAAACGCTGGGGTCCAAGGAGGTTAAATATGGAAGTAAGCTCACGAATGTTAAGTACGAGATTATTTTTCATGCTTATTCTCAATTCCTTTGATAATAAATAATTCATTATGCTCTTTTTAAATTTACTTTTGGAAGCCTTTTTGGAAGCGTATTTCCATAATTCCTGTTTCTAATATACTATTTAATGTTTATTTAAGTTTTTTGAATTATATAACATTAAAATTGTGTTTTCTTAAATCAAATAACAGAAATCCTCGGTATTATTCCATCCCCTGTTAATGTGGTTTCCAGTACTTTTCCAATTCTTTATGCAGCTTTATGTTAATTTGATAAATTTTAATTTTCAAAATTATTTTGTAAGATTTTGAAGCCTCCGTTTGCGTTGATTTTAGTTGGGATTTGGAAGGCTTGCTAACGCGGATTTCCGAGCTCTTGTTTTTCAATAGAGTCATAATTCGTATGTTGAATACAAAATATATACAAATTTAGAAATTAAGTTTGAGAAATCCAAAGTCCTCGCGGTTACTCCGCCTTTTAACACGGATTCAGGGCTGTTTTTCTAATGTAGCTTTTATTTAATAAATTTTAATTTTAATATTATTATCTTAGACTTTGAATGCCTGTTTACGTCGATAGAATTTAGTTTGGAGTTTGCCAAATCCCCATTCCTCCCACACACATTCACATTAATGCGGATTTCCAAGCTCATTTTAAATATTGTTAATTTGACTGCGGTAATTTCTTAGTTGCATATTTTTCTGTTAGATATAATTTCAGTTTACAGTTGAGTAAAATCCTACCGAATAGAAATTTAACAATATTAATAAGTTAAAATTATGATACTTAGAACTGTACGAACACTGCATGTGATTTTGTATGAAGGGTTCGTAACTTTATTAATGTTTAATAATTAAAAATCTGAATAATTGGCTAGTGACCAATGTTAATTTTTATCCATATTTTGCACCAACATACAAATGAAAGATTACTGTAAATAATTATGTATAGATCTGTATAATAAAGACATATGCACGTAAAGTATTCCAATTATTCAGAATTTTTAAAAAGAAAATAACATTCAAAAAGTATGTCTGACAAATGTTAAAAAATTCAGCAGTTAAAATATTGACTTAATTAAAAACCTGATAAAAATCTAGCAATTCTTTATTTATGTAATATTTTTTTCTTAAATTAAGATTGTAAGCTGATACTATAAAATTTTGTTTAGTTTTCATTAATCCTTCATTTAATTTACAGAAAGTTTTTAGCTTATGATAATATGCATAGAATTTTTTATTTTATATAAGTGTGATTATGCGTATAAGTTAAATTGCACATATAATAAAAAGTAAAATACTCTTCAAAATTTTTTGTTTAGTTCAAAAATCAAATAAATTATCGTGTCATTCATTCCTAAAAGATAAATAACACTCCGAGCAAGAATATTCAAAAGCAGTAAATCATTATCTATTTCTGTCCCATCATCAAAGTAAGCTTTGACTCTTTTACAAGAAATTTGCAGTTTCTAACACCCTTGATAAAACAGAAAAAATAAAACTGGATTAATTTGTATTTCCTTGAAAATATTTTTTTAATGTAACTTTCTATACATGTAAATGCATTGTTGTAAAACTCTACAAAAAACTCTATAGTTATAATATCGTTAAAACAGCGCACAGATTGCGAAATTCGTGTAGTGGCGCACTGTCTCATGCGTAAAAAATATGCTAACAATATCTGGCGAAGATTGGATATTCAGCTTAGTGCATGTTTGGAAATTGCACCAACATACAAAATACACCAATTGCTCCGCAATACATTCTTGCACTTAGTACAAGAATGGAACATTTTTTGCAGTTAAATATTGAAAACATTGATAAACATTGTTTTATTTTTTATATTTTCACTAATATAAAAGTAGAAAATGTCGATTATGAGTAAAAAATGAAAACAGAATTCAAATATAAGGATTTAAAAAAAATGCTAGCTGAAGTCACGCTTAAATCAGGGCATAACTCAATTACATTTAGTTTTAATCGGAGACTGCATTTAAGCTACCAATTGGTATAATGTTGGTAAAATTAACTTAACGGCATTAAAATAAATATTTTAACACAAGATTTTCAATAAACACAAATTTTTCCAGAGTTTCCATCATAAAATTATTGTAAATTAAAGAATCATATGGTTATATTCTGTTAATGAAATAGTACACTGAGTTTCTCCGACTAAAAATTTTAAAAATAATTATATTTTTTTATTTTAATAATCTTAAATACATACTTAAGTATTAAGTTAAAGAACATTTTTTAATGGAGGATTATGCGACTTACGACAGCTTAATTAAACATAAAATTTGTTTTAATTATTTTAATACACTATATAAAGAATACTATACAAACATATCTGGTAGTTGTTTAAATGGTAATACACAAACTGGGAACTTTTTTGACTGTTTATTAGTCAGTTAAATGAAACAGACATAGTTTCTTTACGATAATGAGGTTATTTGATCGCCAAAGTTAAAAATTCGAAAGGCAATTTAGAAAATTTGATAAATTTACAAAACTTGGGGGGGGGGCGCTATAAAATGAACGATGACAATTTGATCAAAAATCTCTAAGAAGAGGTTATGAATGCAGAAAAATGCTTACTGTTTCGTTAAAAATCGAACGCCTCATTATATAGCATTTAGGATTCATGCATTAAGATTTTATATAAAAGAATATTACCTTACTTATGAATCAATAACCTTGCAGCAAAATTAGTAATACTTTCTAGTAAGTGTTTTAAAATTGCATCCTTTATAGAAGTATGTAGCTTGCAGATACTAAAGAAGAGGGGGGGGGGGTGATAGAATTTAAACACTTCTCTATTGATATGGGTTTAATTTCATATTATAGATTCAATATTTTGAAAAATAATATAGTTGGCCAGAGCTTCTCCCGTTTCCCCTCAAGCGTTTTCTTTCTTTATAATAATTTTTAAGCTAGATTTATTGTTTTAGGAAACAGTCGAACCCGCTTAAAACGTGAAACCGATTAAAACCTGAATTTACTCCAGTTCCACCATAATCAGAACATCGCTCTTACAACAAATGTAAAAATTTTCCATTTAATATATAAGATATTTTTTTCATCCCTTGGAACAAAAAGATCTCCTTTCAGACTCGAATGCATTTCCCTAGATATTAAGTTTTTAATATGAACATCAAACTATTTCCGAATAGTAATAATCGCTTTATTTAATGACAAATAAATGAAATAGTGATAGACATTGTAAAAAAATCCTCTAAATTGGTACTACTGATTAAATAAGGCGAATATAGCTAATCGGAAATAGTAGGTAGTTGAAGAAAAAGTCGCGGTACTAAAATCGAGAATTTCGTTAAACAATCACTGATAAAATAATTTCGTAAAACGATCATTGGTCGAATTTGGAAAAATAGGTTTCAAAATGCACAATAAGATGGGCATACGCACTTTCATACCAAAATTAGTTGCTTTAGATCCCATAGTCTTTTTCTTCAACTGAGGTAACAAAATGATCCATACGCAAAAAGTAGTTCATATGGATAATAAAGACCAAGAAGAGTCTTCAGAGTCTAAACTGGAAAAAAATATTCGAGATTCACAATTAACTGTGTAGTTACAGCTTCAGTAAAAATTAGTGACTCTAGTTTCCATACTCGATTCATAACTAAGCGAACAAAATGATACACACATAAACAATTGGTTTTTACATGTAAAATATAGCTCAGGAGCTGTAAAAGGGCGAAATTTGAATACGAGCTTTGAAATGCACAATCAGAAGGATATACGTACCTTCGTGTAATTTTGTTATAGCGCAAGATCCCGTAGTCTTTTGTCAACTGGGAGAATAAAATGGCAAACACGCAAAATGACGATTTTTCAGTAATAAATATACCAACCACATATAACTTTGCACTGATTACCAATAATTACTATTTTACAATAAATCCGAAAAGTTACACAAAAGCTCGAAAAATATGCTTTCTAAAACTAAGGCATGTTACATAGAAATTATTCAGAACGTTACACATGTTATCAGTAATTTCCACTTTCTCAACTATTCCGAAAAGTTACACGACATTGTGGAAGCTATTACACCGGATTTCTCGATATTCTCGTAGCGGCAGAAATAATCCGAGAAAACCCAAGAATATTGCACAGTAAATGTCAAGAACATTGCGCAGATTTTTTACAGTGTGTGTTACTAATGCAAATTTTTGAAGAAATCACAACGTCATATTATGCCATTTTTATGCGAAAAAAAACTTTCTTTATAGATAAACATGGCTTAAACGGAAGCATAACATTTCCTTCATCAAAAATTTCCCTAATAGCATTGCGTTATTAAGTACATTCATTCTTAATCACGATGTTTTTCAAGAAACATTTTAGTTTGATATCTATTAAATAGAAAAAAAATTCTCCTAATGTAATTAGATGTAATAAATTTTTTTTAAACACATTTTCAATTCCAAAAGAGTCTGCTGAGAAAATGATGCCGAATATCTTAAATGCGTTTAATGGTAAATTAATTTGGAATTTCGTCTCGTTTTTCTTTTCTTTTAAATCTCCTAATCTAATTTAGCAAAACTAAATTCATTTAAAACATCCAGATTTAATGCGTATTTTATTAGAATTTAATTATCTCTTATAGTTATTCGAAGACAGTGCATCAGTCATTAATATCTCTAAATTAACACAGAAAGAGAAATTTAATAAACTCAGTTGTTGATATCATTTTAAATATATGGTCAAAAGTTTACAGAAGATTCTCGACTTAGTCGATCGTGGAAAATTGTCACCAAATCGTTATTTTATTCTTATCTGATCATCATATGTTTTATAATACAGTTTTATATGCTGCAAAATGTGATGTAGTAAGAAGTACCTTTAAAAACGATCAAATTATTGAACAGTGTGATGTGGAGGTTTAACGGTGTATTTGCGTAGATATACATAAAATATTTCTTTGTTTATGTTATCACGACAGTATTCTCATTGAATAAAATTTAATTTACTATAGAGAATTTATGGTGCAAATTCAAAATTTTTATAAAACAATCATTAGATGCATATATTTAAGAGCTGTTGATGAAAACATGCTAAAACAGAAGATGTATAAGCGGTTTCATGGATATTCTTTTAAAGGATTATCATTAATGAACATGGCCTTCTAATTTCTTTACCTTTCGAAATTTTGATGCTGAAACTAGTTGAATTGCTCACAAATACATACATCCTCATTTCATGTCTCACAAAGGTTTTGAAATATTATTTGATATTAAAAGTAATTTTGACTCACAGAATTAAAAGTTGTGGCAAATAGCAATTATAGCGTTCAAAAAGTTTATTATATTTGTTTTTTAATAATCGATAAACAATAACAAGAAAAATAATCGTACAAGAAATGAATTGACAGTTTTCAGTTACTAGCAATATTTACGTACTGAATTCTTTTTTAGAAGTTTTTATTACGAGAGAATCAACATTCAGAAGAAGTAGATAGATTTGAATTAAATGTTATTTGCATATTAAAGCACTTTTACTTATAGATATCAAAGTTTTGTTTATATATACTTCAAACAAATTCAAAATTGCCATAGTTATGTAAGTGATAATAAAATAAGAAGAGATGATAAGTGTCTAGATCTTTTTACACACCGAAAAAAAAAATCCGTTAAATTTACGGCGCAGTAATGTTGTCATCAGTTGTTGTTTTGCCGTAAAATTTCAGTAAAATTAGATGTAATTAAAGAAATTACATCTAATTACACTGCAAGATATTTGGAAAAAACTGCTTGCAACAATGCTGCCAACTGTTGTCGTCGTAAATTGAACAGATTTTTTTTCAGTGCAAGAAAGTGATTAATAACACACAATAGAACACAATTTGTTTTCATCTCGTATCATGAAATGAACAGAACCAGACCGTATATTACTCGCCGTGTGTAAATAAATAAATAATATGTTTAAAAAAAGTTAATCAGTTTATTTAAAATCAATTAAAATAATTAAGGAAAATTTATCTTGGCTTATAAAATCATGTTTCGAAAGTAGTATTACTTTTTTTATTAATAAATTAGTCTTATTAATATTGTTTTTCTCACTTTTCCTGTAAATTTCTTTAATTCTCTAAAAATTTAGCACAGTCAGTCATGTAATAGATATTTTAAAAATTATTTTTATACTTTGAGCATTTAAAAATTTTCCTTTCTTTTAGTAATTATTTCTATGTTGCCAATTTTATAACTTTATTTTTTCAAGCCTAATCCACATTTTTTTATTACTTGATATTTACACCTACGTATTTTTTTTAAATCAGTATTGATATGCTTTTAATAATAAGATATATATATATATATATATATAAACATGTTGATTGCAGATCGCTCAAAGAGTTTCGTTTAATATTTCGTTCAAAATAATTTATTCTTTAATTAATAAATCTAAATTGCTAATTTGTACCTATTAAATTCGTGCATAGATTGCAGACCCAATAAATTTAATTTAAAAATAATCTCAAAAGGAAGTTATTTATTTTAATCAAATAACAAGTGTTCGAATAAAATTATTTAAATAATAAATCTCTAATTTTTTTGAAAATCCGAAATAAAAAAACTAACAGGGATAAAAACCAAATTTTAAAATTCTAAAAGAAAAAGAAAAAAATGTTTAAAATTAAAGTACTAAATCATTAATAAACAAAAAGTTTTTGAAAGAGAAAGAAAACTGAATTCCAAAAATATTATGAATGTCAAATGAACGAAACCCTAATAATATAAAATCTTATATTGACAAAAATAACATATATCTAGCGAAACGCTTTACGTCCAAGATAGGATTTATACACTTAAAGCGTTAAAATTAATTTTCTCTTACAATTTAAATTGCAAAAACGAGCACATGACGTAGACAATGTGTATTAATATAATAATTAAAATAATATACTTTTTAAAAAAAAAAAATATGATTTTTCATATGACAAGAAATATTCAGCTGTAAATATACAAAATACGAAGACTTTGACTTATATAGTTTTTGTGTACGAACTGTGACGGACGGACAGACAGAGAACAAAGAAAATTGGGTTTCGTCATATGAACGAAACGCAAACAAAGATAAAAGCCAGTAATTGCACTGAAAACAGTTAATTTTGAAATGTATGGCGTAATATGTCATACATATATATTTAAAATATGTGACTATACAACTAACGTAAGTGTTTGTAAATAGTAGATAGAGATTTACTTATTCTATATTTCTAAATTATTTTATTATTGACTAAAATTTCATTATAAGATTTTTTTTTTCAAGATGGCTAGGCCTTAATTATATATATAAAATTAACTATATATAATAAAAATAAAGTATGTGCATGTAACATGCAAAACATATTTAAAAATTCCTGTCGGCTTGGCCTATAGGTGGAGGTAGATTTCGGAGAGTTTTCATTTCAACAACAAAAAATAAAACATCGATAAACCCAGTTTAACTACTTTATTTGGCCTCTTTTGAAAAAAAATTAATTTCATTTTTCTGTAAAAACTGATTTTATCAAAATCCTCTTAAACGAAATTCGGCTCAAATGCCTATTTTGAAAACATATTTTGAATGTATATTCACAAAAACCCTATTTCCACCCCCTTTGTCTGATTTTGCCCATCAACGAACTCGTCCAAAATTTTATGCGATCTGAGCATAATTATGGAACTTATAGCATCTAGAAGAAAGTGAAATATATATATATATATATATATATATATATATATATATATATATATATATATATATATATATATATATACTATATGATGCAGGCAATACCCGAAATTGGCCAATTCCCGAATTGGCTAGCAACGTTACAAAATGACTGGCCAATTCTAGTATTGATCAGCCAATTCGCGAACTGGCCAGATGTGACTGGCCAATTCCCGAAATAGATATAAGCACTCGGCTTAATCCTTTGTAACATAGTTGAAAGTGTCTATGATTTCAAATAGTCTAGACGTCAGCCTGTCCGTGATCTAACTCGAGTAAAATTTCCGGTTAACTTGTACTTGTCATCGTATTTGGTTTATCAATTAATTTCGACATTGAAAGGGAATTGTGTACAATTTCTGGTTAATTTAGTTGGGTACACAAAAATATTTCGTTTCAATAGAATCAATGGGTATCTTTTTTACTGTACATTTCAATGTTACATTATTTTAATTACAAAAAAATTAGTACCTATGCATCATAGTTCGGATGTTGGCCAAGGCTTCCCGGCCAGTTCGCGAATTGGCCGGCCAAAACCCGAAATACGCTATTCATTTCATGTATTTCGGGTTTTGGCCAGGAAGCTCGGCCAGTTCGGGTATTGGCCGGCCAGTTCTAGAATCGGCCAGGCTCCGGGTATTGGCCGCAACATATATATATATAAATCTTCTGTGTCTGTGTTTGTCACCGAACTCCTCCTAAACGACGGGACCAATTTGAATGAAATTTTGTATGTGTGTTCCAGTGGATTTGAGAATGGTTTAGATTCACATTTCATCGTAATTGATTCAGTACAGTTTTAGTAATTAGTGAAATGATTTTTCGCTAATTAAAAGTGTTGAATTAGTTCGTTTTATAAAGTGCGGACGGAAAGGCCGAGTGGCCTAAGGTGCCAGATTAAAGCTCTGGTTCTCGAAGAAATAGGTCGTGTGTTCGAACCACACTAGTGATACACGTGTATGATATGCAGTAATTAATTTTGTATTATAATTTTAATTAACCGACTTCAGAAAATCGTTAACTTTTAACTAAAAAGGGAAAAATAAACTTTTCTATCAAAAATTGAACCGATTTCAAAAACTACTGCAAAGTGAAAAATAACTTCCTTATATAATTGTAATAAGAAATTAAATTAAGAGCGTAGTATTTATCGTGCGTATTATTATATTTATGTAGATGTATTTGATTATTTGGAGTCGGTGACAGCCAAACCAATTTCAAAATTAAAATTAAGTATCCAATGCAAATTTTTATATATATAAATCTTCTGCACTGTTGTTTGTCATTGAACTCCTCCTAAACGACTGGACCGATTTTAATGAATTTTGTATGTGTGTTCCAGTGGATTCGGGATTGGTTTAGATTCACATTTCATCGAAATTGATTCAGTACTTTTTTAGTAATTGGGCAAAAAATTATAGTTAATGATTTTTTGTTAATTAAAAGTGTTGAATTAGTCCGCTTTAAATCAGGACGGAATTGCCGAGCTGTCTAAGGCGCCACATTTAAGCTCTGGTTCTCGAAGAAAGAGGTCGTGTGTTCGAACCCCACTCCTGACATACGTGTATGATTGTATGATTTGCAATAATTTATTCTGTATTATAATTTTAATTAACCGACTTCAGAAAATCGTTAACTTTTAAATAAAAAGAGGAAAATAAACTTTTCTATCAAAAATAGAACCGACTTCAAAAACTACTGCAAAGTGAAAAATAATTTCCGTACATAATTGCAAAAAGAAATTAAATTAAGAGCGTAGTATTTATCGTGCGTATTATTATATTTATGTACATTTATTTGATTATTTGGAGTCGGTGCCAGGACAACATCTCTCGGGTCCGCCAGTATATACACATATATATATATATATATATATATATATATGGATAGATAGATAGATAGATAGATAGATAGGTACATAGATAGATATAAACTTTTTTACTGATGGGCGTTTTGGGGTCTAGGAGTCATGATTAGTGTAGATCTTCAAAAATTTTTCGGAAATTCACGTGGGAGAGAATGCAATGGGTAGTATTTCATACGAAATCTACCTAAAAATGAAATTAGAAATTATTTCATTTTATTAATGTCACTTATTGTTTCTAGAAATACATCCGTACAATATCAAACTTTTAAAAGATCTAAATGAAGGCTTGAACGCATAAGAAATTATGTATGTCTCAAGCGCAAACTGTGTCCAGTAATGAAATCAATCCTCTAGTTATCCAAAGTTTTAACATTACACTAAGTACAACATGGTCTCAGGAAGATCTTCCTTTTCTTCTGGCTTGGGATAAATACCTTTTGCACTTAAGTGAATATCCACTAAGTAAATGTTAGAATGACTACTTAGAAATTCTGTGTTTCATACCATGAGAAGAAGTTTCTATGTTTATTAGTTTCAAATGATAAATAAATGAATTAAAAAATTATAAAATATTCCTTTTTTCATACTTATGTAACTATTAATTTATTTTCTTCTGAAAATTTCAGTTTAATATTTTAAGCAAAAAAAAAAAAAAAATTGTTTCGCTATATTTTAAAAATAAATTTATTGTTGAAGATGCTTTGCTTTTTGTCAACTATGGTTTCATAAATGATTATTTTATCAAAAAAAATTGTAATATATTAAAAATTACTAAAAAAGAAACCCTCTAACATTAAGAATCAATGTGTTTTCCTTCTTTTTTTAGATTAAAAAGTTTTAGAGAAAAAATGTACATTTGTCTTAATTTCTTTTATATATATCGAACAAGTTTTCACTACAGGTTTCAATGTCCCATCACATATATCTTTTAAAAATTCTATATTCTTTGTCTAAATTGCTTAAAAATACGTTATTCAATGATAATTTATTTTTGAGTACAATTAAATATACGTATAGGTTTATGCATAAGTTTTATATGTATACATTTTTTTTACTTTGTAAATATCCCTTTAAATTACTCTAAATTTACGGCATATACATAATTTCCTCATGTATTAATAATAACTACTCTTTAATTCTATCTAATTTCCTAAATTTAAAACGTGTATATTGAACGTTATTTTATTCTAATTCTTAATAAGGCTCTTATTAAAAAAGGCCAAAATTTATTTTGTACTTCAATACTTTTGATACTTAATTCTTAATGGCATTTTTATTTTTATTAGGTTTTGTATGGCCAATTTCTTTAACTTACTGGGAAACCTTGGACAATCTAAGTAGTGGATATTCAAAGCAACCGAGTAGGTGGCCCTGACATTTACATCAGAGAGGAAGGAATGTTGCATGATATGAGGATTATATTTTTATATATTGGATAATTTTCCGCCATTAGGATACACTGATAAATTGTATTTTTGTAACTATTATGTTCTAATCTGCTGGATATTTAGGTCTTCTGTGACTAATTTCGATGCATAGGACATGTGACTTTTTCATATTTCAGTTGCATTTTTAGGTGCGTTTGCAATAATGTAATCTTTTTACATAGTTAATACGTCGCAAATACGTCGTTAAATCCTTCCGTTTTTCTGTCCGCATATAATAACTCAAAAACTACCCACCAAATCATTTAAAATTTATAATTTAACTTTATTAGATATTTTTGTCGTGTCATTTCAAATTTTATGAAAATTATATAATGCTTAGTTTCATAACAGGGGCAATTAAAATCATTTCATTACAGTACTGTCAATGGAAAAAAATGTTTCAAATGCGTTTGAATGATGTTACACTCTTTGAACATAATACAATTCATATGCAACCAAGAAATATATAATAAAATATACATTCTGCAAAATCTATACTTTAAAGAATATGCTTTTTAACATACAGGGTTACACAAATGTATTCCGTTACATAATGGTGCATGGGGAAACAATGCTTGGTATACCTTTTAATTATGTTAATCAAATTCACATTTTTTGAAATTGATATACGTTACTGAGGTTTACTACAAGTTAATTCCTCCATAATAGAAAACATTTAATATTTACACGGACACATAAAAGATTTCGAATACTGTATTAAAACCGAAGTACTGTATATTTTCAAAATTCGTTATAGTACGAGCGCACCTTCTTTGCTACGTGTGACTTGCAATTTCCAACTTTTCATTGTATTAATATTGTATACGTACATTTTTGGTCGTAACTGAACTTTTACTGGTTTACTTGTCAAAGCATGAAACGTTTTTCTCAAATAATACAGCTTCTAGAGGCACAAGAGCTGTGCAAAAATTTAACTTATCTTTTTAAAAAGTAAAGCTTCTCTTATATAATAATCTTTACATACTACAGATATATTTAATTTTCAAATATTTGGTATTTGGAAGTACATCAACAACAATTTTAAAAATAATTGTAATAATTAATTGTTTTGTGACAAGGCGTCAAGGCTTAACAATAATACTGAAATAAATATTATTAAACAAAGATGAAAACAAAATATTACTTGATCGAAATTATCTTTGAAATTTTAAATGCACCAATTCGTTTACGCAGATTTACGAAAAGCATAAGTTACTTAATTCATATGCATTTACGAAACAATGACTAGAAATTGTACAATATATGAATAATTTATCTTTTCATGCCCGTTCATTAATTTGCAAAGGATCTGCAAGTTACTCTTGAAGTTTTTCTACACACATTCTTCCCAGGAACTGAGTTCTTTAACAGCGTACATAAACGCCGTTTAACGCTAAACAGATATACTTATTCTAAACAGTATTAATTGAATGCTTTTTGTTTAATGAATGAAGAAAGGGAATGAATGGTTAAGGAACGCAAAACCAAATTGTAGTCAATATGCATAGAAAATAAATGAACAATTTGTTTCCATATCATTTCTTTATCCTTATGAGTTCATTCTCTAAAGATTCTAAAGAAAACATATTTTTATAAAATTTTCTAAAATCATTTAATTCAAATAAGCATTCGTCGTATCATTACTTAAAAATAAATCTATTGGCACTAAATTGGCATTTCGTTATTACTCCTTTTAGTTTCTTGTCTTTCAAGGTTACATACTTAAAAATTTAACATTGAATCATTATGAGATCGCTCGTGTGTTTGTTTGTCATTTTGAAGCGTCTTTCTTGTAAATTATGAGACGAAGAAAATTCCAATTTGGAAGAAACTATTTCCCATATTTATTGATTACAAATTATTTACAAATACATTTGTAGTAAATGTGAGAGAGATGCATTAATTTAATTGAAAATAAAAACATATTTTTTATCTATGGCGTGGGGTATATATATATATAAAGAAATTCATTCATATCACTTGGGATATAGTGTAAATTATCTACCTGAACAAAAAAATACATTTGTTTTAACTTCAGAGATAGTCTTTTCAGAATTTTCGTCGAAATGTCAAGAAAAACTATCCCCCCTATCTAATTCCTAACTGATTCAAAGCAATTGCTTTTAAAATTATGAAATTTAATATTACTTTAATTTGAATTAAATATTTAAATTTTATAAAAATTATGAAAATAACAGAGGAGTAGAATTTCATTTTAATCTTTCAGAATAACTATAGCAAGTATTCTAGGTTATATAACTTGGTGAAAACTGCATTTTCCTGTTTGTCACAAATTTTTCTTTTAAGTCGCTTAGGAAGAGGGTTGAGGATCGCTTGAGATAGCTATTGTTACATAAGTATAATAGATTTATTTATAAATATTTTGAAAAACTTTATGAGTAAACAGCCGGGATATTAACATTTAAATACAAGACGGTTTGGATTTACATAAAGCAATGTGTAGCATTCTCTCTGCATTTTTGGTTTTTAAAGCTTAGATTTTAATGCTTAGTATAATTTTTTACTCTACTCTTTTTGAACGAGTAATACTTTCACTTGCCGGCTATTTTTTCATAACCGTTCACAAAGAGTTTTCAATTAAATTAAATTTTATTTTGATACAATTATATGCTCAAAAATAAATGCTATACTAACTAATCAATAACTATTATCACATATGTAGTTGTTTCAAAATGTTTATGCATATAATTTTTTATGAAAACATTAGATAATTTAAATATGCTTAAAAAAGTATTCCCTCGAAATTTCCTCGAACGAATATTTCACTATATCTTATAAGTCCATGAATTTAATGACATTCCCTAGAAACCATTAAATTTACGCAGTGCACCCAACATTAAATACTAAATAGATACACCGATTCTTCAACTAAATACCATTTGTTTAGTGATTTGTGAAGGAGGATAATTTGTATGTCATGTGAGCAATATAATTAATTCAGGCTTTTAATCATATATAATTAATGCTTATATATATACACTGGTGTGCAAAAATTAAGGACGACAGGTTAACGTCACCCAGAAGTTTTTCACATCGACGAAAATCATACCATAAGATCTTCAGGATGTGAAAATAAGGGACAAATGATAAAAAAAAAACATCTAAATAATGAATCAAAAGGATACAAAAGCACTTTATTGAAAAGCTCATTTGGAGCACAAATGAAGAGCAGATAGAAAAGTCAATTTTATAGACACCTGGCAGAAAAAAATCAGTCTCTAATAAGGGATAAGGGCACCCCGAAATGCAATGAAAGATTTACAATGTCTGTCCATCCTGAGGACGATGTTGTCTAGGAGCTGTTGAGGTATGGAGTTCCACTCCTCTTGTAACACAAATTTTAGTTCCAAAATCGTTGCTGGCGCTTGGTCAAGGATGCCAAGCGAATCCAGAGAAGGTTCCACATGTGTTCTATGGGATTCAGGCGAGGGGACGTTGCAGGCCAATTTATGCGTTAAATATCTTCGCTATCCAAGAGCTTTTCGACAGCCTCTGAAAGATGATGTGAAACATTTACGCCCATGAAGAGGAAGTCTGGAGCCACAGCACTTCTAAACAAACGCACCTGAGGCAAGAGTATCTTGGCGCAACAGCGGGCACTAGAGAGTGAACCTTTGGAAGACTCCATGGAAGACGTGGAGGTTCTTACGTCTATCAAGTATTATGCCACTCCAAACAAGATCTTCAGCAGCCCCAAAATGTTGTCTTTTAATAATGTTGTAGTTGGAATTACGTGTTCCTTGCACTCTCCAAATGTGTAAACGTCAGAATTACTCGTCATACACTGTAAAAAAATTTTCAAGAGGTTACTAAACATTTTTTAGTAAATTTGTATTCCACAGAATTTTTTAGTAACCATTACAAACTTTTTTTTGCAAGTGAAACAAGCATTTCCTTTGTAAACTGGACAAAAGAATTTTTTGTATAACTAACTTAAAAATTTTTAGGATGAACCACCAAGCAAAATTTAGTAATAGCTCCAAAATGATTTTTAATAACCTTTACGTGCGCCCGAAAGGCAGGAGTTTCCTTCGAGCTGCATCCAGACTTCTGAAGGGCTAGATTTTCGGCAAAACCGCAATAGATGGCAGCACCATACATTGTTACCTGCTCCGACAGGATTTTCATAATCTCTTTATTAACGAGTACTTACACTACATACATTCGGGGCGTATTTGGCCTTGTCCAGTATCGAACCCGGCACCTTTTAGCCTGGACACCGTTACTGTAACCACTAAGCTATCAAGGCCACACCAAGTGAGTTTTAGCAATAGCTATTAAAAATATATTAATTAGTAACTCTATTCATTGCTAACTTTTTTCTAGTAATTCTTACAGATTTTCTAGTAACCGACTAAGATTACTAAACATTTTTTAGTAATTACAAGGATCACTAAAGTTTTTTTTATTAGATCAACCCTTTTTTTTTACAGTGTACTAAATCGGGTCTCACCCGTAAAGAATATTCGAGCTCACATCTGTTGTGTGCATTTCTTGTGTTCCTGACACCATAGAAACTGGCATCGCCGATGACGTTTCTATGGTGCGTTATGTAGGCGTTTATGGTGCACGACGTACTCGTCGTCGTGCATATAGACCATTTTTGTGCAGACTTCTAAGTGATGTACCACGTTTAGTAGTCTTTTCAGTCTGCCTTGAGATTTCTACAGCTCTTTGTCGTTTGTTTCTTTTCGCATTTAGGACATCATAAAGGTCATCTCTGTTGTTTTTGTTCATGAACGACCATTTCTTAATTGTTGGACAGTTGATCCTCTCGTTTGAAATGCATTCTAGGCACTTAAAACAATGGTGTGAGTCTTATGGAACTCTTGTGCTACATTTGTCCCACTTCGACATTCTTCCAATTTCCCAATGATTGAACCTCATTGGGAAATTGGAACCTCCTTTTTACCTTATCAAGATATCGTTTCCTGAAATTCATCTTGGCCAGATCGCGCAATAGTAGTAAAACAGCGTGGTTGAAGTCACTTTACACAGTATAATAGATTATATCAAATTTCTGAACGGTCACCATCTGTGCTTTATCCTCCTTCGCACTTCCTCCTTTTACGTCATATGCCTCATATGGGCATATCCTACGGCATTTGTTTCAGGTCTATCTTCTCATTCGCGTTTCATTTTGTTCTGTTATCTTTTTCTGCTTTTCTGCTTTTCTGCTTTTCTACTGATTTACTTGTTCCATCTTTAATTTTTGCACACCAGTATATACACATATAACTAAATCAATATTCTATACAATAACCTTTTATCAAAAATGTTATCAAATTTTATAATAATTATCTCTTACAAAACTTTATAGAATAAGAAATAATGCAAGATTGTCTAAATTAAACTGTACATACAAAATCAAATGCATCAGAAATTTTAGGCACATAATTTTATCAAAAAGATTACGGATTAATTCAAATCATTTTACTTAAACGTAGTATAGTGACAATCCCTATTCTCATGCGCGTAATTTGAAATAAATAATAATGAAATGTAAATAGACAAGCTTCCATGTAATTCTAACACTATTCATAATTCACCTTAAGTGATTTTATTAACAAAGTATTAGTTTATTTAGTTAGTCTTTAGCTAACCGATAATTGTTTTAAAACTGCACCCATAATAAACCAGATAAAACATATGTAGATCTTTAGGAATAAACACATTTTGAGCCAGTGTAGTTTATTTGTACCAACGAATGAATGCAGTTAACTCTTTAATGCCCACGAGAGATGTAATGCTCTCATTTACTTCCAATCAAGAGTAATCAATCAAGTGGATTTTGATGCGCAAATGATGAGGAAAATTATTTAAATGTCTTTTTATTCTGAATCTTATTTTTTATCCAAGATTTTAAGAAATTTTATCGGTGAGAAATATGTTTTGATTTGACCAATGTCAAATTGATCCATTTCATGAAAACTACCATTTTCTTGTTTGCGATCAGATAACTATCTATCAAACTTAAATACAAACGCTGTTTATGAATAAAATATTACGAGGAATTTTTTGTTTTGCTGAAACGTATAATATAAAGTAAGCTGCATAAGATGAAATTATGAATAACAATCATTTATAAACAGGACAGTTTTAATTAAAAAACTCCAAATTCGATATCTCTATATAATAACCCATTCAGTGTATGACCTTCAAGTTTATTATACATGCTATTCAAGACATCAGAACACTAATTCTGCACAAAAAAATAAATTCATGAACCATCGATAGATGGCACTATACGATAGGTCATTCGCTGAAAGGGAGGATTTTTCAAAAGACAAACTTCATTTAAATGTTCAAAATATTCAAGAAACAAGGAACTTTGATACGCATGGATTTCTGCTCAATATGGTATCTTTCATTAAACTGTGAGATGCAGTTGGCTTTGATCATCTCTCCAGCCCTTCCTCAGATTGTTTGGATGAACACCCTCTCCCCTCATATACCCCTTTTTAAAGCATAACATATTGTTACATTTAGCCGACTCCACTATGCAATCTTTATGCCTGGAATGAAAGATCAATATATTTGTATGCCTAAAGCATATTTACTTAAATATCTATTATATAATTAATCTCAGAATCATTTATTTACAAGTTCAATAACTATATTCATTATACAATGATCTATGAAGAAAAATATTTTATAGCGTATTTAAGTTACGTTACACTGTTTCAAATAATGAAATCAATATACATTACTAAAGTTTACTACAGTAAGTATTTTTCTATAAAATATGATGAATATATCATTTATCGTTCATCTACGGGAGTACAGGTATTGATTTAGAAAATGATACTGCGTATAATAGGTAAAATTATTTTCTGTAAATATTTTTTTCATTTCTATATCTATTATAAATTAACATACCTGGTGTTAAATATTTCGCAAAAAAAGTTTCATTTTACTAATCTAAACGTTTCTTGTGCCCTTAATACTTTATGTGTATAAATATTTTAGATAATATGCAGGGCAGAACAAAATAATTCAAGTTTTTTTTTTTTTTTTTTTTTTTTTTTTTTTTTTTTTTTTTGCAGAATAGAATCAAAGTACCTTTCCGACTATGGGCAAAAATCACTAAAATATGTTTTTCAAACATGTTAGGCATTTTCTAAAACATCAAATCAAACATTAAAGAAATTGGGATTGCATCCCTGTAATCCCAAACATTTGAAAGGCCAAAGAAAAGGACAGAACACGTAAGAAATTATGTATGTCTCAAGAGTAAACTTTGTCGAGTAATGAAGTCACTCCTCTATTTATCCAAACTTTTAACATTATACTTAAGTACAACGTGTTCTCAGAGATATCTTCGTTTTCTTCTCGCTTGGGATAAACAGTTCTTGCATTTAAGTGAATGCACACTAAGTAAATGAAGATTGCTTGTTCAGAAATTCTGTTTTTCATACCACGAAAAGAAATGTCATACGTTTATTAGTTTCAAATGATAAACAAAATGAATTAGAAATTTATAAGAAATTTATTTTATTTCAAATTTATGTAATTGTTTACCAGTTTGTTTCTACAAATTTCAGTTTAATATTTTATGAAAAATAATAATAATGTTTTCCTACATTTTTAAAGTGTATTTTTGTGGAAAATATTTTTATATACGTCAGCTATAATTTAATTATTATTTTAGTTTATCATGAAATTTTGAAGACATTATTTATTACTAAAAAAGAAGGCATTTAATAATGAGAAGAAACAAAGTTATTTCCCTTTCCATTGTCTAAACAGTTTTAGGTGTATGCAAAAATGTATTTTTATTTTAATTTCTTTTATTTATAATGTTCAAATTTAAGATAAATGTTTCAACATCCCATCACATAACTTCTCTTAAATTTCAATATTTTTTCTCTAAATTGTTTGAAAAAACGCAAACGGTATTTATAGAAAACCATTTATTGATTATTTATTTTTGAGTACAATTTGATATACATAAATAATATGTGTATATATATACATATATGATACTTTGCATTTTTTTACTTTGCAAAAACTATTCCAAATTTACGGTATATTAATAATTTTCTTATTTGTTAATAATAGCTACTCCTTATTACTATCTAATTCGTTAAATATATTAAACGCGTATATTAAATGTTATTTTTTATCGAATTCTTAATCTAAAACATTAATCTCTTCATAATTTTTATCAACCCATTCTTTTATTTCTTATTCTGAAAATTTTAATTTCTGAAATGCATAAATCTTGTTAAAAAAAAAGCCATTAATTTGTTTTATATTTTAACACTTTTGATCCTTTTTTCTTAATGCCATTTTTATTATTGTTAGGTTTTGTCTAGCCAATCAGCATACTGTCTAATAAGCCTTGGCCGAACCAAATGGGGTTTCCAGGCTACCGTGTAGGTGGCAGTGACATTCACACGTCCAAGGAGAGAATGCTCCATGCTGTGAGGATCATATTTTTATATGCTGGATAGTTCTGCTTTGATATATTTCGATAACCTCATTATACCTATCTGTTGGATATTTTTGACCTCTGTGAAAATTTCGATTCATCCAATTTGTGGCAATTTTCATTTTTGAACTGTATTTTTTTATTGTATTAATATTGTATAAGTACACTCTTCGACGTAACAGAACTGTTACTGCTTTACTTGTCAGAACACGAATTATTTTTCTCAAGAAAAGCTTAAATATGTCCAAGATCTGTAAAAAATATTAACTTCCCTTTTTAATGGATATATGACCTATAGACATATTTCCCCCTATATGCAAATTTTATACATAAAATAGATATTCGATTTCCAAAAAATTATATTTGGAAGTATGTCATCAACTGTTTTTAAAAAAATCACCATAATCCATTGTTTTGTATTAATGTGTATATTTGTAAACTTAACAATACTACTGAAATAAATATTACTAAACCATGATGACAACAAAATATTACTCGATCGAAATTGTCTTTAAATTTTTAAATACAACGATCCGTTCATTTATACAGTTTTACCGAAAGCATTAGTTAATTAATTCATGTGTCTTTACGCAATCCCCAGAAGTTTTACGGAATGAATAATTTATATATTCATTTTCTTTCATTTATTTGCAAGATATTTGCAAGTTGCTATTAAAGTTTTTCAAGAAACGCTTGTCCCAGGGACTGAATACTTTAGCATACTATATAAGTGCCGTTAAACGCAAAACACATGTCATAATACTACACTTTTTAAATTAAATGATATTTGTTTAATGAATGGAAAAAGGGTATTAATTAAAGGTTGAAGGACTCAATAGCCAATTGTTGGCAGTATACATCAAAATAAATGAACAATTTGATTACATATCATTTCTTTACCCTTATGAGTTCATACTCAAATGATTTTTAAATATATGCCCATTAATTTGTGATTTTGTTTATTATTTCGCTCATTTCCATCTCTTTTAAGGTTCTGTATTTATAAAGTAAATATTGAACCATTATAATATCACACGTCCTTTATTCACCGTCCGTTTATCACAACCGTTTTTCTCGTAAATTACGGAACGTGGAAAGTTCAAATTAGACAGAATGCTAATGTCCCGCTTATATACTGATTATTAATTATTTACAAATACATTTACAGAAAACGTAAGAGGAATAAACATAATTATTAGAAAAAAAGCCTTTTCTTATGCATCACGTGAGATATCGTGTAAATTCTGTTGTGATGTCGAACTAAAAAATACATTGGTTTAATTTTAGGTATTATATATTCAGGGATACCTTCGAAAATGTACAAGAGTCCCTCTCTAATTCCAAGATTTATGAAATTAATCGCTTTAAAAATTATGAATTTTAATATTGATTTAGTTTAAATAAATAGCTTTTAATATTACTACAATTATAAAAAAATGGGAGAGTAGAAGTTCTTTTAAACATTTGAGGGAAAAAAATAGTGAGTACCTTAGAGCGTATACATCTTGCGAAAATTACATTTATTTGTTAGATCCAAATTTCCTTTTGAAGGCGCTTAGCGAGACAAATGATATTCTCTTGAGTTATCCATCGTCTCGAGAGTATGACATTCTGTTATAAATAATTGGCATAAAATTGTAGGTAATTAGCCGAGATATTAATCTTTTAAAACAGAGGCTGTTTGTATGTACACAAAGACACGTATGTCATACTTTATGCGTCTTTGGTTTTTAATGCTTAGATTTTAATATATTTACTGTACGCTATGCTTTTGAGCGAATAATACTTTCACGTAACTATTTTTTCATAAACGTTTACAAAATGCGATTAATAAAATTATTTTTATTTAAATTAAATTCTAATCTTAAAAGTAAATACAATCTTGACTAAAAAAAAAATTATTAACAATCTTTTAATTCTTGCAACATGTTTATACACAATATGTTACTGAAAAAGTTAGCTAATTTATATATGCTTAAAATGTATTCTCCCAAAATGTGATTGAATAAATAATTCACCCATCATATAGTCTCGTGAATTTTCCGAAGATTTCCAAGAACCCATTAATCTTTCGCAGTGTACACAACAATCAACGCTAAACAGATATACCGATTCTACAACTCATCAATTAAATGCCATTTGTTTAGAGATTGGTGAAGGAGGATTATTTGTACGTGATCTGAGCAATAAAATGTATGTATAAAAAATGAACGTTTGTTTAATTTATATATGGCTATTTCCATGGATTCTGTAGTGTAAGTCACATAACTTATTAATTGCTATACTTGTTAGCCACCGTTATTTTCGAAATGCCTGCGATTGGCCTTATTCAATTAATGAGAATGTGCCAATAATCGCATTTTTTTCGTTCTATAATACTGGTAGCCCAAAATCGTAGCCTGTGACTTACACTACAAGTACTCATGGAAATAGCCATGTACATTTATTTTATCAATTAGGTCAAACATTCTATAAATGAATCTTTTATTGTTTTATTTTAGAAAAGTGTATAATATTTATCGATTACAAAACTTTATAGAATAAAAAAATATGTAATTGAGATTGCCTAAATTAAACAGTACGTACAAAATCAAATGCATCAAAGTGTTTAGGTCCATAATTTTTTACAAAAAACATTATTAATTAATTCGAAACATGTTCTTGGAATGTAGCATAATAAACAATTCCTATTTTCATACGTGTAATTTGAAATAAATAATTAAGAAATGTAAATCGACAAGTATCCATCTAATTCTAATCCAACTATAATTCACCTTAAGTTAATTCATAAACAAAGTATTAGTTAATATAGTCAGTCTTCAGCTTATCGATAATTGTTTAACAGTGTACACATAATATGCGTAAGTCTTTAGGAATAAACACAAATTGAACTTGAACAATTTATTTAAAACAATTAACGAATAAAGGGAACTTTTTTTATGTCTAACGACGAGAGTCGTAATGCTCTCATTTACGTCCTATCAAAAGTTGTTCTTTATGCTTAAAAATTGAGGAGAAACTGTTTATATGCTATTAATCGGATTCTTTTTTTAAAATCCATTTTTTAAGAAAATTTTCTTGTGAGAAATATGTTTCGATTTCACCAACGTCAAATGGGTCCATTTAATGAATCTACCTTGTTTGTGATCAGATAAATATCGATCAAAGTTAAATACATATATAATTTAGAAGGTTTGTGAATAAAATATATCTGGGAATTTTTTGGTTAATGGAAAAGATAATACAAAGTAAGTTGCATAAGATTAAATAATAAATGACAATCATTTGAAAAAAGGATGGTCTTAATTAAAACACCCCAACTTCGATATATCTATGTATTAAATTATTCAGTGCATGGCCTCTAAGTTTATTATTCATGCTATTCATGATTTCAGAACACTAATAGAGTGAAAAAAGTTATTATCATGAACCATCGATAGATGGTGATGTACGATTGGTCATTCGCTGACAGGGAGGATTTCTCTAAAGACAAATTTCATTTAAATGTAAAAAATATTCAAATGACAAGAGCATTTGATACGTACGGATTTCTGTTTAATATGGTATCATTAATGTGTAAAATCTGCAGTTGGCTTTGACCTTCTCGTCAACTCTTTTGCAGATTGTTTGGATCAACCCCTTCTTCTCTCATATATCTTTTTCAAAGCATAACATATTGTTATATTTAGCCGAATTCACTGTCAAACCTTCATGCCTGAAATGAAGGATCAATATATCGACATACTTCAAACTTCTTTACTTAAATTTCTCTTATATATTTTAGTTGAGAATGCTTTATTTACAGGATCTCTAACTATATTCATAACAGAATTATCTTTGTAGAAAAACAGTTTGTAGCGCATTTAAGTTATGTTACACTGTTTCAAATAATGAAATAAATATATATTACTAAATTTTACTACAGCAAGTATCTTTCTATATAATATTATCAGCATATCTTTTATCGTTCATTGACGGGAGTACACAAATGATTTCGTAAATGATGCTGTATATAATGTGTATATTTACTGTAAATATTTTTTTCCATTTTTATCGCTATTATTAAGTAACATACGTGATGTTAAATATTTCGCAAAAACATATTCATTTTTCTAGTCTTAACGATCCATGTTCTCTTAACCCTTTCCGGCACACTGTGCCCGGTCTCGGATACCTAATTTTAATTCCAAACTTGCAAACGGCACCAGTAATATTTGAGGAAAATTTTGCTTTTACAATAAAAGCTTAAATTAAGGAATTGAAAATATTTAAATAATTCGTTTGTGAATTCCGGTGACGGTCGATAATTCCTCATTTTAGTACAGATTTTGCCCGTGCCGGAAAGGGTTAATACATTATGTATATTTTCTGTAGTGTAAGTCACATAACTTATTAATTGCTATACTTGTTAGCCACCTTTATTTTCGAAATGTCTGCTTGGCCTTATTCAATTAATGAGAATGTGCCAATAAAATTAATCAAATTTTTTTGTTCTATAATACTGGTAGCCAAAAATCGTAGCCTGTGACTTACACTACAATTACTCATGGAAATAGCCTATATAAAGTTTTTAGGCAATATGCAGTGCAGAACAAACGAATTCAAAATTTTTTACGCAATAGAAGCAAAGTAAATTTCCGACTATGGGCAGTAATCACTAAAACCTGTTTTTCAAACATGTTAGGCATTTTCTAAACGTCAAATCATGACATATCACGGTGTTAACTAAGTATCCGTTTCGCCAACGCAACATTGAGGTACTTCCTTGGCCATCAATTTAATAGACCTTAATCCCATCTTAAACTTATAATGCATAATGAAGAAAACACTTCAAGGAAATCCTCCTTCAAGTAAAACTGACTTAGCGGCACGTATAAAGTTTATTTGGGTTAGTTATAGAAATTTTCGTAAACACCTTGCATATCGTATGCAAGATCGATTGTTCACTGTTATGAAAGCTAAAGATGATGCTACAAAATATTAATTACCATTTACTTCGTATTCAGAAGATAATGTTGTTGAGAAAAATAAAATATTCTAACATTTTGAACCAATCTAAATATTATTCTAATATTTTAATGTGTTTCAGAAAGCTGAACACCCCATTTATTGTGCTGTATTTCGTATTTTCTAAATACTAAAATCTTATCTAAATATCCCAGATTTCATTTATAAGCAATTAAATTCCATTTACTTAGCATGAAAAATAAATTAATTAAAAGTATTTTTTTTTCATTACTTTTACTCAATTATTCTAATATTTTATTAAATTAAATTTATAGATCTTTCTAACCTAAATATTTAGAAAGACAACTATCTTTCATTTGCATATTTCAAAGAATAAGTTGGTAATTTGTAAACTTTGGAGAAATTTATAGATGGAATAATCAAGTAGTGCCCATTTAAATTATACACACATAAGTTTTTTCATTTATTTATTTATTTTCAATATCCATAATTGTACGTATTATATTGTGTGTAATACGTAAAATTACATACGTACTAAATACGTTCATTATGTAAATTGATTACATAAAGCTATTCTAAGTGTATTATTATAAGATATCCTGGGGTAATAACGCCACGTTAAGGTTCTACCAAATTTCACCGATTAATTTTAGATTGTATTTTTCAAACAAATGTAGGATTTTATACAACAACTCATTGTCTATCCATCGAATAAAATTAATCTAACTGCATACGTTCATAAAATTTAATGGCGTGATTTCTTGACCAATGCTATTTGGCGTTATTACCCACATATACAGCTAATAACGCCATACAGACAAATCTATAAAATAAGTTGAACAATCCCATGTAGATTGCTCACTTCTAAAAATACAAACTCTACAGCCCTAGAAATTGACAAATTGTTGACAAAAAAATTTCTAACCGATAGAAAATGTTTAATTTTTTGTGAAAGTGCAAGAAAAAGAAAGAGGGGAGAGGCAAAAGAATATCAGACCCTGAGCTTCTTCTTACCTAAAAAGGACCGCTTAAATAAAATTACTAGAAACATTGGACGGTTTTAACTGTGTATATCTAAATCAGTATTTATGTTCCCGTATATGCATTCTATGCGATAGAAAATATTTAATTTTTTGTGAAAGTGAAAGTAAAAAGAGATTGGGAGAGCATCTACAGTATATAACACCCTGAGCTTCTGTTTACTTAAAATGTCCCGCTTAAATATAATTATAAAAATCATTGCACGGTTTTATCCTTATTTGTAATCATAATGTAATATTTTTATCTGTAAAATTTTTGTGTGAAATTTTATAATTACTAGAGTTATGTGTAATAAATATTTTTGTTAACACTGTTATAGAAGTCTTTTAAATACGTTTTCACTCTAAACATCACACTAATGTGTATTACCTTAAAGTTTAAATGTTGGCGTTATAGTAAACGTTCTCTATTTTTTTTTAATTAAGTAAATAAGATTTTCCTATTATCAATATCCCTGTCAGATAACTTATTACATTTTACCCATGATTCATGTGGGTATATTTCATTATCTCTATATTAGCAATAAAATGAACCTTTAATTGCTTTTAGCGATTTCATTAAACGCTGATTTTATTTATTTATTTTGGTCAAATTTCAGGTTTTAACTTGTAATTTCCAATTTAACTGTAGGTACAACTGAAATCCTCTTTCGTTTGAAGTTCTCGTACTATTGTTAGAAATATTTAAATAGATTAAATTTAATTAGACTTATTCCTGTACAAAAAGTTTAGTGCAGAAATAGTACGCTATGAGTTTTAATCATTGATCACATTTTAACCTTTAATTAATGCTACCGGCCTCACAGACCGTTTCTTTTTGCAAATTTTATAGCTTAACTTGTAATTTTCAGTTTAACTACAAACACTATCGAAATTCTGTTTCATTTGGAACTTTAGTACTCTTACCAGACACTTTTAAATAGATAAAAAATAATTTTTACATTAGTATTAAAAAAGAAAGATCAGTTGTGAGTATCGGACCTCCCCCACCTTAATCTAACCATTTCAACAATGACAATAATGCTATCGCATACGCAAAGTAAAAAATAAACCCCCTTCGGATGTAGTTCCGCCATTGTAAGGAATCAACTGAGGTATTAACGCCATGGAATGGCGTTATTACTCCAATATACTTATTTCGCAGTTCATATTAAACTACAAACTATCACGCGAACATATCCAAAATCTTCTACAACATTTTGAAAGTACATGAAATGCACTACAAATTTAAAGAGAAAACAAAATATTTCCTGGTAAATAACTGGTCTTTACATCACAGAACTTACCTCGCAAATTTAAATCAAGCATTAATTTTAGTTGCTTTTAAAAGCGATAAGACCTACAAATGGAACAAATTAACTTTAAGTTGTTATTTGTGTTTTATATGATTCAGAGCACTTCTGCGCAGAGACCACAGGTGCCATTTTCCGGATTATTTTATAATTATGCGTAATATTAGCACTTGGCGTTATTACACCAGAACACCTTATATCAGTTTCTATATTTGAACTTAGAGATTAAAAGAAAGGCGATTTTAGTAAAGATCTACGTCATTGTTTAATAATGAAACTATATTCATTTATATTCATAAAACAAACAACCTAAGTATCATCATTTTGAAAAATAACGGTAAAGAAATGAGACAATTTATATAGTTTAACTAAAGGTAGACATCTATAATAATTAATAAGCTTTATTTTAAGCTTACAAAATAAGATTTCTCGGACTTAAGAAATGCAATATTCAAGTTTTAATATGTATGTTGTGTATAGGATTTTTTTTAAAGGTTTCAATTAGGATAATAATTAATTCTAAGTTAAGGAAAATAAAATTTATTCTAGTTTTCTTACGTTCTTAATAGAATATATAATGTACAAATATCAATACATAAAAAGTTATTGAAAATCTTGTTCAAAAGTATTTACAATGTAAATCCTCCACTATCTTTATACAGATAATGGTTTAAAGATAATGAATTTTTCATGAATCCATTATTTTAAAAATAATAAAAAAAGACGTCAACATGAATTATGAAAATTCCTTTTGTCTTATCTTTATAAAGCATATGAAAATAAAAAAAGATAACATTCTCTTAAAATCAATGTTTCAACAAAAATAAAATCAAGACATGCATATAATTATCTAAGAGATTTAATATCATTAGCGAAGTATAATGCCTCATACATAAAAAAAAATATTATTATGTTATACGTTGTAAGAATCAAAATTTTTCAATGAAGAGAATATTTCTTGAAAAGTAATCTATCTTCTTTCTAAATTTTCATCGACATTGTAAATAGATGTAGTATTTTTAAATAATTAATGTCTATAAAAATGGAATTTTTAGTACTTATTTATCATTAATAAGAAACTTAATAGTTATTTTAAAAATAACTAAACAATTTCTGTGTTGTATTTTTTTCATTCACATCTAAAATGATTGTAATGTTTTAAGGTAATTATATTCTTCAAAAAAAAATATATAATTTATATCTTTATGTATTCGTAACATAAATTTTGGTGATGGTTTTGATATATTCAACAGATTAAATGTAATAATCACTTCAGAAAATGAAATTGCGTTTTGCCTAAATAATCTTTTTTATATGTGTTCGCCATTATATAAATAAGCGGCATCTATAGTTGTCCTCTGGTCCTCTTGTCTGCCTGTCCCTCTGTCCACACAAAACACAAAATTTACCCAAACGAATGGTATAAAATGTAATGTATATAATCATTGAAGAAAGTTGTCGAGTCATTTCAAATTTAATGCAAATCGAATAAAAAGGTTAAAATATATTTCAAAAAAGTTTTTTTTCTTTCTATTAAATCTTAACATTTGTAATTCATCAATAATACCGAGTACATAAATAATATAAATGGTAATAAATAATTCTAAATTGGATGATGATTACGTAACTTTTTAGATGAAGTCATATTATTTCAAAATTTTTAAAATTACGCTACATAATGAAAATAGAATTTTGTTTCATCTTTGTTTATAAAGAGTGCAACAGCTATTGTCAAAGATCTGATTTCTACTAGTTATAATACGAATCCATCTCATCAGCCTCATTTGATGTATAATTTATGACATGTTTATGACTACTGAAAGATAACTATATAAAACAATTATTAAAAAAAAAAATACAATTTTATTGCTTTCGTAAGATCTAACCCTAAGATTTTAAGAATAAACACACACACACACACATACACATACATATGTATATACATAATTAGCGACTACTTACAATAAGAAACTATTTTTAAACAAATTTTGATAAGCACCGTTTTTTTTAGCTGTTCCTTTTAGTAGTATATTTCACAACAGGATCATATAATATTACTGACAAACTGTTTAATCCTTGACACTGTGTGATCACGAATTATTAGTTTCAGCAAGAAATTTTTATTATTTCAGTTGTAAAATATTCTAAGGTGCTCTGGTGTAATAACGCCAGGTGGGGTAATAACGCCAAGTGCTAATATTTTGCATAATTATGAAATAATCTGGTAAATGACACCCATGTGCTCTGCGCAGAAGGGTTTTGAGTCTTATAAATCACAAAAAACAGCTGCAAGTCAATTTGTTTCATTTTTAGGTCTTATTGTTTTTACAAGCAACTAAAATTAACGCTTGATCTAAAATTTGCGAGATACGTTTTGTGATGTGAAGACTGTTTTTTTTTTTTTTTTTTTATCCGGAAATACTTTGTTAATTGCATAAATTTGTAGTACATTTCATGGAATTTCAAAATGTAGTTGAAGATTTTGGATATTTTCTCGAGATAATTTGTAATTTAAAATGTACAGCGCGATGACTATAACGGAGTAATAACGCCAATCCTTGTAATTAATACCCCGGTTGATTCCCTACAGTAGCCGAGCTACATCCTAAATACTGATTCAAATAACCACAGTTAAATCTGTGTAATGTTTCTGATAATTCAATTTAAGCGGTCCTTTTTAAGCAAAAAAACGCTCACGGTCTGATATTCTTTTGTCTCATCCTCCCCCCCCCCCCCACACCACACCTTTATTTTTCTTACACTTTTACAAAAAATTGAGCATTTCCAATAGCTTAGAATGTAATTTGTCAATTTCTAAGTTTGTGGATTTTGTATTTTTAGAATTGCACAATCTACATGCAATTATTGCATCTTATTTCATAATTTTGTTTGCATGCCGTTATTACCCATATAGGTGGGTAATAACACCAAATAGCATTAATTAAAAAATCACGCTATTACATTTTATGAATACATATCTGTTAAATTATTTTTTTATATAGATAGTCAATGAGTTGCAGCATCAAATCATATATTTGTTTGAAAAATACAAACTAAAACTAAGCCGTGAAAATTGGTAGAACTTTAACGTGGCGTTATTACCCCAGGTTACCTTATGTATTATTTTTTTAATATATAAAGCAAAATATATTATTTTGTTAATCTCGATTATTCCGTGATGCACCATAACGCCTACTAGTGCGTCGCGACTTACAGCTAGGAACCCGATGATATACACAGTCGAATAGAATATGAGACTTCTCTTTGTAAAATATAAGAAAAATAAGAAAATAGATATTGATAAAAAAGGGATGCTTACATCCGACATATAAAATAAAAAAAACTTAATTAATAAATAAGTTAAATGAATTTAAAATATTAAAAAATTAACAATCAAACAAACCATTTTTGCTTAAATGTATGTAAATGGAATTACAATTTAAACTACACTCATATTACAAAGTTGAGGTCAATTATATTTTATTATTATCAAGATAATTAACAATCACTTCACTATCAAAAACCTTACAAAATTTATTCAATACAATTGTATGAGTAGTGAAATATCAAGTTAAAAAAGATATAAATATAAATGAAAAATCAAATTTTGTTTTTTTCCTGAAAATCCCTAATATAAATATAAGTTATATAGTGATTTTTTTTACATTTATTTTTAATTAAGACTTCTGTACTCTTTGATTATGATACAGAACCCATAATTTTTTTATAGCCATAACTCCACAATATGAGAAAAACCTCTTTGTAGTAGATAACTTGAAAACACTCCTGTATATTTTAAGCAAAAATCATTGTCAAAAAATGCACAGATGTTTAAATAATATATAACTCATATTGATGAATAGATATATATGTATATATATATATATATATCATGACAGGCAGACAAAGAATTATTAGAGTAAAAAATTGAATAAACCATATAATTTTTACATGAAATTACTAACAAAATATCAGTATTGATCGTGATATTATTAGTATAAATAATGCTGTTTAACAGGATGTATCGAAAAATTGAAATTTGGATAATCGAATCGGCGTGGGGTACAAAAAAGGCCTTTTATGGATACTAGTTTACATGTTTATTATTATTATTATTATTATTATTATTAAAATTGATACATAGTTTGCGGTGCCTCAAATACCCCAAAATTAGATAAAAATTGATTTTTTTGTTTTTGTTTTTAACATTAAAGTTATATTAAAATCTTTTACGTATGGTAGTTTACAAAACTTTTTTTATTGAAATTCATTCATATATTTTATTGGCCCAAATGTTCCAAATTTAGTTCAAAATTGTAATTTTTATGAAATATAATTTCTGTATTTGTTTTCATATTTGTTTTATTAAATTAATATTCGCGAGGAGTGTGAAAGTATTTTAAACATACTGGTATACATACAAAATTAAAAACTTCTTTAAATTTCTTCTGGTGTTTCAAGACACTTAAATATTTGCCGAAAGTCGATTTTTATGCAAATTTTCAACTAAATAAATACATCTGTAAATGCTTCTTGACTAAGCAGACAGAATTTATTTCAGCAAGTATAACAAGAACAAAAATGCATGATCAGAATATGAAAATCTTTGCTATATTATTATTAGAATATTGCTATTTATTTATTTAAATGTACATGGAAATGAGATACCTAAAAAAAGTTTAACAAGAACGTTGCATTTTGAACTTTCCTTTTGAATATTTAATATTCACAGCTGGTAATTTTAGAAATTCTTATATACAGCCTTGTACATCCCTCGAATTATACATTTTGCATAATAATATAAACCTTATTTAAGTTTAAAAGCACACGCCAAGTAGAAAATACACATTCAGCTGTTAGTGCGGGCAATCAACCAATAAATTAATTATTTTGTTTGTTTTCGCGAATTAAAAATAAATGTATTTCATGCCATAATCTATACAAAATAGATTGCAACTCACTTCAGCAATGAACACCCATTTCATCTTAGATTAAATAACACATCATCTTTAAAATATTCTACAAAAATATGACTATAAGTCATAATTTAATAAATTTTTTTGTGTAAGACATATAAAATTATAAATAAATTATAATTTAATTTAAATAGTGAATATGCAAAGAAGAAATCCTCAAAAAAGTTATTAATTACACTGAAATCAGAGCTTTCGTTTAAGTGTCACGCGTGAACATACGGACAAGCCTACAAGAAATGCAGCAAATCAAAATCATACATATTTTTCAATTATGCTGAAAAGAATTTAAAATGAATCAGCCAAAACTAAAATGTCATTCTTATCTTTCATTATATAGGTATAATTCGTTGTTTGCTGAGATAAAAACACAGTAGAACTCAATATAGAAAATACAACTAACAATTATGTGTTGATGCAGGTGATAGTAAAACTTATAAGAAAGTGAAACTTTTAGGCCTATAAAGAATAAAATGCCATGTTGCGTAAACTTTCTTATGGTGCCTTCTTGGTTGTGTATGAAATTGTTTACTAACATATAAACATATATTTGTAAAAAAAGGATACGTATTTTTGTACGAGAATACGAACATAGACAACTACAGTTATATATGTATAACCATAGAACTATACAGACAAAATTTTATAAACACACTCAAAGTTAATTATTTTTGACTCGTACACACCTTAGAAGGTTTTTTTTTCGAAGATGTATAGCAAAGTAATTGTCAATGTCTTTTTAAAGCTTCATTAAAATGTGATTTTATCCTATGTTAAATTAAAAAAAATGGTCATGAACATGCCTTGTATATAAATAAAAATATAATAATATTCTCCATGCACACAATTCGAAGAAATCGATCTTCAAAAATCAGGAAAAATTTGTATAATTTACCTCCTATCCAATTTTCGAGAATTAGGAAGGAGCGCAGTTGTACAACGGAATTTAAGAAAAGTATTTCATTAAAAGTTTACCATTTACTATTTCTAAAACATTCTTTCTATATTTTTTATCAATAAACATTTTTAAAATATGTTCTGCGTAATAAAAAATGAAAAGTCTTTATGTAATCCTCCTTTTTTATTTACTAGAGATGATAGAATGGTTACATCCATATTTAAGTCCTGAAACTTTTTGGTGTCTTGGTGACATTCCTTTTTATATTTTAGGTGGCATGTATTCTGACTTTCAAAGCTTGAGGATGATGGAAGAGTTGTTGATTAATAACAACGTTGTTGTACAAAAAGGAAAGACAATGATGTCTAAAATTTCGGATGCGAATATATCCATTATGTTCTGCCGAAAAATCTGCGCGTTGCATTCATGAATATATTCATTTCTGAATTATTCATTTAAGATTCAGCGGTCTGATTAAAAGTTTTTATTGTATATTTTTTATAGTTTGAGTGAACAGTGCTTTGAGGTCTATAGCTACAATGGCTGTTACCTCGATTTTTCCAGAAAACAAATGCAGAACACTTTATTATTACAGAAAAAATAGTACATACATTTTAATACACATTACAGGAACAACACAGACATCAGCGCCACTAGCGGGACTCGAGCCAGGGACCAGCGGTGTGGAAGCAGCTGCCGCTTCCAACAACGCCACTGGGTCGGCATTTTTTTATAGTATTCTGTAAACTTTTAAACGCATGTTTTGGAAATTATTCAAAGATATGGACATTTAATGTAAATACATGCATATACTTTACTAATCAGTTTGATTGTGTTAGAAATTGTAATTTAAATAGATATAGTTTTAGTCAAAAGTTTTTTTCAGCAATATATTTGAACTTTTTTTAATGTAATTGTCAAAAAAAACATGCTTAATCACACACAATTTTAAATTTCATTTCAAAATTCTATGCAGTTTTGTTTTATTTTAACTTTCAAAAATTACATTTTTTTATCCTACATTATTCATTATTCTGTTACATGTAAATGTATTCTACAGATTGCATTCAAAAAGTTCTGATCGCATACAAATCATATAACAGTTAGATTATGCATATATATATTGTACGTATACTTAGTCGTCTCATGTAATTACTCACAACGCACAGAATGCGTTTACGGGTCCATAAACTCCTAAAGCACCTCAACCGAAACTCAATTTAGTTCTGAATTCAAAGCGGCTTCAATACCACCACCTATAGTACTTAGCATTGCCGTTTCTTTTTTAATTTCAACTTGAGATATAAAAAGTAATCCATTGTAGACAGGTGAATAGGATGGGTGGTATATGCACATGACCTGTTTTCTCACCAAAAATGTCCGTACAAGTTAGGACTTTGCATGCCAGTACATTGTCGTGCAGGAATCTCCAATTTCCACTAACAGTAAATCGTTCGTCGAGAACCACAATCATTTCAAAAGTCGATGAAACATAAGTTTATGGTATGCACCTGTCGCAGTTAACAGTGTGATGTCATCAAACAAGTGCACAGGCAAATTATTTTTTCATTTCGAATGGAACATGGACGACCTGAGTCCTCATCACTTCGGTCGACTGTTTTCCTATTTGAAACCTAGGAAAACACCCACATACTCGTGTTCAGCTAATAACATCGTTAACATACGGAGATTTAATAACTTCGTACGTTTATGTGCTGATTTTTAGAATTTAAAACAAAATTTTATGTACGTCCGTTGCTTCATCGTTTTATTTCGCTGACAATAAAGCACACATACTCTTTACGGAAATGAACACTACCAAGCCAAAGGTTTGCATAAATGAATGTAACCAATTGGTGAGCATATATGATGTTCATTGACGCATCATCTTACCGTGCTCTCAGATATAGTATTATTTGTGGTTTTTTCCGAGTGGGTGTTTTAGATCTATTTTAATGCCCTGTATAAAATCAATATTCAGTAAAATATATATCAAATATCAGAAAGATTAAAACAAATAACTTAAAATATTTTTATATAATACTTTTTTTAAGTTAATAAAGAGAGATATTGTAATGTTATGAGAAAATTGCTTTTGTTTGTTGATTTTAAAATTTTTGGAGTACCTGTGGTAATGCATCGTCTCGCATCAGAACACCGTATTTTAAAAAGAATGAGACCAATGCTTTCAATTCAATGATAAACAGACATCACTGCAGACATCACTAGAGCAGAGCCTATGCCATAGAGCGGAACATAAAATCAATGGTGTGGACTATATTTTTGCTGAGATATTGGTTAATAAAAGAGGGAAACGCAATCTAAAGATTTGTTATCCCCCCCCCCCCCAATATTACAAGTTTTGTGGGAAAGTTTTCAAGCAAGTGAGAGTTACACCCATCTTGGTACTTCGCCAAACAGAAACTGCATTAGCCTTTAGAAAATAGATTTTGGGAATTGGCCGCTGTGTAATTAGACGAGAAATATTTGTTGCAAAAATAACAACAGCCGTTATCAAAGGATAATTTTTTTCTATTTAAAATCTTCGTTGAGACGTTTAAGACAGATTCTTTAATCGTTGCTTAATTTGTTAAAAAAATAGAGAAACGATTTAAATATATTAAAAGGGTTCTTTTTAATCAGTCTAATTGTAATTAGTCCCGCATGATACATTTTTGCAGTAAATTTTCCATTCATACTCAGGTATTCTATGATAATGAATTTAAAATACATTCTTAATTTTAAAAAGGAAATATGTATATAAATGTATACAAAACCACGCTTATGTTTTTACTATATTCTAATACTGTAAAATATAGGTTTATCTATTATAATTTTTTAAAATTAACAATTTCACCAATCAAGTGTTAAAAATATAATTTAATCATGTGTTAAAATTTATATTTCATTAAAAATATTCTTATGCATTATAATGAATCAACAATTTAACGAAAAAAGGATTTAAAGGCAAAAGTTGTAAGTCTACGTTTAATAAAAATGCTTACGTGTCGAAAAATGCGCAAATTAAAAGCATTGTATATTCAGACAACATGCCCAGAAATGATAAATATACATTTAATATTTTAAAATACTAGTGGAATAATATTTGATGCATTAAATAAAAAATAATAAGATAAATCGAAACAGTCAAGGATTCGTAATAGAAAAATCGTGATTTTTATTAATTGATTGTTCTTTATAGTATATTCTGTGATATTTAAAATAAAATAATGCAAGCTCAATTTTACTTTTTTGTGAATCAAAAATAGATATTTATATATTAAACTTTAGTTCCATATTAAGTTGTATCGTTGTACGCTAAATTTATTCTTCTTGAAAAACCTTCTGAATTCTTCAACTCATTCCGTGAAATTATAAACTGCATGTTTTTTAAATATATAAATTTATAATTTGTAAGTTAATTGTAATTTGCAAGTTTTTTTTTTTAAATTGTAAGTGTCGATTAAAATATATAAAATATATTGCAATATTTTTTATGTTATGTTGCACAAATTAAGTCCATTTTTTGTGAAGCGAAATTGATAAAAGGCTTTCTAAGTTTATTTAAGCTACATTATACATGAAATAAAATATTTAAGATTATTAAATAGTCGATTATATTTAAATATAGTTTACAACTTTTGGTTTGATATATGCATACAAAATAAGAAAATATTGTACTGTCCAAAAAAAGGGTTTTTTTTTTTTTTTCAAAAATTATTAAAAAGGTTTCAATGGTTTATGTTACAAAAAAATAGATCATATTGAAAACTAAGCATAAAAAGCTTTAAATAAGAAAATGTAATAGAATCTATTAATTATTATTTTATTTAAACTACTTCCTTTGAAATATATCCCTTCATTGATTTATTTAAATGTTAATAGCAAATGCCTTTTTTCAATTAAACCTTATCCTTTTCCTCACATTTTCTCTACACATACAAATGTATTTCACTTAATGAGGAAAATAACACTCTAACGTAATTTTCTGTTACTTTTTCTCATTCTACACTGTAAAAAAAAATTCAAGAGGTTACTAAAAATTTCTTAGTAAATTTGTATTCCACAGAATTTTTTAGTAACCATTACAAACTTTTTTTTTGCAAGTGAAACAAGCATTTCTTTTGTAAACTGAACAAAGGAATTTTTTGTATAACTAACTTAAAAATTTTTAGTATGAGCCACAAAGCAAATTTTAGTAATAGCTCCAAAATTACTTTTAATAACCATTACGTGCAACCGAAGCGGAGGAGCTTCTTCGAGCTGCATCCAAAATTCTGAAGCGGAAGATTTTCGGCAAAACCGCAACAGATGGCAGCACTAAACATTCCTTACTGCTCCGATCGGATTTTCTTAGTTCCTTTATTAACGAGACACTACAGACATTCGGGGTGCATTTGGCTGTGGCGAGTTTCGAACCCGGGACCTTTTAGCCTGAAGTCCGTTACTATAACCACTATGCTATCAGGGCCACACCAACTGAGTTTTAGTAAGAGCTATTAAAAATATAAAACTATTAACTCTATTCGTTGCTAACATTTTTCTAGTGATTCTTACAGATTTTCTAGTAACCGACTAAGATTTCTAAAAATTTTTTAGTAATTACAAGAATCACTAAAGTTTTTTTAGTAGATCGACCTTTTTTTTTTTACAGTGTACATTTGACAGATAATTTAAAGGGTTTCATCTAAATGCCCTTTACGATCATCTTGTTAATAAGACCTTTTAAATCAATCACAAATAAAAAAAAATATAGCATTAAATGGATACTATAATGAACTAACCGCTCTCGTGTTCTTTGGATGAAATGAAAATCTGAGAAATTACAATTCAATTTCGAAATAGTCTAATGAAAAAATGATACCGAGAATTTCAAATATAATTAATGGAAAATTACTTTAAAATTCTTTCTCGTTTTTCTATTCCTTAAAAGTTGTGATCTCAAGGGATAAAATTATGTTTGTTTGAAGCATCCTGATTTAAAACGAATGTTATTGGAATTTAATTATCTCTTATTGGAATAACTCGAGAACAATGTATGTTGCTTTTTCATGACTTACGTATTTTAAAAGTACATATTGATTGAAGGCATGTTGATTTATCCATAGTTCTATAAGCACGCATGACAATATACATTAAAATAAATGAATTTTGCAAAGTTAACCCATATCTCAAGCGAATTATAAAATTTGGCTTTTATAACTATGCACTTTTGAACTGTTAAATGTAAACTTTTAACGCCTATTACACACACAAAAAATTCTTAAGGTGCTAATTTTTTTTTTCTGATGGGAAAATGGGAATACTAGTACTTTTTATGTAACGGCAACAGCAAAAAATCCTGTAACAGACACACGTCTGCACTGTAAATCAAAATATATGTTACGTTATTAAGAGTGATATTACACGAGGCGTCAGGAGTCTCCATCTTATACTGCGGCAGCAAGGGAGTTACTTGCTTTTGAAGCGACTCCTATGATGCCGTAGGGTAACATGGAGACGCCTGGAATTTGGAGCGACTTTCACTCCTCGTGAAATATTTAGTACATTAGAAATATTTAATATTTAATAATATTTAATATAAATTTATATATACATATTATATATATTTATATATATATATATTTTTTAATAATATTTTAGAAATCTAGGATGCTCGAAACATTTTATGTAACTGCAAACTGAGTTATAGATAAGTTTTCATAAAATTATTTTAATTTTAGAAGGTTTTTTTTTTTTAAAAAAACTACCGATTTACGTAATTTTATAAAATTTATTTTGAAATCGACATATTCTACTGCTCAGTATACAGATAAAATTTTAGTAAGCATCAATTTTTTTGTAAATTTAAATCTGTGGAGTAACAGACTTTTTTAAATGTGCTGTATAAAATAATAATTTTGACAATGAGTGACGTAAAGAGTTGAATCTTAAGAGGAGCTCAAATACTCAGATCGCTGGATATCAATATTTAAAAAAAAAAAAAAAGAATTTTATTGATAAAATCAGTTCTATGTTGAAAACAAATGCTGCCATGTTTAATTGGATAAAATCGAAATCTCAGGAGTTGCATTTGATCTCGAAAGAGTCTATCCAAAAAATTATACAGAGTTGGGCAAATTTTAATAAAAAGCAGATTTTAGTTTGGATTTTCTATTGTACTTTCATTTTTTAAATGTTGTAATTTCATCGTTTAAAATTATATTAATTTAAAACTACCAGATTACGGTTATTAATAATTGATTTAGACGGTAATTCGGGAAAAATGTACCCTTATTTTTTGTTATATTGTGTCACAAAAGGACATACGAATATAATAAGTGACTCAGTGATTGATAGTTATTAGGTTTAAATACAATCTTCATGTTATTTTTACAAAAATTTAATGTGGCAATGCCTGTTTTGATAACTGATTTTTCAAAAGTAAACCAAACCAGTATCACTTTTTAAAATAAGATTTACTAACTCTAATATTTTACCAAACTTATATTTCTAACTGAGTCACTAATGTAAATTTCTACAAGAAATCTGAAAGATAGTTTATGCAATTTTTATATGATCTAAAATAAATGGTTATGGAAGGACGTGACTTCAGTGGCTTAATAATGCGTTCTTCATCTTTATTCTTCTTAAGTACATCGTGTTATTAAGCACATTTATTCCATTTTATTCATTTTATATTTATTATAATGTTTCTTTTTTCATTTCATATTTATTATAATGTTTCTTAATATTTTTTAAAGAAACATTTCAGTTGAAAATTTATTAGATAATGAACCAAATGATCTCATGTTCCTAATGTAATGAAGTGTAATGAAAATAAAAATAAAAAAATAAAAAAAAATGAAACATATTCCAAAAGAGTCTGTTGAGAAAATTATGCCGAATATCGTAAATACAATTAACGGCAAATTACTTTAGAATTCCGATCTTCTCGTTTTCCTTTTCTTTTAAATCTTGTAATTTGATTTAGCAAAACTAAATTCATTTAAAACATCTAGATTTCGTGTGTATTTTATTAGAATTTTATTATCCCTTATAGATATTCGAAGACAGTGCATCAGTCATTAATTCTGTTAGCTATCTGTTATAAATCAACAAAGAAAGAGAAATTTAATTAACTCAATTAGTCATATCATTTTAACTATGTGTTAAAACATTTACAGCAAATTCTGCAGTTATTCGATCGTAGAAAATTTTTACTGAATCATAATTGAATTTTCTTCTGATCATCACATGTTTTGCAATATGATTAGATAATGTTCTATAATACGTAAAACAAGATAAATCTTTAAAAACCGTCTCATGATTAAACATTTTACTGCAGAGGTTTAATAATGTATTTGTACAGATATACATAAATATTTTAAAAGCAAAAAATATATATTAAAAGCTATATTTAAAAAACAAAAAAAGAGCAATGAGAAAACTGTTTAAAAATGTCTTAAAAACACTTCGGAATATTAATAGTATACAAAATGACAATTTAAATTTTATTTAAAATATTGCTATTGGCTACAGCAGCAGAAAACAATTGAATGAAGGAAATTCTTTTTGGTGATAAAAGAGCCAGTAAGAAGTTATCTTTTTCCTAACATCTAAAAATCTTATGTCGTGTTATTTCAATAGATCAGTTTCAACTACGCACCTCCATTTTTCCACAAACCAACCTAAATCACCGATATCAACAGGTATAATTGCTCAACCAATCAAAGTAGAAAAAAAAAAAAAAAACATATGCAGATGGGCGAACAGCATGCGTTCCAAGTTGTCAAGTTGGTCAATAGGTTGTGACGTCATTTGAAACTAATCTATTTTCTTAAATATTCATTATTATTAAATTCGTTTTCAAAGCAATTATTTCAACTCTATGCTAAAATTTAATGTTTTGTTAAAAGAAAAAAAACAGTCAATTTTGAAAAATTAAGCACTCTCATTGGTTTCTTTAATTCTGTCCCAGCTTTTTAAATTATTTCTGCAAAAGTTTTATACAACCAACCAAAAAGAAGCAAGAGGAAAGAAATAAATCTATTTTTTAAAAGCGTCGTTTTATGAAACAATCAAACGAAAGCAAGCGGAGGAAAAAAAAGCAGAAAAAGGCTACTTTTTGATGAAAGTGAGTTCTTAATTTTAATTAATTACTCAATTATAATTTTGAAATTCTGAATTTCAGATACATCAGGAGAGGATTTTGGTTTTCAAAAATAATTGAGCCTCGTACGTGCCGTTGATTTCACTAGTCATACCGGAATTACATATATACACACAGAGAGACAGAGCGTTTTGCTCTTTTATTAGTACAGATTGTTCCTTGTGGTTTATTCTGTAATGTTAAAATATTTTTCACAATTAATGAAATGATACAAGCTGAGATATACTAGTGTTCAACTCATACATACATTATATACTCATATATAAGTAAAACTAAATAAATTAATATTTATTTAGTTTTACTTATATTATTTGTAACATTATATGCAAAACAATAACTTGAACAACTTCTAAACTCTCCAGCTCATTAGGGCAATACAATACTCCTTTTTTTTTTTTACTTTCTCAAATTTTAATTCTTATTTAAATTTATTTTGTATTTGATTATTATATTTTTTTGTTTATTGTAAATGTTGATTAAAATATATAAACAAAATGCATTATTTTTTTATATTATAATGCCCGAATAGAGTAGATTTTACATGAAACGAAATTTTTAGAGGCCATTCTATTTATATTTCAGCTACATTAAATGTGAGATTAAATATTTAATAATATTAAATAATAAAAGACAATTAAATATAAGGTACCCTAGGGTAATAACGCCACGTTAAGGTTCTACCAATTTTCACGGCTTAGTTTTAGATTGTATTTTTCAAACAAATATAGGATCTGATACAGCAACTCATTGACTATCTATACAAAATAAAATAATTTAACAGATATGTATTCATAAAATGTAATGGCGTTTTTTCTTGACCAATGCTATTTGGCGTTATTACCCACCTATATGGGTAATAACGCCATGCAAACAAAACTATGAAATAAGATGGAATAATTGCATGTAGATAGCCCAATTCTAAAAATACAAACTCTACAAACTTAGAAATTGACAAATTGCATTCTAAGCTATTGAAAATGTTCCTTTTTTTGAGAAAGTCTAAGAAAAATAAAGGTGTAGTGTGGGAGGGGGGGATGAGGCAAAAGAATATCAGACCGTGAGCTTCTTTTTGCTTAAAAAGGACCGCTTAAATAGAAATATGGGAAACATTGCGCAGTTTTAACTGTGTTTATTTGAATCAGTATTTAAGATGTAGCTCGGCCACTGTAGGGAATCAACCGGGGTATTAATGTCAAGGATTGGCGTTATTACCCCGGTATAGTTATTGCGCAGTACATTTTAAATTACAAATTATCTCGAGAAGATATCCAAAATCTTCAACAACATTTTAAAAGTATATGAAATGCACTACAAATTTATGTAATTAACAAAGTATTTCCGGATAAAAAGATAGTCTTCACATCACAAAACGTATTTCGCAAATTTTAGATCAAGCGTTAATTTTAGCTGTTTGTAAAATCAATAAGACCTAAAAATGAAACAAATTAAATTGAAGCTGTTTTTTGCGATTTATATGACTCAAAACCCTTCTGCGCAGAGCATATGGGTGTCATTTACCTGATTATTTCATAATTATGCATAATATAAGCACTTGGCGTTATTACCCCGCCTGGCGTTATTACCCCAGGGTACCTTAGTTAATAACTTTGGCATTGACATATCTATAAGAAATAAGGGAAGATATGTAGTTTGCGAAAAAATGTTTTTGTCAAAGATTTATTTAACAAAAAATTAAAAATATAACAGCTGTTTATGCTATATGAAAAGATCTTAATTGAAACTAACCATAAAAAGGTTTAAGCAAGAAAATTACTCATATTTTATTAACGTATTATTTTATATAACCTACTTCCTTTGAAATTTTTTACTTCATAGAATTATTTAATTGAACATAGCAAATAATTTTTTTTTTCAATTAAACCTAATTCGTTTCCTCACATCATCTCTAAAAATACAAATCTGCTTTACTTAATGAAGAAAAAAAACTGCCTAATGTAATTTACTTGATTTTTTTTTATCAGTCTACGTTTGCAGATAATTTAAAGTGTTAGATCTAAATGCCGTTTACGATCATCTTGTTATTAAGACCTTCTAAATCAATGACAAAAAAAAGTTATAGTATCAAATGGATTTTATAATGAACTAAATGCTCTCATGTTCTTTGGATGAAATGAAAATCTGAGAAATCACAATTCCATTTCGAACCAGTCTAATGCGAAAATGATATCGGGAATGTCAAATGTGATTAATGGCGAATTAGTTTAGAAATTTCTCTCGCTTTTCTTTTTCTTGAAAGTTGTAATCTCAATAGGTAAAATTAAATTTGTTTGAAGCACCCTGATTTAAAACGAATATTATTGGAATTTAATTATCTCTTATTAGAATATTTGAAGAAGAAGTTGTATTTCCTTTTCGTGACATGTTTGTTAAAATAACAAAGAGATTTTAAGTTAATTCACTCAAGCAGGCATATTGATTTATCCATAGTTCTATAAGACGAATGGTAATATACATAAAAATAAACGATTTTTGCAAAGTTAACTATTATCTCAAGCCACTTATAAAAATTGTCATACTATAAATCACAATATCTGTAAGGTATTAACAATGATTTAGAAAACACGAATTCTTAGAACATTTGACATAACTGTAACCTGGGCTATACATATAGATATCTATATATATAAAAGAAAGTCTGGATTTCGTATTAATCACAGCACAAAAAAATTTGCCAAGCCTATAATCTTGAAAATTGGAGTAAAAATACTTCTGATAACATCGAGTGCCGCTAAGAAGGGATTTTCTAAAATTCTACCCCTAAAGGGGTTAAAAAAAAGAACGAACTTTTAAAAAATTCCTTAAAAATCGGCTTTTGTAGTTATTTTTCAACTGATACCATATTTTAGTGTATTTTTTCATGCTGAATCGAATGGTACTAAGCAAATTCTCTTAAACCCAGTAGTTCGTTAGATATTTTACATTTTTCTAATTTGGCGTTTTCTTTGGCGCAAAAAACTTGAAATTTCCAATCCTTATCTATATATGTAAAAGAAAGTCCTGATTTCGTATTAATCACAGCACAAGAAAATCTACCGAACCAAACATCTTGAAAATTGGAGTAAAAATACTTCTTATAACACCGAGTGCCGCTAAGAAGGGATTTTCGAAAATTCCACCCTAAGGGGGGTATAAAAAAGAACGAATTTTTGAAAAATTCCTTAAAAATCGGCTTTTGTACTTATTTTTTAACTGATACCACATTTTAGTGTATTTTTTCATGCTGAATCGAATGGTACTAAGCAAATTCTTTTAAATCCAGTAGTTCGTAATACATTTCACATTTTCCTAATTTGGCGTTGTCTTCGGCGCAAAAACCTGAAATTTTCAATGCTTATCTAAATAGATCAGATTTTGTAGTTATTTTTCAACTGATACCATATTTTAGTGTGTTTTTTCATGCTGAATCAAATAATACTAAGCAAATTCTTTTAAACCCAGTAGGTCGTTAGATATTTTACATTTTCCTAATTTGGCGCTTTCTTCCGCGCAAAAAAGTTGAAATTTTCAATCCTTATTTATATATATGTTACAGGCCAAACCCGATTTTAGGCCAAACTAGATTGGCCTAGGTCAAACCCGTCTATCCTAACGGCCATCGGATAAACTAGTTTTTCCTAGGCCAAACTGGTCTGTCCTAACGCCCATCGGATAAACTAGTTTTTCCTAGGCCAAACCGGTTTATCCTAACGCCCATCGGACAAACTAGTTTTTCCTAGGCCAAACTAGTCTATCCTAAGGCCCATAGGACAAACTAGTTTTTCCTAGGCCAAACTAGTTTGGCCTAACTTTTATAGGATAAACTAGTTTAGCCTGCTGTTTATTGGTCTGAACTAGTTTATCCTAGGCCGATCTAGATTATCCTAGGCCAATTCAATTTGGCGTGATTTTATTGAATTCAATGACCGCCTCAGCGCCAACGTTCTAGTTTGTCCTAGGCTGATCTAGTTTATCCTAGGCCAATGTATTTTACGTGTTTTTAGCTCACAGGCGTCAAAGCCTGAGAAATAATGGGCTCGCAAGTTCTGTATGTACGCATGTATGTATACATGTAAGTACGTACGTATGTACGTAACACGATAACTCTTGATAGAAATAATGTAATTTGACGTTCACGTGTTATTATCTCATTAGACTATCAAAGCCTGAGAAATAATGTGCCCGTGGATTCTGTATCTATGTATGTACGTAAGTACGTAGCGCAAAAATTCTTGATAGAAATACCCGATTTGCATCAAACTTTCAAAATAGGTTTATTCTTATGAGGAGTTTTTCTGTTTAATTTTGGGAGGTCATTGGAGAATAATAAGGGGGAGGAAGATCGAGAAGCTGATTCGCCACTTCCCTTAAATTAAATAAATGGGTTTCCATGCATTATTAGCATATTTTATAATTAAAAAAATTAGATATAGAAGCATTCTGATGAGGCGCCTCCATGATTAGTTGTGGATGTTCATTGTTTAAGTATAAAGAGGGGGGAAATATAAGTAACGCCCCATAATTTATGTAAATGCTTTTTTCAAGCAGAATTTGCTGATTTGCTTAAATTTTTGAAATAGATTCATTCTGGTAAGGTGCTTCCCTAATTAGTTTTGAAAGTTAATTGGTTAAGAACAAATGGAAGAAAGGGGGACTCCCGCCTATTTTTGCCAAATGGGTTTTTAATGCAGAATTAACCGATTTGCTGCAAATCTTTGATTTGTTCATTCTGATGAAGCGCTTCACTGATTAATTTTGATGGTTCTTTGGTTAAGTATAAAGGGGAAGCGTACATTTTATTTCCTTAAATTAGATAAATTAGATAAATTAGTTATAATACAGAATTATCCAATTTGCTTAAAATTTTGGACATGAATTCATTTTGATCAGACGCTTCTTTAATTAATTTTTCTTTTGGTTAAGTATAATGGGATAGTGGACGATTTATTGCCTTAGTTAAATTAAATAAATGGTTTTTTAAGCAGATTTATCTGATTTGCCGATTAAATTTTGAATGTAGTTCTTTTCATATGGCGAATCCCTGAATAGTTTTGAGGGTTTGATGATTAAGTATAAAAGGAGGAATGTGGAATTACCCTCCTTAAATCAGATGAATGGTTTTTGAGCAGAATTATCTGATTTGCTTCAAATTTTGGATAATTGTTCAATTTTATAAAGCGTATCTGCAATTAGTTTTGGGGTTCAATAGTTAAGTATAATTAGGGGAAATGGGAAAAAGTAATCTCCCTCACTTGTTTTTTCGAGGGTGATATTAAAAAAAAGTCTGTAATTAGTGTAAACAGTCTGTGAATGCAAAGCCATTACTTTAACAGAGCAATATTCTTTTTAATATTAATCCTGACTACTGCTCTCTAATCTTGTGCAAAGTGGTTTTGCTATCACCCCTTTATAATGTATTTTATTTGAAGGGTAGTAGAATACTGTTACAGGTTTGCACGGGCCGGAATTTCGAAGCCCGGTATAAAAATTAAAAGTTCAGCCGGAGCCCTGCCTGTAAAAAAATCATTGAAAAGGGACTCAGTCCGGCTCGACCTAGCCCTACTCAATTTCTGCAAATAATTCAGATTTTAATTCACATACATTTAAGATTCCTTTAAAGAATACTGCATACATATTTATGGATAAATTTACAATGTATTTTTAAATTACGATGTGTTCGCTAAATGGAAAATACACAATGTATTACTGATTATTTAGATTCTTAGTCCTTCAATATTCAAATAGGAATTCATTAAATAGTTAGAATAAAAGAAAAAAAGGAGTGTTATAAACATCATAACTTTTGAATATGTTTAGTAAAAAGTAGATTTGTAAATATATTGTTCTATTAATCCTTAAGGGTTTTCTCAAATCCAAAAGAGCTACATCCTAACACATTTATTAATTAATTCCTTTTCGGAAATGCATAAGATTAACAGGCATTCTCACTCAGAAAATATGTAATCGAATGGCGTTAACCATTTTTTCATAAAAGCGATGTGTCTTTGAGAAAATACTATTAAAGCTACGTTTTGCATCGAATTTCCAGTTGCGACTTTACGGAAAAGAAAAACTTGACGCCATGACAAAAATAGCTATATGTCGACAGGTAATTAATTTCTCAAAAATGGAAAACGCTGTTCGATTCCAAATTATGTTCAGCTACGATCTGGCTCGAATAATAATAATAATAATAATAATAATAAAATAATAATAATAATAATAATAATAATAATAATAATAATAATAATAATAATAATAATAATAATAATAATAAAAGCAAGCTTATCGCAGCAAGGCCTGAGTCTGCAGAAAGAATAATAAAAATAAGCAAACACCATGTCCAATGTATCATGTCTCTACGGTGGACACGTTAAATTTCTGTATTGATGTTACAGGCAATGACACACTCTTGACACACATTTATGCTTATTCTAGTGAAAGATATGTTTTTATCGGCCAGACCCAATTTTGAGCCAAATTATATTAGCCTAGACCAAACTATTTTATCCTAACGCAAATTGGATGAACTAGTTTTCCAATACCAAACTTATTTCTCTAAATGTCCATAGGATAAACTAGTTTTTCCTATAAAAGTTGTTAATCCTTCACTTTTTCTTTCATACTTAACCATTAAACTCCCCAAAACTATTCAGGGAATCGCTTATCAGAAAGAACATACATCCAAATTTGACTCAAATTCGTAAATTCTGCATCAAAACCATTTATCTAAATTATTAGGGGGTTACTTACATTGCCCTTTGTTTTACACTTAAACCATAAACATCCACAACTAATTACGGAGGCATCTTGTCAGAATGATCCTATACTTAAAATTTTAAATGAAAACTGATAATTCTGCATGAAAAATCCATTTCTCTGAATTAACAATGGGGTATTGGCCTCCCTTTTACCTCCTCTTAATCTTATCCAATGAATTCCCAAAACTAATCAGAAAAGTACCTTATCAAAATGAAACTACTTCCAAAATTTTAAGCAAATCGAATATTTCTACCAAGAGTTATCGCATTACGTACATATGTACGTACATACGTACAATCATGCGTACATACATGCGTACATACATAAATACAGAACTTGCGAGCTCATTATTTCTCGGTCTTTGACGCCTGTGAGCTAGAAGCACATAAAATTATATTGGCCTAGGATAAACTTGGTCAGCCTAGGACAAACTAGATCAGACTAGGACAAACTAGAATGTCGGCTCTGAGGCGGTCATTGAATTTAATAAAATCACGCCAAATTGAATTGGCCTAGGATAATCTAGATCGGCCTAGGATAAACTAGTTCAGACCAGTAAACAGCAGGCTAAACTAGTTTATACTATAAGAGTTAGTCCAAACTAGTTTGGCCTAGGAAAAACTAGTTTGTCCTATGGGCCTTAGGATAGACTAGTTTGGCCTAGGAAAAACTAGTTTGTCCGATGGGCGTTAGGATAAACCGGTTTGGCCTAGGAAAAACTAGTTTATCCGATGAGCGTTAGGATAGAGCGGTTTGGCCTAGGAAAAACTAGTTTATCCGATGGGCGTTAGGATAGAGCGGTTTCGCCTAGGAAAAACTAGTTTATCCGATGGGCGTTAGGATAGACCGGTTTGGCCTAGGCCATTCTAGTTTGGCCTAAAATCGGGTTTGGCCTGTAACATATATAAAAGAAAGTCTGGATTTCGTATTAATCACAGCACAAAAAAATCTACCGAACCAAACATCTTGAAAATTGGGGTAAAAATACTTCTTATAACACCGAGTGCCGCTAAGAAGGGATTTTTGAAAATTCCACCCTAATGGGGGTATAAAAAAGAACGAATTTTTAAAAAAATCCTTAAAAATCGGCTTTTGTAGTTATTTTTTAACTGATACCACATTTTAGTCTATTTTTTCATGCTGAATCGAATGGTACTAAGCAAATTCTTTTAAATCCAGTAGTTCGTAAGACATTTCACATTCTCCTAATTTGGCGTTGTCTTCGGCGCAAAAACCTGAAATTTTCAATGCTTATCTAAATAGATCAGATTTTGTAGTTATTTTTCAACTGATACCATATTTTAGTGTGTTTTTTCATGCTGAATCGAATAATACTAAGCAAATTCTTTTAAACTCGGTAGTTCGTTAGATATTTTACATTTTCCTAATTTGGCGCTTTCTTCCGCGCAAAAAAGTTGAAATTTTCAATCCTTATCTATATATATATAAAAGAAAGTCTGGATTTCGTATTAATCACAGCACAAAAAAATCTACCGAACCAAACATCTTGAAAATTGGGGTAAAAATACTTCTTATAACACCGAGTGCCGCTAAGAAGGGATTTTTGAAAATTCCACCCTTAAGGGGGTTATAAAAAGGAACGAACTTTTGAAAAATTCCCTAAAAATAGGCTTTTGTAGTTATTTTTTAACTGACAACATATTTTAGTGTATTTTTTCATGCTGAATCGAATGCTATCAAGCAAATTCTTTTAAATCCAGCAGTTTGTGAGATATTTTTCATTTTCCTAATTTGACGTTATCTTCGGCGGAAAAACCTGAAATTTTCAATGCTTATCTATATAGATCAGATTTTGTAGTTAGTTTTCAACTGATACCATATTTTAGTGTAATTTTGCATGCTGCATCGAATGGTATTAAGCAAATTCTTTTAAGTCCAATAGTTCGTGAGATACTTCACATTTTTCTAATTTGGCGATGTCTTCGGCTCAAAAAGCTGAAATTTTCAGTCTATATGTATAAAAGAAAGTCTGGATTTCGTATTAATCATCGTACAAAAAAAAAAAAAAAAAAAAAAAAAAATCTATCGAATTTACAATTTTGAAAAAGATTTCTATAATCAGATTAACATGATTAAGTAAGCTATATTTAATTATCACAATATGTATAAAACGCAAAGGGAAATTTCATTTTGGCCGTTTATAACTTAAGTTCTATTAGATAGATTTGAATGGAACTGACATTTTTAGTTTCATAATTTTTCAGAAATTTTTAGCAAATGAAAAGTAGCATTCTACGTTGTTTAATTGAATACTCATGGAGATGTTTTAAATCAGATGACCCCAATTACGAAATGTTGGCTTTATTTTAAAGTTTCCGCTGAATGAATTTTTATGTGATTAAAACTGTTAGCATGTTGAGCGCCACGTCTTTCATTTGTGACTAACTTTGAACTTTTCGTTTAGATGACTGACTTTTCACCGATGGCAGACAGTCTAAAATACGATATAAAACTAAAAATTACTATGATATAAAAATTTCGTTAGATTCAAAGTTTAAAAAAAAAAACTGACCCGCGTAGCGGGCGAAGGCTGCTAGTATATATATATTTGTAAAGCTATCGATTTCTGTAGCTTTACAAAAACTAATTCTGTAAATGTGCATCTGTTACTGCCCATATAGCACAAAAACTCCTCAATACCTCCCCAGGAGCTCCAAGTCATCCCATATTTCTCCTAAAACTAAAATGACAAGATCAGGGCGTCCTAAGGAAGAGTCTTTAACGATGTCCTCGGGAATGAGCTCCCAGTAACGTCCCACAGAGGAACTTCCCCAGGGACGCTACTCCCGAGGAAGTACCTGGAAAATCACTCCTGGGGAAGCACCGGGTTAATCATTCCTGGGGAAGTGCCCAGAAAGTCACAATGCTGTCGCCATCTTATGAATGATTCTGAAATACAATACTCAATTCTTTTTTAATAAAATATCGAATGCAATTTAATCAGTATCGATTTTAATGAGTTTATTTTATCTTATTAATTATTCAATTTCTTATTTATTAGCAAATTAGATAATTTATATTAAATTGTAATTATTTTTAATTATTGCTGTAACTTTTAATCTTTTTAGTTAAATTAAAAATTTTAATTTTTTCTTGCAGTTAATTACTATTATTATATACTAATTACTATTATGTATCTTTTAAATCAATTTCTTCATTTATCAATATTTTATTAATTAATAATAAGTAACCTATTGCGTTTTGTTTTATTTTTATTTTTTAATTAAAAAATTGATTTAACTTGTTTAAATTAACTTAATAGTAAGTTTCTAAATTAATACACTAAAATCTCTAAATAGAAGACATTTCTAGATCATATTTTTTTCTGATATTTAGAGATAAATGTATATATGCAAAGAAAGGAAAAGAGATTCTTAAAGTAAGTTTGTTCATTAGTACAGTTTAAAACTTTGTTGTGAAAATTATCTAAATCGAGTCCTGATGCATCTTAATATCAAATGTTAAATGTTTTGTATATATACGTATACATAGATATTAATAAAATAAACAAAAGTGTCCCGACGAAACTAGACATATTTATCACAGCACATAACACAAAATCAAAGATAATTCATTTAAAATGGTATATTTCGATATAAAATACATAAATATTGAGCCGCACTTCCCCCTTCCCCAAACACATACCAATAAATGATTTAGAGTGTCTCACATAAGTGATGGGGCACTTGTGCTTTACAACAGGAAACTAATCAAATAAATTAAAAAAACATGTACACATTTTTTTGTGGGTGTGTTTCATACTTAAATTTAGTAAAGATTATTACATAATATACAATTTGTCAAAATATTAAAATATTAATTTAATAAAAATACAAATATTTAGAACGGAGCAAAAAATAGCTCACATAAGTGATGGGACACCATTATACACTGTAAAAAAGTGTCCTGAATTTTACAGGTGTTATTCTTTGAATTTTAACTTTTTTAATTGAGAAATTCCGTTTTAGAAAAAAATCTTAGTTTACCAGGAATTCCAGGAAGTTTTTCATTTTTTGTTGACTTGATAATTGAGCGTTTCCGTTTGTGGCAACAGACGCACCAAAAACAGAACAACCTCCGGCGAGAGCCATGTTGATTTTATGTCATCGTTGGTTATGAATGTTTAAGCTATGTTTAGAAAAGATTTCTGCGATCATTTTAGCTGATGCTGACATTTAGATGCAGCATATATCTTAAAACTACACGAATAATAAAACGTTGTTTCGATCTCGTCATCTTTTTTACCTGGATTCTTTTGTTACGTTTGTAACAAAAAGTAAGTTATTCAGATTCATTTTGTAATTATTTTTTTAATGAAAATTGTACTTATTTTAAATGAGTGTTAGATATTCTGATCTTGTTATGTTTATTTCTAATATTGCACGTTTGGCTTACATGCAGGGTTTGGTTCAAGCCGTCAAAAAATTTTTTTGACGTGATATAAGTTTAAATTGCGTTTAAAGTGATTTTAACCATCAGAAACATCAATATGTATTTTTTTTAAGTATGCTCAGAAAAACAACAACTAAAGAAAAAATGTTGTTAGTATAGCAATATGCAACATTGCTTCTATTTAATGATAATACATTTTACTTTTGGAATTTACTTTACTGTAATCAATTATTAAATTATAACTTTTTTCTTTTTTATGTCTTTCTTTTTCTTTCTTATATATATGAGAGAGGGGGGAGGAGCGGGACTGACTTTTTGTAATGAACCATTTTAAGAAATGAAATCAATCACGATATCACAAAAATAAGTTATATGCGTATACAGTCTTTAACAGAAATATTCTCTGGAGTACAAATAATCTCTTTTTGAAAGGTTGAGGACAGATCCAAATAAATAAAAATACAATATATTTGTTATTGAGAAAAGAATTTAGTGATGGGTTACCACAAAATCAAATTAAGATGCTAGAAGCTTTTGAAAAAATAAATTTAAAGTACCATACGTAGATTACACAATATGTAGATAAGATTTTCTAAGTTATATGGTTTTCTGATGTACTTGTTTTGCATGTACTTGATTTATATATAACACTTAAACAATATTTTCTTTGCAGCATGTCCCATCCCTTTAATTCAATAGAAACACAGAACAATAAAAATGACATTTATTTTACATCTGGGAAAGGAATGAATAAATGTAAGGATTTAAAAAGAATGTTAAGATAAAATTATAAAATATGAAATTGTAATTCTTTTATCCCAAGATTAATTTTGTTAGTGACTAACAATCATTTCTTACTGATGATGTTATTTTATATATAGAATACAGCTTTACTTAGACCCCTGTTAGGAATAAATGGCTAATTTATCATATCAGTAAGCGAAAAAAATTGCTTAACTTGGTTTGAAAGATGATCCAAAAATAAAAGTATCCTAATGTTTTCGTTCTTTGACAAAAAAGTTATTTTTTTATGAGTCTGGAGCACATGTGAACAGTTCACACAAATATAGCTTACACTAAATTACAAAATGAAAATAAGTAGATTGGGGGGAGGGAGAGGGGAATCAGATGATTGATTTATTGTTAAAATATAAAAAAGAATACAGCTTTTAAATTTTGCTTAGTGGTTTGTGTTTCGGGAAATTTTAGACAGGGGCATTTAGATAGTACTTATAAAAAATCTGACGAAATACGAAAGGTTCTTACTTATGTATTTGTCTTATTTACTTCTAAATTAATGATGAAGAAATGTTTTAAAAATTGTTGAAAAAATCTCAATTATAATCTCTCCCTAAATTTAACTTCTTTTGCTTTTGAAAGAGAGAGGAGAAGTAGGAGGGGAGAAAATGCTAATAATTGGCATTTTATGGTAGTTATTAGTTTTAAAATGTTACTTTCTTAAGATATTACTGATATCTATCTCCATTAAAGCATGATATACATAGCTATTTTAGAGACAAAAGTAAGCCATCATTTCAGGGTTAGAAAAATTTAAATAGAACAATTAGCAAAGTTGTTTAACGCAATACTTTTTGTATTAACAATGCATAAAAAATATAGTAAACCGTTTATTAAAATATTGTATAACATTATAACATTTTAGAAAACATTAAATTTATTTAAATTACACTTGAAAGTAAACGATATTGTTGCTCTTTATGTACCTGTTGACAGATGTTTTTGTGGAAGTTTCAATACAAAATCAAATATTCTACGACAGTCTTCTTTTGCAGGTAAATTATAGATATAGAAGCTGACATTATTTCTCATGAAGTTAACTAAAGGAACAGAATAACAGAATTGTTATTAGGGCACTTATGATCTGTTCATTTCTGCCAGAAGTAGTCTGTTCACAAGTGTCCCCCACATGGTCACTTCAGTTAAAGTGACAAATCATTAACAGTTCTTCATTTTTGAAGATTTTTTTTTACAAAAAATATTTATTAGTGTTCATAGTATATGTTAAAACACTAACATTCAAATGAAAGGATAAATAGTTATTTGCTTAGCAAGTTGGAACTGAGATTTTACTTTTGAGATCTATAAACAAGGTTTTGGCTGCCGAGGATAAATAAAATGTCAAAGAGCCTCAAAAAAATTTTACCATATGTCTACAAGTATTGTCATCATTGATATTTTATTTCAACTAAAAAATCATATAATAACTAGTGAAAAAATGCGATGTTCACATCTGCCCCATGTTCACATGTGCCCCATTCTTCCCTGCATGTTTAAAGTTTAACATAAATATGAAATAGTCTCTCATGTATATTTTCTTAATTGGATTATCATTAACAATTTTTACCAGCCATGAAGCATGAAATGTTAGTGATAATTTTATTGAGAATTTGTTTTACTTAATTCTTTTATATCTTTATTTACTTGTAATATTTTTATTTTTATAATAGTAGACTATAAATTTAATATGCAGATAGCAAGTTTAATCTTTAACTGACGTATCAGAAATTGCAACGCAACTAGTGTGAAGCGGTTTGTGTGGCTTCAAGTTCGAAAGATGGATAAAAACAATAATAAACTCATACGATGGTGTTTTTGTACTAAACAATTTGCACAAGACATTATATAGTAATTAACATTCACCTATTTAAAAGTCTCCGGTGATAGTATTAAAGTTCCAAATGAAATGAAATTTAATCAGTATTTGAAGTTAAATTGAAAAATTGAAAGTTAAACTATAACAATTAAAAAAGCAGTGGTCTGTGAAATCAGTATTATTATGTAAATGTTAATGAAAAGTGGGACACGTGTTTTATGCGTTATATGAAAAACTTTTTTTTCTCCCTAACCGAAAAATCATTTTTCCTAATTTTTGCAGAAGCGCTAAAACTTTTTTCTTAAACAGCTTAAGTTTATTGAATTTTTAAAAACTATCTTTTAAATAATGTTATAATCAACATATTCCAGTTTTTTCTATATTAATCTACAAACTTAGCCAATCTCAGTCTCCTTTTCCATTAATATATGAAATAATCACACATATCCAGAAATACATCAAAATTATAATAATGGAACAAAACACCCCATGAAAAGTACTACCGATTGTGTTTTTATTGTAAGGTACCCTGGGGTAATAACGCCACGTTAAGGTTCTACCAATTTTCACGACTTAGTTTTAGATTGTATTTTTCAAACAAATATAGGATCTGATACAGCAACTCATTGACTATCTATATAAAATAAAATAATTTAACAGATATGTATTCATAAAATGTAATGGCGTTTTTTCTTGACCCATGCTATTTGGCGTTATTACCCACCTATATGGGTAATAACGCCATGCAAACAAAACTATGAAATAAGATATAATAATTGCATGTAGATAGCCCAATTCTAAAAATGCAAACTCTACAAACTTAGAAATTGACAAATTGCATTCTAAGATATTGAAAATGTTCAATTTTTGTGAAAGTGTAAGAAAAATAAAGGTGTGGTGTGGGAGGGGGAGGGATGAGGCAAAAGAATATCAGACCGCGAGCTTCTTTTTGCTTAAAAAGGACCTCTTAAATAGAATTATTAGAAACATTGCAGAGTTTTAACTGTGTTTATTTGAATCAGTATTTAGGATGTAGTTCGGTCACTGTTAGGAATCAATCGGGGTATTAATGTCAAGGATTGGCGTTATTACCCCGGTATAGTTATTGCGCAGTACATTTTAAATTACAAATTATCTCGAGAAGATATCCAAAATCTTCAACAACATTTTAAAAGTACATGAAATGCACTACAAATTTATGTAATTAACAAAGTATTTCCGGATAAAAAGATAGTCTTCACATATACAAAACGTATCTCGCAAATTTTAGATCAAGCGTTAATTTTAGTTGTTTGTAAAAACAATAAGACCTAAAAATGAAACAAATTAACTTGAAGCTGTTTTTTGCGATTTATATGACTCAAAACCCTTCTGCGCAGAGCACATGGGTGTCATTTACCTGATTATTTCATAATTATGCAAAATATAAGCACTTGGCGTTATTACCCCGCCTGGCGTTATTACCCCAGGGTACCTTATTTATTACCAGAATTTTAAAAGTATACTACTAAAGTTATTTCCAAATAAATTTAACAGGACTCATTAATTTTAATCAGTTTGATTTAAATCACGATTTAAATAAATTAAAAAATCATTTATTTAAATCAATTTTCCCCAGACATTAGTTTTAAATAAATTTGCGGTGAAAATAAACATATTACATTAATACATACTATGATAGTGCATTAATATAGTTTAATTTTACGCCACAGATAATAAAAAAACTTTTAAGAAGATAAAACTTAACATTTGTCAAAAAGTAAAATACTATGTAAGTAAAGAAAAGTGTTTTAGAGTTTGATTTGAATCACAATTATAAAACTTTGCTACAGTAAGGAAATCTAAGCAGAAATATATTAAATATTGTAATTACTCATTAATATTTAGAGAAACTTCTGCAAGTTGAAGTAAAATAGAACTATGTGAACATCGCATTTTTTCACTAGTTATTATATGATTTTTTAGTTGTAAAAAATATTAATGATAACAAAACCTGTAGACATATGGTAAAAATAAGAAAAAATTGAAGCTCTTTGACATTTTGTTTAGCTTCGGTAGGCAAAACACCGTTTATAGATCTCAAAAGAAAATTTTAGTTCCCACTTGTAAGCTAATAATTTTATTTATTCTATCATTTGAATTTTAGTGTTTTAACATATACTATGAATACTACTAAATATTTTTTTAATACAAAAAAGCCTTCAAAAATTGAAAAATGTTAATGATTTGTAATTTTAACTGTATTGGACAAGTGGAGCATTTATAAAATAATTTGTTGGGGGCAAATATGAACAATTCATATGAGCCCCAATAATCATTCTTAGATTCTGATCGTTTCAGTTAACTTCATGAGAAATGATGTCAGCTTCTATAAGTTTCCTGCAATAGAAGACTGTCATAGAACATTTGATTTTGTATTCAAACTTCCACAAAAACATCTGTCAATAGATACATAAAGAGCCATAATCTCGTTTATTTTTAATTTAAAATAATTAATAAACTTAAATAATGTTATACTACATTTTAATAAACGGTGTTTTATGCATTGTTAATACAAAAAGTTTCGCGTTAAACAGTTTAGCAAATATTTCTATTTATTTTTTTCCAGACGTGAAATGCTTGCTTACTTTTTTCTAAAATAGTTTTATATATGATGCTTAAAACGGTGATAGATATCAGTAATATCTTAAGAAAGTAAAATTTTTAAACTAATAAATCTCATAGAATTACGATTTTATGCAGCTCCCCCCTTCTCTCTTTCAAAAGTAAAAGAAGTTAAATTTAGGGGAGATATTATAACCGAGTTTTTTTTTTTTTTTTTTTTTTTTACAATCATTAAAAATCCTTCTTTATCATTAATTTAGAAGTAAATAAGACAAATACATGGATGGGAATCTTTCATATTTTTTTAGATTTCTGATGAGAATTATCTAAATACCCCCTCCCCTCAAAAAAAAAAAAAAAAAAAATTCAGAAACACAAACCCCAAAGCAAAATTTAAAAGTTTTATGTTTTCTTTTTCGAATTTACTTTTTTAATTTTTCTTTTTATTTTAACAATTAAACCAATCATCTAATCCTCCCTCTCTTTCATAAATCTACTTATTTCAATTTTATAATGCAGTGCTTAAACATATCACCCAGAAACTAGCGAAATTTATAGATATTTTTTCTTTATAAATTCTCTTTTTTCGTCACCCCAATAGTAGGACAGTTGTGAAACAATTATTTTTAATTTATAAAACTATCAAAAGAAAGAAACTATAAAAGCGATTTTTAAAAAATTACCATATACAAAATTGCCCTGTTTAATATATTGAGTAGTTTTTGTTTATAGAAATTAATCCATTTATGAGAAAAAGCTATATTTATGTGTACTGTTCACATGTATCCCAGTCTCTCCTATAGCTTTGTATGTTCTACTTTAGTGATGCCTAATATATTTAAGGTTGAAGAAAATTTGAATCATTCAGTATTTTTTTTAATCAGATTTTGTGGATTACAACCTTTTATAATGGTGGAAGTTAAGGTATTTGTTATAGTTCTCTGGATCGATGCTAAAGGGAGGGGGCAGAGGGGACACGTTCCCCGGACACCATAACGAAAGGGCAGCAGTAGAAGTAGACGCCCATCCTGGGGACCAGCTTTCGACTTATGGCCAGGATGAATTTCTGAGCCGAAGGGGGAGGGGGGAGAACAAAAAGACATCAAACATTTTTTTCTTTGGTATCGATCGTTCTCATGTCTGTTTAAATACCATGATATTGTTAAAATTATCCTATGTAAGGCCATAAATTGCTGTAAGTTATCTTAGAACTTTTTTCTCGTATTTCCTGCAACTTTTTTACATAAAAAAAGTACTGTAAAATAAAAGGAAAATGTGGTATTTTTTTTATAATATACCATGTTACATCTTTTAACTTTATAAGTGTCTTTTATTACTAAATTTTCTATTTTCATTTTCCAGAATCTTTGCCACTATTAACCCAAATAAAGATATCGAAGCACCTAGGATGAAAGGAAAAAGAATTAATAATATTAGCAAGCCAATTGTATAGTTAGTAAATGGACTTAGAGATTTTGAAAGTCATTTTAATTTGGGATGCAACATCGATAATTTTATTGTTTTATTTAGTGTTCTGATTTTTTGCATATTTATTCCTCTTAATTTTTTAACCCAATTTTTCTCAGTCTTATTTATTGTCACTGTGTTTATTAGAACTATTTGATGTGATAGGAGTTATCAGCAATCATATATGACTGCTTTTTAAAACTTCATGATTGTTTCTCTGAATACATTTTCAATTTTTACTCTCAAATGCAAAATGTTATACAAAGAATTCTATTTGTTAGAATGAATGAATTATAGCATTACACTGAAAACTGTAGATTTCTTTTTTAATGTGATCATCATGTATTATTTTATTTTGTTAATATTTTATATATTAATAAAGAATTATTAATGAATACTTTTGAAATTTCTGACTTTTTTTTACTTCCTGATTTTTATGGTTTAAAACTTGACAACACAGCAAAGAAAATTCTTGTATCCAGTTCAATACATTATATATAAACACAAAAAGATACAGTTAACATATTTAAAACTTTTGGTAGCAAAGTTGATATTTATGCACATTTTTTTTTCTCCAATTTAAATATTGCCAAAAAAGTAAAATAGTTAGTTTTTGAGTAAATATGTACATAAATACAATCTGTAATGTCTATTTAATCTTTAAGATTAAACCAAAGAACGTCTATAGTAAAATTGATATTGCATTCCTTTTTCTCTGCATTTTAATTTTAACACGTCCAGTTTATCAAAGTATTTTGAAAACTAAAACAAAAGGTTTTCCTTAAGAAAAGCATACAGGAAGAGTTAGTTACAAATAATTACTGACATAAATTATCTGTAATCTAATATAGGCCAATAAGTTTCGATCAATAAGGAGAAGTGTCAAAATGCCAGTTTGTAATATGAAAAATTCTTTGGAAAATTTCTTAAGTTTTTTCAGAGTATATTTCGAAGCTTTTAGATAATGCTATGCAGTTTTCAAGTTAATTTAAAATATTTGGTACCACTTGGTAATCCTGTCGGCAAAAAATTTAATGCCAAGATTAAATGCCAATAATGGATTACCATAAATTTCGCATTCACTCGAATTAAACACAATGCACGTATTTGTTCCGTCGTCAAGGGATTTTTGATTTGACATTTTTTTTATTTATGTTCTACGAATTTATTTGTACTCTTGTTTTATGTAAATTGCATCAATTTGAGTAATTTGGATAATAGTTGGACGATTCGTATAATTTGGCGAAATTGGTCGACGGGATAACCAAGGAGTACAAAATTTTTAAGCAAATTGCAGAAAAAAGCATTTTTAAGAATAATTTTCTAAATTATTTTGGTTCTCCATCAGCAATGGGCCTAAGGCTGATCTTTTCAGAAATCAGGCCCTGTACAATGTAAATATACAAGGCCTGATTATTATAATTGATATTGTTTGATGTATTTCCTTAATACTTTAACACATGCAGTCATTATTTTTCAAATACTTCAACAACTAAAAAAAAAATTAAGAAAAATACACCGAAAAAATTAGTCACAAAAGAATATTTACCGGCATAAATACGAAACTAATTATATGCCAATAAGTTTTGATCAGTAGGGTAAAATTTGAAAATATAAATTAGTACAACGGAAACGAATCATGCGTTAATTTGAAATTTCTTTCTGAAATGGAAAATTTTAGTCTGAAAAGCAATATTCTGTTTCTAAACCATTGCGTTTCAGTTTCCCAGTTGGAGTATTTCAGTTTCCGAATTGGAGTACTTCAGTTTCCCAGTTGGAGTACTTCAGTTTCGAAAACGGAACCGCTCCAGTTTCGGAAACGGAAACGCTTCAGTTTCGAAAACGAAGACGCTCCAATTTCGAAAACGGAGACACTCCAGTTTCGAAAACGGAAACTCTCCAGTTTCGAAAACGGAGACGCTCCAGTTTCAAAAACGGAAATGCTCTCGTTCTGAAAACGGAATTGCTCCGGTTTCGAAAACGAACAATCTCCAGCCTCAAACGGAACACTTCAGTCTTGGAAACGGAAAAGTAATGAAAAAGAATTTCTATGATTTAACGGATCAGATACGGCAACTCTGCTGCCAGCACCTTTTCCGTTTTTTTACTGGAGTTTAAGTTTACAGTGTATATGCAACAAAAATCGTCTGAAATAAGCAATAAAAATATTTTTTGGGGTTTTATTTTTACTTAAAAGCAATTGGCAATAATTTATAAAATCGTCTGCAGTATTTCTCTAGTTTGTTTTGGAATTTTTGTGTTTTTTACCTCTGTGTAGCCATGAATGCTAAACGAAAAGAAACTTCGCCTGAAATTCGAAAATTAGTTATTAATTTGCATATTGAACGTGGAAAATCTATTAGAAAAACTGCTGAAACAGTTAACTTGAGTCGTTCAACAGTTTTCAATATCATTAAACGATATAAAAAGAATCATATGATTCAGAATAAAAGAAGACCTGGCCGATCATCAAAGCTATCCAATGGAATAAAGCGAATTATCGTTCGAAATATTAAAAAAAAATTCAAGAAATAGTGCTTCAAAAGTTGCTGCTGATTTACAAGCATTATAGGGAATAATTGTTAATCCTGAGACTATTAGAAGGGAAATTCGATCTGCTGAATATCACAATAGAGTAGCCAGGAAAAATTCTTCGTAAGTGAAAAGAATAGAAAACTCAGACTAGCTTTCGCAAAATCCAACATAAATAAGAATTCTGATTACTGGAATAAAGTTATATTTGCTGATGAGAGTAAATTTAATATATTTGGTTCTGACGGTAGAATCTTGGTGTGGAGAAAACCCAGGGAAGAATTTCGCAAACAGAACTTGGTACCAACAGTAAAACACGGTGGAGAAGGAGTTATGGTATGGGGGTGTATGTCTTCCGCTGGAGTTGGTAATCTTGTTTTTATTGACAGTATAATGGATCAGTACAAGTATATTGATATTATATAATTATTATGACATGATATATGACAAGTATATTATTATTATTATTTAAATTCTGAAAGATAAAATGAAGTCTTTATTTTGAAAACTTCAGAAATATGAATAATTTTTTGGTTCTGAAATTACAGATAAATATTTATCTGTATTTCCTAAGTAACAAATATTTTTGTCACAATTTTCAACTGAATTGAATGGAATTTCTTCATACCTGTTTGACCAAGTGTATATTCTTAGTTCGGTGACAATGAGAATATTATAATGTAAGCAGTGGCATACAATACCCCAATAGCAGGAAGTCACCTTCCCAACCTTCTAACAAAAGGACTCTCAACAAGATTATCCCGCACCCCCCAATCAGTTGTCAGCTGAGAATGCGTTTGCAATTTTTGCTGGTCACTCATTGAGAGAGAGAAAAAAAGGGCTTTATTCCAAGAATTAGAACTTAGACTATTAGTGAATTTGTAAGAAAAAGCGTTACAAATAAATTTGTTAGTAAATGTAAAAGAAAATATATATATATATACATTAGTTTGGGATTTTTAAGTAATAATTCTCTGATAAAAACATCTTATATTTTTTAAAAAAAGATGTCAGTTCTTTTAGGCTTTTAAAATTGCCTAAAATCTTTGTTACTAAAAATACATTTCAAGAAATCAACAAATATATTTCCCGTCGTTGATTAAATGAAAAAAGGTGCATATTGTATTTTTTATGCACATAAAGATTTCATACAATTTTTAAAGACTATTAAATGGAGATTTAACTGAAAAGTAATTTTTAATTACAATAAGAACATAAAATGATTTTGTTAACAGATTCATATTTTATTAACAGTTTCTATTTTATGTAACTCAAGCAGTGTTTCAGTGTAATGATAGAATTTTACAAATGATTTTCACACCAAATTCTGATGTAAGAAAATTATAAAAATTTGTACAATGGTGTGTTATTAATGAAAATACAGAATTCTAATATTTTTACAATGTTATAAAATAATACAGTGGTTTTACAATATTTTTTAATCCCGCAACAAGCGGTAAATCTCCAAACATCTGTAACTCGTACCGTCGTATAAGAATTTCATAAGTAACGGATTTAATTGTTCGTTAGTAAGTACTCGCCAAAATATACCTAATCACTTTAAAACAGGTTTGTTCATTGGTTGTATTTGTGACGGCTAATTATCAACATGAGGGACATATCAAGGGAAGGGAGAGATGCCCTCGGTGAAGGTCTTTCTAAAGGAACTTAACCCGTATTTACGCAAGGAAATCCGAGATTCGAATAAAACCCCAGAAACCTCCGAACAATTAGGCCGACGGGCGCGATTGGGTACAAACTAAGCACATCCCATCTACCTGCTTCGAAAGCAGGATTTCTTGACCGCTGGTGGGGCCCAGTAGGAAACTGCAACAATGAAATATTTCAAAGAGTGAAAATTAAGGAAGAAAAAACTTAAGAAAGACTAAGCAAATTTATATACTTTTTTCATAAATTTCATATAAGAGCACCTTTTACCAAGCGTAAATAAATCGATTAAAATTTCTGTAAAAAATAATAATAAGAGAGAGCGAGCGAAAAGGTTTCACTTTTGAAAGGTTCACTTAGACCTTATTTGACAATAATAAACAAAAAATCTTCAAGGGACATATCAAGGGATTGGGGTTGTCCTCCGTGAGGGTCCTTCTAAAGGAACCTAACCCGTATTTACGCAAAGAAATCCAAGATTTGAAGAAAAGAGCGAAAAACTCCGAACGATTAGGCCGACAGGCGCGATTGGGTACAAACTCAGCACCTCCCATCTACCAGCCTCGAGAGCAGAATTTCTTGATCGCTGGTGGAACCCACTATGAAACTGCAACAATGAAACATTTTAAAGAGTTAAAAGTAGGAAAGAAAAGACTAAGCAAATTTATATTTTTTTTCGTAAATTCATATAAGAGCACATTTAACCAAGCGTAAAAAAAATCAATAAAAATTTCTGTAAGTAAAAGTAAGAGCGAGAGAGAGCAAAAACGTTTTTTTTTTTTTTGAAAGGATTTACTTAGATTTTATTTGTCAATCATTAAAAAAAATATCAAAGGACACATCAAGGGAGGAGGGTTGCCCTCCGGAGGGTCTTTTTAAACGAACCTAACCCGTATTTATGCAAGGAAGTGTAAGATTTGAAGAAAACCGTGGAAGAATCCGAACGATTAGGCCGACGGGTGCGATTGGATACAAACTCAGCACCTCCCATCCACCACCTTCGAGAGCAGAATCTCTTGGCCGCTGGTGGGGTTCTCTATGAAACTACAACAATGAAATATATATCAAAGAGTAAAAATTAGGAAAGAAAAAACTAAGCAAATTTATAATTTTTTTCCATAAATTCATTTAATAAGCGCACCAAGAGAAAGAGAAAAAAAATCGATTAAAATTTCTGTTAAAAAAAAGTAAGAGAAACAAACAGCAAAAGAGTTTTATTTTTGAAAAAATTCACTTAATCTTTATTTGTCAATCATAAAAAAAAAATCATAATTTTAAAGAAACTATGTGTTTTAATCTCTTGCTATTTTAATCTCTGGAAATAATATTTTTACTAACAAAATTTAAATATTATAGGGGATATCATCAGAACTGTTTTGCATCATTCATTGTGTTTCAAAATATATAATTCATAATCAATATTCTAACTACAGAACGATTTTAATGGATTTTAAGTATTAAAAGCTAAAAGGACATTTTTATCATTTAAAAATACAATTTCCTTTAAATGTTTTTAAATTCTAAGACATTTATGTTATAAAAAACAAATATTGATAATTTATTTAGAGTTATTAATTTAAATTTATGTCGAATAAATGCAAAAGGCATAAAAATGAAGACATTTAATAGTTTTATGCTTCAAAAGCGGTGTAAAAATGCATGTATACCTTAGAAACCTTTATTCCTTACTGACCTTACAGCTTAACGGTCAGAGCGCGCGTCCATATTACCAAGGTACTCGGGTTCAAATCCAGCAGGAAAAATGAAGGTAAGAAATTTGTTACTGAATAATCTCTGTATATGTAAATCCGTCCGAATAATAGAAAAAAAAATCAACATTCGCGTTTTCTTCTAAAAGAAATTTAAATTAAATCATAGCTTTAATTTAATTTTTTAAACATATTAGTGACCTTGAAGTTTCCCAAAGTCCTCCTGTATCAAGTCCTCAAATTTTCCCAGAACCTCCCGGGGAAGACCCTGAAGGAGGTCCTGGGGAGCGCTCTAGGATGCTGTAAAGTGGACATTTTCGGTTCCTGAGGACCTCCTGGTGACAATTTTCTGCATTATCAGGGATGCCTGGGGGGTGAGGGTCCTGGGATATGAATCCTCCCCAGGACATCCTGGAGAGGCAAGTGTGCTATTTGGGTGTAGAGTGTACAAATAAAATTTTAATAAGCACACAACCTTTTGTAAATTTACATGTGAAACGTGTGTGAGTTCCAGATTTTCATTTACAGAATCTACTGGCGAAAATAATAATTTTGGCAATTCGTAAATGAGCAATGCAAACAGTTGAATTTCTCTAATGAAATTCTCTAATTAAACAGTTAGATATAATTATCAAAACAAAAAATTAATTTTATAGATTCATATCAATTCTATGTGGAATTAAATGCTAACATGTTTTAATGGATAGAATCGAAAAATCGGGAATTTCTTTTGATCTTTCAAGAGCCTGTAAAAAATGATATGAAGGATTCCAAAATTTGATAAATGGCAAATTTTCTATTGTATTTTCTCCTATTATTTAATATGTCGTAATTTAATAGTGCAGAATTGAATTCATTTAAAACTGTCAGATTACGATTATTGATAATTGATTACTTCAATCAGTAATTTAGGAAAAGTGCATCTTTCGTTTACGTGATATTTGTGTCACTAAAGGTATTATAAATATAAAAAAATGACTCAATTACTTATAGTTATAAGATTTACAAGTGTTCTTAATTTTATTCTTCCAAAAATTTTGATACGAAAATGCATGTATTAAAAACTGATTTTGTATAAAAATAAACCAATATAGCAATCCACCTACCCATGCATTAAAACGTGATTTTTCAATTCCAAGTCGGTCCACAACTTACATTCATAACTGTGTCTCCAAAGAAAATATAAAAAAACAATCGTAATGTTATTTCGTGGAATTTTTATGTGATAAAAAAATTACTTTGACTATGGGAGAACATGGTATAAATGGCTCAATAATGCACTGTTCATCTAAATTCTACTTAAGATCATCGTATTATTATCTACATTTACTCTAAATCACAATATTAAAAAAAAATAGTTGAAATTCTATTAGATAATGAACAAAATGATTTCATGCTCCTAAAATAATAAGATGTAATGAAAAAAATAAACTTTGAATGAGTCCGCTTAGAAAATGATGCCGATGATTTTAAATGCGATTAATGGCAAATTACTTTAGAAATTCGCCTCGTTTTTCTTTCCTTTTAAATCTCGTAGTATGATTTATTAAAACTAAATTCATTTAAAACAACCAGATTTAATGCGTATTTTATTGGAATTTAATTATGTTCGAAAACAGTGTGTCAGTCATTTCTGTTATTTTTCTAGTATAAAATGACAAACAAAAAGATAATTAATTGTCTCAGTTGATCGTAACTTTTTTAATATGTAGTCAAAAATTTGTAGCAAATTTTAATTGATTAAAACTCCCGTTAATCAATCGTAAAAAATTGTTGCCATATCATTATTTTACTCTTTTCTGATCATTTTTCATTCAATAACATATTCAGATATGCTGCAAAATATGAGACAGTAACCACTATCTTTAAAAACAATCGAATGATAGGAGAATTTGCTACAGATATTTAATGGTGCATTTATGCAGATGTACATAACATTTGATTTTTGTTCATGTTATCACGAACGTATTCTCATTGAATAAAATATAATTTACTATACAGGATTTATTTTATGAATTCAAAATTTCTATAAAAAAATCATCAATCATTTATTAATAATATAGAATGTACTTTTCAAGATTTCTGGTTTGAATTCAGAATTTCTGGAAGAGAAAAAAAAAAAGAAACTCCTCAAGTGCATGTATATGTAAGCTAATTGTGAAAATGTAAGTAAACGTTAAATAAAATATAATGTACTATTTAGAATTTATCACATAAATTCAAAATTCCTGGACAGCAAATGTATAAGTGATTTCGTGGAGATGAAATTTTAAGGGGGGGGGGGAGTATATTAAATGCTATATGGATAAACATTGCCTTCCAATTTCATTATCTTTTGAAATCTAGATGCCGAAAATAGTTGAATTCTTCATGAGTACTAATATGTGGTTTTATGTTTCATAAAGATATTCAAATATTATTTGATATTTAAAGTATTTTTGGCTCACAGAATTAAAAGTTATGTCAAGATAGAATCATGGCGTTCTTTAAGTTTATGTTAATTGCTTTTTAATATTCGATAAAAAAATATCAAGAAAAGTAATCGCACAAGAAATATATAGACATTGTTCATATATGAGCAATATTTACGTTCTGAATTCTTTTTTTAGATTTTTTTTATTACGAGAGAATCAGCTTTTAGAAAAATTAGATAAATTTGAATTAAACGTTATTTGCATTTTTCTACTTATAGATAATCAATATTCATATGTACTTCAGAAACATTGAAAATGACCACAGTTGTATAAATGATAGCAAAATAACTGCAGAAGACAAATATAGAGATCTTCAATTTCACTAGATCGTGATTAACATCAGATGAGCAATAAAAAATTGTATTAAACTCCACCTAGCTAGAAAAACAGGTTTCAGAAAGTTAATCAATTCATTTAAATTCAGTCAAAGGGAAAAATCTTAGCAAATTCTCTGTCAATTGCTTGGAAAATCTTGTTTGAAAACTAGTATTTCTGTTCAGTTGATAAATTACTTTTATTAACATTCTTTTTTCTTTTTGATTCTCTAATTATTTAGAACAGTCAATCAATAATAAATATTTTCCCACATTGTCCCCCTTAAGCATTTAATATATTTTCTTTCTTTTAATAATTATTTTTATATTGGCAATTTTATAGCTGCATTTTTACTAGCCTGTGTCTCTATTTTTTTTATTATTTGATATTTAACCCGGTTCAACTTTTCAAACCGTTATTGATAAGGTTTGGAATTAACGTTCGAATATGTGGAACTTGTTTATCATCATACGAATTCCTTCTGCATCTATCGGTCTTTATAAATTAATTTTTGCTTGATCGAGGACTTTACATTCTTCTCCATTTCTTTCCATATTTACTTCGCTGAATTGGATGTTATTTTAAAAATTGTTTTACTCTTGTCGAGCGATCTACTCTATGTTATTTCCAGCAAGAGGATACAAGTGACTAGTTAATTAGTAGATGATTTAGTGATTATATTAATTTAAGACTAATAACGATTAAATTAATACTTAACTAAGACTAGGCAAATAAAGTAACTTAGAGACTAATTAATTAGTCTCTAAAGTATATTTAGTGTTTTATTAATCACATCTAGATGAAATACAAGACTTACTTTTATCCACAAATATTTAAGCAGTCATGTGCACAACTATGGTTTACAAGATATAATTCAGTTCCCCACAAGTTTACGCAAGCATATATACTTCAGAGGTTTTGTATTAGTTTTCAATTCTAGCCTCTGATGTTGACAGAATCCATCAGAATATTTTGAACTGCTAGAAATAAATTTTTAGATTTTTGGAAAAACTGATCTATAATGTTTTTCTAAAATAATATAAAATCCTACTCAGCTCAATGATTGGCTTACTGGACATAAACTGAGGAACTGGGGTCGGTAATTGCACATACTAATCCAGCATAAGCTAAGTTTTTTTACTTTGTAAACAAGTCAATATCTTTCTACTTAGAAAATTTTGAGTTTATAGTCATAAATTTTTTTCATGTTTAAAAAATTTTTGCTAAAATTTGCTTTTACAAATATTAATCATAAATTTGTTAGCCTTTATGGAGGGGCTGTGACAGCATTTGTCTGATAATACATATTAAGCCAGAATAATACTGTCTGAGCCCCCGTGTAAAGGCTAATAAGCTTTAGAGACTAAAAACTCACAAATCCATTTTTATAAATGAGAAAAGAAGCATGTGGGAAAATGTGATCGCAGATCGCAGTGTGAGCTTCGTTTAATATTTCTTCAAAAACAATTTATCATTTAATTGATAATTTCAAATTGCTAATTTGTAATTATTAAATTCTTACAAATGTTATTCATTCAGACTCGGACTTATATAATGTTTGAGTATGAACTCTGTAACTGACGGATAGACAGAAGAAAGAGACAAACAGGGTTTCTTCAGATGAACGAATCGCTAACAAAGAAAAAGATAGAGTAAAAATTGTTAATTTCGCATTAGATCAAGTAATATACCACAGAGTTTGTTATTAATAGCCAGATATTTACTGATTCTATATTTCAAAATATTTTTATCATTTACTCAAAACTGCACTATAACAAATCTCTTTTTACAGAGTAGTTTGGCATTAGCTTTAAAGTAATAAAAATAAAGACTGTTTATGTGACATGCAAAATATATTTAAAAGTGGAATTGGAAATTATTTCATTTTATTAATGTCACTTATTGTTTCTAGAAGTATATTCATGTAATTCCAAATTAAAAAAAAAATCCTAAGTAAACGATAGAACTCGTAAAAATTTGTGTGTGTTTCAAGATTAAACTTTGTTCAGTAATAAAGTCACTCTTCTTGTTATCAAAATTTGTAACATTACACTAAGTACAACATGGTTTCAGAGAGATCTTCGTTCTCTTCTCGCTTGGGATAAATAGCTTTTGCACTTAAGTGAATGCCCACTAAGTAAAAGTTGGAATGTCTATTTAGAAATTCTGTTTTCATAATATGAAGGAAAAAAAACCTTTGTATGTTTACTAGTTTAGAATGATAAATAAAATTTATGAAAATATGTATATATGTATATATATACAGGGTGATTAAAAAAAGATGGGAAAATTTTTAAGAGGTGATAGTACACATTAAGACAAATAATATTAAATGGGAAACTAAGGGTCCCAAACGTCTTCCGAAGGAGATAGGCGCCATCATAGTTTAGGGTCCAAAATTTGAAATGATTATAAAAAACGGGAAAAATGGTCGATTCGTTTGCAGTTTTCACGAAAACTATTCTTTATTTCAGTATTGTCTTGAAAATAAATTATAAAGATGAATTTCAAAAAATGGCAATAGAGGACGCTTTAAACTTTGGAGCAACGAACAACTATTTTTTACCATTATTTTTTGCATCTCATTAAATTTTTTTAGAAGTTTAAATGTAAACTTAAATTTTGAGCTCAAAATCTGTGGTTAAGTAGCGCAAACTGAACTGTGTTCAATGGGAGGCGGTAGGTTCAAATTTCAAATTATTATAAAAAACAGAAAAATTGGTCAATAGATTTGCGGTTTTCACTAAAATTATTGTTTATGTCAGTATTGTCTTGAAAATAAATTATACAGATAAATTTCAAAAAATGCCGATAGAGGGCGCTTTAGACTTTGGAGTAACGTACAACTATTTTTACCGTTTTTTTTGCATCTCATTAAGTTCTTTTAGAAGCTTTGACATAAACTTAAATTTTGAGCTCAAATTCTGACTCGTTGAGAGTGGTTAAGTAGCGCAAACTGAACTGTGTTCAATGGGTGTGGGGAGGTTCAAATTTCAAATTATTATAAAAAACGGAAAAATTTTCGATTCGTTTGCGGTTTTCTCTAAAACCATTCTTTATGTCACTATTTTTTTGAAAATAAATTTTAAAAATAAATTTCAAAAAGTTCCGTTAGAGGACGCCTTAAAATTTAGAGTAACCAACAACTATTTTTAACCGTTATTTTTTTAAAATCTAAATAAATGTTTTAAAAGCTTAGACTTAAATTTTGAGCGCAAATTCTGAATCATTGGGAGGGGTTAAGAAGCGCAAACTGAACTGTTTTCAGCAGTTGAAATGTTACCCTGCCCACTCTATGAACATGGTTCAATTTTTCGCTACTTAATTACTCACAACGATTCAAATTTTGAGCTCAAAATTTAAGTCTAACTTTTAAAACATTATTTAGATTAAAAAAAAATAATAACAGTTAAAAATAGCTCTTAGTTACTCCAATGTTTAAGGCGCCCTCTAACGGAATTTTTTGAAATTTATGAGAATCACGGAAAATCATCCTAGTAAGTTAATAGTTACTAGAAGTAATGAAAATGCACTTACAAGGTAAATAATCTTTATTCAAATCGACATGTTTCATCTCTCAGATAGTGGCATTCTCAAGGTCTTCAATGATAAAAAATTTTCGCAATTTTTTTCAAAAACTGAAATTTTAGTTAAAAAGCATTAAAAATAAATTTTCGTTTCTATGTTATAGACCGGAAGGTGTCAACACACATATTCATCTAACTGAGTTCATGGATTCAATTCCAGAATTAGCTAAATCTCGATTCGCATATTACAATACCATCGGTCTGCCAGGTCATATCTAGGTTGAAAGCACATAAAAGCCTGATTTCAGAGGTTCGTTCGTAGGCTTATCATTGTGTTTTCTTGCAAACATAAGTATGAAAACGTAGAGGATTGGGAGCAGGAAAACACAGTTGTACACCTACTAGTCAACCCCTAAAATAGGATTTTCAGGTGTATTCCAACATGTTATCATTTACAGACCGACTGCAATTTAGTTTGAACTAAGTCTGAAATTTCAGACTTGAACTCAATTATGTGATTGTATGTGGTGGTCCCTCTTCAGGTAAATTAGTTTAAGGATTCAAAATTTGTAAAATCAACGAAAAAACTTTTTTTGCCTTAATTCTTAATTTTTATTCATAGATTAATATTAATATAGTTATTTATTTTTTTTCTTTACCGCACTAAGTTATTTTGATTGAAATGTCATGCTATCTCAAAAAACTCCAGTTGTGCACTTATCATTGTTGCCTCACCTAATGTCAATGACGTTTCAAAATGTAGAGTGTCTATTGGCTTATTGTTTGTTTGAAGATAATTCTAACCACAACCGATTATTGTGTTTTTACGTTTAAAATAAAACGAAATCTCAATCTTAATTTTAATTTGAAAATATTTATTGTACTCAAAGTTATCATGAAAAACCTGGGTCCTGATTAAAGTGATAATCTCTGCATTCCTAAAGTATAAAACATATTTTGATACATCATTTATCTGGAAATTTTTTTTTATTGCAATTGTACTTCACCATTGGTTAAAATTATGTAATTCGGAACACACAGTCTACACAATAAAAATTAAAAAGCTCGTAGATAAAAATTTAAAGAAAAGCGGAATAGAAAATTTTAAGAATCGTGAAAAGTAGGATTTCATAAATGATTCGTATACGAAACACAAATATATAAATTTCTATAATACATTAAAGCTGTTTTTCACGTCAGTAAAATAAGGCAGTAACATGGAAATTTAATTTAATGGCCAAACATACATTAAATAAATGGATATACAACAATAACAATATTTTATCTAGAATGACTTCTGATGTGTCTACATGTCTTCTGATCTCAAGAAAGATTGTCACTGACACTAAAGAAACACGTGACAGAAAATAAATATTTAAATTTCTAATGAAATAAAGTAAAACAAATAAAAATGAAAAAAAAAGATGGCGTAATCGATTTTCTTTATAATGCCGAATTAATTTTGGATCACATGTTGATAATAGTTGTGTACCAAAAAACACACTTTAAGCATATTTAATAACGGAACTTTGATCTAAAAAGTTCATTTTAATAATTAAAGAATTTTGTTCCATATATGCTTTGAGTTTTGTCTAACATTCAAAAATCTTGTAATGAAATTATTGCATGCAACGATGTATAAGTTTCTAAATTCTGAAACCAATAATCTAAATTTGCACATAGAATATTACAAGTCAATATTTATTATACTCAAAGTAATCATGAAAATACTGCGTTATCAATAAAGTGAGAAACTCTGCATTCTTAAAGAATAAATGAATTGGGATCTATTATTTTTTCTGGAAAAGTTGAATTATGCAATTGAGCTTCACTATTGGTTAAATTTATAGAATTAGAAACACAAGTCTACACAATAACAATTAAACAGCTCATAGATGAATAGAAAAAAAAACTGAAATAGAAAAATTTTTCACCCGTCAAAAGTATGATTTCATAAATTATTCATATAAGAAAAAACATATAAAGTTCTACAATACATTAAAGCTGTTTCTCATGTCAGTAAATTAAGACAGCCACATGAAATTTTATTTTTATGGCATAACATATATTTAATAAATAGATATACAGCAATATTTATTTAGAATGGCTGTATACATATCTTCTAATATCAAAAAAGTTTGTAACTGAAACTAAAAGAAATTCGTGACTGAAAAGAAATATTTCAATTTCTAACGAAATAAAATAAAAAAATAAAAATGAAAAAAAAAAAGATGGCGTAATCGATTTTTCTTTGCAACGCAAAATTAATTTTGGATCACATGTCGATAACAGTTGTGTACGAAAAAGCGCACGTTATGCATGCTTAATAACGGAACATTGGTCTAAAAAATTCATTTTGATAATTAAATATTTACGTTCCATATATGCTGTGAGTTTTGTTTAAAATTGAAATATCTTTTAATGAGATATGTTGAATCCAACAATGTATTTGTGTCTGAGCAGTTAAGCCAATAATCAAAGTTTGCACTTAGAATAATACAATGATCCCCAAAGTCTCACACGCATTTTAAAATTGAATACAAAATCAAGTAATTGTCGTATGGAGGGCACTTAGGAGTAAATTTCTTTCACAGTGAATTGTATTTTTAAAACGGATGAAAAAATCCAAACTTTGTCTACAGATGAAGTTATAATCTTAAATTATCAGAAAATAGCATGACAAACTCAATGTAATTACTTGCAAATAATTTATTTTGTGAAAAGCTCCTCCAGACTACTAAATTGTACCATCCGTTATATTCCAAGAGCCGACCGTACAAAATCCTAAGACATCGAAGACAAGAAAAATTATTTTACTTTATGGAAGATTAGTGAAAGAGGAATCTAATGATGGATATCTGCCGGAAGCGAAGTGGTGCATAAGCCAAAAATTAATACCACTAGTGGTTCATTCGTAGACTTAGCATCGTGTTTACCGTAGAATTAAAAATATGAAAATATGGAAAACTGGGTGCAGGAAAACATAATGCTAAGCCTGCGAATCAACCACTACTGATTCACTAATTGAACTATTAGTAAAGTTCAATGTGTACACCCTTTATAGTTGGAGGCACATCCAAATGGATCTCCCGATGAATTTATGTGTTTGCTAGAATTGATCGCGGATTTGACTGGATTATATGTGATTCTTGTCTTAAGTAGCCCAATATTAGATACATCAGAAGCATACATTTTAAACTTTTTCGCTCGGAAAGTCATGACAGCGTCACAGTGTAATTAAACACAGTAATCTGAGAATCATTAAAACAGTATTTGAAATCACATACATTGATAAGTGATGCCATTTATGTTCGAAGTTTGAAACTAATTACTCGCATTTCCCTGAAGAAAATATTTTATCCGGAGAAGCATTTTAGTTCAAACTGCATTCGAGTACGACAATAACTTGATTTTATACTATCTCTGACAATAACGTTCGGTGAATAGTCCTGTAACATTAATATAAATTAAATATTAACGAAAGTTACCATACCATCTTTCAAAATAGTCACTTGGCGAAACTATGCACCGCTGAGATCTGCTGTACATGTCTTGGAAAAGTCGCAAGAAGTCTTCTTTTAAAATGGAGTTCAAGAGCTTCGCCATGTTTCATAGAATGTCAGCAATATGGTCAAATCTCTTTCAAAGAGAGTTTGAGTCGTGGAAATAGAAAGAAGTCCGGAAGATTGATACCTGGCGAGTATGGTGGATATACAATTTCCACCACCACACATGAATTTCTTTCGGTGTTTTGCAAAACTTAAAGACAAAAATTAAACGGATCTCGTTTTCCTAGTCTCAGTTAAGAACCAACACAATGAACAAGCACTTTGTAAAGAACGCCTTACACAGAGCATAAATGAATCTCAACTGAAAAACGGTTGGGGAAGATAGTCAATACTTGCCTCTATGCAGGTGCAGCGTTTTGTTTCCCCAGTGTTGCCAGATTAGACGTTCTGAATTCACTCACCGAACTTTATTGTCAGAGGTAGTATTTTATTTAAAAATCTGGAAGGCACTTTAGGGACACGATGAATAATCTTCGAAATTTCATATAATACATGCATATCGTATTTTGAAAAGAACATTATAAATAAATTTAGCGGTATTACCTGATGATTAATGGGAAATAAATATTTTCAAAAAGGAAAAAAAACAATTAAAAGACCGTAGTAGTATCGGAGAGGAGAGGTAAAATAAAGATTTCTGTATCAATATTTGTGCATATTTGGTTGGAAGCTTATGTGACATCGAAGTTTTTATGGAAGCAGGAACGTAAATGACTATTAAAATCTATGTATATGCCTGTGTATATGTATGTGTTTCCGAGTAAACATAGGGTTATTTAAATGCATTTAATAAATAATATCTGATTGTACGTACTAATATCTGTGCAAATTGTAGTTATGCGCGTCTCTGTATCAACATAAAATGTATGTACATAATTATTGAAATAATTTTTGAAGTAGTATGTTCATAAATAATAGCGACGATGTATAAAAATTGTACATTTCGCTTTCAATTTGTATAAGCCTATTCTTTGAAATTTTTATGCAATTTTCTAAGTAAAATGTATACCAGATTTCCATATTTTATTTTCCTCTCTGACATTAGATGTAACACTGTGATCATATCACATTCAAGCACATTTCACAATTTCATGTTTTCTTAAATTAAACGAAAGATAGTTTTTCCAATGTATCATAAAAAGGTTAATGGTAGTTGCATTGTTTTATGACGATCCATTATTTACATTTCGGATTTTATAATTTGTTTTGTATACCTATTTTATTAAATAGGGATGGGTTTTTACATTTTATGAGAAAAAATATTCCCAATTTCTTTTTTAATTAAATTCCATGTGCAAATGAAAAAAAAATGTTTAATTATCGGTAACTTTTTAAAAGAAAACCTTTTTGTAAGCGATTGTCATTCACGTGGATATTTATATTTTTGACATTATCATCTTCTAGTTATTAGTCTGGAAAACGCTAAAAAGGATAAATTTTAAAATATCGTAATTTTGTATGTTTCTTCAATAACAAATGACTGAATATTGTTTTCATAACACTTTTTCAAATTTTGAAATTTTCTTTTCTACATTTAAGTTATATGATCAGCTATGCTATTCAATATACAATTTTACATTCAGCAACTTTTACAAAATTAACTTTACTGACGTAAGAAGATTCTATCATGGTGGAGAAAAATATTGAAAGCATCTTTGCATCAGGAAAAGTACCTTCAAAAATATTGCTTTAAATAATTATAAATAGGAAAATTGCACCATAAATTATACTAAAAATATGAACGAAAATAAATACAGATTACTAAATGGTACAGTTATAAAAAGACTTTGTTTAAAATACAATTAAAAATTATCAACGTTTCACTTGCATCTGCGAACGTCGTCAGGATTCAATAGAAAGATGTTAAAACATCTTTCTATTGTATCTAGACGACGTTCGTGGAAGCGAATGATACGTTGATATTTTTAAGTTTATTTTAAATATATTCTTTTTATAAGTGTACTATTTAGTAATCTGTATTTATGTTAGTTCATATTTTGTATTATTCCTTTAAAATATAAAAATTAATAGGAATAAAGTATTAAGATGAATATTTACCTTGTATAATTTAAATGTAGTACACAATTCTGTTAATTCTAACTCAGATCTGAATGACAAACAATTTATAATCATACTTACTGCTAAACAAAAAAAAAAAGGGTTAAAAACAGCATTACTAATTCAGATGAATTTTGGAATAAATAAATTTGAGAAGTAAGAAAATTATTCTAAAAATATTTCAAATTAATTTTAATTACTTTAATAATAATGAATAGTTAATCAATTTATTTTTATAATTTGATAGGGATTTTAATGAAAAACATTTATTTGCTAATGATTCATCAGGCAAACAATTATATTCCAAACATTTCTACAAATGTTCATTAAAATACATTGCAACTCCACCACATGTTATAACTGAAATAATATATGCAAATATACATGAAAATTAATTTTGTATGCACAACAAACCAAACTTCATTTCCATTTAAAAGTCATTATCATAAAGCAGAATGAAAAACAAACAAACAAACAAAAGATATTTTAAGTTTTAAATTAAATATTTATTATTGCAGTGAGCTTTTTATGACTTACAATTGTCCATGGAAGATGTTATGAAATTTTTTTCTCTTTCTCGGCAAAGAAATGTAAATATTGAAATGTAAATATTGTCCTACTGAAATGTAAATATTCGCAGAATGATTCTTTCTGCAATATTAAAAAGTACATTTTTAATCTTTTGTTTAATTCTATAAAAGTAATTCTTTATGGTGCTGAGAAAAAGGATAATTTTAACACACGGTGGTTATTTTTACCGTTTATTCTTTTATTAAAAAACTGATATTTTCTGTTGTCTAAGAAAATATAAATATTACTGACTAAGATTAATTAGTATACATTAACATACAATAAATAATAGAAAATATTCGCCTTTAATGAAATTATTAAAAAATAAACTTTTTAAGCAACACGCCTACCATTATAGCTTAGTTACAATATAATAAACACAAATAACACAACCACGGAAACAACATAATAAATAATATACTAGTTACAATATAATAAACACAAACTGCAATTTTTTTTTTTTTTTAGTTTTTATATTATAATGTTACAGTATATTTCGAGAAGAATGCTATGTAGAAATTGATTTTGAATATCAAAGTTTCATCATAATATAAAGCTGAAATTAAAATTATTAAATGACGAAAATGTTCATCTGATAACTTCTGTAGAGTGATTAAATCGAATAAAAATAAAAATACAATGAAAAAAATATAAACGTAATTTAAGAAATTACAATATCCATTCAGATAATTCATACGTAGTTCTAAAAAAGAGAAAGTTAAAAAACAACATTGTAAACCCGTATGAATTTTGAGTTTAAAAAATTTAACAAGATTGAAAATAATTTTTAAGATATTTCAAATTAATTTTAATTATCTTTAATGATAAAGAATTAGTTTATCAATCGATTTTTATCATTTGATGGGAATTTTAAAGAAAGAACATTTATTTGCTAATGCTCCGTCAGGCAAACAATTATATTCCGAACATTTCTTACCATGTTCATTAAAATGCATTACAACATCTCCACCACATATTCTAAATAAAATAATATATGTAAATATGCAGGAAAATTAATTTTGTATGCACGAGATATTGTCTTTCCTCGAAAAACAGATTTCATTTGTATTTAAAAGTCATCACCATAAAGCAGAATAATAATAAAAAAAAAGATTTTATGTTTTAAATTAAATATTCATTATTAAAATGAGCTTTTTACGACTTAAATCTGTTCATGGAAGATGTTATGAAATTTTATTTCTGTTTCTCGGGTAAAGAAATGTAAATATTCGTAGAATAATTCCTACTGAAATAGTAAAAAAATATTTTTAATCTTTTGTTTAATTTTATAAAAGTAATTATTTAAGATGCTAAGAAAAAAAGGATAATTGTAACATACCGTGGTTAATTTTCCCGTTTATGCTCTTATTAAAAAATAATAATAACTAATATTTTCTGTAATCTAAAGATAATCTAAACATTACCTACTAAAATTAATTGGTAGACATTAATTTACAATCAATAAAAAAAAATATTCGCCTTTAATGAAATTATGAAAAAGAAGCATAATTTACAAAATTTAAGCAACATGTCTACCTTTATTGCTTAATTACAAAATAATAAACAAATCCGTAATTTCTTTAGTTTTTATATTATAATGTTACAGTATATTTCGAGAAGAATGCTTTGTGGAAATTGATTTCAAATAACAAAGTTTCATTGGAATATACAGCTAAATTAAAAATTATTAAGTGACAAAAATTCTCATCTGATAAACTCTGTAGCTTGATAAATAGAACAAAAATAAAAATAAAATAACATAAAATAAAAATGTAATTTTAGAAATTAAAATAATCGTTTAGAAAATTCATAAGTACTACTAAAAAGTTAAAGTTAAAAAATTGCATTGTAAACTCATATGAATTTTGGATGAAAAAAATTTAACAAGTAGGAAAGTAATTTTAACGATATTTCAAATTAATTTTAATTATTTTTAATAATAAATATGCAGTTTATCCATTTATTTTTATCGTGTGGTGGGGATTTTAATGAAAAAACGTTTATTTACTAATGCTCCGTCAGTCAAGCAATTATATTCCAAACATTTTTTTCCATGTTCATTAAAAGATATTACCACCACAAATCTCCACCACGTATTCTAACTGAAATAACGCATGTAAATGTAGATGAAAATTATTTTGTATGCACAAGAAATTGTCAATCTTCGAAAAAACAGATTCCATTTGCATTTAAAAGTCATTACTATAGAGCAGAATAATAATGGAAAAAAGATTTTAAGTTTCTTATTATTACAATGAGCTTTTATGACATAAAATGTTCATGGAAGATGTTACGAAATTTTACTTCTGTTTCTCGGACAAAGAAATGTACATATTCGTAGAATGACTCCTTCTTCAATATTTAATCTTTTTTTTTATATAAAAGTAATTTTTTATGATACTGAGAAAAAAAGGATAATTATAGCATACCATCTTTAATTTTCCCGTTTATGCTCTTATTTTTTTTTAAACTGATATTTTCTGAAATCAGAAAATCTAAATATTACTGACTAAGATTAATTGGTAGACATTAATATACAGTCATTAATAGAAAATATTTGCCTTAAATGAAATTATTAAAAAAGAAACATAATTTACAAAATTTAAGCAACCACTGTAGATTGAATAAATAGAACAAAAATAGAATAAAATAAAAACGTAATTTACGAAATTACAATTGTCATTCAGAAAACTCATACGTACTACTAAAAAAAGAGAAAGTTAAAAAACAGCATAGTAAACTCATATAAATTTTAAAATAAAAATATTTAAAAAGTACACTCTAAAAAAAGTAAAGTTATTAAAAGTTTTCTAGGAAACTGAGATTCCCAGAACTTTTTATATAATGACAACAGCACAAATTTGTGTAACAGATACAGATTTGCGCTGAAAATCTTAGTATCTATAAGGTTACTTAGAATTTTTTAGGAAACTGGGATTCCAAAAATTTTTCATGTATGTTGTCATGTTTTCATTTAGGTTGCACATAAAATTTTAGTAGTATAGCTGTAGTTTTAATAGACTTATTTGTAAAGTTACAGATTTCTGTAACTTTACAAAATTAGTTTTGTAGATTTACATTTTTTCTTATACAGTGTACAGAAAAAATATTAGTAACCATGTAGATTTCGGTAACACATATCTGTGGGACTACAGATTTTTTTTACAGGGAACCCAAGTAGTTTTTAAGATGTTTCAAATCAATTTCAATTATATTTAATGATAAACAATTAGTTTACCAATCTATTTTTTTCATTTGGTGGGGATTTCAATGAAACAACATTTATTTGCTAATGCTCCTTCAGGCATACAATTATATTGCGAACATTTCATTCCATGTTCATTAAAATACATTACAATATCTCCAACACATATTCTAACTGAAATAATATGTGTAAATGTACATGAAAATTAATTTTCTATGCACTAGAATTTTTTTTTCCTGGAAAACCAAATTTCATTTGCATTTTAACGTCATTATGACTTGAAATGGCTCAGGGAAGATTTTATGAAATTTTATTTTTGTTTCTGGGGCAAAAAAATGTAAATATTCATAGAATTATTCTTTCTATTATATATATATATATATATACATGCTTGGTGAACCAAAAATCAGGACAAACTTTAAAATTGCATAATTCGAAAACAAATCGAGATACAAAGATACGGATTGCACCAAACGGATGGAAAAGAAACCGGGTTTTGTGTCGTAACAAATAAAATAGTTATGTTGAAATTTGATGAGGTACCTTTGCAACAGTCAAAAGTGACACTCTAATTTGACTTCGCTGCTGATTTCATATTAGGTCAATTTTTTTAGAGGATGTCAAAAAAACGGGTTTCACAGTCTGCTACTTTCGGTTGTGGAGATTCTTGAAGTCAAAAATGTACGAGAAACCGGCGTCACCAACAGTACTCTGAAAAAGGCCATCCGCCATAATGTGTCGACCATAACGCAAGAAATGCTACTAGATGCTGTAAACTGTTATTGCCTCGTCTCACAGCTGTACTTCTGATCGATGGGCATCACATTGAACATTTATTGCAGTACTAATTAACTGTATCTAAGCTAACTTATAAGTTGTCAAGATTTTTTCATTTGTAAATCATCTTTTGGTACAATATATCACTGTTGAGCCATCTGTTGGTCGCTAACTGAACTATTTTTTTCGTTGCCACACAAAACCCGGTTTCTTTTGTATCCGTTTGGTGCAAACTGTTTCTTTTAATTTTTAATTTTATAAAATTATTTTTTTATAGTTCTGAGAAAAAGGGATATTTTAACATACCGTGTTTGACTTTCCCATTAATTCTCTAAAAAAAAAAAAAAAAAAAAAAAAACTTGTAGTTTTTTGTGATTTAAAGCAAATCTAAAATTTACTGACTTAATTTAATTGGTAGACTTTAATTTACGGACTATAATGGAAAATAATTAAAATAATAGTATTTAAAAAAACACGATAAAATAAAATGCAAAGCGGCACATTTTCCGAGCAAAAACAATACAGCTCGTCATCAGCTAAGGTACACACGTACCGTAAGGGCACAAGATCAACGATAATCTTATCAAATCAAACTTATCTTTGACCTTGTGCCCTTAAGGACACGTGTCTACCACAGCTTATGTCGAATTCTATTGATTTTTCCTCGGCTTTTATTTTTATTTTTGAGTGATTTTTACAAAGTCTATAATTTTATTATTAATTATCACCAGTGTAATCGATGTTTTTTCTCTATATCAAAAAATATTTGCCTTCAATGGAAATACTAAAAAAGAAACATAACTTACACGATTTAAGAAAAATACCTATTTTAATGCCTACTTGTTTTGCTGAATTACTATGAAATAACCACATCTTAATTTTCTTAGTTTTTATATTATAATTTTACTGTATATCACAGAAACGTGCTTGGTCAAAACTAATTGCGAATGTCAAAATTTCATCTGAATGAAAGGCTGATATCAAAATTTTAAAATGAAAAAAATACTCATCTGGTAATTTCTGTAGATTAATTAGATAGCAGAAAAATAAAACAAAATAAAAATGTAAATTAACAAACTACAACGATTATTTGGAAAATGATATCTACAAAGAATAAAAATTTAGACTTCTAAATACATTCTACATTTAAAATAATAATAATAATAAAAATATTTTTTATGATAATCATGGTTTACGTAATAACAAAGTCATATATTACGTACACTATGGATTAAAGATTAATAACCAATCGTAAAAAAAATTTAATGAAATTTGAGTTTTACAAGTTTTAGTATTGTAAACTTTTAGACTTTCAAACACAGCATATTTTAAAATTTTACACCATCGATTGGAAATAATATGCATTATTAAAAGCAATTTGCTTGAAAGATGGATTTCAATTTGTGATTTAGTTATTAATTTGTTTGTAGTTTTTAATATTTTTGTCATCGTGGAATAAGTATTCGCGAATAAGTATTCCAGTGCTGGACATTAAACATGGACCAATCAGATAACGAATAAAATCCGGAAATCACAAGGATTCAGATATACCTCAGATATCTGTAGACCGACAGCAACATAAACTTTTCAAATGATTAAATATAACAGACATTCCTATCATTAGTTAAATATGAGCATGCAAATGTGTTTATACTTGTAGATTAGTTCTTAAACATGGATAAGGGATATTAAAATATCCCTTCTACGTATTATACTTAAAATTATATAGGTTAAACGTACAAATAATGGAAGATATTAAAGACATTATTAAGAAAACTTGAGCAAATATCTTACAGCTAGCATTAAATATTATATTCCAGTATTATTATGTTTTTAATCAAAAATACCTTATAAATACATTTCTCATTCGGAATCAAAATTTAATTTTAAGATTAGAGATAAACGAAAACACCCCAAATTCTAGTATAATTCTAGTATTAATTCTATGTTCACCTACTGTTTGGAACCTGAATAAAATATTATATAATATTTTTTGCTACTATAATTAGAACCAGGGCCGAAGCATATTTATTTAATAAAAATAATTATTTTTTAAAAGTATAAAAAAATAACTTTTAGGCTATCAATAAATTATAGTATATTTATGAGATTAATTAATTTTTTAAGTTAATTTCTCTTATCAAATAACAATATTACAATTATTTTAGACAGATGATTTAAAATATTGAATTCGAGATCATTACATTAATATAATTATTGATACAATCAAATGTTTAGAAGGTTAATAAAGACAACAATCCGAAAAAAAAGTCCAAAAAAGCATATTTCTCATTACAGTTTTTAAGAGATCATCTTTATGAAGCTACTTCATATATTGAATGCTAAAAAACAATACTTAAGAAATCAATATCGAAATGAAAACGTACGTAAAACATATGTTTTACAGTGTATTCACGAAAGTGAGTACACTGTAAAACATTTGTGTAACGTTATACTATAAAATTGGTGGCAAAGCTGCAACCAATTTTATGGAGAGATTTTTTCACCTATATAATGATGTGATTTAAACATGTATTACTGGTGTAACATTACAATGTTACACCGGTTATGGGTCATTTTCTCTTAACTGGTCAGTTTGGACATCATATATTTTAAATAAAATAATGTTATTTTTTTCTTTAAAAGTGGTTTCCATTGTGTTTAGACAATGTCTCTAATTAATGAAATAGAGTCAGCAATAATCTTTTACAACGTTAAATACACAAAAATAAATTTTGAAATTTCAACTAGACAGGGGAATGACAAACAAGCACAGACAAACGGCAAACAGGTATAACTACAAATTATTATTTTTTTTTCACAAAATTTTATAATAAATAAGAAAACATTATTATAAACAAAAGCTCAAAACCAATTTTATTTTGAAATTTTTTTTTTTTGCAGAAAGTCAGTAAAATAAAATGTATTTTTCTGAGATCTATATGATTTGGATTCAAAGATTTTGGCTCTTATATCTTCAAACGTACCTTTAGAATTGTAACAAAAATTCCAGTTCGCTGTTTCCGCAAATATTTCAAACTATAAAACTCTTATCTTGAGTATTAATGTGTATTTTGGAAGGTAAGAACTTTGTTTCACTTACTACCTTGTATTTTTAAAAAGGCCTCCTTGCATTATTCCTGAAAAAAATATTTTGCTTTTTCTTTTTTCGAATTGCTATTTCCATTTGCGAAATACTTTGTCAATATTTCTTCAAACATCATTTTTTTAATTCAGGCGCTACAAAAATCTTTTTTGAGATATTTCTAATGTATTTTCCAATTGATTCTTGATTGGAATATTTGTCTTTAAGTCCATAAAACTTTTTCTTGTACTTTTCAGAAGTTTGACGAGTCTTTAATAGTTTCTTTCTCAACTTTTCCAATTTGTTTAGCTAATTTTGCTCGATCCCTTCTTACTCGCCAACTATGACCAGCATTTTTTCTTCCACCTGACTATATTTTGGAATTTTTTTTATGTCTCTTGGCATAATTTAGATTAAACTAAAGTAATTTTAATAACCTTATTACCTTTTCCCGTGTTTTGCCTGGTAGTAAGACTATTGTTTTGGCTTATTTGGCTAGAACAGTCTTTGATTTTTGATGGCTATAACCACTGGATTTCATCATGTTCAACTAAGACAATTTCTTCAGTAAAGTAAGTCTTAATGTTCAGTGATATTTTCCTTTTTCTCGAGTATTTCTGTGATATATCTTCCATCGTTTCTTTTGAATTCTCTGACCTCTAGATAATAATTTGGATACTGATTTAATGTTTCCAGCTGCTTTCTCATACTATATTTTCTGGTCATTTGTTCCTTTTTTAGATGCTATTGTAAATTTAACATTTATTTTTATTAAGAACACTCATAAAAAATATAAAAATTTTATATTTTATTGAGCTTACAATGTTTTTAACTAAGCCGGCGAATACCTTTTTAAAACTGATAAATTATAATAAGCACAAACCATCTTATTGAGTTTATGCTTGGCAAACATGTAATCTTCCTGCTTTGTCCGATTTATTTGATTTTTTAGAGCAGTGAGTGTTTATTTTTACTTAAATTATGTACTTATAAAAAGAAAAAAAGAAAGTAAAAAAATCTAACTTTTTAAATAGCAATTTTTCATCTCTTGATGAATAGAACTAACAAAAGTACGCATTTTTTTATTTTTAAAACAGCAAATAATGTGTGACAATTGCATAAAATATTTAATTTTCTAATTAGTTTTCTAATAAATATTCATAATTTGTAAAAATTAGAGACTGCAGTCACTCCCCTGCCTTACATATGACAAGGGAATGACCACAGGGGAATGACAAAAATTAAGGTTAGCTTGTATATTATCTTAACTATATACACAAAATTAAATTGCACTTAAAGCAAACTTTAAAAACGCAATACAAATAAGGCTTAATCGTTGATTCAGAATTTTTTACAAAATTTAGGTAAATAATAGAGATAGGGTAATGACAGTCAATAAAAATACTTACCAATATGTAACTGGAAATCACCAAGTTTTACTTGTAAAAATTAATGCTGCAAAAAAAAAAAAAAAAAAAAAAAAAAAAAAAAAAAACAACTTAAGATATATTCTCTGATGATGTTATTGTTCACAGATGAAATTATGGATTAATATAAGTGTTGCCACAGCTGAGAATCATTACTTTCATTTTATGACAGGGGAATGACAACAAAACCAAGGGACATTTTTTATTATTTTTTAAAAAAATACAAAAAATGAAAAGTTTTTTTTTTTATTTTAGTATTCTATGATATTAATATGTTTAATAATTGATATGTTTAATAATTTAACCAACAAACAATTACAAATATATTCGGATAGTCAGTTTTGGGAACTACTTTTGTGTTAAGGCGGTGACAGGGACACACAAGTGAATGACATTTTTACAACATATAAAATTATTTAACTGGCTATTATTTATTAATGGTATGTTTTATCCTGTTAAACATACATAAAAACATGTAATTAAACTATTCTAGCATTTATTTAATTTTCCTACAAGTTTATTCATTATTTTTGAAGCAGGGACAAAAATGTCGCTGTTTAGAGAAAATGACCCATATATCGTTTAAAATATTCCATAAAATTGGAGGAAGCAAGGCTCCTCCATAAGACTGGAGGCAGTAAAGATGACACCAATTTTATGGTGTAACATTACACAAATGTTTTACAGTGTAACTTGCAATCATATTCTCACAAGGGCACCACCAAACATGGTGCTCACAGATTTTGATGATTTCAAAGTATGTTGTAGGGATCACACCACTAATTATTCAGCTGGAAGGGTTTCTTCAAATGGGCCTTAGTTTTTCAGAAATTGGGGGTCAAAGTTTAGCGCTCATTTCAAATAGCCGTTCGTATTGCAAACAGATTGTGGCTGGATTGCGCTGCGGTAACGTTCGAGACTCCAGACCCGGAGTTGGCGGGTTCAACCCCAAGTTAGAGCTTTTTTTTCCCTTTCTTTATATACTTTTTTACACGTTGCATATTTAAAGCAGAATTGGGAATTCTACAAGCTTTGAATTTTTTAATATTTTCTTAATAATTTAAATTTATATTTTCGAATTTATTTAATAAAAATGTATTTTTTGTGCAATTTTTAAACTAATATTTTTATTGAAAAAACTGCAAAACTAATTTATGCTTAGAACTCCTTTTTATTAATTATTATGTAATTTCTTTTTTTATGAAGCACAATTCTGAAATAATAATTTTTCTTTTTTCTACCGCCTTTTTTTATGGAATTTTTTAAATGAAAATTTATCCTTTTTTGTATAAATTATATAAAATAATTTTCAGGTGCAATTTCTCAAACACTTATAGGATTACTTAATTCAAATAATGCATATCTTCGAAAGTGTAATAAAATATTAATGCAGCAGTGCTAAAATATTATCCAAATTTTTACTGATCTTTAAATACATTCATCAAATAAGAAATGAAAGATTACATTAAAGAATTATATATACATTTTTATTTTAACAAACTAAAACACTATTCATAAAAAAAAAGTAAACTAGATCGGAAAAATCGTCTGCTAATGATTTCAATAAGATAAAATTTACGATACATAAAAAAAATACATATGTGTTTATTTTATTCGTCTGCTTTTATTTGCTCGGTAAATCACGCAAAAATAGAAATTCTTTTTACTAATGTCATTTAGCTTCTTTTGCAGACAAATAAAAGATTTGCAATATTGGTATGCAGGCAAAATTACGAATGCATTAAAATATTGCGAGACGTTGTTACAAAATGTTAATCTGCTTACAAATTCTCTACCGCATGATATTTCCTGTGCTTCAATTGCTATGGCTGAAGAATTTCATAATTCAATATTAAAAATATTAGATGATCGACAAACTATTGAAGCAGATGAACTGATATTGAATGAAGAATATGAATTAAATGAATTTACAAAGGTATTATTTTTTTTTTTACTTAGCAATATATATATATAGATGTATTTATACGTTATATTTCATTCCGAAAAAATCGAAAAGTAAAAATTGAAAAAATAAACTATCCCCATAAAAAAATATTAAAAAATTCAAAGCTTGTAGAATTCCCAATTCTGCTTTAAATATGCAACGTGTAAAAAAGTATATAAAGAAAGGGGAAAAAAAGCTCTAACTTGGGGTTGAACCCGCAAACTCCGGGTCTGGAGTCTCGAAGGTTACCGCAGCGCCACCCAGCCACAATCTGTTTGTAATACGAACGGCTATTTGAAATGAGCGCTAAACTTTGACCCCCAATTTCTCAAAAACTAAGGACCATTTAAAGAAACCTTTCCAGCTGAATAATTTGTGGTGTGATCCCTACAACATACTTTGAAATCATCAAAATCTGTAAGCACCATGTTTGGTGGTGCCCTTGTCAGTGTAAAAGAAAATAAGAATGGCATATTCAAAATGACATGAAACAGGTTTCTTGTCTTTGTTTCATCAGTTTGATGTCTGTGTCATTTTTATTTTTATTAACAATATTGATACGAATACAATTACGAAACGTTTCAATAGCGGTTCATTTGAATGTAGTGTGTTTATACGTTGCTCTTTTAGTGTTCAGTGTTACGCAAAAATTTTTAATCCACTATTTTATCTAATACGATATATATATATATATATATATATATATATATATATATATATATATATATATATATATATATATATATATATATAGTAATTTTTAGCACAAATATGAAATAAACTAAATTGAAGTGAGTTCAAATTAAATAAAGTGAATAAAAAAGTGAAAACAGTTAAAAAAGGGAAAAAGTGAAAGTGATTTAAATAAAGTGAGTTCAAAATAAAAAAATAAAACTACAGTATTTGAGACATTTACTAAATTTGAGACCTTCTATCTTCAAATTAACTAGTCTCTTTAATACTTTGATTGTGATAAAAATTCTTTATAATAGTTAATAGTATTTTCCTGCATCTCTAACGACCTACAGAAATCAATAAATGAGAGAAACACATCAGCCTATAATTCTTCACCAGTTGCATTTGGGCGGGCAATAGTATAAATTTCCTAGATGCTTATGGTAAGAGCTTTTCAAAGTTACAACTCTTGATAAAATTCCGATCTGGCAGTTTAAGCACTTTTCTGATTAGCATAAGTTTTAAGATTTAATCCCTTATTTCAATCTGTGTTTAATGTTTACACCTTCATATTTTCTAGCAGTCTTCAACTTTATAACTTTGGATATAGGCACGTATTCTCAGCGATATTTCCTACTATCATACCTGTACAGAATGTCTGTGAATTAAAAGCCACAACTATTTTACTACACTGTAAAAAAAAATTTGGATAATTACAAAAATTTTTCTAGTAGAATTGTATTCCAAGAACATTTTATGTAACGGCAACAATAAAAATTCATGTAACAGATACAGATTTGCACTTTGAATCAAACAAATTTTAAGGTTACTAAGAATTTTTTTGGGAAATCGTATTCCAAGAACTTTTTAAGTAACGATAACGAGCATTATAGATAAAATTTTAGTAAAGTTACCAAAATTTTAGTAAATTCTTTTGTAAAGTTACAGATGGTTTTAGTTTTGCTTACAAGTTTTGTAGATTGACATCATTTTCTTGTACAGTGTACACATAAAATTTTAGTAAGCATAAGAGATTTCGGTTAATTTAGATTACTAAGGTTACAGATTTTTTTTACAGTGTATCCGCGTAATGTGTCAAATTTACTTCTTTTCTTTCACACTAAACGTGTCTGTATACATTTTTCGCCAGATGTATATTTAAAACTTAACATAAACTTCTAGTCTGATACTTAATCCGATATCATAATCTTAAATTATACATGACAGCATAATTTGACAGTTTGGATTTTTAAAAAGATATTTTATTGTGTATTCTATAACAGTCTTTAATTAAACATAGACTAAAAAATGCTGTGATTTTTCCTACACTTTATGTTGTAAAATTTCAAGCACTGTAGCTGTAAAATCAAATAAGTGATAAAATGCTATGAAAATCAATTTTTTTTAAATGAAACGCACAGCGTAGCAAATAGGAATGCAATTTTACCCAGATTTGAGTAACTTTACAGTATTTTTAAAGACAACAGATTATAAACTATACAGCAATTGTGTTAGAATCATGGGTTTGCACATTTTACTGAAAATAAAGACTTTCTTACAGTATAATCTTCATAAAAATATGAGAAGCCTGTTTATTCAACAAATGTAATGTTTCACAAAATGTAATAAGAAACTTAAAAATAAAAAAATGCATTTATGCAAAGATATCAAATTATTTAAAAGAATGCATTAAAATTAATTAAATCAGTGAAGCTTTGATTATGATAAAAAAATAGTATGAATATTGTGATATAGCACCATTTAAATGTTTTTACATAACTGCAATCATAAAATATTAACACTAATGTTTTTAATTTTTTATATTGCATTTTTAAATACCATATAATTTTTCCTACTTTTAAAAAAGGCTTTTTTAAATTATTCTTTGAAAAAGCGATCATAGCAAATAGGTTAAAGAAGTATAATCTTTCGATATAATTAAAAAGAGCCGCTTTCCTATGAAATATTGATCTTATAATTTTTCTAATAAAACAAAGTTGAACACACATGCATAAATTAGTCAATAAGATATCACTTAATGTTATGATGTCGGAAAAAAATATCTAAAATTTATAACGCCTGTTAACACTTTTTTTAAAGATTGTCACATATTAATGTCTTCGTTTTTTTTAATATAAACTCAGCGTTTTTACCATAATGTAGCAGCATCAATCAAAATCGATTTTCCGCTGGCAGCTTTATATGCATATTAATAAAAGTCCTAATTTACGGTTTTTTTCAAAATGTCTGCATTAATTTTATTCCTGATGCTTTTTTTTATGTTTTTATAGGAATTAAATATGTAAATTACAACAAAGAGTATCAGTAACAAATTATGATAATTTGACTACGTATATTTAACATTGTTATTTAATGATTATTCAGCATTAAATTTCTTCTGATGTTTAAATTCTGCTAAAGAAAGATGTTGTTTTATTTTTAACGAAAATTCCTAATTTAGCTCTATACATTTATTAGAGAGTATTAAAAATAAATTGTCTGTACATGATCTAATGAAATATATACATTATAATTATTATTTAATAAATTATTATATTTTTATGCAGAGTTTACAGCTAATAAAACCCTGATTTTACAGTTAAATTTCTTAAAAGCGAAGATCGATAGAATAATGTGGTAAACGGCTTGTTTATTAGGTGAGCTATATTAAATCTTACACAGAAGTTTCAAATGGTGAAACTTTTGAAAAGATTGTGTTCTGATTACAAAGAATGCTTGAATTGACATGTTACTTGTTTTAGACTGCTTGCGGGGAACGGCGTTTCGGGCTTATAGTGTCATATTTTTAAAATGTTCGGCATTAAATTTTTGAAATTTCAAAATTAAAAGAAAAAAAATTCAAAAATCTGTCATATTATCTGTTTTATTATTTTGTGACAAGTGGCATATTTATAATTAATTATTACAATTATATAGTGTTTAGTTATTTCACCTTTATTTCGCCTAGATTGCATACATTTTTCACTTTTAAACATTTTGAGAAAAACTATTTAGATTAGAATATTAGAAACCGTAAAATTAACTGAAAATCAACATTTTATCTATTAATTTTGTTTTTTTAATGGAAAATATGTAGAATAGAGATAGTATAAAAATATTTTAATTTAGTTACAATTTAAAGAGTTTGTTTGAAAAATTGCTCTAACATTATAGTGTTCTTGTATTCTGTTTTAAAAATTTAATGTTTTATCATACAAACTATAAAAGAAAACTGTAATGATAGTTTAAGAAAATTAAAAATCTTTACAAGTTTCTTTCTAAAAATCATGAAAAATCTCTGTCATTTATATCATAAACATCCAACTTTTATCTATTATTTAATATCAATATGCACACAATCTTTCACTTAAATACAGTTTGTCCTACAAATGTAATATGGAAATTTCACCTTTTCATGAAAAAAAAAAAAAAAAAAAAAAAAAAAAACATAGTTATTTACTGACCCAAAAAGTTCGAGAAATAATTATGAGATTTTAATTAACACATAATCAAAAAATAAAGTTCCCAATTTAATATGTTTTCCTCTTTTCCTTAGATTTAACATTTTCCAATCTCCTTTTCCCTAAACATATTTTACAAATATACAGCTGCACGTAATCTTTCACTTGAAGTTTGAAAAAACATACATTTATCTCGACGTATCAAAAGCTGGTGTCCTTTGAAAATTCTCAGAAAGTTATCTATTGTTTCATTAGAGAAGATAAATGAATGAACTAGCCTACTGTATTTTATTCTAATTTTCGACAAGCACATTTTCGAAAGAATATTTCTCATTGTCCATGTAATTACTGATGGATGAGCTCTGATTACAGTTGTTATAGTTTCACAGTTATCTGTTTCATCATTATTTTTTAAATAAAAACATACAATAGAGTTAATTATTTACCTTATAAGCTATGGAATGAGAAAACAAAATTAAATAAGACATAGTCCAAATTTTATCTCATCCAATTTACTATATCTTCCTATTATTTTCTAGATTTAACATTTTCCTATATCATGCCCACTAAATATGATTTGCAAACATACAGCTACACGTATTGTTCCATTTGAAGTCTGAGAAAACTTACATTTATCTCCATGCATCAAAAGCTGTCATCCTTTGATAATTTTCACAAAATAATCAATTGTTTGATTAGTGTAGATAAATGAACCACGTAGTCTACTGTACTTTATTCTAGTTGTCATCAAGAACATTTTCGAAAGAACCTTTCTCACTGTCTACGTAATAACTGATGGATAAGCTCAAATTATAGTTGTTTTAGTTTTACAGTTGTTTCTTTTGTTATTTTTTTACAAAAAATTAAAAAACACAATTCAGTTAATTACTTACCTGAAAATCTAGTGAAAGAAAAAAATTAAATAAAACATGGTATAACTTATCCAATTTAGTATATTTTCATATTTTTTCTAGATCTAACATTTTTCCATCTCCTGCTCCCTAAATATATTTTACAAAGATACAGCTACGTGTAATCTTTACTTTGAAGTTTGAAAAAACTCGACGTATCTCGACGTATAAAAATCTGGCGTCCTTTGATAATTTTCAGAAAGTAATCTATTGTTTCATTAGAGAAGATAGAAAAAACGAACTAGTCTACTGTACTTTACTTTAATTTCCGCCAAGCACATTTTCAAAAAAATATTTCTCATTTTCCTCGTAATGAGGGATGGATGAGATCCAATTACAATTGTTTTAGTTTTACGGTTGTTTGTTCTGTTAATATTAAAAAATTAATAATAATAATTACTTACCTGAAGACCTAGAGAAAGGAAATATAAAACAAGATATGGTCCAAAATATAACCTATCTAATTTGTTATCTTTTACTTTTTTTTCTATATATTTAACGTTTTCTAATATCCTGTTCATTAAACATTTTTTACAAAGCGACAGATATAAACAATATTTCACTGGAAGTTTGAGAAAAACTACATATATCTCGACGTATCAAAAGCTTGTGTCCTTTAATAATTTTCAGAATGTGATCTACAGTTTCATTAGTGTAGATAAATGAAGGAGCTAGTCTTCTGTATTTTATTCTAATTTTCGTTAAACAGATTTACGAAAGAATCTTTCTCATTGTCCATGTTATAACTGATGGATGAGCTCTAATTACAGTTGTTTAAGTTTTATGGTTGTTTGTTTTGTTAATATTAAAAAAAACCTTCATAATTCAGTTAATTACTCATTCGAAAATCTAGAGAAAGAAAATACAAAATTAAATAAGACATGTCCAAAATAGAAATCATCCAATTTAGTAACTTTTTCTATTTTTCTCAACTTTAACATTTTCCAATCTCCTTTCCCCTAAACGTATTTTACAAAAATACAGCTATACATAATCTTTCATTGGAAGTTAAGAAATTCAGAAAAACCTGCATTTATATCGACGTATCAAAATCTGGTGTCCGTTGATAATTTTCTGAAAGTAATCTAATCTTTCATTAGTGTAGATAAAAGAACGGACAAGTCTTCTGTACTTTATTCTAATTTTCGTCAAGCACATTTACGAAATAATCTTTCGCATTGTCCACGTAATAAGTGATGGATGTTTTCTAATTAGAATTGTTTTAGTTTTGCGATTGTTTGTTTTCTCAATATTTTTGGAAAAAAAACCTACGCAATTTAGAAAATTATTTAACTGAAAATCTAGTGAAAGAAAATACAAAATTAAATATTGCATAGTCCAAACTATACCGTATACAATTTAGTATCTTTTCCTATTTTTCTCTAGATCTAATATTTTCCAATCTCCTGCTCACTAGAAATATTTTACAAAGATACACTTAATCTTTCACTTGAAGTTTAAGAAAATGTACATTTATTTCGACGTATCAAAAGATGTCGTCCTTTGCTAATTCTCAAAAAGTAATCTGTTGTTTCATTAGTGTTGATAAATGAACGAGTTAGTAGTCTTTCGCACTTAATTCTAGTCTTCGCCAGCTATATTTTTCGAAGTTTCTTTCTTCATTGTCCAAGTAATAATTGATGGATGAGCTCTAGTTACAATTGTTCTAGTTTTATATTTGTTTGATTTGTTAATATTAAAATAATAATAATAATAATTACTTGCCTGAAAACCTAGAGAAAGAAAATACAAATAAGACATGAGTAGTATAGTAATGACAGTTCCAGCTCACCGGGTGGAGGGTGGTGACCTCTGCATGCTGCTTGAAGGTCATCCGGCGTTCGAGCTGTAAGAGAGGGGTGGGGTGAAGGTCATCGTGCAAGGTTAAGATGACGTCATCTTATAGGGCGAGTGTGTTTTAGATAAGAATTTTTTTTTTAATTTTAAGCGGGAAATTTAGGGAGTTAGAATTTTTTTCGGCGTACTATAGTATGAGGGTGTTATTTTAATTTTAATGCGGGGACTTTAAAATTTTCGGCGTGTTACAGTACGTGAGGTATGTTTTACGATTAAATTTTGCTGTTGTTCATTTAAAAAGGTAATTAAAAAGTAATTAAAAATAAGGAATGAAGCGACTTTTTTTTTTTTTTTCCACTGTGCTCTTACATGCTGAGTTAAGCGAGTATTTTGGGGGAAATTATTATTTTTGAGTACTAATACACGAAGGATATTTATTTATTTATTTATTTTTTAAATTTTAATGCGGGGACTTTAAAAATTTTCGGTGCACTTTAGTTTTAGATAAGAATTTTTTTTTAATTTTAAGCGGGAATTTTAGGGAGTTAGAATTTTTTTTCGGCATACTATAGTACGATGATGTTTTTTTAATTTTAATGCAGGGACTTTTAAAAATTTTAGGTGCACTTTAGTTTTAGATAAGAATTTTTTTTTAATCTTAAGCGGGAATTTTAGGGAGTTAGAATTTTTTTTTTTTTTCACACTGTCCTGATTCGAGGACATTTGATTTTAAGCGGGAGATGATTATTATTTTTTGTACGCATGTACAAGAGGTATTTATTTATTTATTTTATTTATTAAAATTATTTATTTATTTAAGTGATTTTTGAGTGAATTTTGTGAAGATAAAAATTTTTTGGGAATCATTTTTTGAGATTTAATTTTTTTTTTAAAGTGTTGAATCGGTCTTAGGATATTTTAGAAAGACTCCCAGGCAGGGCACTTATTCAAACTTAATTTTTGTGATGAGATGTATTCGCGCGCGTCGACCTAACTGCTTGGAATATGTGATTTTCCTCGAATCATGTGTGAATAACTGTTAGATTTCCTAAGAAAGATCTGAATAACCTTAATCCCTGTCTGCCATCATGAATAACATATGCTGGTAATGGGAATTTGGGAGTAACAATTTTGAATATTTATTTAATGAAGGAACTTTAAAATTATTTCGAGTGTTATTTATAGTCAACTATGTTATACACTTGATATTTTAAAATAATTAAAAAATAACTTTAAAATTTGAATGAAAAAAATATGTTTTAAAATGGGATTTTACGTACTAACATTTATTCGCGCTCGTTGACCTAACTGTTCGGAATCTGTGATTTTCCTCGAATCATGTGTGAATAACTGTCAGATTTCCTTAGAAAGGCCTGAATAAGCTTCAACCGTCATTAATAACGCATGTCTGTAACGGGAATTTGAACTTAATTTTTTTTTTTAAATATTCATTTTAATGAGGTGACTTCGAAAACAATTTGTAGAACTTTTGTGTGATAATAATTTTTATTGGGAAACTTAAAAGAATCTTGTGATTTTTTGGGAACTAATTTTTAATTGTTGAATCAATCTGTATTCGCATTTCTTTTGTGTGAGATTGTATAAATGTTGATGAAAACTATTTCTATTCCAATTAAAGAAATTTAATAATAAAAATAATAAAGTGTACCTCACCAGACACCCTTTTTCAAAATTCATGCATATTTTTAAACATAACAATGTGTTTAATATAAGTAATTTTTGTGTGTCCTTTTCTTTCTGAAAGTGTAAGCGATTTTTAACATAAATATCTTTTGACATGTGTAATTTTTCCCTGGCAGAACAATTTTCAAATAAATAAATTTTAATATTAATAGAATTTTTGACTTGCCGAAGAAAAAAAGGAACTTATTTTTAATGTTTTAATACTTGTCGGTTAAAAATAAATAAATAAATAAATAAACTATATTTATTATCGAAATGAATTCATCTTCATTATTTTAAAAAAACATATAATATTTATAACCAGTAACGCGGTACTTTTTCAAACCCTGTTAATGAGATTTTATTTAACATTGTATTTTATCTTCAGATCAAAATAATTTGTGAAAAATGCTTTTAAATATTTTTAAAACTGTATTGAAAATAATATTTTACATACCTTAACATCAATGAAATCCGAATCGATCAAGAGTTTAATAATTAGTTTCTCAAAAAAGTTCGTTCTAGTATGTGTGTGTGTAAACATAGATGAATCATTCTTATCTGCTTATCTGATAGCGTTTTCCGGAAAGGGTTGAATCTCTGAATCATAGTTAATAGGAAGTGGGGTTCATGTGTTATCTTAATTAATCTTAATGAGTACTATGTCTAATTAAAATTATTTGACTTGAAATAAAATAAGTTTTTTTGAGTAATATCATTTGAAAATTTAAGATAGAATTATTTAAATCAAATTAGAGGTTTTTTTTTTTTTTTTTCTCTTATCGATTTATTTTAAATTAAACTAAAATATTTATTTATTATTTTTTTTTATACTTTGTTAGCAAAATAAAGAGTGTAATACATTCATTTCGGATTTAACTATTTGAAAATTTAAACTAACCTATGATTAAAATGTTTACATAAGGTTGAGTATGTGATCTTTTAAATGAAATCTAGTTAAAAACGGAACACGCATTCATATAAAACTTTAAATACTTACGCTTTTTGTGTATAATATAATGTATGTTTTAAATATTAAATGAAAAATATCAATTAACAATAAATGAAAAACATTAACATTAATAAAATATTAATTAAACATTGCATGGATTAAAAACTTAATATTAATATGGGAATACACATCCGTACAAAACTTTAAGCATTTATGCTTTGGTGTATAATGTAATGTATGTATTAAATATTAAATGAAAAATAGGAATTAACAATAAATTAAAGTTATTAATTAACGATAATTAAATATTAATTAAACATTGTGTTGATTAAAATATGAATTAAAAACTTAATGAAAAATATTAATTTCTCATGTAATTAAAATAACACTTTATAAATTAATGAATTATTAATAAATGAAACATGTTCATTCGAAACAACTTGAGAAACACTCATTTGTAATGAAATAAGAAAATAGCAATAAATAAAATATTAATTAAAAATTGAATGAAAATTATGCATTGAAAAAAAAATATATATATAAAAATCAAATATTCTCACCTAAAAATTTCTCCCATCAGGACTCCAGTTGCAACCTTCCTCGTTGCATGCTTCTTGAAAACTGAGTGATAACACATAGGCCTTATCTTTCATACCGTGATAACCTCGACCATCGATAATTTTGTACTTGCGCGCCCTCTAACTGAATATACTGCGTGCGAGACGAGGCGTATTCATCATTCTGTATGCTGCTGTCAACGTGCAATGACGTAGATTAGTGTCTGAATCGTTTTAGTTTAATATTTCTATTTTTAATAGTTAGTGCATAATGGAACCAATACAAAATTCTTCTGAGTTAATTGAGCTTATGAATCAACACCCATCCCCTGGATTAAAGGATCAAGACATGGAATTCTCATCGTCACCTGTTTCGAAGGATGTGAATCCCTCATCGTCACCTGTTTCGAAGGATGTGAATCCCTCATCGTCACTTGTTTCGAAGGATGTGAATCCCTTATCGTCACCTGTTTCGAAGGATGTGAATCCCTCATCATCACCTGTTTCGAAGGATGTGAATCCCCCATCGTCACCTGTTTCGAAGAATGGGAATCCCTATTCATCTGATCTGCGACAGTTACCTTTTGTATGTTCAACTTGTAACCGTGCCTTTTCTCAAAAGTTTATGTTAAACAGGCATGAAAAATCTCATCTGCAGAAAAAGCCATTTCCTTGTGACTTGTGTGAAAAAACATTCATTCAAAACAGTGATTTGCAACGACATAGGATGACGCATTCCAAGGCTCCGATTATTTTCAAATGTGATGTATGCAGTGAGATGTTTTCAAGAAAACGAGAGTTGTTAAAACATAAGATTACCCATAAGCCAACCAAACAATATAAATGTGACGTTTGTAATGACGTATTTTCGAGAAAGTGTGACTTCTTGAAACACAAAAAGGGTCATAAACCTTCTAAAGAATATAAATGTTATGAGTGTACTGAAATACTAAAGAGCAAGTCTGATTTTTTTCGTCATGTGCGTAATTCGCATCAGCTTTCAAACAAACCCGTTCAATCATCCTCTTTAAAAGATGAGTTGTATGAAAAGGTGAAACATTTTCAAAGACTTAATGCTCTTGGTTCGTTGTGTACTCAAACTATGATCTATTCAAATGAAGAGAACGACAAAGACTTTCACACATTTTTTGAAAGTGTTCGATCTGATGTTTCGAACGAATTACATTATCAAATCGAAGAGAAAAAATCGATGAAATGGTATGCAACTGTACAAGTTCTCGTGAGTCGTGAATCTAGCGATGGTTGGCATGAGACTGCGACACCTTTTTTTAAGTCTAAAACTGTACTGGATTTGACAAATCAACATTTATCTTTGCATATGGAGGAGGCCTTTGCAAAAATTATGAATTCCTTCGAGAAGTTCACTACCCTGTGTTCCGGTTGGATATTGGAACAAATTTTTTACATAGAAGTGACATCAGCTAAATATTGTATTGTATAACATATTTGTTTGCTGTATGATTTTTGTAACTGCTACTGAAAACGATTAATAAATGATATGTGATTAAAAAAAAAAAACAGTGTGTTTTTTCTTTTTTTTTTTTCGAAATCATTAACAGATTACTTTATTATAACCAAAGTTTTTCATCAGTTTGAAAAATTATGACGCACACCACCTCATGAACAAATTGGGAACATTCAAAGATCATGAAATTGACGTGATTACATTCATCCTGGAAAAGCTTATAACCTTCAAGATAAGAAAGCGGTCAACTCCTTTACAGCTGATATTTTTAGATTCATTTAAATTTTTTGCATATGTCATTAGAATTACACACATGTTTCGAACCCAAAGACATTCAATCATACTTCTCATTTTTAACTAGTGAGGCTAAACCTTGGGGAATTAAGATCCATAATTTAGTAACTAAAAAGTAAGAAAGATCATCGAAAGTGGTTACTTCGCACATGTAAAAATAATTTTTATTGTGACTGAACATATAATAATCATGAAGAAAAGAAAAAAAAATCACATATATTTAGGATTACTTTGAGATTTTATGAGTCACCTAACCAGTAAGATAGAAATGTACAATTCTTATGAATCACTACTTATGCTTAAATTTTCAAACACTTGCTTAATTAGAATCTTTTATATATTAGTTTAACAGAGATAGTGTGATTATTTGGTAATGATTTTAGTGTCATTAAAAAAAATAATAATTATTATTATTTTTTAAGTTAATTATATCAAAAATATAAGTTCATGTTAAAGGTTTGAACAAATTGTTAAAATAATTTGTAAAACTTCACAAAATATTTTTTAAAATGTTTCACTAATATTTAGCAATCGACGAATTTTAATAGCCATAATCATTTAATGAGTTAGGTTTTCTGTTTTAAGTGTTAAGTTATAAGATTCCCCCTTCAATTATACCTCACTGATAAGATTTAATCAACCAACCAACCTTTCAACTGTTTTCCCAATCAATTATTATGTGAGTTAGGTTTTCAGTTTTAATTGTTAAGTTATTACATACCCCCCCCCCCCCCTTCAATTACACCTCATTGATAAGTTTTAATCAACCAACCACCCATCCTTTTTCTATAATCAACTATTTATCTATCCTAACAACCAGATATTTGTTTACCCTAGTAACCAAAACGCTTTTATCGACATATGAACAAAATTTTTAAGATGTAAGACTCATCATTTTGTAATCGAAAAAAACAACGACTTATGTAATAAAACATTCCTTATTTAAAGGAAACCTTCTCATGTGTTTAGTAAAACTTGGAAAATTCATTTAATACACAAATTTAATGTTAACAGACAAGGTCATCACACTTTTCTTAGTATTTTACTAACATTTTACCAAATATCTTTTGAAAGCAACAGGGTTTTAAATGATTATTTTAATAAAAATTCTTACTTGTAAGTGACATTATTAAACTAACTTGAAAAATTAACTTGGCAAAGCAGGTTGTCACTATTCCAACTTAGTAATATTCATAAGTCTTATATGATATTCAACCTGTTTGGTTATGTCCCAGCATGGCTTTATAAAACACCTCTTAAAAATCCTTTAATATTAAAGTTTATAAATATGCGAATAATTCCGTTGGTCTTTTATCGATATTATTTTCGCTTTTATATCACATCATATGATATGAAAAAAAAAAAACTTTAATTAAGTTCTTAGATTTTTAAAATAATTTCCTATGTTAGTAGTTCTTAACGTTTCTTTGTTTCATTGGGTAAAAATATTCATTCATAAAAATTTATACTTTACACAAAAACAGTTTAACAAGATGTTATGAGATGTTCCTGCAAAACTTTTAATTCTATTTTTCCCATATCACTCATTCAAATTATTGTTTTCAAGATATACTAAAATTTTGGGGAAAAAAATAATTTTCATGCATATATATTAAAAACAATTCATAATGTATACAAAATTAACATTCTATTCTCACCTATTTCAACACCATTAGGAAAATGCGTCCACCTCAGCCAAGTTTTTAGGAAGAAATGAAATATTCAAAGTCCTTATCAGAAAATGTTATCAGATAAGCATATCAAAAGATCTGTGATGTCATCCGTGACGTCAACTGGTCACGTGACATGCATCACGTGATCAGTGCTTTGTTTTCTTAATAATTAATAATCAACATTTAATTAATCTTTCTTTAATTATTTACTTACAAATTATTCATTCAATTAATCATTAATTAATTATATCAAATAATTATTAATTAATTAAGTAATATAATTATATTAATTAATTAATTAATAATAAATTGAATGAATAATTTGTAAGTAAATAATTAAAGAAAGATTAATTAAATGTTGATTATTAATTATTAAGAAAACAAAGCACTGATCACGTGATGCATGTCACGTGATGCAAATATTTAAAAAAAAAAATTAAGTTCAAATTCCCGTTACAGACATGCGTTATTAATGACGGTTGAAGCTTATTCAGGCCTTTCTAAGGAAATCTGACAGTTATTCACACATGATTCGAGGAAAATCACAGATTCCGAACAGTTAGGTCAACGAGCGCGAATAAATGTTAGTACGTAAAATCCCATTTTAAAACATATTTTTTTCATTCAAATTTTAAAGTTATTTTTTAATTATTTTAAAATATCAAGTGTATAACATAGTTGACTATAAATAACACTCGAAATAATTTTAAAGTTCCTTCATTAAATAAATATTCAAAATTGTTACTCCCAAATTCCCATTAACAGCATATGTTATTTATGATGGCAGACAGGGATTAAGGTTATTCAGATCTTTCTTAGGAAATCTAACAGTTATTCACACATGATTCGAGGAAAATCACATATTCCAAGCAGTTAGGTCGACGCGCGCGAATACATCTCATCACAAAAATTAAGTTTGAATAAGTGCCCTGCCTGGGAGTCTTTCTAAAATATCCTAAGACCGATTCAACACTTAAAAAAAAAATTAAATCTCAAAAAATGATTCCCAAAAAATTTTTATCTTCACAAAATTCACTCAAAAATCACTTAAATAAATAAATAATTTTAATAAATAAAATAAATAAATAAATACCTCTTGTACATGCGTACAAAAAATAATAATCATCTCCCGCTTAAAATCAAATGTCCTCGAATCAGGACAGTGTGAAAAAAAAAAAAATTCTAACTCCCTAAAATTCCCGCTTAAGATTAAAAAAAAATTCTTATCTAAAACTAAAGTGCACCTAAAATTTTTAAAAGTCCCTGCATTAAAATTAAAAAAACATCAACGTACTATAGTATGCCGAAAAAAAATTCTAACTCCCTAAAATTCCCGCTTAAAATTAAAAAAAATTCTTATCTAAAACTAAAGTGCACCGAAAATTTTTAAAGTCCCCGCATTAAAATTTAAAAAATAAATAAATAAATAAATATCCTTCGTGTATTAGTACTCAAAAATAATAATTTCCCCCAAAATACTCGCTTAACTCAGCATGTAAGAGCACAGTGGAAAAAAAAAGTCGCTTCATTCCTTATTTTTAATTAATTTTAATTACCTTTTTAAATGAACAACAGCAAAATTTAATCGAAAAACATACCTCACGTACTGTAACACGCCGAAAATTTTAAAGTCCCCGCATTAAAATTAAAATAACACCCTCATACTATAGTACGCCGAAAAAAATTCTAACTCCCTAAAATTCCCGCTTAAAATTAAAAAAAAAAATTCTTATCTAAAACACACTCGTCCTATAAGATGACGTCATCTTAACCTTGCACGATGACCTTCACCCCACCCCCCTCTTACAGCTCGAACGCCGGATGACCTTCAAGCAGCATGCAGAGGTCACCACCCTCCACCCGGTGAGCTGGAACTGTCATTACTATACTACTGACATGTTTTAAAGTATAACTTATATGATTTATTATATTTTACTATTTTCCTCTAGATTTAACATTTTCCAATATCTTGCTCACTAAACATATTTTGCAAAGACATGCGTAATCTTTCACTTGAAGTTTAAGGAAACCTAAATTTATCTCGCCATATCAAAAGCTGGCGTCCTTTGATAATTTTCAGAAAGTAAACTATTGTTTCATTAGTGTAAATGAATAAACGAGTTAGTCTTCTGCACTTTATTCTAATTTTCGTCAAACACATTTTCGAAAGAATCCTTCTCATTGTCCACTTAATAAGTGATGGATGACATATGTTTTAGTTTTGCAATTGCTTTTTTTCGTTAATATTTTTGGAAACAAAATCACACAATTCAGTTAATTACTCACCTGAAAATTTAGAGAAAGAAAATACAAAATTAAATAAGACATGATCCAAAATACAACTTAACCAATTTATAATATTTCCTTATTTTTCTCTTGATCTCACATTTTCCAATTCCCTACTCACTGAACATAATTTACAATGATGGAACTACATGTAAACATTAGTTTCAAATTTAAGAAAAAATACATTTATCTTGACGTATCAAAAGCTGACGTCCTTTGATAATTTTCAGAAAGTAATCTATTGATTCATTAAAGAAGATACATAACAATTTAGTCTACTGAAATTTATTCTATTTTCCCCAAGCACATTTTCGAAAGAATCTTTCTCATTTTCCATGTAATAAATGATAGATGAGCTCCAATTACAATTGTTTTAGTTTTACAGTTGTCTGTTTTGTTAATATTAAAATAATAATAATAGTAATAGTTATTTACATGAAAACCTAGAGAAAGAATATACAAAATTAAATAAAACATTGTCCAAAATATAAATTACCCAATTTATTAACATTTCCTATTTTTCTCTAGATTTAACATTTTCTAATCTCATTTTCTCTAAACATATTTTACAAAAATACAGCTACACGAAATCTTTCATTGGAAATTTGAAAAAAACCTACATTTATCTCCTGTATTAAAAGCTTGCGTCCTTTGATAATTTTCAGAAAGTAGTATATTGTTACATTAGTGCAGCTAATTGAACGATCTAGTCTTCTGCACTTCGTCAAGCACGTTTTGAAAAGAATCTATCTCATTGTCTACGTAATAATTGATGGATAATAGCTAATTACAGTTGTTTTAGTTTTACAATTGTTTGATTCGTTAAAATTTTTGGGGGGAGAAAACCCACACAATTTAGTTAATTACTCACCTGAAAATGTACTGAAAGAAAATACAAAATTAAGTAAGGCATGGTCCAAATTATAACTTATCCAATTTATTACGTTTTCCAATTTTTCCCTAGATCTAACATTTTCTAATCTGCTAGTCACTAGATACATTTTACAAAGATACAGCTACATGTAATCTTTAGTTTGAAGTTTAAAGAAAACCTACATTTATCTCGAAGTCAAGAAAAATGACGTACTTTGATAATTTTCAGGATGCAATCGATTGTTTCATTAGAGAAGATAGATAAACGAAATTTTAACATATACGCTGTCGATCACGCGCCCGCACGTGATATGGCGCCAACGTTATGGGGACACCCACGCGCCAGTGCGTGATGTGGGGTGACGTCCAAGAGCTAGTCACGCGCTGGCGCGGGAAAATCTTTCACTGATTCTTTATTATTAAAAGTAAATCGGCTTCTGAGGAAAATCTACTTCTACAGTGCGGCGTTAACTATCATCACATTCTCACGTAAACGGCAGCGAACGTGTTAAGAAAGTAATCTATTGCTTCATTAGAGAAGATACATGAACGATTTGGTCTACTGTACTTTATTCCAATTTTCGAGGAGCACATTTTCGAAAGAATCTTTCTCATTGTCCACGTAATAAGTGATGGATGATCTCTAATTACAGTTGTTTTATTTTTGCAATTGTTTTTTTTCGTTAATATTTTTGGAAAAAAAACCCCACATAATTCAGTTAATTACTCACCGGAAAATCTAGAGAAAGAAAATATAAAATTAAATAAAACATGATCCAAAACATAACTTATCCAATTTTTAATACAGCAAGATTCCGAGTCCCGCAGACGTTACTTATTTTCTCACAAGTAAAATGTTAGTACGTGTATATGAGCTTACTGATACCTGCTAGCTTGGGCCGACGGCCAATTTACAGATAGTAGGTACTAAAGTTAAGTAAAAACACTACAAACTTTTCATAAACTCTCAATGTTGATTTTCATGGTTGATTTATAGGATATTTTTTAAAATTCATGATCAATGTTGGCAGACACTTCCCTTGGGCAGTAACATTTAAAAGACGCTTTGAAGCTCCCTGGAAAACTTTATAACTTTACTTATTTTCTCAGTCTTTATTTTTTTATATGGTGCTCAGGGAACTATTTCAATACTTTATATAAGCAGTCAGACCAATTACATGGGCCAAACATCCAGCCAGACATACGTAAAATTTCGCTATGAGTATAAGCGCGAGCGTGATAATTAGACAGTTTTATGACATACCTTCATAAAATGTACATTATTAATGGTCTAATGGAAGTCTTTAGTAATAATTAAGTAATATTTTAACCCTTAATTAAAAAAATAACTATAGCATACCATAATGCGAATACATTTGAAACTGTAATCGAAATTATGAACAAATCGTTATTAATTTATTAAAAGTGTTTTTTATTGGAAATATTGAGGAAATTGATGCTTCTCAACATCAACCAATTTATTAAAAATTTTGTTTATTGACGTCTTATAATAGAAAAAAACAATAAAATTTGTAAATAGAAAATTTTAAAATAATTCATTTAAATACCAAGCATTACTTTATTAATGAGAAAGCATGGTCTACTTTATTAATTTTTAATCGTTATTATCGTCATCATTGAATTTTCATAATTCATCATTAATCCAACGTTAGTATTGAATATCTTTATCATCATTATCATTAGTTCCTTTTTCTTAAAAAAAATATATATATATGTAATTAAGGAGAAAATAATTACAAGTTTATATAAATATTTAAATTGAAAGTCGAATACCTGATTCTTCTTGAAACGAATCACTTACAATGCCTGGTAGTTGGTCCTCATGAAACCAGTTGAAATGATATTATTTTCCAATGTCAACTCATTGTTTTCTGGACTACAAATATCTACTTCCTTCTTATGAGCATTATTCTAGAGACTAGTGATGTAATTATCTCATCGCAAATGCCTGCAAAAGCTCACTCTTGCACGATAGTAAGTTGCTCGTTCAAAATTTTTCAATTTTTTTAGATTGAGTTCTACATCGGAAACCATGTAAATATTGATGATAGTTGAAGTCTGGCAGCATCTATGTCAATTATTCCGACCATATTATGTTAAATACATTTTGCTGTAGCTCAAAGTCATTGAATAAATCCAAATCGCTGAATTTCAAAAATGCTTTTGCTTGTCATTTTAGAAATAAAGCGTGTTGTAATCACATCCAGTGATTTCATGAAATCCTGGCAATCATCAACTTAAAAAGGTCCTAAATGTTCGTAAACTTTAGTGATATCAACATATTTTACTTTATTTCCGATGTCAGTCAATAACCACACGTGGGAGTCATCATTTTTAGGTAGATTTGTTATAAAGTACTACCTACTGCAGATGCTCCTATGTTGGAATTTTAGAAAACATTTTGTAGATCTACACTAATCATAACCCCCTAGACTTCAAAACTACCATGAGTAAAAATGTTTATCTATCTGTCGATCTATCTATCTATATGTATGTAATAAAAAAAATGCGCCATTTTGTTCTCTCTGAGCTTTTAATTCTAAATTTTGGAACATATTTTTAATCTTAGTTTCGTAATGTATTAAGATTTTAACAGCTAAAGTCCTTTTTCTTTTTTTTTATTTGACTTATTAATAATTTATTGCTTGTTTCTCAAAAAGTGCGGGAAGCGATTTCGTAATCTTTTTCCTTTTTAGAATATTCTCGGGATTTTCATTTTATTTTTTATTAACATCACATGATCTGTGTTAATGCGCGGATCTGTTAGCAGGCTAGTCTATTAGCGAGATATGACATAGTTCCTACGGGAAGACCACGCCTCTTATACCAATCAGCGGTGATGATTTCTGACGCGTAGCCTCGAAGTTAGTCCTAATTGGATTTTAAAATGACCCACGCGGGGAGAGGAGGGGCTAGTTTTTCGTGCGAGTGTTGTATTTTCATTCTAGGTTTTCGGAGCTCAGAATGCGACTAACTTTTAAACTGATAAGACGCCCATTTCATTTTTTCCGAGAATGTAGTACGCCGGAATGTTGCATCTTGGTGATCGAAAGTTGTAGGTTGGATTTGTGCATTAGTTACCAGTGGAATAACTTTATGGCTTTATCTAAATAAATATGGTTTAAAAAACGAACTGACTTACATTTATTCCGGAGAAACTCCTAAATGAACATATCCATAGCTTATCCACTTACCAGAACGACTGCTCAGCTCATTCCGCTATTGATTCTTAGTGAATAGTAGTATTCTACAGCAAACGTGGTATTCCACTAGAGCTTATACATTATTATAGAACATCGTTGTCATATCATCACATATATATGTATATACATATAACTTTTTATGTGCACGATAACTTTTATAATTCTGCTCAAATGTCTTCCAAACTGATAGATAAAATCAAGGGCCATAAAATCTCGGGCAAAATCCTACCAAGGGGGTAAAAATAGTGGTGAGGTAAAAACAGAAAAAAACTTCGTAATGAAAATAGATATCGAATCAGTTTAAAGTTTATAATACTTCTAAAAAATGTGCTAAAAGTTTTTTTTATTACAGAAATTTGATAAAAGTAAAAATGGGCGGGAGGGGCGAAAAAAATGGGGTTTTCTGAAAAAAAATTCGTCAATTCTCAAGAATCAAACAGTTTTAACTTTTTACTAAATGTTTTTAATATTATCTAAAACTTTTAATGCTTACAAGTTTTTGATAGGACCAATTCTTACTGCAGAAAAAATATATATATATATATATATATATATATATATATATATATATTAAAATAAAAACGAAAACAAAAAGGGTGGGTGGCAAAAGAAAAAAGAAATATTCAACGATTTAACAATTATTTTGATTTATTCAACGCCTTAAAAGCTTGATCAAAATGTATTTAACACAGTATGGTCGGAATTATTGACATAAATGCTGAGAGACTTCAACTGCTCATCAACAATTACATGGTTTCCGATCTTGAAGAAGAATCGAATAAATTTGAAAGACTTTGATGTGAGAAATTTACCACCGTGCAAGTGTTAACTTTTGCAGGCATTTTGCAGGCATGAGCTAATTACATCGCTAGTCTCTAGAATAATACTCATAAGAAGGAACTAGATATTTTTAGTCCTGAAAACAATTGGTGGACATTGGAATATAATTAATATCATTTCAACTAGTTTGATGAAAACAACTAACAGACTTTGTAAGTGATTCGCTTCAAGAAGAATCAGGTATTAAATTTTCAATTTAGATAATTATATAAACTTGTAATTATTTAATTCTTAATTACGTATATATTTTTTACAGATAAAGAAACTAATGATGATGATGATGAAGATATTCAATACTAACATCGGATTGATGATGAATTAAGAAACTTCAACAATGAAGGTAATGAAGATTAAAAAATAAAATAGATCATACATTCAATTTAATAAAGTAATCATTAATATTTAAATGAATTACTTTGAAATTTCTTTTTACAAATTTTATTATTTTTTGCCTATTATAAGATGTCAATAAACTATTATTTTAATAAATTGGTTGCTGTTAAGAATCATCGATTTCCTCAATATTTCCAATAAAAAACACTCTTTATAAATAAATAACGCCTTTTTTCGTCATTTCGATTACGATTTCAAATGCATTCGCATTTTAGTTAAAATATTACTTAATTATTACTGAAGACTTCCACTATACCATTAATAACAAAAGTTTTATGAAGATATGCTATGAAACTATCTAATTATCACCCTCTCGCTTATACTCATAGCGAAACTTTATGTATGTCTGGCTGGATGTTTGGCCCATGCAATTAGCCTGATTGCTCACACAAAATATTGAAATAGTTCCCTGAATATCATATATAAAAATCAAGACTGAGAAAATAAGTAAAGTTATAACATTTTAAAGTTATAACATGTAACAATTGATAGATGATTTGCAATTAAAGTTGGGGGGTTTTTGTTAAATTTTTGAAAAAAATAAAATAAAACCACACAATTTAGCAAATTATCTGTTTGAAAATCTAGAAAAAGTAAATACAAAATTTAATAAGACATAATCCAAAATATGACTTATCCAATTTATTAACTTTCCCTATTGTTCTCTATATCTAACATTTTCCAATCTTCTGTATCCTAAACATATTTTATAAACATACAGCAACACGTAATCTTTCACAAGAAGTTTAAGAAAACCTACATTTATCTCAACATATTTAAAGTTTGCGTCCTTTGAAAATTTTCAGAAAGTAATCTATTGTTTGATTAGCGAAAATAAATGAACGAGGTAGTGTTTATTCTAACGAGGCTGTACTTTATTCTAATTTTCATCAAGCACATTTTCGGAAGGATCTTTCTCACTGTCCATGTAATAAGTAATGAATAACTCTAATTAACGTTGTTTTGTAACATCTGCAGTATATTTTAATTTGATAGTAGAAAGAAAGACAGCTAAATATCTAAACACTACTAAAACAGAAGAAGAAGATATATTAATAATGAAACATATATATACCTTAAGAGGATACAGTGCCTTTTAAACGATCACTTCAACTTTGAATAATATTTAATATATATGGTGGTACAATACTTAATACTAAAAATCAAATCAAGTAAAAATACTAAAATACCATAATTAGCTAAGATTTAACTTTTTAAATTAATATTTTTGAAAATCCGCACTACTTGTACACATATAAATAGATTGAATTCAATTTTTTTTTCCGCATTCGTTTGAATATACTACCTAAAACTGTGTATGGATTTTTAGACGTGTGGAATTTTACATTTAATATTATTTTTTCTGTCTCTGTATATCAAAAATGAGTAAAAATTTTCAAAATCAGAATTTAAATATCTTTTGAAATAACTAGAAATTTGAATGTTAAATTCGTTCACAAAAATGTCACATATGCCTTGGAAAACAAGTAAAAAAAATCAAACCTCTGTGCAAATTAGGAGAAAAGAGATATTAGTGTTTGTCAAACAAGTAAGTTATAGTTAAATGAACAGAGATAAAAATCAGTTTAAGTTTTAATTGCATGGGTAATTGCGTTGGATCTATTAACAAAATTTACAATACAGTGTGTCCACTCTCAAAGGCGATCAATGGCTAATTTATAAACCGTTAGTCATAGACATATAGTTCCATCTGCAAAAATGCTTTAAAAATAGAATTGTTTTTTAAGCTTTTTAGGTCAAAAACATTTTATTAAAAAATTACGAAAATTAAATTTGTACACTGTTTCCGCAGAGGAATGTGACTTGAATGGGTTCAGTTTTAATCGCAGAGGAGTAGAACTTTTATACCTTACTTGTTAGTGTAGTGGTAAACATTTACTAAATATCACTTATTGGATCGGGGGACGTATAAAAATTTAGCTTTCGTAATTTTTTATACACATTTTTTTTGCCTAAATTGCTTAAAAATACATCTTTACCATTTTTAAAGCAATTTTGCAGTTTGAACTATATGACTATGACTAAAGATTTATAAATTAGTCATTGGCCACCGTTGAGAGTGGCCACACTGTATATCGCGGTATAATTGACGTATAGGCAAAAATGAGATGTCAAAATGTTTACAATTACAGACGTTTTCAGTTAATATTAAAAAAATCCACATTTCGGATCAATTTCAAGGCACTGTGTCTCGTTAAAGAAAAACAATATTGCGTGCAATTCTATAAGAAATGTACCAGCTATAAGACAGTTTCCTCGGAAACTGCCCAATTTACTTTTATGAAATTTGGAATTCGTATTCATTGAAATATGCTCAAGACTTTTACTGACAGTTTATTTCTGCAACTAAAACATTTTAATTTAGAGCAATATCAATTTATCAGAAACTTTTCATTTTTCAGAATATTTTTTCTGAAATTTTTTATACATTTTTCAATTGTCTGCAATATATGATCTTATATAATGTTATACCACCAAAAAATGTTATCAAAATCGCTCGAGTATTTTAGGGGTTAATGGAGTTTTTAAGGGGAAAATAAAACTTTTCGGTACGCTTAAGAAATTACAGACATAAAATTTATGTGAAGCTTTTTCGCAGTTTCCTCAAACACGTGAATTAAAATACATATAAACACTGTGATAATATTTAGTTACCTATAACAAAAGTGTATAAAATGGTACAGTAAACTTAAGTTGAGTAGAGCGGCATCCCTGTCGTGTCTTGCCTTAGCTCTTTATCCTCTGTCGATACTTTTAAGTACCATTAAAGATAATTCAATGTAAAATTTATTTAATCCATCTATTACTATAAGTATTACTTACCTTTGATTATAAATTTTATAAAATGGTAGTTTTCACAACCACTTACAAAGGTATAGCTTTTGTTTCATTAAAAAGGTGCTATATAAAAATTGTTTGACTCAAAAAAAAATCCATAATCAATAACATCATATTTATTTTCGTTTTACTTTATTAATATTTTTTTAAAATAAGATTTTTTTAACAGCATTATTTCGTAATGAATTCATTTATACATACAAATATTTGAAGAAAGAGCTAAAACTATGTATTTAATTAATCAATTTTAATGAAAAATCTTATGTACATCATTATAATATAAGTTTTCTTATGTATATCTAAACACTAAGTAAGATCATTATTGATGTATAGCAATTTCGAGATTCCCAATCCCCAATTATCAAATAACAATTCATATTTTTTCATCAAAAGTATGAGAAAACGTACATTTATAAAGGTATTTCATAATATAGTTTATTTTCAAAATTTATAAAAAGTTATCTATTGCATTAACGCAGACCTGCCCAAACTTTTACTAAACAAGGGCGCATCTCAGCTCTTGGCGAACAATAAAGGACACCACCACATTATTCACATAGCTCAAAATATGCAACAAAATTATCTTACAGTATTTGTATTGATACATATACATTAAAGCATTTAACTGTAGGGGACATAAGACACATGGGTCTCTAAAATTCCAAATAAAAAAAATAATCAGAATAATTATAAATCGTTGTAAATTTCGAATTACACATTTTTCTGCCAGAAGCTATTATTTTTTTAAATACAATCAGTCAAAAAATTAAATTTAGCCTATTATAAAAAAAAAATATGTTATTCAGCGGTATTTTTATGTTTTTAGGAAATGTTTAGTTTTTATGTTTTTTATCTTTTTTAGTGCTAGATTTGCCGTTATAAAATATACAAACAAATATAAAAATATACTGATAAATTCATGGGTTGTTCGAATGAGACAACCTGAAATAGCTTTCATTGATGAAAATAATTTCGTACGATTTCATAGATTTTTTTTTAAATAAAATAATTGCAATTAGCTAAAATTTCAAAGGTAGGAAGAGGAAAATGACTGTTTTATAAAAAGCCGATTAACCAGGATATTATTGATAACAAAAACAAAAAAGCGTAACCTTAATGCTCGAAGGACGGGAAGGGGGCATTTCTTTTCTACATTTTAGTTCTTAACATGTTGAAAAAGTTATTAAAGATTTTTTCTAATTCCCGTTGTCATAAGTTCCTGAAAATATTTTACAATGAATAATTATAAATTAGTGAAGAAACGCAATAACACATAATTATTTGTTTAACGTAGGTTTTTATTTGTGTATCATGAAATACTCTTCCAGATGTTTTTAAAATATCTCTGAAGCGAATATTAAAAACAAGGAATCTTTTTACTAGACTTTTATTTTTAAGAAATGCTAGTAATCGGGCTTAAAAAAAACTTCAGTAAAACTTCAAAAGGGCGCCCAGAAAATCTTTTAAGGGTACCATGTAGACAGAGGTCGCCGCATTAGACAGTCCTGCATTAGCATGTATAAATTAAAGGGCTTAGATATCCATCATTTACTCAGGTTTTCATTGAGTGAATTTTTGAAAAGAATTTTGTTTTTGTCTATAGAAAAGATGATTTATCAACTCCAATTACGGCAGCTTTTAAAAGCACATAGAATCTAGATAATAAGTCATTTTGGAAACTAAATAAATAAATAAATAAATCTTTAATTTAATCTTAAATCTTTAATTTTTAAATGGAAATAAAGCATACATATTTGAAACAGTTGCACAATTAATGAATTTTTCAACTAGTAAATTTACGATAACATCATGTCTAAAAGAATCGGTATTCAGAAAACTTAGTGAGCCATAAGAAAAAAGATGTTGAACTCTCATTTAAATCCATTATTAATCAGTACGATTGAAGTAAACGATACAAAAGTGCTTAGGATCAGATTAAAGATGAAACTGTTAATTTAATTTAAATAAAAAACATATACAGTAATTTCAATTTTAAAAAAATCCAAAGATTGAGTATTATAAGATTCAATTTTTCAAAGAAATCGAGATCAAAAAAGAAATGAGCAACAGAACACTTTTCAGTAGGATACTTTTGTCTTGAAATAAGAGACTTGCAATTTTATTACTTTAAAAATTAAAATAAATCAAATTCTAATTTTATATTTAAAAAATAGAATCCAGAGGATTTTGGAGAGTTCAATGTCGGGAATTTCGTAAATTAATGATTGCCAGGTTTAAACTTAGAATAGTTTTAATTAAATAAGTGAAAGGTTACTTTAAGGATAATCTGGTTTCCTCTTCTGAGGCATGTGCAACCTATTTTATTGAGTATAAAAACAATGAAAATTTTTGAAAATTACGGCATTTTGGATATTTGTTCAAGAAGTGAAACAGGAAAAATAATATTGAACCTATGTAATAAATTTTCCGGATTCATCATTAATGTACAGTGTAAATTGAGTGAATACGCCGTAGATTTTTAATTCTGTTAGAATCTCCTTTTGATTTTATTTGTTATTTTCTGTTTGTTTGTTTGTTTTTTCTTGTTAAAGGTTACACTCTTACATATGATTTAAAACAAATCTCATTTTGCATATATTATAGAAAGAATTTCAGTATCTTACGCCAAGGTGTGGATAAAATGGCCAAAGAGAAGACCCCGGTACCGGGTACGTGAAGAAGAGGAATACCGGGCCATTTATGCTTTGCAGTAAGGGCAGATACCAGTACTTTCTAAAAACATGAGATTTATATCTTTGGTTTTCAAACTAAGATTTATACAATAAAATATAGAATTCCTGTAACAGAGTTAGCACATATACCAAAAGTGTTGAGACGAAAAAAAATACCTCTTACTATTTGTTAAAAGAAACCAAACGGAAATTTATATCTTAGTAGGATACCCTCTTGCTTACAAATGAAAGGCGAGGAGTTTTCCTAGAGCACCTGCACATATGAATACGGCATCTTGTACAACATAGCATCTCATCTCAAATTAATATATATGAAGTTCAAAATATGATCAAATCAATAAACAAACAATACCGGGAAGCATCATGTTTTTACAGAAATTTAATAAGTAGTATTTGTATTATATTTATGAAACAAAGTATCTAAAAAAAATGACTTATTCATTTTTTCAATCAAACATCACAGCTTATTATGCAGATGGGAGGTAAAGAATTAAATATAGAAAATAAAATTAAAAAATCCTTCCGGCAGTACCGGCAGGAAGAGGTAGCTTACATATACCTTATTTATTTATTTATTTATTCTAAATTAAGTTATATTATTCAAACATATGAAGCTCAAATTAGTGGAACCCGATTATATAAGATTGAATAATACTTTTTGTTAATACTGAATATTAATGGGAATTTTTAGAAATTAGTCATCTTTTATTCAAGTTGGTTTTATTTTAAGCGATTTATAAGGTCGTCAAATTCTACGATATCATAAGGTGCCTGCCATTTTAAAACAAGATGATGGGTAAAACAAACCAAAGAACTTGATCGAAATCTTAATTCATGTGCACATGCACACTCACATCGAATTCGATTAAGATATACGAGTGCTGTCGCGGGCAAATTTATTTTTAAAAAAATGTCACCCACATTAGTAATTTTAACTGTCATATCTCAGGCATTTTTTAAGGTAAAAACAAAGCAAAAAATACTCTGGAGTTCATTATTAAGATCAAACACTTTAGATTTTCGATTTCTAATTTTTTGTTTGTACATCATTATACATTTAAAAGAGTTTTGACAAACTCAAATGGCCGCCATTTGAAACAAGATTGCGGGTAAAGTTGGACAGTGAACTTAGTCAAGACATTGGTATGTACTATATACTCACGGAGTTATATCCAAATCAGTTTATAAATATACGTATTATCGCGGGACAAATTTCAGACCGTTTCAAAATGTCAACCACACTGCAAATTAAAAGTGCTATAACTCAGCCATTTTTTAAGATATAGATGCAACAGAAAATGCTATGGAATCTTTGTGTCAAGGTCAAACACCCAAAAGAAAAATCTTTTTAAATTTCTTACTTTTTTGCAACTAATTCTAAAATTTAATTTTTTTTTAGTTTATATTCCGCCATTTTGAAATAAGAGGGCGGACGGAACTGGCCAACAGAATCAGTCTAGGCAATGTTATGTGCTATTTACATACCAAGTTACATCTAAATCGGTTTATAAATATGCGTGTTATCACGTGACGAAAACCAGATCATTTCAAAATGTGAGCAACACTAGAAATCAAAAGTGCTATAACTCAGCCATTTTTTAAGATACATACGAAACAAAAAATGCTCTGGAATCTTTGTATCAAAGTCAAATCTATAAAAGAAAAATCTTTTTCCATTTCTCACTTTTTTGTACCTAATTTTAAATTTTAATTTAAAAAATAAATGGCCGCCATTTTGAAACAATGTGGCGTATGGAAATGTCTGACAAACTCGGACTAGGCCGCATTATGTACTATCTATACACCAAGTTACATCCAAATCTATTTATAAATACGCGTGTTATCACGTGACAAAAATCAGATCGTTTCAAAATGTCAGCCATACTAGAAATTCAAAGAGCTATAACTCAGTCATTTTTTAAGATACAGACAAAATAAAAAGCGTTCTGGAATCATTGTTTTAAGTTCTAACACATAAAAGAAAAATATTTTTCAACTTTTAATTTTTTCGCATTTATTTTTAAATTTTTAATTAAAAAATTTAAATGGCCGCCATTTTGAAACAAGATGGCTGATGATGCTGGCCAACGAACTCGGCTGAGATATTGGTATGTACTATGTACATACCAATTTTCATTCAAATCGTTTCATAAATACGATAGTTATCGTATGACAAAAATCATATATATATATGTATGTATGTATATATATATACATATATATATATATATACATATATATATATATATATATATATATATATATATACATATATATATATATATATATATATATATATATATATATATATATATATATATATATATATATATATGTCAACATTTGAACGGTGGGTGATTTTGGGGTCTGGGGGTCATGATCGGTGAAAATATACCAAAATTTTCTGGAATTTTCCTCCGGACGGCTGCAATATTTAGCTTTATCGCGTTACGTGCGTAACGCGATAACTCATGACAAAAATATCCGATCCACATGAAATTTTGTATATGGGTATATCCTGATAGGGCGCTTCCCAGATTAGTTTTTGGAGTTAATTCGATGTGTATAACAGGGGGAAGGGGGGAGTAATGCCCCTCCCTTTAATTGATTTGTCAGTTTTAGATATAGGATTATCCTGATTGGCCGCCTCCGTGATTGGTATTAGGTGTTTATTGCATAGGTATATTCCAGGGGAACGGGGGTTCTAATGCTCCTCCCTGTGATTTATATAAACGGGTTTTTCATGTAAAAGTATCAGAATTCGTTTAAATATCTTAATAGTTTTGGAAGTTTAATGGTTGAGTATAAAAGAGGAGGATAACTCCTCTTAAATTATATAAATGGGTTTTTATTAAAAATTTTCCAATTTGCTCTGAATTTTGAATATAGATTTTTTATGTGATAAATTATGTCCCTGATTAGTTTAGGCTGTTTAATAATTAAGTATAAAAGGGGAAAGGAAAGGTGTTTCCCCTCCTTTATTTTTTTTTTTTCGAACGGAATTAACCTTTGAAAATATAAGGCTGTGATGTACAATTGGTATACGTAGCCTGTGAGCTCAATGCCATCAGTTTAACTGTGCAGTATTCTTTTTATTACTTTTTGTATTGAAAGCTACCTAAAATTGTTTAAAGCAGTAATTTCTTCTCTTTATATTACTTTCTTATTTTTCATTTAATTTAACATTTTTCAAACGATTTTTCACAAAAGACATTTTATAAATATGCAGCCAAACCTAATTTTTCATCCGAAGTTAAGAAAACCTGTATTTATCTCGACTTATCAAAAGCTGGCGTCTTTTGATAATTTTCTGAAAGTAATCTATTGTTTCATTAGCGTAGATAAATGAACGAGCTAGTCTTCCGCACTTATTCTAATATTCGACGAGTACATTTTGGAAATGGCCTTTCTCTTTGTCCACGGAGAAGGTGATTGATGAACTCTAATTACAGTTGTTTTCGTAGCACCTGCAGTTGATTCAACATAGAACCTAGAAAAGAATGAGTTATTTTGAAAAAAAAATAATGCAGAGAATGTAAAATGTCATTTTTAAAAGAATGTAGAAATATACAATGATTTTGAAACTGATAAAGAGAAATGACTAAAAGATTTTTTTTTCTTTTTTTAGAAGGAACTTTAAGAAAAATTACTTGTTGTTTTAGTTAAGTAACCTAAATTAAACACTATTTTAAAATTAAATTAAGTCATATTTCAATCAATAATGGTAAGTTTTTAATTATAATAATTGACTCAAGACTTTTATGCAATCAATTAACTTTACAAACTTTTCTTAAATATTTTAGTAATAATCTAGTGTAAATAATCGCTCAATAAACTAATTTGCTTACTAAAACCCATCTAGTATTTTTATGGTGAATAATATTTATACCTAAAACTATTTTACAGAATGAGGATTTCCTGTTAGCTGCCCAATTTTAAGCATTTTTTAAAGAATATTTTTGGAGATAACTTGTTTTTTTTAATAATTCTTTGTAAGAAATTGAGATTCTTTGTAAATTTTTTGAGCACCTTTTAAGTAATTTTTATGGATATTTTTAACTTTTTTATGGTGACATTCAAGTTTATAATTTACATTTTTAACCGTTTTTTAAATTACATATTTCTGTAATATCGCACAAATAATAATAATGATATTTAGAATCATAGAGAAGCAGGAATTCTCAAAATTCTCAGTTATTTGGATAGATTTATAAAACTGTCTTGTTGACAGATTTTATTTTCTCACCATAGTAGTTAAGAGAACTAATTTTTTTTTTTTAATTACCTTCAAGATAAATACATAGTACATAAAACATCATCTGGTTGCTAGAGTATATGATTTCTTTAGTTTTTTGCATGTTTATTTACAAACATACAGGTGACACGTTTGCTTTCAACTTACATGCAGACCGCAGAAACAAGCAATCATATAGATTGTAAGTTGAGACAACCTATCCTAAATCTAAAAAAATAGTCTAACCTCAGAGAAATTATACAATATTGTTTCCTGAAATACCTATCACTCTAAAATTTGTTATTTACATTTAGAAACTTTACAAACAACTTTAATTCAAAAAAAAAAAAAAAAATAATAATAATGAAGCATTTATTAAAGCTTTCTTTTTCTACCATTGACTTTTGAAAACATTTCGGAGCAGTTTTCATAGAGAAATAATTATTTGCTTCAGAGTGGTATAATGGATTTTAATTTGTTATCAAGTTGCAATTAAACATTCTTTGCTGCCTAACTATATTTATGCACGCAGTAGTAGCAAAACTATATTAATATTAATAGTACAGTTATTAATTTCGATACGTTTGACTGTAAAGAATGTTTCTCTAACCTAAGAATGTTTACATCAGAATTGATATCGTCCGTTAAAGCTATGTTCCAATTTAAGAAAACTTATTAACATAATACATTAGCATGCAGAAACGCTTTTAAAAATCCATAAAACTAAAGAATTTTCAAAGAGCGAAACCTTTCTTTATCAAGAATTCTAACTTTCGAAAGCGTAAAAGTGTTTGAGCTCTTTAAAAATAAAGAAAGCTTTTAGGAATCGTGATTAACATGGAAAATGCTATTATTAGTATTGCTCTGTCTCCGACATTTTTCACACCACTATTTTCATAAAGAAATAAGTAAAACATTTTGAATATTATAATTCTGGTTATCGAAAAAGTCGGAGAGTTGGCAGCTTTGTTTTTTTTAGTTCAAACGGTTCAAGGACTTTCGTACGCACTTTAACGCAATTTTTGTAAAGATATATTTGTCTTACTTCATGAAAAAAAGAAATCGGCCAACATCCCAATGTTATGCTTGGGGGAAGTGGTGAAAAAATCCGAAATGGCTTCAAAAAGCCATTAGACATTTTTTTCAAGATGGTGGAAAAATATTTTTTTAAGTATAAACGTAAATTTGTTTAATAATCGTTGTATATGTCGTTGTAAGATGTTTAAAATAGGAATATGATGTTTATATATGTTTTGGTATGCATATTACACATATAGCTCTTCATATACGTAATTATACATAGAGATTTTTTATATAAATATATAATATATAGACCTATAATATATATACCTATATATATACCTATATATGTATCTGTATATATATATATATATATATATGTTATTTAATTTTAATGGTTTCATATACCAGTTATATATGTTAAATTAAAACAAAGTTATACATTTTTCAAAAAAAAAAAAAAAAGGCATACTAAACGTAAAAATTAGGTAAAAACATGATGGATAGCAATCATTCTAGAAGTTAAAAAAAACCCCAAAAATTGAAAATCAAAGCACATCCATTTACTTAATTTAAAAATAATCAGAACAGTATATAGAACGCTTCCCGAAAAATATATTTTCAGCTATATTTTTCAGTATCTACGAATTTTCTGGTGTAAAACACCTTAAATTACAAAATCAATGGATGTGTACAAACAGTGTATTGTTTATTTTCCTAGAAAGTGTAACACGATTCTTAAATTAGGGAATCATTTATAAAGTATACTTCTCAAAGCCTTAATTCATTTAAGTTGTCACATATCCTGTCTTTCTACACAGAAATTGAAGCTGATTGATGTATTTTCATTAAAGTTACATCACCGCATAACACCTTCAGTCTTTACTGCCCCTGGAGGCGACACTAAAAAACATCCTCTAAGTTAATTTACGTGCTTCTAGAATTTTTAAAATTGCATCTAGGCCTTTTAAATAAAAATGTGCATATAAGAAGCATTAATATATAGACTGATGCATCCTTGGAGATATTTTTTAATAATTTTAAACTATTTTTCGTAGAACCATGTAAAATTTGTCTCAGGACTAAAAAGTATAAAGATATTTGAAATGACGGAAGATTTCACGTGATATGAAAAAAACCTACATTATATGTCACATGTTAAAAATACAAATATGATGTTCATATATTTTTGTATATATGTTGCATAAAGCTTTTTATGTATGTAATTATATATAGATGCGTAATTACATAAATACATAATATACACACCAATATATAAAAATTATGTACCTAAATATATATATGTGTGTGTGACGTTTCAAGGAGAAACTCGAAATATCTTCACTGGTTCCCCTTTTTTAAACACACAGTCGTGTCAAGCGAGGGAAAAAACAAAATAAATAAATAATGTGTAAGATGTAATAATGTCGAAGATTCATTAAATTACACATTGGCTGCTGCAACTTAGTTTATTAAACTGTAGTCATATAGAGGGGGAAATACTCCCTTTGCAAGCTGTTTTGAACCAAATCATCGAAGAGAATATTCCATCATTACTTCCGCAAGTAGTCTTTAACGAACTCATCGAAGAAAAAGCAAAGAATATCTCTCATAATCCGCCGGCCTCCTTCTTAAATCTAAAATCAAACTTCTAGAAATTTCTCTAATCTCTAACCATCATTTTCCCATGTAAACATAATTCATGTCCAGCTTCCAGATTTTTATTTCTTTCAGACGATAAATTTTATTTTTAAAATGTTATTGTTTTACTAATTTATAATCGAACTCAGAAATTCGAATATCTTTCAGAAGATATTTTAAGAGAAAAATGAAAAGAAATGAATTTAATGATATGCACAAATATCAAACGTTGAAGAGGGGGAAAATAAATAAATAAATAAATAAAAATAATGATTTTTTTAGAGGTATGGTTTTGGAATAAATTTTATAAAACTTTCTTAAAAAGGGTTGATAAAAACTGGGGGGGGGGATTAGTTTTATTTAGAATATTAAGAAATAATGTTTAATTAAGAATATTTTTAATTTAGAGTCATCTTTTTAAATTTACGCATATTGGAATAAATGTTTATTAAGACGAATTAAGAATTTATGTCGTTTCCATCAAGATTAATAGATTAGATCTAGAACAAGATTTTAATTTAATAAGTTGAATTAAGTATGGAATATTGTTAAAAGTAAATTAATATAGCATAAAGGTTAATTTTGGCGCAAAAAATTTAAATTTGTAAAATAAATATATATATATATATATTACAATCAAATTTTATTTGTTTCATATATGGTATGATGTATGTCAAATTAAAACAAAAGTTATAATTAAAAAAAAAAAAAAGTCATGCTGAATTCAAAAAAGAAGACAAAAAATACAATGGATAGCATTCATTCCTGTGGAAAAGAAAGCCCGGAGGCTGAAGTTTGCAACCACATTCCTTTATTTAATGGCAAATATATACGGAACTCTTTCCTTAAAAATCTTCTGATATAATGAAATTTCTAGTAATTAAACACCTAAAATCAGCTGGATCAATTGATGCGTACGAACAGTGTATTATTTATTTTCTTCTTTTAATAATATGTTACTTTATAAAGGGAAGCACTATTCTATTATTTATAATTTGCTCCTAAAAACCTACATTCATTTTAGACGTCACATATCCTGTCTTTTCACACGCAAGTTTGAAGCTGATTGATGTATTTTCATTAAAGTTACATCAACGCATAAAGGAATATGTGGAAAGACATAATATTTTACGTGATATGAAATTATTCTTCAAGTTTTATCATTATGAATAGATTGCCCTTTATATAAATAAGAATTATTGTTTTCTTTACAGAGCAGCAATTATATATAAATATTCATCTAACAAATATATGCTTTTTATGAAAGTCTTTGTAAAAAAAAAAAAAAATCAGTGTTGTAGATGTTTGTACCGTATTTACATTTCCAATTCTACGGATATACTGCATTTAAATATGAAAAGTTTTTTTTCTATTCCCCGTCTGAAGTCTCCCCGTCTGTCTCATAAATCCGTTCATATTTCCAAAATTTATTTTAAAATATTGTTAAATCAGTGTCAAATTTTGCACCACAAGCCTTATCATATAATTGGAAAATTTATGTGAAAAAATTAGTTAAAAGTGTACAGAGGTGAGAAAAGTTTTTGGCTAGTTAGTTTGGCTTTTAATTTATATCTAACAATGTTTTAGCGAAAACAAGCACAACTGCTCCAAAAGACAGGAATATCTAATGACCACTAAGCAAGCGATCATTTTATTTCGATGCTGAAAACACTTGATGCAAAGTGTAGGAATTCGAAATTTGCATAGACATAAGTTTAAGACTATTCGTTTATAGCTATTTTTTGCTATCTGTAAAGTGGTTTTTGGCTTTGTTTTTTTAATTAATGAACATGAATAACATAGTTGAAACTCAAAATGAAAAGTTCAACAGTTAATGTCTGTAAACGAGTGACTGTTTTTCACTAAAAGGTCAAACCTCTCCTCAGATTGCTGGAAAGTTATCGATCGAAAATCTACTGTAAGCGATATTTTAAAAAATATATATAAAGATGGCTATGGCCTTCAGGACTTGCCATGGTCTGTAAAGCCCCGAATTATCAGTACTCCTGTAGTTACTCCTGTAGACAGAATTGTCAGAAGAAAAGCAGTTAAGATCCCGCATAAAAATGCCGTTTCAATATCCATCGATTTATGGAATGAAAATAATATCAGTAAATCGAAATAAGTCGGTCTAAATTTATAAGACGCTTACGTGGCATATGATTTTATTGATAAATCGGCTTTAAAAAATCTTTCATTTATAAAAAAAGTAACAAATTATAACAACTATTTGGAAAATGAAATTCTAATCAATTAGACACGTTAGATTTATATCGAGATGACGAAAGTTTACCTCATTCAGATTCCAGTTCATCTAATGCAAATGGTCAGTTAATGGTTTAATAACAAGAGGCTCAAGGCAGCTGTGATCATATGGCAACCCAAAATATCGAACCAACCCTTCCTGCCCCTGCCCCAAGTAACCTTTCCTCAAAATCTGTCCAGCTTCAACATTTGTTCCCATCCCCCTCCACAATTTAGCCCTCGCGAGAGATTCGGTAAATCGTGACATGGGTCGGTACCCCAGAACTTGGCACCCTCTATAAAGCCACGACAAGATGAGAAAAGCCAAATGATCACGAACGTCAAAGGATCACGGACGTCAAAAAGAGTAAATAAAATGTGGATACCACAAAGCTCACAGTCGTTGGAAAAGACATTTTTAAATGGTTTAAAAAATCCATGAGCTCGAACGGAGTTTGCCAAAGTAATACGGAGATTGCATAAATAATAACTTGAAAAAAGTTCTAAGGCAACGCAGAGTTCTAATATTACGCGTGTTTTTGAAGGAATCCAGAAAAATGGCACTACGGATCTTGCACTAAATGAATCTGTGTCATCTAAATCACAAACAACTGCAAAAAGATAATTTTCTACATTTTTTTACTTTATCTTCCGATACGTAAGAGATAACGCCCGACCTAAAATTTGCCGTGTTAGTTCTGTGATGTGAAGACTATAGATTTACAAAGACATACTTTATTTATTACATAAATTTGTAGTGTATTTCATGTACTTTGAAAAGGATGCGGGAAATTTTTAATGTGTTTACGAAGTAGCTTGTAGTTTAATATATACTGTGGAAATTACATTTACCGCGGTAATACGCCTTCCACTTACGTTATTTCTCAATTGGTGGTTTTTAGTGGCAGAACTACATTTTTAATTTTAATTTTTTATTTTACATGAGAGAGGCAATTATTGTCATCGTTTAACACTTAAAAAGATAAAGAGAAATTTGTATATCCTAAATGTTACTTTTTCATGTCAGGAGAACGACATAACAAATGATTATTATTCTATCCTGATAACGAAATTACAAGTAAGTTAAATCGATTTCTCTTTTTCTAGGGCTGTAAAGTCTCTATCTTTAGAACTGGACAATTTACATAATATTCTATAATATTTTATAATTTTGCCTGCATAGCGTTATTACCCATATAGATGTGTAATAAAATCAAATATCATTTATCAAGATACTAAGCAAGGATATTTTATAAATAATTAGCTGCTAATATTTTCTTTTTTTTTATGCATAGTCAATAAGATGCTGTAAAATATCTCATATTTGTTTAAAAAAAAAAAAACAAAAAAAAACCTAAACTAAGTAGTGAAGATTCGTAGAAACGTAACTTGGCGTTATTATCCCCAGAACACCTTATTTTTCAATGAATCGAAGTTCATCGAACATTTCGTGAATGATTGCAGACACCAAGTTCCAGGACTTGAAAACAGAAGATTTGATTCGAGATATGTTATTCCTTTAGTGAAGCATAGCGGGGGACAAGTTATGCTATGGAGAATATAATCTGGACTAGGTAGAGGTATTGAAATATATGGTAAGACCTGTGGTGCAATAAGGATATCTAGCAAGAACATTTTCTTCCTTATTGAGAAAAATCGAAGTCGCAAATATTTGTTTCAGCAGGATGACCACTAAAATAACGAATGCAAGCTTATCATGTAGTTTCTTTTGCCACAACGTAATTATGCTTTTTAAATGGCCAGTCCAATCATCCAATCTAAATAGAAAAGAAAACCTTTGGAACGAACTTGACAAACTTATTGTGAAATATAAATCTGTGAAATATATTCTAATTTAGGGGAATTTTCACAAAATTTCAAGAAAACTGGAAAAACTTGCTGTAGACGATCAAGCCTGACGATTCAACACATCATTGAATCGAGGACACGTCGTTGCGCCAGGTTACATAATGCTAAAAGTATGACGACAAAATAACTGAAAATGTTGTTGATCACTGTTATTTTCTATCAAAACACCACTTTTTACAAACTTGTCAAGAAGGCCGGAGACTTTTGAGAATTTGGATTTTTCTTTGCAATTAACTTTGTCAATCAAATGTTTTGATACTTTTTTGTTATTCCACAAATAACTTCATAATATTTATGTCAATAAAATGTATAATTTTCAGATTCATTTTCATATGGATATAGATTAACTAAACATTTTTTTGCGAGACGGACATTTTTATCACCTTTGTATGAGTAAATTCATATTTCAAGTAGCCATCAAAATTTAATATGTTATCGGAATGTAATTTTCGTCAAAAGTTTTGCAATTAAAAATATTTCAAAAATCTATAATGCATTTTTATAAAAAAAAAATTAACAAATTTTTAAACAATGAATGATATTATGAGACGCTATGAATATATGTCTTTTTAATGTTCTAAAATAAATTCTTAAAATAACGTAAAAAAAGCCAATAAAACATTATTTTATAAGCCCACAAAACTTAACTAAATTTCTTAGTTAGGATACTCTAATAACGCGTATATTTGAAAAACATGTTGAGTTTTATCAAAAACAATCGGTTATTTACTTTTCGTAAAAAGTGAAATAAGCTACTTAAATAAAAATCTTTTCTTCATACATGGTCGTTCTGAGAGCTTTCTTTAATTTAATGTATCATATACGCTGGCTTTTCATATAGAAGATGAAGCTGATGGATGTGTTTTCATTAAGTTACATCCTCGCATACTGATACAAAGCTAAAGACGCCAACCTTTATGTGATATGAAAATGTGTTCCAGATTTTATCAGAAAGATTTTAGCATCTTTGAAGGAGAAATGATTTATTCTTTTGCTAAGAGGAGTAATATTGTATATATTCAATCTATTATTTAGGAAAATTTATTCATTGTGTGAAATGAATTTTTTTTGAAAAATGTCAAAATGCTTTGTTGAAAGATGATAGTGTTTAGATGATAGTTTAAGGAAAATAGCTGTTGTGGCAATATTTATCACATATTTATACTTAAAATTTAGTTACATTACTTAAATGATACAACATATTTAAATAAAAGAAATGAATTTCCTAAATTAGGGTTGCGACATAAATAGCATGAAAATCATTTTTAAAAGTATGCTTTTCCATAATTTTTGCGGTAATTGTTATGATTTTCTCTTTTAGTCATTTAAAGGATATTTTCTTAAAGTATACACAAAAACTTAAAATATACAAATAAATGCTTAAAAGGTGTTGCAAAAATAGATATTATTTATTTATTATTTATCTTAGATCTACCGCATGCCCTCGCATCCATTTTCAAAGGAATATCACTTAAATTCATATATACTTATCCCTTTGAAAATGGATGCGAGAGCATACAAAAGATCTGCGGTTAATAATAAATAAATAATATCTATTTTTGCAATACCTTTTAAGTACTTATTTGTATATTTTAAGTTTAACAACAAGGTGTAAAATTCTATCAAGACGCTGGTTAAGACGCTATACAGCGATTAGGCTCATAGTATACACAACAAAACAAAAATCATAAAAATAATGTTAAAGGTTAAATTAGGTTAAAAGATGTTGTTAATTTCATGTAGATAGAGCTTTAGCAGCTGTGCCAAATATCGACAATTACATAGCTACTGTTCAATTCCCTGAGTTCCAATGCCTGTGATTTACCAACGAAAGTCAGCAAATTCACATAATCCTTTAAGCCCTGAATAACACAATTGCGTAGCAGAGCTTAAAATAAAATAAAAAGACTATTTCCTGTTTTTGTGCGATAAAATCGAATGTACACATTTGTTTGAGTTAATTGGCTTCAGATGTTTTGATGAGATACAATTAGGCGTCATCAACTGCGACATACACTGTAAAAAAACTGTTATCCTACAGATGTAAAGCTTCTGAAATCTCTATTTATACTAATGTTTTATCAGTACACTGTACAAGAAAAATGTAAATCTACAAAACTAGTTTTTGTAAAACTACAGAAATTTGTAACTTTACACACGAATCTAGTAAAATTAAAGTTATCTTACTAAAATTTTATCGGTAACCTGGCCTGTCTTTACATGAAAAATTTTTGGAATCCCAGTTTCCTAAAAAATTCTTAGTATCCTTACAGATGTTTTTCATTTTCAGAGCCAATATATATCTGTTACAGGAATTTTCGCTGTTGCCATTACATAAATAGTTTTAGGAATCCCAGTTTCCTAGAAAACTTTTAGTAACCTTAGAGAATTTTTTTTCGGTGTAAATTTAGATTTTGTGCTTTTAAGAAAACTACATCATCTGACAAAAATAATCAAAAAGTATGCATTGTCGTAATTACTTAAAAATATTATTTTTAATATTTACTTACATTTAACTTTTCTGTTCATTACTTTATTGATGATTTTAATTAATTTTGGATAAATTTCTCTAGGCTTTACATAAGTTCAAAGAACTATCGATATACACATTTGTGTAAGTTTAGAACTTAACATTTCAAAAATAATTGAAGTTCTTAATATTAATTTATTCTTAAGTGAATTTTTTAAAAGTAAGTTTCTTAGCAAAATACTTTCAAATTAAGTGTACTATTCATGATTTCTATGTAAAATAGATATATTCGAAAGATATTATGCGTTTGTAACGAACTTTTTCTGTTCTGATTTATAATGACATATGTTGTTATATATTCATATGAGTTCTATGCATGCAACAAGATAGATTTTTAATTTTGAGGATTTTCCTTTATTTTGTCGACAGGTCAAGTAAATCACCAGGAATGACTAATAAATAATGGGAAGTTCAACAAATGGGCAATAGATTCAATAGTGTCTGCTTGTATTTATAAAGAGATCAGGGATATTTTCCGTAGATTAGCAGAAGATTCCGTTTTTATGACGTTCCTCACTATAGCCGTATGTAAAAAACAAATTAAACCATTTGGGGATTAAAATATCATCATGTGGAATATATACATATATATATTTGTAGCATACCAGTAGTAAAGTGAAGACCTTGTTCTCAAGCATTTAGACTTAGGAACTTCTGTGGTCCCTGTTCTGGACTTTTATGTACTTCATTTTGTATTACAACATAATACCGCTGCTGGAAGAACTAAAAGAAGAGATTTAAAGAATAGGCACAGTCCAAACGAATACCGTAAAATGCATCCACTTTTATTAAGCCAATGCCCTTTAAGAGCGGTGAGAGCATTAAGCACGTATCAGAAAATGGAATTGTAGTGTTCGAGTGGAAAGACAATAAAATATTGCAGAAGCATTGACGCGTACTGTATATAACCCGTTGCAGACCTTGCAGCGGTTGCCGGAAAAAGATAAACTGAAAACCTATGTCCCTTGTCCAGCTAGCGTTATGAGCAACAACTACATTTTCAACCATTGTGTCTCAGATAATTATCTTGATTAAAAACGGTTTTTAATTAATTTTTATTGTTAGATATTTGCATACGTAATCCTAAACTACACAATTGTATATGTTTATTTAAAAAACGGCTGCGGAGAGACCGAACTTACACAACTGTGTGGTCCAGCCTTCGGACAAACTAATATATATGTATATATACACAGGGTGTCACTAAACTAATGGTATATACGCTAGGGGGTGACAGAACACATCAAGACGAGTAATAGTAAATAGGAAACCAACGTTTTCCAAAGGAGATAGCCGCCATTAAAGTTTGGGGTCCAAAATTTCAAATACACATAAAAAGCGGAAAAATTGGTCGATTGATTTGCGGTTTTGAATAAAACTATTCTTTATGTTGGTATTTTATTGAAAATAAATTATAAAGATAAATTTCGGAAAATGCCGATAGAGGGCGCTTTAGACTTTGAAGTAATGAAAAACTATTTTTTGGATCCTATTAAATGGTTTCGTAAGCTTAGACTAAAACTTAAATTTTGAGCTCAAAATCTGAATACTTGGGAGACGTTAAGTAGCACAAACTGAACTGTGTTCAGAGGGTTCAAATTTCAAATTATTATAAAAAACGGAAAATTGGTCGATTCGTTTGCGGTTTAAAATAAAACTATTCTTTAAGTCAGTATCGTCTTGAAAATAAATTTTAAAGATAAATTTAAACAAATTCCGTTAGAGGGCGCATTAAACTTCAGAGTAACCAACAACTAATTTTAGCCTTTTTTTATCTAATTAAATGCTTTCCAAAACTTATTAATTGTTTTCGAAATTTTAGATTGAAACATAAATTTTAAGCAATTTAATTTAAATGCTTTAAGTGATAAATTAAAATAACAGAAAAAGATTTAATTTATCACATAAAGCATTTAAATTAAACTGATATTTTAAAGTGATTTTTATATTATATATAGAAATTTAAAGGTCAAATTCTGAATCGTTGGGAGGGTTAAGAAGCGCAAAATGAAATGTGTTCAGGGGTTGGATTTAACCCCCCCCCCCCAAATCGAACACAGTTCAATTTTGCTCTACTTAAGCACTCGCAACGATTCAGAATTTGATCTCAAAATTTAAATCTAAGCACTTGAAAGCATTTAATGAAATTTAAAAATAGTTGTACGCTACTCCAATGTCTAAGGCGCCCTCTATCGTCATTTTGTGAAATTTATCTTTAAAATTTATTTTCAAGAAAACACTGATTTAAAGAGTAGTTTTAGCAAAAACAGCAAACCAATCGACTAATTTTCCCGTTTTTTATAATCGTTTGAAATTTAAACCCTTTGAACACAGTTCAGTTTGGGATACTTAACCAGTCCCAACTATTCAGATTTTGATCTCAAAATTTAAGCTTAAATCTAAGTTTACAAAAGCATTTAATCAGATGAAAAAAATAACGTAAAAAATAGTTGTTCGTTACTCCAAAATATAAAGCACCCTCTATCGGCATTTTTTGAAATTTATCTTTATAATTCATTTTCATTAAAATACCAAAATAAAGAATAGTTTTAGTGCAAACCGCAAATCAATCGACTAATTTTTCCGTTTTTTAAAATCATTTGAAATTTAAACCCTCTGAACACAGTTAAGTTTGTGCTACTTAACCACTCCAGACTATTCAGATTTTGAAGTCAAAATTTAAGTCTAAGCTCACGAAACCATTTAATGAGAAGCAAAAAATCATGGCAAAAAGTAGTTTTTCATTACTTCAAAGTCTCAAGCGCCGTCTATTGGCATTTTTCGAAATTTATCTTTATAACTTATTTTCAAGAAAATAGCAACATAAATAATAGTTTTAGTGAAAAACGCAAATCAATCGACCAATTTTTACGTTTTTTATGTGTATTTGAAATTTTGGACCCCAAGCTTTAATGGCGGCTATCGCCTATGGAAAACGTTTGGGACTCTTGGTCTCCTATTTACTATTACTCGTCTTGACGTGTTCTATCACCCCCTAGCGTATATACCATTAGTTTAGGGACACACTGTATATATATATATATCGGTAGTCAAATACGATCCTATCGGTTACGGGAAACCACCAAACATTTTAATTTCTTCGAACAATCTACCGGTCTTAAAAATATATACACATAGAAAATAATTTATATATGTGAGAGGCCAGCTCACAGATCCATTACACAAAATTATTCGCTCACCAAATTTCTCTCGCAATGAACCGACGGTGTTTTCACAATTTGCAAGCATTTTTCTAGCTAAGTCTATTGTGAAACGACAAAAAATACTGAGCATAAATCATTCGTCAGCCTTCATATTGACTGTGTCTAGAAGCAGCGTTGACAGTTTCAAAACCACAAATCTAAAAACGTCCACTTATAAAAGATTTAAATCTATTGTCTCTGTCATAAGTGAATTAATATATCACACATTACCATAAACTCAAATTATATGATATATTTCTAAATAAGAAATATGAGATATTTTTCCAAACACTGCTCAAGAGCGAAGAAATAGAAAACTCGTTGCATGATATTTTATCTCTCGTAATCTCAGAACTGGTGATTTTATGAACCCTTTGGAAAATAGTGATGTTTTTGATCCAGAATAATCTTGTACTCTCAGCATTTTATTTTTATTTTTTTATTTTTCACTGTCTGAGTTTCTTTAACTTTTCTTCCCTTAATGTTCGTGATCCATTAGCTCCTGTTGTTGCGACTTTATGTCATGATGCACTTATAAAATTAGATTCTATGTTTCAAAATATCTCTATCCTAAAATTGCGCCTGTTTACATTGAAAATTTATCTGATCATGTTGGTCATTTGAAAAAAAATATGGAAGTAGGTTATCTGAGTATTATAGATGAAATTGTTGATCAAAATGAACTGGAAAGTATTTTAAACCTTTCAATAAATGAAAATTATTGTAATTTTATTACTGCATCTGATCAAGTACTTGCTTAAAGAAAAAAAGATCTTTCTATGGGTGATTTTAAATTGGAACATTTAGAAGCAAATGAAAAGAAGGAAATCTCTGATTTTCTCTTAAAATATTATTCTGCTTTTTCCAAATCTTTTTACAGACACTTGGTCATACTGATCGCATTGTACCTAATATCAAATTTATTAATGACTTTCCAATAAAAACTTTACCGTTCAGCATTCCCCAAGCACTTCAGGCAGATGCTAAAGATCAAATAGATAATCTTGTTGAAGCAGGAATAATAGAGAGGCATTGCTCTGAATGGTCTTGCCCTATCTTAATTGTAAAGAAAAAGCCTGACAGTTCAGGTAAGCAAAAATATCGTTTAGCGTTAGATTTGAGAATGTTTAGTTCAGTTGTTCAGGGATCTTCTTATCCTCTTCCCAAAATTCAAAATATTATTGCTAATTTATCCTCTTATAAATATTTCACTAGCTTAGATTTAAAACAAGCTTACCATCAAATTGACTTGCCACCAGAGTTGCAAGATAAATTGACATTTTCATCTGAGTATGGCTCTTATAAGTATAAACGTTTAGTTTTTGGCTTAAAAAAATTCTGCCTCAGTGTTTCAAGCACTAATGGACATGATTTTTGATGAAATAAATTTGCAAGATATATTTACATATCAAGATGATTTTATATTTGGTTCAAATATATTTCAAGAAACATTACAAAAACTTGAGAAAATTTTGCATGTTTTATCAAAGTATAACTTGACTCTTGCCCCCAACAAATGTACTTTTCATCAGACTTCCACAAACTATTTAGGCTTTCACATTGAAAATCATGCAATAAGTTCTATTCAAAGTAATAGTTTGCGAATGACATCTTTTCCTGTACCAACAACTAAACGCCAACTAAAAGGTTTTATTGGTTTAGCGACCTTTTATAGAAGTTTAATACCCAAATTTTCTTAAATCATACATCCATTAATTCAGCTTACCAAGCCTAAAGAAAAATTTTGCTGGACTCCTGAACATGACAAAATTTTTAATAACATTCAGAAAATATTTTTTTCTGAACCAATTGTTCATTTACCAGATTGGGACAAACCATTTTTCTTAAATACTGATGCGACAAAAACTGCTATCTCAGCTGTCTTACTTCAAGAATTTGATAACAACTTACTACCAGTTGCATATTTTTCTAAAGCATTATCACCTTCTGAAAACAATACCCTGCCATTAAGCTAGAATTAATGGCTCTTTACAAAGCAGTTGTTGCTTTTAAATATTATCTCTACAACAGAAATTTTACTATTTTTTTCTGACAGTGCTCCATTAAAACACTATAAGAATGTTAGTAACCCTGCGGATATTATAACTAGATGGTTCACCGAGTTATCCGAATATTCATTTAACTTTCAACACATTCCAGGTTCGACAAATGTACTTGCTGACTATCTTTCTAGAAATAATTTACAAAATAATCAACAAACATTAGACACACATCCTGAGTTAATATATGATACTACCCATATTCTTCCTAACATTGAGAATGATGAGCATGAAAAGAGTATCTTTGAGTCACATTCAGTGAATTATTTGACTGTTGGTAATTCAGAAAATCATAAGGAACCTTTGCTTCAGATATCAAACCAAACATTTGTTAATGAACAGTTGAAAGATTGAAAAGTTGAAATTATCTGTTATATATCATGCAATATTAAACAGTGGTAGTTCAGATAAATATGACATGTATTTTATTCATCCTGATACTAAGGTGTTGTTGTTTAAAAAAACATTCCACATAACTTAACATTTTCTTATCATATTGTGGTACCACACTCATTAAAAGCTAAGGTTTTAGCAATTTCACATCTTTCACATTTCGGTTTAAAGAAAACCTACGAATTTGTAAGTAAAAGATATTTTTGGAAAGGTATTTACACAGATACATTAAATTTTGTTGCGTCATGTATTAATTGTTTGAACATAAACATAACAAAACACAGCCTGCACCTTTGCAAGCAACGTACACTCCAAAACAAGCAGGTCATACTGTAGCAATTGACATTGTCAGTCCTTTTAGAAATGGTTATTCAGTATTAACAGTAACAGATCACCTTTCTAGACATATCGAATTATTTCCTTTAAAGGAGACTTCTGCTAATAAAGTTGTTGAATCACTGTTTAAATATTTCACCTGTTTTGGGAGACCTTACGTTATTTTGTCTGATATAGGTTCCCAATTTATTTCCAGTGTTTACAAAATTTTTAATGAAACATTAGGTATAAAAATATCTCATTCATCAGTCTTGCACCCCCAATCTAATTCGATTGCTGAAAGAATCAATTCATCAATTAAAACCTCAGTTAATACTTTAGTACTTTAAGGACACTCTTTTGAACATGCATTGTTGATTCACAAATGCTTATACAATGGTTCTACACACTCATCTACAAAATTCTCACCAAACCTTTTACATTTTGGGCGAGAATTATCATTAATATTTGATATATATGTAGATCAACCAATCTCATGTAAATCAACCATTTCTTGATAATGTTGACACTTATAAATTATTATAAGAACTGGATGCAATGTACCAAAAAGCTTAAAAAAACATTGTGTCTGCTCAACATCAAATAAACTTAAAATTTTCACAATATGCAAAACTACGTCCATTAACGGTTCATGATACTGTTTATCTAAAATCTCGAGATAAATATAAACCGAAATATGCTGGACCTTATGATAGATATTATTATGAAACATTTACCTGTTTCATTCACTATAAGAAAATATCAATGTTCACATGCTACTTTTTTTACAGTGCATATAGATAGACTTTTACTTGCTCCACCTGGAAATGCGTACCTTAATTCTAATTTTAATAAAAATGCAAGTTCTAATATAAATAAAAATAATAATTATCAGCAGTACAATAGCAATATTTCGCCTCAAAACATTATTTCAAGATATAATCTTTGGCCAAGAAAATAAATGTAATGCCACATGTTTTGTGTTAACTGGCCAGGACACAGAATTATGTTTGGTTGTGTACTATGTACTGGATCTTTTACTGGTCTACTGCTGGTTCAGTTCATTGTGTATGATATTCTCTATTCAGTGTACAATTTGGTTTTATATTTTGTTTTCATACTACTATTTTGATATTTGTTTACTTCAATATTTTGACAATTTCATTTCATAATGTACTGATGTAAGTTTTCTCTACACTGTATTAGAATGGCATTTTACATTTCCAAAATTTATTTTTAATACTGATCAGTGTTGACTTTTTTATTTTATGCATATTTTGTTTCTTGCAATTTAATATAGGTTTTCATACTACTATTTTGATATTTGTTTACTTCAATATTTTGACAATTTCATTTCATAATGTACTGAAGTAAGTTTTCTCTACACTCCATTAGAATGGCATTTTACATTTCCAAAATTTATTTTTAATACTGATCAGTGTTGATTTTTTTAATTTTCATATTATGCATATTTTGTTTCTTGCATTTTAATATAGGTATTATATTTGTGTAAATTTAATTCAACTATAAACATTGTATCAAGTACATATTTAGAATTTTATATATATAAAAAAAACTTTTTCAGCATTTATTTAAATATGTGTTTTAAACAGTGTATGTAAACTGTTACGATAAATTATTTAATACGTTGCAAATATTTTCAAGCAACACCAACAAAAAAAAGACAATTTCTACAAACAAAAAATATGTCATCTAAAAATTGGCTTTTACAGCAGAACTGTTTTATGTAAGCGCTTACACTTGAATGATGAAACGAAGAATGTAAAACATAGGTTGTGTATACACATCAAATTGCTTGATATTAAAGGCAATGACTAGAATATATGCATGTATATAAAGACCTAGGCATCAGATGAAGTTTAATTTTTTTGGTAACATTTTGTATATTGGATTGTGTTTTATATATATCATACATATAACTTGTAATTTTTATAAACATATAGTTATTTTATAAGTATGTTTTTTGCTAGTGCATTGTACATTGATTCCCAACATCTTACATTTTTATATAAGAAAAAAAAAATATTTTTTTCCTTCGCCAAAAAAAAAAAAAAAAACGTTTTTTGGTGGTCCTTCGAGTGATAATATATGATGTAACATATATTCTATTACATATATTTCTATTAATTTTTCAAATGTTAGTTACCTCCCTCTTTTAAAATTTAATTTTAAAAGAAAAGCATTTTTAATAGGTTTTTTTTTGTGTTCGTCTCCAATTGCACATAAAATAATAATAATAGATAAAAAAAATACTAAATTAGTTTAAAAATTCATTCCATTTCTACATTTTTCTTTCTTGTTCTTCAGTTGATTGAATGTCGAACAAATTAAATATTTTTTCTGTTTTAAGTAATTGCTATTTTTATTTCCCAATCATTTCATTTTGCCTTGTATAAAGAACTTAATTTGTTACCGATTGAGTAATTTTGCTTAGGGTTGCTGTGTGTTTCGCGTTTTCGCCACGGGCGATAAATTTTGTATTCTTGACAACACTCATTTTAAATTTTCAATATTGCTTATTATATAACGCTCCTTTTTACCTGTACATTTTTTTACTCAGATTGGGAATCTATTATAGGCCAAAAGACTTTCTTTTGGCGTTTCTGAAATGTGAAAATTGAGTCAGTTTTTCATTTTGTCTTGGTGAAGTGAACATGCACGCTTGCGGTTGTCAAAAATGACAAACATTTCTTTATTATGTTCTGTGAGGGAGTGACCTTTAGTCATAAAGGCACTCTAGTGTTTCTGAGATCGTGACGTCAATAATTTAACATTTTGTAGGCGTAAAAGTGACATCTATCCTCTCTTTTACTTTAACTTTCTAGAGTGTGTGTGCTCTTTCGAATTCCGCAGTTAGCTCGCGGTTATTAGTATTATGTTAATGAGAAGTATCTCAGTTTGTCGCGTATAAAAGCTTGGGTGTGAGTTTGTGGTGGGTGTGTTTCTGGCCTTGGCCAGCAGCCAGTGTCTATGTGCTTCTGGCCTTGGCCAGCAGCCAGCGTCATTGGACAACGAAGTTGATGATTGTTTAGTAAGGTGCTGACGATTAGAGAATAGCTACGGCCTCCAGTAAAGCGGAAAGAAGTTCAGATAGTGGATTAAAGATTCGGCCTTGGTAAGAAAGTTTAGAATCGTTTAGTTTTGATCATTTGAGAAATAAAGAAATATCCACAGCCACGGGCTGTGAAATTAAGATTTGTTTAGTAGATCAGCCAGGAAATAGTGTCAAGTGTTAGACGGTGCCCCGACTGAGCTAGACCAAAGCCTGTGAGTATGATTTAGCTTTTCATAGTGTTCTCAGTGAGTGAAATTATAGACTGGCTCCACTTTCCTTTAGCCCTTATCATTTTAATAAACTGTGTTGTTTTAACCTAAATTAATGAGTATGTCTGCATATAACGTGACAAATGACACCCAGCATGAGTATACCGTCACAGTTCGAATGCATTTATGTTAGCGTGCTGCATTCTTATGTGAAAATTTATTTAGATTACGTTTTGTCGTTAACAAGTCAACATGCACAATTCGTGGTCGTTGAAATCTAAAGATGTTATTTTTTTAATACTAGTGCACATTTGTGTGAATATACTGTATTCCTGATGTTTGATATGCTCATATTTCGAGTATTCAGCAAAATAAATACAGTTTAGTAAAGATGTTTGTGAAGTGAGTTTTCTTTATCAGAAAATGCTTAAAGCACTTCGTTCCAGAAAAAAAGTAAAATATGGACCTGCTGTTCTCTATAATATTGAAATACAATCTCGGCCAATCTCATAAAAGGTGGCTTATTATATTCTTATTTTGCCACCACATATGTCAATTTTTTTTTCTATTTTACAGAAACAGTTGGAAGACAAATTTGAAAGATGAGATTGTTGCCAGAAAAATATCAGTGACGTTCTACTAAAAGGGTAAAGATTGCAAAAAGGACTGCAAAGATTTTCAATCGGCGGAAGAGTATAGAGATAAATAATACCTCTACATGAAGACTGTAATAGAAAAAAAACTATTTCTCTACAGTTACCAGTGTTTGAAAATAGAAATAATATTTTGAGAAGAGAAAATTTTTAAACTGCCAAAGATAGAATTGAAGAAATTTAACGGAGATGTTAAAGACTATATATCGTTCTGGTCACAGTTTCAGAAGATAGATGAAAATAAAAGTATTTCGGAGTCAGACAAGTTTCAATACCTAATTCAAGAACTGGTACCGAATTCAAAAATTGCGAGAGCGGTCGAAAGCTATCCAGAAACGGTTGCTAATCAGCAACCATTGATCAATCAGATTCAAGAAGGTTTGGTAGAGAATAATTGCTTGTTAAAGTCTACATAAGGGATTTATTATCCATTGTGATGATAAATGCGACAGCTGGTCGTGTTAAAACAGATTTCCCAATGTTATATGATGAGCTAGAAGAAAAATTACTATCGTTAGAATTTTAAGCCGTATTCAGGTAAAGTACGGGGCTTTCCTGATCCCTTTAGTTGAATCAATTCTTCCCGAAGATTCCCTGATGTCATGGTAAAGAAAAAGAAATTTGGAAGATGTAAAACATGAAAACCGATCACTGGAAAATTTAATGTGCTTTCTTTAGCTTGAAGTTCAAAGTGAAGAGATGGCGGCTTTAGCGCGAAGTTGTTTTGGTGCAAGTTCAACTTATAAAAAGTGCGAGCGGGATAGTAAAATTTCGACTCCTGCAACGGCTTCTACTTTAGTAAGTACTTCTTTCGGAAATTCAGGCAAGAAAGATATTTTTTGTATATTTTGTGATAAAAGGCATTTGTCTCGAGATTGTTTTTCTGCTAGAAATATGACATTAGAAAATAAGAAAAGGCTATTGTTAAAGAAAAATGCTTACGTTAGTTGCTATAAACCTAACTATATATGTAAAAATTGTAGATTTAAAAGTACTTGTATTAAGTGTAAAAAATCTCACACTTATTTGATGTGCCCAGATGATAATATTGAAAATAATAATGATGTAGAATAATGAATGATGTAGATAATAGGAATTATGTATATCATATTAATGATGTAGATAATTGAACAAAAATGATATACATGAAACTAATACTATGACAAATTATTCTAATATTGAAAATGTATATCTTATGACATTAACCCCTTCGCGACGGGAGCTTTTTACGAAATTTTTAATGTTTTGTCACCGGTTTTTAAAAACAAAAATTTGAGCCTTTTTAAATCGAGAAAATGCTCCGATTTAAAAAGGCAAACTTTATGGTAAAATTTTACTGGTGGGAATAACCAGGGATTGTTAAGCCTTTTTTGCGGCACGTATACGTGTCGCTCGTCCCCTAGTGGGTTAATGGTTAAAGTTAAAAATAAGAAAGTAGAACTAAAAGTTCGCAGTGTAATCGATTCTGGCTCTCAAAACAGCTATATCAGTAAAAAAAGTGGTTGAGAATCAACATCTGGTTCCTAAGAGGAAAATTAAAATGACACATTGTCGTTTTGGGGGGGAGAGAAACCTCAATTAAAATGCATGATATTTATGATTTAATTATTTCTGATTTGAATGATTTCTTTAGATTTAAAGATGAGGTATTTTCTAAAAATAAAATTACTGGATTTGTGCGTAAATTATGCAATGTGGAGGCACTTATTGAGCTTAGAGAATAACAAATAATTTTACCTGATCTGGAGTCTGATGATTCAGAAATTAATTTGCTTTTAGGTGCCGATTTAATTGGCACATTATTTACTAATAAATGTTAGAAATTAATTTCAGGTTTATTCTTATTAGAAACACGATTGGGTTATGTATTTACTGGAAAACCCAATCAAAACCTGAGTGGAAATTATGATAATAATACTATTTTGTCTGCTGTAACTTTGTATGTAAAAATTCTTCCATTAATGAGTTATGAGATCTTGAAAGGATCGGTAATAGAGAGGCCATAAAACATGTTAAAAATCAATATGAACAATACAAAATGATAGAAGAATTCAAAACCAAAATTAAAATTCTTTCGGGTGGTAGGTATGAAATTTGTTTACCATTTAAACCTGATATGATTGAATTGCCCTGTAATAAAGAATTGGCGTGGAAGCGACATCAGAAAATGTGCGAACGCGCTGAAAATGAGGGTATTTTTATTGATTATCAAAATGTTTTCCGAGAATGGGATGAATTAAAATAATTGAGAAAGTAACGGGCAAGGTCGAATAAGGGCATTTTTTGCACACCTGCCTGTTATAAAAATAGAGAGTGCTACTACTTAAATAAAGCCCGTTTTTGATGCATCCGCTAGAGAATATGGAAAGTGTTCCTTAAATGATATTTTGTATAAAGGCCCAAATTTAACTGAGCAAATCCCGGATATTATAGATAGGTTTCGCATTAATAAAATAGGTCTTTCAGCGAATATTGAATTAGCTTTTTTGCAGATTAGCATAAATTCGAAACATAGAGATTGTTTACGATTTTTTTTATCCTGCGGTGAATGAATAAATTATTTATAGGAACTGAAGAGTGGTTTTTGGCGTGAAATCAAGCTCATTTTTGTTGGCAGTTGCAATATCTCATTTATTAGATAACGTACCTCTTAATTATAGGAATACTGCTGAAAATTTGAAATATTCGTTTTATGTTGACAATTGTGTCACTGGTGTTTCGAATGCTGCGGAACAAGACAAATTTATAGTACAGGCTAAAAACATTATGTCTCGAGGTAATTTCAGTTTAAGAAAATGGGAAAGTAATGGTCAATCTCAAAATGTTTCAAAAAGTTCTGGTATAACAAAATTGCTTGGGACATTGTGGGATCTGGATTGCGATATGCTTAAGTGTAATTTACAATTTGATAAATTGAGTAACAAAAAAAATTTCACTAAAAGGTTAATTTTGAGTTCTATGCAGAAAGTGCTTGCTCCAACAGGAATATTATACCCTGAAGCTTTGCCACCCAAAATTATATTGCAACAAACCAGGAAATTAGGTCTAGGGTGGGATTCTCCTTTATCGGAGGAAATTCAAAGTATTTTTGCGAACGAAAACCCTGGACGCTTTAAAAATTCAATTAATTCGAGCAAAAGCTAGAGTTGCTCGTATAAAGCAAGCGTCGATTCCCAGATTGGAATTAATCGCGTGTAATATCGGAGCTAGGTTGGCACGTTCAGTACAGCAAGCGCTTCGTATACAGAATATGAAAACAGTGTTTTGGAGTGACTCCATGGTTGCGTTGTGCTGGATAAGTGCATACGGTGAATCTTTTTGTTTCGAACAGGATAAAAGAAATAAAAAGTATTTTTCCCAATAACGAATTCCGCTTTGTGCCAGAAAAAAATATTCCTGTGGATTTGATTTTTTGGGGGTGCTCTTCACAGCAATTGCTAGAATCTCGGTGGTGGGAAGGGCCAAAATGGCTCATGGAGTAAAAAGAAAAATAGCGCATAACCGAAACTCTTGATAGTGAAACTCCTGAGATCATTAGTGAAAGGAGAAAATTTAAATTGTGTAACGTAAATACAACAAGTAAAAATATTCCTTGGTATGCTAGGAAATTTTCAAAATTTGAGTCGATTGCTAGACTAGTTGCATTCGTATTAAGTTTCATAAATAATGTGTGATCACGAAACAGTGCTAGAAAAGCTCGTAAATTGTCAGTTGAGAAATTAGAATGTGCTCAAAAGACTGTAATTTCAATTGTTCAAAGGAGTTTTCCCAAAAGTAGATTTGATACCTTACTTAAGCTGCTTTATAGATGAAGATTGTATAGTTAGAATAAAGACAAGGATTACATAGCGCATTGGTACACCATATTTTTTATATCCAATCCTTCTACCTGATGACTGTATTTTCACAACTAGATTGATAGAACATTTCCATATAGCTAACTCTCATGCTTCAACTCACATTTTGTTAAGTATCTTAAGAGAAAAATACTGGATTCAAAGAGGCAAAAAAACTGTACGAAAAGTTGTAAATAAATGCATTGCTTGCCAGCGCTACAAAATTAAATCCCGTGAATCCGATCCAGTGGCATTACCCTTTGATTGCATAAAGATTCTAATGTTTTTGAAATTGTAGGCCTTGATTTAGCATGTCCTTTTTTTTTGTTAAAAACGCAGATAAAACCTGGATAGTGCTATATACTTGTGCAGTTTACAGAGCCGTGCACTTAGAGCTTGTCTTCTCTTTGTCAATTGATGCATTTTTGCTGTTTTTGCGAAGTTTCATCGCGAGAAGTGGTAGACCTAATATAATCTATTCTGATAATGGTAGCAATTTCAAAGGTGTCAATAATGGTCTGTCAAAGATAGATTGAGGAAAATTGTCTTGTTTCTCAAATGTGAAACGAATTGTTTGGAAATTCAATTCTCCCTCAGCCGCTTGGTGGAAAAGGCTGTTCCGTGAGATCAAAGACCTTCTCTAACGAATTCTCTGTAAACCTGTTGGACTTTGGAAGAATTGCAAACAATTTTGCGTGATTATGAATCTATCATCAATTCTCGTTCCTTCGCATATCAATCTGAAAATCCAAAGCATGTAGTTATTTTAATATTTATTATGTTTCTAGTGCAAAATTCTTATTCCAGTATCACGGGCGCATATTTCAGATGTGTATATTGCTGGGACGATTACTGTTTCTAAACCAATAGGAGAGCGTCATTATCACGGTCAAGTACACGCCCACACAGTTTGATTGACAGGAACTCGTGGACAATTGACGGTGCTAATTATAACGATAATCTGTTGCGAATGAAAGTGAGCTGACTGGCTGAATGGTTAGAGCGTCGAGCTTGAAACCGGAGGATATGGGTTCGAGTCCATCGCGGGCCGAGAGTCCGTTGGTGATTTTTTTTAAATTATTGGAGGCTGTCTTTTATTAATAAATATGACATTTAAAAAAATATTTCAAACCCTTTTAATATTCTAAATATCGTTCCAAAATGATTTATATATATATTAAACAAATGGGAAAAAAAGTATTCTGCGAAAGTATCCGTATAAGCAAAATTCTTACTTTAATTTTTATTTATTTATTTATTTATTTATTTATTTCAGGATCAGAGGAAGTATAATTTCTAATTGAAGTAAATAAAATTCAGTCATTTTGAAAAAAAAAATTCTTTCGTACCTTTAATTTTTAATTACCGAGTACAAATTCAAACAATCCGAGTACAAATAAATAATAAACACACACGATCAATTGTCCACGAGTTCCTGTCAATCAAACTGCGTGGGCGTGTACTTGACCGTGATAATGACGGTCTCCTATTGGTTTAGAAACAGTAATCGTCCCAGCAATATACACATCTGAAATATGCATCACGGGCATTGACGAAGTTGACGCTACACAGTTTCGCAAAAGACTCAGATACAGAGTTAAACTCATGGAACAGTTGAGAATACGTTTTCGAACTGAATATATTGGTCAACTTCTTCGAAGACGTCGTACAATAGCCCACTTACCAGAGTTAAAGCTCGGTGAACGTGCGTTGATTAGAGACGATGTACAAAAACGTCTCATTTACCCGCTTGCAAAGATTGTGGATATAATTCCTGGAAAAGATGAAAAACTTAGGACGGTTAAAATAAAACCTGAACATGGTATGGTTATAAGAACTATTCAAAGAGTTTTTCCTTTAGAACTTTTTCCTAATAATATGTATCCTTCTTTTTTCAGCTAGAAAGCAGTAGCCAAGATGCTCTCGTGGGAACTGATTCTGCAGACTTGTTGACAGAAACAACGGGTTTTAGAACTCGATTTGGCCGTGTTTCCAAAATGCCCCAAAGATTTGGCGAATGAAAATTTTATTTTTGAGTAGCTAGTCAGCAACTCAAAAGGGGGGAGTATGTTGTCGGTAACATAATCATTTAATATAATAAATCAGTCAAAAGTAATGTAAAATAATTTTATAAATCATTAAAAGGGATTTATTGCTATAATTACCATTTTCTTTATCATTAAGTAAGATTTATTTATGTTGTAATCATTTCCTAAAATATTAAGCATGATATATTACTTTTCATTATGTTTATAATTTAATTCTAAATGTCGACGGATTGACGCCTTTGTATTTACTTTGTAAAAATTTCTGACGTCACGATATATCTGTGGGACAAGTTACTGAATAATAATGTTAGTTGTTAATTAAAATGCTGAAAGAGTAGCAAGTATTTTAATTTTCCGTTTCCTTGGATTTATTGAGTGTTAAAAGAGCGTAGTTAACTTGCGATACTACAAATGGTAGATTTTTTAGACTGTTATATATTAACAGATAGTTTGATTAAGTTAGAAAATAACAACACAATTATACCGACCCACGTCTAATATAGCCGAGCCTCTAGAGAAAGCCAGGTTGAAAAAAAAAATCAAAAATATAAATAAAACAAGTCTAAAAAGGAAATTGATTAAAGTAATGACACCGAAAACAGGAAGGGTGAGATCGGAACTCTGAAGCTACCGGACAGCGGCAGCTGCGTCGAACTTATTATTGCTAAATAATTAGCTGATAATTAGCATTCGATAAACCCGAATCTGAATTCAGTAATCATAAATCATGTTAACTTTCGTCATCTTAATCTGAATCTAATATGTCAAATTGATTAAAGATTTATTTTAGAAATGGTTCTTATAATTTGTCTTTTTATTTCTATATTTTTGTTTGTGAAAAATGTCTAATGTATTTTAATCTATGAAAACATAATATAACTAGGAACAAAAATATTCTGAAACCTTTTCCAAAGTACCCCTAATTTCGAATAACAACTTTATTATTATAGAAACGAGAAGAATCTCAATATTTTCAAATGTTTGATTAAGCAGGCATAAAAACAATTTTTTTTCCAAATTATCTCTTATCGAAAATGTTACAAAGTCAATTTTGTAGTACATTAATCATTTTTTAAACCGTACTATTTATTATTATTATTATTATTATTATTATTATTATTATTATTATTATTGATGCTAGAAATTCTTAATTAAACTTTTATAAGTTAAATATTTTAATTTAGACATGCAAAAGCAATGACATAATATTGACATTAATGTTAAAAGTAGTGCTGTATATTCAATATGCTTGTCTATAAAAAGTTTTTTTTTTTTTTTTTTGATATAAAAATATCTATTTGTGAATTAAATTCCTCCGAAACTCATACATTTTGTGATTACAAAATATATTAAAACACTATGAAAACTTCTCCGAAACGTATTATAAATAAGCACCAGCAACTTGATATTTTTTTCATATAAATGCCTATTTATGCCTCGAAAACATATTCTGTTTTAAGATTTCTATATATAAATAACGCTTTTTAGACCAGTTACTCAAAAAGGTTATTGTAGATTTTGTATGGATATTTTGTGTAGCTAGTATAGTATTTTAACGTTGTTTCTTTTTATTGCTAGATAGCAAATAAGTATAACAACTCTGTAAAAGAAATGAGTATTTTTTTTTTTAATCACGTTCGACGATTTTTCATGTATTTAAACGTCTGATTACGGAAAAAACAGTTACCCAAAAATACACTGAAAAGATTAGGCGAAACTAAATATTCGCTTTATTTTAGGTTTATTTATTTATTTATTTATCTATTGTATATGTATAACTACTGAATGCGGCTATTTTACAATCAATACTGAAAATATATTTATTCTAAAAAACAGAAATATTTTTTAGATAGTTCTGCATTTTTATACGAAAAGCATTAAGCTCGAGAAATTGTTACTTGTGCAAAGTCTCTAAGGAAAATGGAAGAAATACCATTAAAACCAAAGTTGTGTAACATGTTAAGATAACATTCTGACCAACTTGTAGAATCTCTTTACCAGGAAGTTGACTTTCTCAAGAGATTTGTAATACATTATACAGAGTTTGTAGGTTTCTTCTGTCTTCTTATTTACAGGATTAATGCCTTAAAAAGACACAAAATTTACACATATGATCAAATAGACGTAAGAAAAACAAATCTATTTATTTTATTATTGACATTTTTTAATAATATATTAAAACTTTATTTATGAGGGAGCTAAAAGTTTCATTCTTTTGCTAAAAATAATTTTTTTCAAAATGTAAAAAAATAAGGTAGTTTAAATAGATTCTTCAAAAGTTCTATGAGTAAATATTCATGAATAAAAAAAGTTATAAAATTTATCGAATGCATATTAAAATATAATTGTAAATGTTATTGTAATAAGCATTTTAATAGCCATATATAGTCATAAAAATCAGACATATACTGTGAATATCAGCGCCATATTTAATATATAATAAATCTCAATGCAATCCATATCTAGTATATAATAAATCGCAAGTTTTATCGTCTAAATATACAGCTGATTTAACAGCTGGAATGTAATTCTTATGCTTGCATGCAAAAAATAAGATAGCGAGCCAATTTTTTTCATCTTCTAACAAATAGATGTCTTGTATCTACAATTTTAAACACGCATGAAAAATATTAGTTAGTCATATATTATAATAAATATTTAAAATTTAGAGAAAAAAATACTATTTATCTACAAAAAAAAGCCCACGTTTAAATACCTTCTTACACTTTTTCTAATTTAATATGCATATTTATATACATTAATGAAAGGCGGTACAAATTATTAATTCGATTTCAAACTCCAAGTATACTCTTTAATGTGTAAATATTCAAGAAAAACAAAATTGTTTAGAAACTTTTTTTTAACGCTTAGACCTCCATTGGATACGACTCTTATTGTATAATATATCACACTGATTGATCTTTTCTATTGTATTCTGAAGAAAATTTCCAGCAATTTCAGATCAAGTCACTCACACATTGATTGATGGGTGGGCTTTGAATATCTCGGTACATTTTGAAAGGCAATAGGCACTTTGGTCGTACAATTTATTTATCTAGGAAAATAAGATTTTTAATGCATCTAAAACTGCGAAATATTTTTTTATAAATACTGAAAAACAATGAAAACATTATTTTTAGACTAATAAAATTGAAAACAGTTTTTAAAAAATAAAGACTGCTTTCTCTATTTAAAGGGTATTTTTTAAAAGTAATAAATCATATTTTATATTTAATATTTTACAAATATCGTAGCTTACTTATTAAATTATATGTATTAATTGTTAAAATATAATCCAAAATTTTAAATGTCAATGTAATAAGCATTATAATGGACATATCCAGTCATAAAAATGGGACATATAATGTAAATATCAGCACCATACTTATTATATAATAAATCACAATGCAATCCATATTTAGTGTAAAATAAATCACAATATTTATCGTCTAAAAAGTTTAATGTAACAGCTGAAATGCAATTCTTATGCTTTCATGTAAAAAAAATAATAATAATATAACGAGCGTAATTTTTTTTAACAAATAGACGTCTTGTACCTTCAATTTTAGACAAGCATAAAAAGTATTAGTTAGCACTATGTATTATAATAATAATTTAAATTTTAGAGTAAAAAATACTAATTATCTACAAAAAATCCCACACATATAAGTAGGGGAACTGGGGTCATTACAGGAAGTTCCACAACAGTTCCAATAGGTGATGCTAGTGTACACAACTACATACAGAACGTATTGACATGATTCAGTAGTTTGGTGATATGGGACGGGTGATTTACTGTTTTTGAAGATCAAAAGTAAATTTGAGTTGTCCAATTACAATGGTATTATACAAATGTTCCAGTATTTTCAACTGAAAGGAATACACTCCCTGGCAAGTAAAGCTACTCTTTATCAGTTCCTCATTCTTTATTGTTAGGTAAATTATGAAGTGTTGGATTTGAGATTCTTTTTATTCAAAATGGCTGTATGGGGCACATTGATACAGGCTATGTCGGTGCACATTGATACAACATAAATTCTTTTCTAGTTCACTTTTTCATTACCTCTGATTACTTTTTTTACCATACACTGTTTAATCTAACCATTTTTCGCCAATAATTTCTAATATTAGTTTCAATTTATGTAAAATAGTTCTAATTTTTATATTAGAACATTTTATAGTATTTTTGCAAATCGCAGACTTAGGAATTTGCCCAACATCTAGTACTAGCCAAACTAACAAAAGAAAATTGTGGCAGCCTGGCAAATTTCGAATTTATATCGATTCTTCAGAGAAAAAAGTATTTTCGTGATACGAAATGTTAAGTAAGAGAAAGAAGCTGCAGAACAGCAAAGGATAATTATATTATAAACAAAAATTTTAGTATAATTATCCTTTATTTTCTGTTTATAAACCGATTTATAAACAGAAAACCTGGTAATTTTTTCATATTTTCTAAGAAAGAAGATAATGCTGGAGTTGAAGTACCAGGTATGACAAAGTTACCACAGCTAACAATCAGACAAGGAACAGCCAGAACATCAAGTCATTATTCATTTAATTTTAATTTCTTTAATATTACTTACAAATAAATTGTGGGTAAATTGAATTTCTGTAAATAAATATAGAATTGTTTACTGACTATTTTTCTATGAAAAATATGTATTGGTGTTATTTTGTCTCCATTTTTACCAAAGATATCAAAGTGTCCCTTGAGGTGCATCAACCTGCCCCGGGGATCAGGCACATTGATGCAAGTGCTTTTTTTATTTTTTATTTTTTTAAATTGCATGCAAAAATATTATATAAAACAACGATTGTTCATTTTTATAATACACTACACAAACTTTACTGGCACCACATGGAAAATAACTTGAAATTTCTATTTTCTGAAAACCAAAAAAAATTCTTAGAAAAAACTGTATCAATGTGCCCCAGTTCCCCCATATTTCTTACACTTTTTCGCATTTAATATACACATTTGCATATATTAATGAAAGTCAGTGCAAATTATTAATTCGTTGTTCTATTTAATTTGTATACATTTAAGAAAAACAAAATTGTTTAAAAACTTTTTTTTTTGCTTAGACTTCCATTAAATACGGCTCTTTATTGTATATTATATCAGAATGATTGATCTTTTCTATTCTGGTCTGAAGAATATACCCGGCAATTTCAGATAAAGTCACTCACACATTGATTGATGGAAGAGCTTTGATTATCTCGGTACATTTTGAAAAGCAATAGACACTTCGATCGTATAATTTATTTATCTAAGAAAACAAGGTTTTTAATGTATCTAAAATTATGGAAGGTTATTTTGATTTTTTACAAATATTGCAAAACAAAGAAAATTTTATTTTTAAGGTAATAAAATTGAAAAATAATTTTAAATTAAAGGCTACTTTCTTTGGCTTATATATAATTGTTAAACAATCATGATTTATATGCAAACTTTTAGAAAAGTGCACTTACTTACGTAAGTCAGTGTATTCATGGTTTAATTGTAATCTAAAATTGTATATGTCATTATAACAAGCAATATAATGGCCAGCGAAACCATTGATGCGTACTAACCCTGGACATATTTTGCACATAAATTCCTTCAGCACACGAGCTGATTTTCAGTTTATCTCAAACTTAATCAATTATAATAAATTGATCATAAACCAGACATTATGTCATAAAAACTATTTTAAGATAAAAGAATTTACAAAATTATACACGTGATGCTGTTTACTTCTGCTCGAAGTTTGAATGTACAAAAAAAAATTAAGTAATTCAGTGTAGTTATATTGTTAATTATGACGAACATTCATCAAAACATTTTTTTGTCGACTAGATATTATTCAACTAAAATGAATTTCTCATGCTTTCAGCTAGAAAATAAAAAAACCGAACCCATCTGTTATTTTAAACATGTTAACATTGTATGTTAATCTTTAGACGCACACATACAAAAAAATATTAGATAGCAATATATATTGCAATAAATATTGAAATTTTAGATTTAAAAAAAAAAGACAATTTATCTATAAAAAGCCCTCATTTAAAAACTTTCTTACACATTTCCATATTAAATATATATAAAAATGCATAATATATTAGTATACATAAAAATCAGGATAAATTAATAATTCGGCTTCAAACTTCAAATATTCTATTTAATGTGTATATATTCAAGAAAAACAAAATTGTTTAGAAACTTTTTTTTCGCTTAGACCTCCATTGAATACGGCTCTTATTGTATAATATATCGCACTGATTGATCTTTTCTATTCTATTCTGAAGAAAATATCTAGCAATTTCAGATCAAGCCACTCACAGATTGATAGATGAGTGGGCTTTGAATATCTCGGTACATTTTAAATAGACACTTCGGTTATATAATTTATTACTCAAGGAAAATAACATTTTAAATGTATCTAAAATTACGGATTGTTGTTTTGATTTTATTAAATATTGAAAAACAAAGAAAAAATTATTATTAGAGTGACGAAATTGAAAAATAGTTTACAAGAAATAATATCTGTTTTTTTTTTAATTCAAAGACTATTTTTTTAAAATTCATAAATCAGATTTTATATTCAAGATTTTACAAACAGCTTACTTACATGATTCTATGTATTAATTGTTAAAACATAATCTAAAATGTTAAATGTCAGTGTAACAAGCACTATAATGGCCACATATAGTCATAAAAATGAGACATATAGTATAAATATCAACGCCATATTTAGTATATTATAAATCACAATGCAATCCGTATTTAGTGTACAATAAATCACAATATTTATCGTCCAAATATTTTAATGTAGCAGCTGTAATGTTACTCTTATGCTTTCATGTTAAAAAATAACCATAACGAGCGTATTTTTTCCTTACAAATAGATATATTGTGCCTTCAATTTTAAGCACACATAAAAATATTAGTTAGCACTCTAAATATTAATAAATAGCGAAATTTTAAAGTTTAAAAGAAAAAAATATCTACAAAATATTCAATATTTAAATAATTTATTAAATTTTTTCATGTTTAATATACATAGTTATATAGATTTATAAAAATCGGTTCAAACGGATAATTCTTTTACAAACTTCAAGTTATTTATCTAATGTATATTTATTCAGAAAAACAAAATTTTATAGATTTTTTTTTACGTAGGTTTTCATTGAATACGGCTCAATATTGTACAATATATCACATTGATTGATCTTTTCTATTCTATACTGAAGAATATATGCGGCAATTTCAGATGAAGTCACTCACACATTGATTGATTGATGGGCTTTCAATATCTTGGTACGTTTTGAAAAACAATAGACAATTTGGTCATATGATTTAGTTATCTATGAAAATAAGATTTTTAATGTATCTAAAATTACAGAATGTTGTTTTTATTTTTTTAAATATTAAAAAACAAAGCAGAACTTATTTTTAGAGTAATGCAATTGAAAAATAGTTTTAAAAAATAAAAACAGCTTTCTTTATTTAAAGGTTATTTTTTTTAAAATCACAAATCAGATATTGCATTCAAACTTTTACAAATATCTAAGCTTTCTTACATGATTCTATGTATTAATTGATAAACTATAATTTAAAATTGTAAATGTTATTGTAACAATCATTGTAATTGTCATATATATTTAAAAAAATGAGACATATACTGTAAATATTAGTGCCATATTTGGTATATAGTAAATCACAATGAAATCCATATTTAGTATATAATAAATCACAACATTTATCGTCCAAATATGACAGCTGTGTGTGCGTCCAATGTGACAGCTGAAATGTAATTCTTATGCTTTCATGATAAAGAAAATTAATATAAAGGGTGTATTTTTTTCTATTTTCTAACAAATAGATATCTTGTGCCTTCAATTTTAAACATGCATAAAAAATATTAGTTAGCACCACATTTCGTAATAAGCTCTAAAATTTATTTTAGAGTTAAAAGAAAAATAAACTCAACATTTAATTAATTTATTGGACTTTTTCATTTTTAATATACATACTTATATACATTTATGAAAATCAGTTCAAAATCATAATTTGGTTACAAACTTCAAGTTATTTATTAAATGTATATATTAAAGATTTTTTTTTTTTTTTTTTTTTTTTTTTTTTTTTTTTTTTTTTACTTAGGCTTCTATTCAATAGGGCTCTTTATTGTATAATATATAACACTGATTGATCTTTTCCATTCTATTCTGGAGAATATATCTGGTAATTTCAGATCAAGTCACTCACACATTGATTGATGGATGGGCTTTTAATATATCGGTACACTTTGAAAAGCAATAGACACTTTCGTCATATAATTTATTTATCTAGGAAAATTAGATTCTAAGAGATATTTACATATGTTTAAGAATCTTATTATCGGAATTAAAATATAACTTTTAGTAACTTCCTTTAGAGATTTATATATATTAATGAAATCCAGTGCAAATTATTAATTCGATTTCAAACTTCAACAATCGATCAACACACTTCAAAATTAGAAATTTATATGCAATAATGAAGACCAGGGTATGATAATAATTCGGTTTCAAAATTCAAGTATTCTATTTAATGTGTATATATTCAAGAAAAACAAAATTATTTAGAAACGTTTTTCCCTTAGACCTCCATTGAATACGGCTCTTAATTGTATTGATCATACTCATACTGATTGATCTTTTATATTCTATTCTGAAGAATATATCCAGCAATTTCAGATCATGTCACTCACACATTGATTGATGGATGGGCTTTGAATTTCTTGGTCCATTTTGAAAGGCAATAGGCACTTTGGTCGTACAATTTATTCATCTAAGAAAATAAGATTTGTAATGTATCTAAAATTTCAGAATGATATTTTGATTTTTTATATATATTATTGCAAAACAAAGAAGAAATATTTTAAGGTAATAAAATTCAAAAATACTTACAAAAAATATGTTTTCTATTTATTATTTATTTTTTTAAGTTTGTTCTTTTAAAAGATACATCAGCTTTTGTATTCAAAGTTTCAGAAATTTCTTGTGCTTGCTTACATGAATTCATGTATTAGTGCTAAATTGCAATCTAATATTATAAATGTCATTTTAATAAGTATTATAATGGCTTTATATAGTTATAAAAATGACACGTATACTGTAAATATCAACATCATATTTAGTATATAAAAAGTCACAATATTCATATAATGTTCACTGTTCTATGTGCATGTTCAGCATTTTTCATATTACATCACGTACACGCCAATCGATGGATCTCTTTTTAATAATTTAAAGATTCATAAAAAGTAATACATACTTTAATCTATCATTTATTTAGTAAGGAAAATACTGTATTAAATTTTCCAAAAATTGAGACTATTATTATCTTTTTAATCTATATATATATATAAAAAATGTGTATTTTATATTAATCATCGCACAAAAAAATCTATTGAACCTACTATTTTGAAATTTGTAGTAAAACTACTTCTTATAGCATTGAGTGCCGCTAAGAAAGGATTTTCTATAATTCCACCCCTAAGGGGTTTAAAAATAGTACGCATTTAAAAAAAATCATTAAAAATCAGGTTTTATAGCTATCATTTAACTGATAACATATTTTAGCGTATTTTGTTATGTTGAATAGAATGGAACTAGCCAAAATCTTATGAGTCATATCGTTCGTCAGATATTTATCATTTCGCTACTTTGGCGATGTCATCGGGACAAAAACCTGAAATTTTCAATCTATGTTTATAAAAGAAAGTCGTGATTTTGTATTAGTCATCGCACAAAAAAATCTACTTAACCTACAATTTTGAAAAATTTGGGTAAAAATACTTCTTATAGCATTGAGTACCGCTAAGAAAGGATTTTCTAAAATTCCACTCCACTCTATAGGGGTTAAAAAAAGAAACGCATTAAAAAAAAACATTAAAAATAAGATTTTATAGCTATCTTTTAACTGATAACATATTTTAGCGTATTTTGTTATGTTGAATAGAATGGAACTAATCAAAATCTTATAAGTCAAATAGTTCATCAGATACTATTTATCATTTCGCTACTTTGGCGATGTCATCGGGACAAAAACCTGAAATTTTCAATCTATGTATATAAAAGAAAGTCATGATTTTGTATTAGTCATCGCACAAAGAAATCTACTTAACCTACAATTTTGAAAAATTTGGGTAAAAATACTTCTTATAGCATTGAGTACCGCTAAGAAAGGATTTTCTAAAATTCCACTCTATAGGGGTTAAAAAGAAAACGCATTAAAAAAAAAAAGTATTATAGCTATCTTTTTAATAATTACATATTTTAACGTATTTTTATTTGCTGAATCGAATGGCGCTAACTCAAAATCTTATAAGTGTAATAGTTCGTCAGATATTTAACATTTCTCTAATTGGGCGATGTCTTCGGCACAAAAGCCTGAAATTTTCAGTTTTTGTTTGATCGTCAGGTTGTTTGATTGTAAAATCATGGATGGTTCTAGAATCAGGTGAACCAAATTATTAAGATAGATTAGCTTTTTCAATAAGTCAAATTAACGGATTCTGTGAGACTTGCATTGTTAATTTTTCATCAATGCTTTAAGTATACAGCTTTTCGTTTTATCGTCCTTATCGAATCCACACTAAATGATCAACTAAAGATGTCAACCGATTAATTTTTTATGGAGCAATAAAAGATAGCAGCATAATGACGTTCATATTGTTTTCAGCAACTCAGTCGTACATTCCAGGTAAATGTCCATATTGATAAAAAACTCACGATAAAATTCACTGATATACATTTTTTTTTTTTCAAGGTTTTTGTAGAAAAATCGACCAGAGTAGCGGGCAAAAACGGCTAGTTATATCTATAAAAAGAAAGTGAAAATCCTTTTAATATGATTCGTAACGTTTTGAACATTCATTGCATACGTATTTTACACCTTTTAAATATTTTATTAAATGATTTAATGACAGTAAAATACTGAATAGAGGAAAAAATGTCGTAGTAAAATTTGAGAATTTAAATTTCGTTTAAAAAATATAATTTTCTTTGATATCTTTAACATTCTGGATCCCATATAGCCCAAGATATTTTGGGATATTTTAATTCGCATACCTTAATTCCCACCAGAAAATTAAAATAGCAATATTTGCTTTAATTAATAACAGAATATTCCGTATTTAAATAAAACGAAATTAGCTATTGATTTTTTCTGGTGTAAAATTAGATTTTCTGAACTACATATTTTTTAGAACGTGTTCAATCATGGGATTTAAAGGGTTAAAGATCTGTCTTCTCCTATATTTTTTTTAACTCGGATTTCATTTTTTTTTTCACTTTTGAGATAAAAATAACTTTTACATTGATGATGTTAAAAGTAACTAACATATATGATTTTCTGAAATTTAACAAATTTGTCATAGTCTAAAAACCGAACGACTGTAGTTATTTTGCGTACAATTCAATTCATTATCATACAAAAATAGACTAGGGAATAGCTTTTAGAGACACTTGAAAAATACCGAATTGTAAGAAAGTTTAACCGGCATTACAACTTTCTAATATTTTTTGCTTATTATCGCATGCCATTCTTTCTTCTCTCAATAAAGTAACCTGTATTTTAAATTTTAAACAGTAAAATGTAATATAAAATAAATCAATCGCCAACGAGGAAAAGAGAATTAAGTAAATTTTTATTATTATTGTTATTATTAAATGTTGAAACTTAAAGCCATAATAAGAAAGACATGGCCATGTACTACCATTTCCATTTGTAGAAACTATATGAGTAATAATTAAGATAAAATAATACTCAATGAAACGATATGTATTATTAATAGTACACCAGACCCAAAATGTTTAACAATGTAAAAAAAAAAAAAAAATGCATTTTTGATCTATAATAGTTAGGATCAGTTTTACACCCTAAAATGCTAATTCAAGAAAAAAGCTTAATAATGTAGGGGGAACTGGGGTACATTGATACAGTTTTTTTCTAAGATTTTTTTTGGTGTCAAGAAAGTAGAAAATTCAAGTTTTTTTTCCATGAGGTGACAGCAAAACTTGTGTAGTATGTTATAAAAATGTACAATCATTGTTTTATGTAGTATTTTTGCATGTAATTTTAAAAAAATCAAAAAAAGTCATTTGTATCAATGTGCCCCATCCCCGGGGCAGATTGATACGTTTAAGAAAAATGACGACAAAATAATACCAATGCATATTTTTCATAAAAAATGAGTTAGAAAACCATTTTATATTTATTTATAAAAATTCAAATCACCCACAATTTATTTTTAAGCAATATTAAAGCAATCAAAATTAAATATATTATGACTTGATGTTCTGTCTGTTTCTTGTCTGACTGTTGGCTGTGGTAACTTTGTCATATCTAGCACTTCAACCCCAGCATTATCTTCTTTCTTATGAAAGATGAAAAAATTACCAGTTTTTCTGTTTATAAATAGGTTCATAAACAGAAAATAAAGGATAATTATATTAAAAATTCTGTTTATAATATAAGTATCATTTTCTGTTCTGCAGTTTGTTTCTCTTACTTAACATTTCTCATGTCGAAAATACTTTTTTCTCTGGAGAATCGATATAAATTCGAGATTTGCCAGAATGCCGTCCTTTTCTTTTATTAGTTCTACTAGCACTAGATGCTGGGTAAGTTCCTACGTCTTCTGTTTTCAAAAATACTATAAAATGCTCTAATATAAAGAAATTAGAGCTATTTCACTTCAATAAAAACTAATATTAGAAATTTTTCGTGAAAAAAAGGTTGGATTAAGGAGTGTATGGTAAAAAAAAAATAATAAAAGATAATGAAAATATGAACTATTAAAGGATTTAGGCTGTATCAATGTGCCCCGTCATAAACTGTATCAATGTGCCCCATACAGCGATTTTGAATAAAATGAGTCTCAAATCCAACACCTCGCAATATATCTAACAATAAATAATGAGGAACTGATAAAGAGTAGCAGTACTTACCAGGGAGAGTATTCATTTTGGTTGAAAATACTGGAACAGTTGTGTAATAGCATTTCAATTGTACAACTCAAATTTACTTTTGAACAACAAAAACAATAAATCACCCGTCTCATTTCATCAAACTGCTGAATCATTCCAAGATTTTCTGTATGTAGTTGAATACACTAGCATCACCTTTTGGAGCTGTTGTGAAACTTCCTGTAATGACCCTGTGAGCGGTAGAGGGGGTGTATCAATGTGCCCCATGTATCAATGTACCCCAGTTCCCCCTAAATGTAATGAAAATCGACTAATTACAATTTTTTTAAATAAATTATTTACAATAATAAAATTCCTATTCACAATATTGTGAAAAGCACTAAGATAATTTAAAAATTGCAAAATTAAAAAAAAGGTGAGTGTTTATGTTTTTAATAATTTTGATATTTTTAACCAATTCAACCTTTTTGGAAGAATATAGCTACTACTACCAATATATGGATTTTTCATTTCGGGTGTTCCAAGTTGATACCAGATATATTTAAAATACTAATATTTGTTTTATTTATAACAGTTATTCCATTTTTATATAGAACAAATATTATTATTTAAAATTTCTTGTATGAATTCAAAATTATAGGAATAGCGTATTATACAAAGGGAATTAGAGATTTAAATTTTGACCATATTGTTTAAATGAAAAAGTAGTCTTTCTTCGCCATCGTAATTCTTACTCATCAAGGATATGCTTAATATAATATACAAAATTAAACAGGTGTAAACTATTTATAAAATGCATAGCACTTTCAAAACAAAATTTAAACGTATATTAAAAATATTTTTAATATATGTAGCAATGCTCTATTAACCCGTCAGTAGTCGCGTGTCGGTCTTTTCGCCGCCCGTATAACTTATCTTCTCCTAACTTGTATCACATTACAAATACAACGGAGATCTACCATGTAGCTGATTTTGAAGGTTTCTCGACCACCTTAGTGAAGTAACAGGACACCTCTGATTTTCTTTCAGGTACATTTTTAGAAACAAAGTTGAAATTGGCGAAAAAGTCTATGGAACAATCACTAATGTCAGTTCATTTTTACATTTTCCAATTACTCCAGATCTCATGAATAAATGCATAATTTCAGAAAACTGCAAATTTATATCTTCATTGAAATGTTATTTTCGTATGTTAGGTGAAAAATATTTCTTATTTTACATTTTTGGTATGTGGGGAGGGTGCTAGCGGCGAAAAGACCGAGCGCTACTAATGACGTTGTGAAAAAAGTTGCGACTACTCGCGGGTTAATAAATTGCTGATGAACCAATTTCGACAAATTATATTAAAAAAAATCAAACTACTCAAGTTGTACCGAATCGCATGAAAGAAACATCCTTATAACTCAAAAAATAATTATTATATCAGCTAACAGTTTACTGCGTTGGATTAAGCGTTTCATTTCCAATTAAAATGTACCTTTGAAGTGAAATTTCAATGAAGAACAGGGTAATAAAAATCGAAGAATGTGGAAAACAAGATTACAAATATCTCGGCAACTAATAATCGGATAAACTTCGTTCTTTACACAAAAATTGTGTTGTTTTATTGCTTTTTATGCTCAACACTTAAAAAAATTCGAAAATTTTTATTTGCTTTTCATTAGAAAGAATTTTTTTAAAAGTCCGAAAAAGATTGTTTCGGATAATCGAGGTTACTGATATGAAATAAACTTCTATCCAATTTTACATACTATGTACTGTACATGCAAAATTTCAAGTCTTTATCTTAATTTGTTTGGGAAATAGATCGTTTACAATTATACAGACAGGCAGACAAACCGATGGAAGGAGTTCAGATTGATGCATTTTTTCCACTATTTCTTCTAATTAAATTGTTGTAACTCAAAAACCATGAATGTGTTTTGAGAGTGTCCATGAGTTTAATGAATAAAACTTAGAACTTTTTTTTTCATTTGTTTTACTTTAATTTTGATTCAGGAAATTAAATATATATATATATAGATAGATAGATAGATAGATAGATAGATAGATATATTCTTTATAAACATAATACATATTTTTAAATACATATTTTTTTATTTAAATTAATATTTAAAAAATGCTGAATTAAAACTAAAGCTTATATGTTTATATTTATATTAAAATCGAAATTCTGCAAATGATATTTCGAGTTATAATGATTTCTATTCACTCCATTTTTTTTAATAAATTTTAACTAAAAAAAAATGGTGAAAAGTTTTATAATGTAAAGTTGTTTAGAAATGTTATGGTTAATCATCACAACAAATTTTAAAAAAATAACTCAATAAATATAAATTATATTAAAATGTGTTTCGGCGCTCTTAACAAGGTTAGACGAAGATATTTTCATTCAAATACGATGGGAACATAAAATTTATTTAGATTTATTATTACATTTTTATCTTGAATAGTTACTGTTTATGTTAGCAGGTCCATAAACTTTTTATTGAACTGAAACTGGTCAACATAAATGAAATAGAAAAGACGAAAACAGTGATATTTACTTGGACACATGGAGCATAGAATGTTTCAAATATTTGAGTTTTTAATGATTGTCCTGAAAAATAGAGCTAAAAGATTATGGCCCTGAAATGTTTTTAAATAAAATATTTTTTTACTGTGAGTGTGTTATAAAGATTTGTCAATTTTCGAATTGTGTATTTTTTAATCATTTGGTATAGTTTGATAAAATTCTATTTTGAGTAAAAAAAAATTCAATTTTCCAAAATTGTGTTACTAATTCGTTTCAATAAAATTGTCTAGAATTATAGGTCTGAGCGGTTTATTTAAATGTTAAAATATAAAGACAGAAATCTTTTTTTTCCTTTTTAAATATATTTTATTGAATATTAATATATTGAAATTCTGTCTTTTAAAAAGTAGTAATTTGACAAATTGTCTACAAAACAATCTGGTTCTCTTTTTCAAACATATTAGAAGACCAACGCATTTTATTACCGTTCAGAATATTGAAATAGTCCAAGACTATCCATCAATCAACGTGTGAGTGATTTGATCTATAAAATATATCGTAGGTGGATATATACTTCAGAGTAGAATAGGAAATATCAATCACTGTGATGCATTATAAACAAAATAGTCGTATTAAATGCAACTCTAAAAGTAAAAGAACAAAGTTTCTAAAGAGTTTTGTTTTTCTTGGATAAATAGGGCCGTATATATATATATATATATATATATATATATATATATATATATATATATATATATATATATATATATATATATATATATATATATATATATATATATATATATATATATATATATAAGACCATTAATAGTAAACAATATGAACCATTTGAAATTAACCATTGAATTTAATAACTTACATCGCACTCAATATGGAACGAAAAAAGAATTTTCCGGATATTGAATTTAACACTGAAGATAATGTACATTGATTATAACATTTAATATACCATATATCAAGATAGTGAATTTACCGTCAAAAATATTGAATATTAAATTTAACATTTAACATTTAAATATTAAATCACAAATTATATGAGTGATAAAACGATATTGCTACTCTTAATGGAAAAACCTTCTAAGTGGTATCGGAGAACTACATAGTAGAAATCTTTCTGACAGTACACAAAAGTTATGCGCAACAGCAACAATATATATACATATACTACCTTTGGCAATAAAGTTCGGTGAATAGTCCTATAGCCTTAATGTAGATGAAATATTAACGAAAGTTACCATACCATCCTTCAAAATATTCATCTCCTATAACTATGCACCGCTGAGATATAACTATGCACCGCTATACATGTCCTGAGAAATTCGCAAGAAGTCTTCTTTTGGGATGAAGTTCAAAAGCTTTGCCACGTTTTGTTAGATGTCTGCAATATTGTCAAAACTCTTTCAAAGCGAGTTTGAGTCATGAAAATAGGAAGATGTCTAGAGGATTGAGATCTGGCGAGTATGGTAGGTGTTCAATTTGCTCCATCCTTCATGAATTTCTTTCGGTGTCTTGCAAAGCTTAAAAACAAATTTTAAACTGATCTTGTATTCTTTCATTTTCTTGTTCTCAGTTAAGAACCAACACATTGAACAAGCACTTAGTAAAGCACGTCTTACACAGAACATAAACGACGCTCAACTGAACAACGGTGGGGGAAGATGGTCTACACTCGCCTCTATGCAGGTGCAGAGTTTTGATTACCCAGCGTTGCCAGATTGGTCGTTCTGAATTCATTCACCGAACTTTATTGTCAGAGGTAGTATATATATCGCATTAGTCGATTTTTTGATAAAAGACGGAATATATTTCCAAAAAATAATTTCAAAATGAGCATTTAGAACCCGAAAGCAACGATTTTGAAACGAAAAATCTCGGCGTATTGAGAAAATAATTGTTTATAAATCAAATTCTGATTAATTGAACGAAAAATAAAATCACCTTCGCTTATAAATCTATTCAAATATTACTTTAGTAAGTTTCAGGGTTTTATCGTAGATGCCAACATCTCTTAATTATTCCGAAGTCTGATCCAAGATGAACATTTTTTCAACCGGAAATGTTATGTAACTAAAAAATTGAAAAGGAAATCAAAAATGTACTTCATCGAAACAAGATTCATTTTCTTATACATATTTTCCTGTTTGAGTATGCAAATTTTGGGTCAGACTCCGGAATGATTAAGAGATGTTGGCATCTATGGTTTTATTCCCCCTTAAATGAATCTGAAAATGAGTAAGAAATTTCAAGCTGTTGAGCGTCGAAAAATATTTTCTTGAACATGATCCTTATAAAAAGCTCTTACATATAAATGAAATTAAAAGTTCACCAAAAGTGGTTATTTAAAGCTGCTTAACTGAATTTATCTCTTATAATGATTTATTGTTTAGGTTAAATTAGTATTTAGCTGTGCATATAGGCTGAAGCAGCAGGGATTTTTTTCAATCTATACTAATAAAAGAACAAAACGCTCTGTCTGTCTGTGTGTATGTCTGTGTGTCTGCGATGGTAGCAATATCTACAGCACGTACGAAACTCAAAAATTTTTTGACAGTAGCCCAATGTCTTGCCTGATGCACCTGAAGCTCAGAATTTCAAAATTCAATTTATTAACTGAGTAATTAATTAAATTCCAAAGCTCACTCTAATAAAAAATCGCCCTTTTTTCGCTTTTTTTCCCTTTCATTTTCTTATGGTTGATTGGTTGCATAAAATTTTCGAAGAAATAATTAAAAAAGACCTTTAAAATTCATATACTGGCAAACTGTCAGTTTAAATGAGGATTTTTTTAATCACAGCACCTGTACACCATGGAGAAAAACATAGGTGGAGGCGAAGTAAACCGAAAAAAAGGTTTGCAATATTAAACCATTCATCGCTGAAATTTTAATGTCTCAAACAAAAGCACGAGGAAGGAATTTTGTATTAATAAAACGAATTGAAAGAAATGAATTACAGCTGAAGCATATTTTACGAAGAAATAGTAATTTTTTAAAATGTTTTTTTTTTCTATTATATTATTTAGGTTAAAGTTAGGTTAACGTTAAATTGAATTTATGTTATGGTTAGAATAAGGATATGTTACAATAAAGTGAAGGCTAGGTTACATTTCTGTTATATTTAATTTACGGTAGGATACTGTTAAGTCGCTGTTAGGTTAAAGACAGGTTCTGGTTACGGTACAAAAGTTTAAGGTTAGAAATTTGTACACAGAGGGAACATTACGCAAGATTTGATTAAAAATAACACTTACTTTTGTTAAATAGCTCTGAAATTATAATACTATATACCAATCTTTTAGCTGCCATCGTGTATCGATTTCATTCATGGTATAGTCCGATTTAAGAGTGATATAATTAGTTTGAAATTCAAAATATTTCACTTGGGATTTGTATGTGAAAATAATAATTAGTTACGTGACTTTACAGTGATTTTTACGGATAAATATCAACTTTTTAACACGAAAGTCATGCATTCGTTGGATACATATTCCCTCCCGCGTTTTTCATTGCTCATTTCGAGTATTTTTAGAGCTTAATATTAGTTGTTGTTTTTAAAACCGATTTTTCACACAGTCAGTGGCTACGTATTTCAAACAATACATTTCTGCATCTAACGAGTTAATGATAAAATCATACAAATTTCAAGTTTGTTTAATATTGTTAATACGGACCCGGGCAACGCCTGGCGGGTCAGCTAGTATTAAAATAAAATATAGCTGCGTATATTCTGCATGTGCATTGACTAATTTAGAGTTTGCATAAAGTTGCAATTTATTATAGAATATTGAAAAAGTTTATTTCTTACTATAAATACTTTTAATACACATGTGACATTAAGACATAGTTTTAAAATATTTATTTTTACGATATCATTAAAAATCCATTGTAGAATAAGAATACAAATTTTTATTTTCACTATTTCATTAAAGATCCATTGTAGAATGAGAAAACCATCAGTTGAGAGCATAAAATTCCTTCTTGTTTTTTAATTACTTTTGGGACATTTTCGTAAAATTTATAATATGTATTCAAAATTACCCATATAGTTTATTGATATGATGAATATTTAGTTTTTAAAAAAGAAATTTTTATAAATACAGTCATATTTTCTTTCACTTTAATACATATTTTATAATATATATACATTTTTAAAGAAATAAGTTTACAAATTGTTTACAAAAATTGCAAACTTTGTTCTCTTTTTGAAACATATTAGAAAACCAACGCATTTATTTACCTTTTGGAATATATTGAAATAGTCTAAGACTATACATCAATCAACGTGTGAGTGATTTGATCTATAAAATGTATCGTAGGTGGATATGTACTTCAGAGTTGAATAGGAAAGTTCAATCACTGTGATATATTATACTATAAATAGCCGAATTCAATACAACTCAAAAAGCAAAAGAATAAAGTTTCTAAAGCGGTTAGGTTTTCTCAGAAAATAGGGATATATATATATATATATATATACATATGTTTTTTTTTCATTTGAAGAATATTAAAATTAGATTTTTGTCGCATGGATAGATTGCATACATATTACATGAAAAATTTAATTTATTGTTTTAAAGAAAAAGAATAGAAATAAATATGATTATTTTCATTGTAAATATATATATATATATAATATATAATGTATATACATATTAGTGCTCTCGATTATACGTTTATACGCGTATACGTATAATACGTATTATACGAAATACGTATCAACTATACGTATAATACGGCATCGGCGGTTATACGTATTGCGCAAAACAACATATACGGTACATCGTATATACGGATCTGATCCAAGCGGTTAAACGTATAAACGTTTAAACGTTTTTCATTCAAGATATGAAATTTGATGTTTCAATGCTTTTCTGCGGATTACAGACATTGAGAAATATCCGGTAGAGTATCCCCATCGCGATTCTCTGTTTAAAAAACTACGATGCGTTTACTTAACTACTACTTGTTATGTAGGTACCTAAAAAATCTGAATACGTATCTCAGTTTAAATTTTGGTTTCTTTCCCAAAAAACTACGTTATTTATTATAAATTGTCTTACATTAGTTGTGGATAGAATCAAGCTAATCTTTGGAAGAGCTGTGGCTCAGTACTTAGTTTTTTTATATTTTCTTGTATCTTAACAAGAAGAAAGTAATGGATTCGAGAAATCTTTCGACTGGTTTACACTTTTTAAGGGTAAGATAGTCCGAAAAATATGTTTTTACAAAATATCTGTCTGTGACTTTGTCTATATGTGGCATGAATTTTGTTCCACCAGTTGCACAGAATGAGTTTTCAGCAATATCATCATCACATAGCAGGCAGTAGGCTCTGTCATTCTTTTTCTCAGCGTACCGCCACACCCAGTTTTTTCTATTCATTTCTAATTGTAATCTAAGCAGAACTGCGTCTATAAATGCTCGTTCTTCTACACTACGAGATACTTATACTAAGTGTCTGCGTCACGTTACACAATGGTTTTATTTTTCGCCATATGTAAATTGTCTTACCGCGGAGGAATTTTAAAATAATTTACATATTTGGTAATTTTTATTAGTTTCTTTTTTAAATAATTTAATCATTTTGTCCTCCCAGAATATTTTATGACTTATTTAATGAAAATTAGAAGAAACATAATTAAACATTTAGTATGTTTAGAGTAACTTACCGGTCACTTACCGAAGTGACCAATGTTACCAACCGATTGTAGGGTAGTATGAAATGAAAGTCAAGGCGAATTGTGACGTCAGCTACAGTTCAACAGGATAGTTTTCATTGGTGCCACATTTCGGTTTCGCACTGCCCTACAATCGATAGGTAACATGGGTCACTTCGGTAAATTGCACTGAACATGTACGTTGATTAAAATATTTATAAAGGAAAATACCAAGATCTTGGTTGGAATCCAGATAGTAGATATTTCACTGTTAGTGAAGCGAGATTAGCCAATCAGGAGTCTGATCTTTTGTGAACTTTTTGCAAACTGTTTTAAAAAATATACGCTTTTCATTGCTTGATCTCGTATGTATAAGACATACTATCAGGGCCGTAGCTAGAAGTGAACCATAGGGGGGGGGGGGGCTCGAGAGAATGTAGGGGGGGCTCATAATTTTTTTTTCTCTTTCTGACGCAGAAAGATAAATTAATAACTATTCACATTGTAGGTATTATGTTTCTAATTAAACTGTTGTACTAACTTCATTTTATGCTAAGAAAAGTATAGGATGATGAAAATTTTGATTGTATAACTGGTGCGAAATGAAACATCATGTTAGCTTCATGTGTACAAATAGGATGAGGGAGTGTTGAAACACTTATTTTAGATACAATTTAGTAACTCTGCAAAACTGTGAAAGGGTCTCAAAACTAAATTAAATTTTTGAACAGAATTTCATTTGAATTTTTGGAACAGAAATTAATTGAGTGACCTTGGAATCTTTTCCAGGGGGGGGGCTCAAAATATTCTAGGGGGGGGGCTGAGCCGCCCATAGCGCACCCTTAGCTACGGGCGTGCATACTATGCGGATTTCTGTCGTAACGCTACCGGTTTCCAAATTATTCTCCATTCAGCGACATAAGACTGGTGAAGTCCGCTATTTAAATTAGATACGATACGGCGAATATACATATACATTAAATATACGTATTCTTAAATATACGTTTAGTTGATACGCCTTATAGGTATCCGGATACGGTTAAACGTATATTCGAAAGTATCCGTATAGCAGAAAAACGTATTATACGGATATACGTATATCGTTTAATCGTATACCTGCTATACGTATCCTATCGCGAGCACTAATACATATATGGGTGATTCTCAAAATAGGGGACAATTTATGTCTTTCGGCATACAAAAAAAAATTGAAAGGTTTTCTGTCATGTTTTCATATTTAGATATGTTTGTCTTAATATTATTCATTATTTGCACTCAAGAATTACTCATTTTTTATTTAAAAACACATTAAAATAACAGAATAAATGTTCAAAATATCATTAGCATGGATGTCCACAGCAGCTGTGCCTTGTGTATACTAGCATTTTTCAAGAGTTAATATCATGTTTATAAAATAAAACAAATGTTATTCTTTCTTTAAATTAATCAAGGAGAGGATTTATCCAATAAATTTCTTTTTAAAAATAAAATTATAGTATATAAAAAAAGAATTAAAGTTTGTCCTCCATATTCTATTTTCAAAACAAGATCATACAAAAACAGCTGGTTATTAATCAAAATTTCATTTTCACATATGACAATAGTTTAAAAATATAAAATTTCTCCATGGCAACAAGTAGCCATTTTATCCCAGCCTGAAAATAGAAGCATGTATTGTATTTTAAGAATATAAGTTGAATATTAGGGGCGTACATCAATTATATGTCATTAGAATGGATAATAATTTTCATGTTTATTTTATAGTTAAAATTTTTATTTTACTTATTTGTGTAGAACTTTTGCGTTTTAAAAAGCCCCAGAAAGGACTATTGCATTGTGATTATATTATGGCTCATAATCTTATTTAAAATAAAATTTGTCATTAGCATGGACAAATATCAGTGTCATTAGCATGGTTTTTCTGTCCATGCTAAAGACTCCTATGTGCATAAATGTAACCAGCGCTTATATTGTATCCTTTATAAAGTTTAATTTTACATATAAATTTAGGTATTAGATTTATTATCCCTAAAATATGCATTAAATCTGTCAAATCACTAAGACAGCTTCTTACATTGTTAGTGTCAGAATGTTGCTCATGTAAACAAAGTTTGCTCTTTGGTAATGTTTTTATTCTCCTTATATGTATATATGTAAAATTGGAAGCAATTTGCTGAAAAGGAAGGCTAATAAATATAGAAAAAAAATATTTAAACAGGAAGAAAATAAAAATTTCTTAATATATTTATTCCATGCAATTTGTTTTGGCATTAGCATGGCTCAAAAAATGCTATTTATTTTTTTAAAAGTTATTTTTTAAATATTTAGCTCTGCTGACTACATGTAAAGTATACCTAATACTATATTAACAACACCTATTTTTTTTCAGAAATTTTGCTAACAGTAATTTTTTTAAGATTTCACTTTTGAAATTGTCTCCTATTTTGAGAATCACCCATATATATATATATATATATATATATATATATATATTCTTTTAAGAGAAAAGTATGAAAATGATGAAAAGATGAAAAAAATGTAAAAATGGGTGAAACAACAATGAACCACAAAAGAACAACACCAAAAAAAAAACAAAACAAAATAAACTGCCTGCTCTTCAGAAGGTGGGGGGAGCAACAGGCATCAAAAAATTATTAAAAAGTGTATCCTCACAGGTTTCGCAAGGCATCACAAAACTACATACTTCAATTATATAAAGAAAATAACTGAAAATAATTAAAAAATTTTTTAATAAACCAAAACTATAAAATGAATTAACATTAAAAACTGAATTTACTAAATAGCCAACAACAAAACTATAGCATAAATCAACTCGAAACATAACATAAGATATTTTGAAATTTCCAAAAATAACATGAAAAATCTCAATAACTAAGCAATAAACTAAACTAAATACACATGCAGCAATGCGATGCCCCCACCTTTACCTGTGAAGAAAACAGAAAAAAGATACCTATTAAAAAATTATCGCAGTACACCTCCATACTTGCATGAGCGAGAAAACTCTTAGGCCTAGGATGGTCGCAGGCCAGCTTCAAAGATTAAAATTCCTTGAATTGTCCTTCCGTTGTTCATTTCTCTCCATTTTCAAACCTGGTCTGTCACTTCCGAAATGTTCACAAGCATCGCCCTGCGAACTTTCCTTGTTGGACTTTCATTCAGAGATCCTCATAAATTCAACACCCAAGAAGCAACCTCCATTATGGCGTTTGGCCCTGCTGTTGCCACTTCAAGAAGCCTTTTTTTTTAATTCATTTACATAATAAAATATAAAAATATGAGGAAAAAAATTATTGTAAAACAAGTTTGCAGCAAATTTAAAAATTTGTGTTTCTAAATTTTTTTCGACCCACATATATTATAATATCTAATTATTTGACCTAAAACAATATTTACAAAAACTCGTTTACTTAAATTGGAGTGCCAATGAGGCATGCAGTGGGTTTTAAAATTAAAAAAAGCCCTTTTATCAAATAATTTGACAACTAATTCACCATTATTAATATTTAAGTCAAGATCTAAAAAAAACAACATGTAAATCATCATCTGAAGCACAATTCAACTTTAAACAAGGTGGATAAATGTGACCAATCGATTCCAAAAAATTGTAATCGAAGACAATTATGTCATCGATATATCTCAAAACTCTGAATGATTTGTTAGAATTTAAAATAAATTTATATTCGTAAAAAAAAAAAAAAAAAAAAAAAAAAAAAAAAAAAGTTTAGCTGCAGTGCTTGAAAAATTTGTACCCATACCTATTCCACATACTTGATAAAAAATAGAACTATTGAAAGTTATAAAATTATTATAAAAACAAAAATTACATAAACTCAGAAAAAAATCTCTATTAATACCCAGCTCTTCTTCGATATAAAAAGTATCGAACAAATCCTCCAGAGTTTTAAACAACAGATCAATAGGAATATTTGAAAAAAGTTTTTCAAAATCAAAAGTAAACAGATCTTTGGGCGTTGTAGGCGTGTTTAATTTCTTTAAAACTTCAATACTGTTATCAATACACCAAAAATAACTAGAATTTTTTAATTTAAATTAAAAAAAAAACATAAATTCTCTTCAAAAAATCCTGTGACTTAACATTGAAACTTTAACCAATACCTCTGGAATTGCATCATATACATCTTAATTTTATAGGATTTTTGTGAAACTTGGGTGTCAAAAACAGAAAAGGAAGACTGTGAAAATTATTAATAGGAAAATTGTATGCATAAATATTTTTAACCTTTCTTGAATAAGCACTAAATTTCTTAATAATTGCATTGTAATTCAGATTATATTTTTGATAATATTTAGTATCATTCAATTCATTAGTAACTTTTTCTATGTAAAATAATTTACAAATGATTGCATAATTAGATGAAGCCTTATCAACAGGAACAATAACAAAATTTTCATGTAAAAATTGTATATAGCTTCAATCCTCTTTATTTAAACGATGATAAGTGTACTGATTATTATTTAATTTTTGGCCAACAAAATTAACAAAACTATTTAAAATACTCCACCTCTAATCATTAAAAGCCTTAAAAGGCACATTGAATTTGTAACACATTTTAAAGCAAATGCAGACAAATCTCCTTTAAATTTCAAAATAGCATTTTCTTTATTAATTTTTTTATTTAATCTGAACTTGGTACCGAAGCCCATCAAAAATTTGAAAATTTAATAATGTAGTCTATAAGATTACTTGCTTAACTTGTACACAGGCATGTGTGTTTAAAACCTCTGGTTGTTTAAATGTGCGCATTAATAACCATAGATCTAATATTTATAAAGAAAATTCACAATATACTTCATTTGAAATTTTGCATTTTAGATTGCATTCTTTTGAAAATATCCAAATAGAAATTCTGGCTCATGTTGAAAATAAGGATGATAGATTAAAAACGGAGAATGAGTTCATTTTCAAATTTAGAAGTTTATATCCGTATGGATTGAATACTAAAATAAATGGGTACAATGTTAAAAATATAGATAATATTTATAATTTTTGTAATTTATATGCTAATGTTAATGCTACTAAGAGATTCAAAAGTGGTTCTGATGTTAATTCTAAATTGTTAAATTGCTTGGTTCCTTCTGATTAAATAAAAGATAACGAAAAAAATTGTCTTGCTGTTTATAATGTTAAATTTGTCAAAAATGCTGTTTTTAATTTAAAATTAAAAACACTTGATAAAATTAAGAAGGCTGTTGGGGGTACAAGTTTTTAAATACACAATATAAAGATTTGCTTTATGATCTTTTGAATTTTAGATTGAAGTCATTTTCTAGTTTTGAATATACAATGGCTTTTTTTACTATAAATTTTCAACAGAAATCATTTGATGATTTCAAAATAAATAATTTCATTAGGCAATTTCATTTTCTGTTTCCAATAAAAAAGATTAATATAGTTGTTGCTTATAAATATGATATACCTCTAAGTAAGAAGCTTTTTAATTACAGATACATAACTTTGGCAGAGAATGATGATGTTTCTTGAAATTGTAGGGTGGATTTTCCAGATTTTATAGAAGATTTTCATGGGCATGTTGTAACTGGTAATTTAGAAATCATTGAGAATAAAAACTTAAAATTTTTGATGGACTTCGGTACCAAATTCAGATTAAATAAAAAAATTAATAAAGAAAATGCTGTTTTGAAATTTAAAGGAGATTTGTCTGCATTTGTTTTAAAAATGTGTTACAAATTCAATATGCCTTTTGAGGCTTTTAATGAATGGAGGTGGAGTATTTTAAATAGTTTTGTTAATTTTGTTGACCAAAATTTAAATAATAATCAGTACACTTATCATCGTTTAAATAAAGAGGATTGCAGCTATATACAATTTTTAAATAAAAATTTTGTTATTGTTCCTGTTGATAAGGATTCATCTAATTATGCAATCATTTGAAAATTATTTTACATAGAAAAAGTTACTAATGAATTGATTGATACTAAATATTATCAAAAATATAATCTGAATCACAATGAATTATTAAGAAATTTAGTGCTTATTCAAGACAGGTTAAAAATCTTTATGCATACAATTTTCCTATTAATAATTTTAAAAGTCTTCCTTTTCTGTTTTTGACACCCAAGTTTACCAAAAATCCTATAAAATTAAGATGTATATGCTGCAATTCCAGAGGAATTGGTAAAAGTTTCAATGTTAAGTTACAGGATTTTTTGAAGAGAATTTATGGTTTTTTAAAATTTAAATTTAAAAATTCTAGTTATTTTTGGTGTATTGATATCAGTATTGAAGATTTAAAGAAATTAAACACGCATACAACGCCCACAGATCTGTTTACTTTTGATTTTGAAAATATTTTTTCAAATATTCCTTTTGATCTGTTGTTTAAAATTCTGGAGGATTTGTTTGATACTTTTTATATCGAGGAAGAGCTGGGTATTAATAGAGATTTTTTTCTGAGTTTATGTAATTTTTGTTTTTATAATAATTTTATAACTTTCAATGGTTCTGTATTTATCAAGTATATGGAACAGGTATGGGTACAAATTTTTCAAGTACTGCAGCTAACCTTTTTTTTATTTTTTTACGAATATAAATTTATTTTAAATTCTAATAAATTGTTCAGAGTTTTGAGATATATCGATGACATAATTGTCTTCGATTACAATTTTTTGGAATCGATTGATCACATTTATCCACCTTGTTTAAAGTTGAATTGTGCTTCAGATGATAATTTACATGTTGTTTTTTTAGATCTTGACTTAACTATTAATAATGGTGAAGTAGTTGTCAAATTATTTGAAAAAAGGACTTTTTTAATTTTAAAACCCTCTCCATGCCTCAATGGCACTCCAATTTAAGTAAAAGAGTTTTTGTAAATATTGTTTTAGGTCAAATAATTAGATATTATAATATATGTGGGTCTAAAAAAATTTTAGAAACACAAATTTTTAAATTTGCTGCAAACTTGTTTTACAATAATTTTTATACTCATAATTTTATATTTTATTATGTAAATGAATTAAAAAAAAGTTTCTTGAAGTGGCAACAGCAGGGCCAAACGCCATAATGGAGGTTGCTTCTTGGGTGTTGAATTTATGAGGATCTGTGGATGAAAGTCCAACAAGGAAAGTTCACTGAGCGATCGTTGTCAACATTTCGGAAGTGACAGACCAGGTTTGAAAATGGAGAGAAATGAACAACGGAAGAGCAATTCAAGGAATTTTAATCTTTGAAGCTGGCCTGCTACCACCCTAGGCCTAACAGTTTTCCCGCTCATTCAAGTATGGAGGTGTAATGTGATAATTTTTTACAGGTATATTTTTTCTGTTTTCTTCACAGGTAAAGGTGGGGGCATCGCATTGCTGCATGTCTATTTAGTTTAGTTTATTGCTTAGTTATTGAGATTTTTCATGTTATTTTTGGAAATTTCAAAATATTTTATGTTATGTTACGAGTTGATTTATGCTATAGCTTTGTTGTTGGCTGTTTAGTAAATTTAGTTTTTAATGTTAATTCATTTTATAGTTTTGGTTTATTAAAAAAATTTTAATTATTTTCAATTATTTTCTTTATGTAATTGGAGTATGCAGTTTTGTGATGCCTTGCGAAACCTGTGAGGATACACTTTTTAATAACTTTTTGATGCCTGTTGCTCCTCCCACCTTCTGAAGAGCAGGGAATTTATTTTGTTTTGTTTTTTTGGTGTTGTTCTTTTGTGGTTTATTGTTGTTTCACCCATTTTTACATTTTTTTCATCTTTACATTTTTTTATCTTTACATTTTTTTATCTTTACATTTTTTTCATCTTTTCATCATTTTCATACTTTTCTCTTAAAAGAATATATGAACTTTGTGCAAAAAAAGAGCTGCTATGCGCCGGTTGCATAAAGATAGTAACTTTTTTCACTCAGTTAAGGTATATATATATATATATATATATATATATATATATATATATATATTAGGGTGGTTCTTAAAAGTTGGTTAAAAAGATTTTTCACGATTTATACCGTGGCACCCTGCCATTTTGTTCTACTCATTAAAAAAGAATTACAGTAATTTTTTCAAAATTTTTAGCATGACTTTAGGGGTCGCTACCACTATTTCAAGTTTAGACTTATTCAAAAGTATTGAAGGAAAATACATAATTATTTTTAATAACAAATAAATATATTTTTATTAAATATTTCAGTAAAATGTACAGCAACTACATTATTATATACATTTAAAGAAGAAGAAGAAATTTATCATTGGGGGAAAAAAGATACCTAAACTCATTGGCGCTCGATCTCCATGGCAACGGCTAATCGCATTGACAAGTGTGATTTTATTTTCGTTTGCCGAGCAAAGTTTTATATTCGAGAAATGTTTTTTGGCAACAGACGGGTCCGTGGTTTTGTTGACGAAATCATTCTATTCTAGTCGGCTTGAAGAACTGATTCTATTCTTCTCAGACTAAACCCAAAGTTTATTTGTTATATAAAATTCATTCGAGTCTATTCTAGTTATTCTAGTCGATGTACTGAACTATATTCTTAGTATTTTCATTTAAAAGGATTCAAGATTGTGATGGTAATGTGATAAGAAAATTATTATTGTTTTGAAAATTACTTTGTCTCGTTTGTATTGTTCTATGAAGTTTTAAACCGTCAGTAGTCGCGTGTCGGTCTTTTCGCCGCCCGTATATCCTATCTTCTCCTAATTCATATCCCAATTACAAATACAAAAAAGATCTACCATGTAACTGACTTTAAAGATATCTGTATCACCTTATTGAAGTAACGGGACATCTCTGTTTTTCCTTCAATTACATTTTTAGAAACAAATTTGAAATTGACCAAAAATTCTACGGAACAATTCCCAAAGGCAGTTCATTTTTACTTTTTCCCTTTACTCCAAATCTTATGATTAAAATGCACAACTTAAGAAAATTGCATATTTATATCTTCATTGAAATGTTATATTTATATACTAAGTGAAAAATTGTTCTTATTTTACGTTTTTTGTATCCGAGGGGGCAGCGGCGAAAAGACCGAGCGCGACTAATGACGTTGTGAAAAAAGTCGCGACTACTCGCGGGTTAAGTATTTATAATGACAGTTCTTGATATGAAGAACTTTTGATATGTTGATGTCAACGAAATAAATATTTGTGTTTTTTTATATAAGTTTTCAAACCGTTTCCTTCCAGTTTATTGTTTTATGGGGAGTTGGGGTAAGTAAATTTCATTCTTTTAATATTTTAGTTATCTTATTCGGTTTAATTAGATTTCGGTCATTCATGGTTTTAAATTCGAAATTCGTAACTCTAACATTGTATTCTTTATTCGCAAATTTTATAACCGATTCATGATTCTTATAATCCATATTTTCTGGTTCGTCGAGCCGGAGCAAGATGGAATAATTTTAAATCATAGCCGTATTCATTTATTTATACCTGTGCTAGAACGTAGTGCGAGAGAAAAAAAAGTAAAATCGTCTGCGTTTTATTTATTCTTTGTTGTTTGTTTATGTATTCTGTATTTAAAGAAATGTTGCATTTATTAAGTTGCTAGTATTTTATTTATTTTATTATTTTTATTCATTTATCATATTGTATATTTGTAAACATTCATTATGCCAAAACAATGAAAACAGGAACAGTTTTTTGAACGCATTTGTAAGGAAATCGATATATTTCAGAAAAAAGTACTAGATTCCAAGTCAGATGAGCAAGCGAAAATTAAAATTCTGAAATCGAAAATATCAAATTATGAACTAACTGTTACGCAGGCATTTGATAAGCTTTCCCTGAAAGAATATAACGATGATTTGGATAGTTTTTTGAAGTATCAGGAAGTAATTTGTCATCTTTTAGTCGACTTAGAGGGGAAAACGAAAGTTGATTCTCCGGCGGAAACTCATTTTGAAACTTCAACTAAACAAAATTATTCGCATGTTAAGCTCCCTAAATTTGATCTCCCCCATTTTTTGGAGATTCAGAGAATTGGATTTCTTTTAAAGAAGTTTTTAAATCTATGATTTTAGAAAATGAAAATTTGTCTGATATTGAGAAATTACAATATTTACATTCTTGTGTTCGGGGCAAAGCTGCCAAATTAATTCGAGGATTCTCTCTGAGTGCAGCAAATTTAATTCAGTGTTGGGATTTGTTAAATGAATGCTATGAAAATAAACGGCAATTGGCTTTAAGCCAAATAAACAAAATATTTTCGATAAAAATTATTAAAGCGAGTAATTCAAAAAATGTTGTTAGAATTATTAGATACATGTAATGAATCCATTCGGAACTTAAAAATCTTGGGTTTAGAATCTAATGCTTTGAGTGATTTAATGATAATAAATTTTTTGTTAAATAAATTAGATCAACCCCTCAAACAAAGATGGGAATTATCACTAGAAAATGATAAAATTCCTGATTTGGATTTATTTCGAAAACTAGCGGCCTTCGCCCGCTACGCTGGTCGGTTTATCTAAAGAAATCTTGAAGAAGTAGTTAGATAAGGTTCAGACATACATTAAAAAAAAAAAAGCAAGTCGATCATTCAAAAAACGTTGGGAAATATCAAATATTTACTGTAATTTTTTAAGAAAAACAAAGTTTCGAAAAAAAAAATTAAATCGAAAAAAAAATTACACTGACATATTAATGCAAGGAAATTTTCCCAGAGAGAAAATTCGCCTTGAATACAATATTTCAAATTCTTTTAATTGCTTATAGGCGTTAATGCCAACATAGTGAAAAAAAATTCCATGCTGGGAATCGAACCCGGGCCATCAGTATGGCGCACTGACGTTCTACCGACTAAACCACATGGAACGACAGCCAGCTTGAAACTTTCTCATACTTAAGTAGACTGGCGAAAACATAACGATAGCGCGTTTTAAAATCGCACAGTGACATCTATTGGATTTTATATGTACTAAAAAACGTTATGTACTAAAAAACGTGAGCAGCGCACCTAATAGTTTCTTTTGTTTCTTTTTGTTACTTTTTTGTCTGTTGTCCGATTTTGATGAAACAAAGCCTATACACTGCCCGGGAGTGTGCATTCTTCATTAGTGAAAACCGCATAAAAATCCATTCAGTAGTTACGAAGATAACCTCGAACAAACAGACAGACAGACAGACAAAAAATTCAAAAAAAAATTTTTTGTGTTTCATTGGTTTTCTTTTATCGCCCTGACTCCATTTTTGTCAATTATCTTCAATGTACAGACACACCGGGTCCTACTGTTTTATTATATGTATAGATTTATTGAGCGTGAAGCTCGAAGTGCAGAGGATTTAAAATACAACAAAGGTGAGTCTAAATTTAATTTCGATATAAAATCTCTAGATACTAGTCGAGTCAAAACCACCGTAGTGAACAGCGCGACTGTTAAAACCGGCAATAACTGCTTACTATGCAATGAAAGCCATGCGCTTTTTCGGTGTCCTGTATTTAATTCAAAACCTGTTACGGAGAGTTGGAAAATCGTTAAATTACATAAATTATTCTAAAATTGTTTAAGGCAAAACCATAATGTAAATCTATGTAGAATAAACGTTAAATGCAAAAATTGTTCAAAATCGCATTATACTTTGTTACATATTTACAATGTTAATCAATCCAAAAAAGAGCTTGTTAGTGATATTGAACCAGAAATTTCAGTTTCTAATAGTGCCCAAATTCATTCCTCTTTGCAGAATTTTAATGTTTTGTTGTCTACCGCTCTTGCTAATGTTAAATCTAGCACAGTAAGGTCATTCAGTGTCGTGCACTTATTGACAACGCTTCTCAAAATTCTCTAATCTCAAAAAAGTTTGTAGAAAGATTAAATTTGCCTGTAGGAAAAACGAACCATAGCCTTGTAGGTATTAATGGCATTTCGGCTGAGACCTGCCTTAATTTCACGGAATTTCAATTCTCACCATTTTTTGAAAATAAGTACAATTCTTTAAAAGCCCTTGTAGTTAATCAGGTTACAACCCCTCTACCTAACTTCAAACTGGAAAGGTGTACATGGCAGCACATTGAAAACGTGCAGCTGGCTGATCCGGACTTTCATGAGGAAAAACCCATCGAAATTCTGCTAGGAGCAGATGTTTTTGCCAAACTCTTATTAGGGTCACCTATTTGTGGACAGTCGGGTGAGCCCATTGCTATCCCAACTACATTGGGTTACATACTTAGTGGTCCAGTACTCTACTCGTCAAAATCGACCACAAGTGTAGCTTGCCATTCAGTAACCATGACTGACTTTTTAAATTTAGAGTTGATTCCTAATTCAGAAACGAGACCCATTTCTTCACAAATTACTTTAAAGAAGCATACAATGGAAGATAACTCTAAAACTAATTGTCGTAAATCAAATATTGATATTTCTGCTTGTCGAAATTCGATAAATGACTCTGTTGAACCTTCTAAAAACATTTCTTGTCTGAATTCATCTATTTCTCCTGTTGATTTAAATTTGCATAAGCCACCTGAACTATTTGAACAGATTAGTAACTATGTTTCTTCTGCAATTGTTGAAAGGAAATCTTTCGAATCTGAATTGTCTGATAATACCCCTTTATTCCATTCTAATACATCTCAACCAATTATTCGTCAAAATATAATTTATACTGATGATAGAGAAACAATATCACGATTATTGACTTTGAATAAACCTGAAGATAATTCTGAAACTAAGAAAAATACATTGAAGAATCTTAATCATACAGAAATCTCTACTATTTATGACAATAAGCATTGTTCCCTATTCTTTGCTCTAAGAACCATTCAGCAATTGTGCGAAGTTGAGAAAGCCAATTTCCCGTTTTCTGCTAGTCTAGCCCTAAGCCACATGTATGTGAACGACTTTCCAGGTGGCATATATTCTTTCGATTCAATTCAAGCTCTCATTGATGAGCTCCATTCGTTAATTCAGATTGGTGGTTTCTATTTCAGAAAATGGACCACCAATGAAACCCTTGCTGTTGCACATTCGCCAAATTCTTTAAATTCTAGCAGTTTTGCACATTCGTTTAATCCTGATTCATCCAAGCGAATTCTAGGGCTAGAGTGGAACCGAGAAACAGATTCCCTACAAGTAAAAGTGGTAGAAAATCCTACTGTAACCACTAAACATCAATTATTATCCATAATCATGCGTAATTCTGACCCTTTGGGTCTTTTGCAACTTTTCACAGTTAATTCGAAAATTTTAATACAAGGAGTGGTGAAAGTTGACTTGAAGTGGAATGATATTGTGTCCTCACTTAGTCTAATCAAGTGGAATAAATCCTCCAATTCTTTTGTTGACGAAAAGTCTTCAATTTCAATTTTATTCATGGAATTATTATCCGAAAGTTCTTGTATAATAATTCAACTAGAACATGATATTGGCACTCTCACAAAATTTTCATCATATACAAAATTACTTCGAGTGATTGCTTGGACTCTAAGATCCGCTTATAACGCCAAATTCTCCCCGAAAGCAAAGGTTCCCCTAAATGCTTCTGAACTCAACAAAGCTTGTAAAACCATCATCAAGCGCTTACAATATTCTACCTTTTCTGATGAACTTAACCTACTTAGCAAACAGAGAACATTGTCTTCCGATTCAAAACAGTCAATCATTCTTCCTAACAACCATCCATTAACAGAAGTCATTATTCTATACTTCCATATCTATTCTTTGCATGCGAGTCCTGATCAAGATCTCTCCTTAATAAATCAAAATTTTTGGATTCCAGATTGCAGATCTACCGCTAAGAAAAATGTCAGAAAGTCTATTCGTTGCAACCAGATATCCACTCAACCGATTACGCAGTTCATGGGAGACATGCCATTTTCAAGAATTGCTATTTCAGGCCCAATCAAAAGAAGATGTGAACATATTCGGAAGTTTTCTATATTGAAATTCTACATCTGTCTTTTTCTTTGTATGTGTATAAAAGCATTACAACTTCCGTTGGTATCAGAAATTACAACTGAAGGTTTTCTATTCGCTTTACAGCGTTTCATATTACGAAGAACTTGTCCAACAGACTTCTTTTCTGATTATGGCAGAACATTCTTTGATGCAGATTCTTACCTTAAAGAACTGTACTTACTACCCGAACAATTCAAAATCCAAGACTTTACTTCACAACACCAAATTCCTCGGAAATTCACACCTCCTTATGATCCGAATTATTTATCAGTCTTAAATCCAGGACATATACTTCTTGGTTTTCCAATACTTACTTTACCTGAATTATTTATCCATAATAATCCATGTTTTAATCTTTCTTTCAGGTGGAAGCTGTGCATCAAGATTCGCGATCAATTTTGGCTCCGATGGACAAGAGACTACCTCCACACCTTGTCTATATGGAAAAAAGGTAACCAACCTATCCAGATTGGGCAACTAGTCCTAGTCAAGGATTCTGCCCTTCACCCCATTCAATGGAAGTTATCCCTTATTGATAACATTCATCAAGGTGCTGACGGGGTAGTACGTTGGCAACGATCCATACAAGTAAAAAGACTTTCAACGTCTTATTCAACAAATTGCTGTTCTGCCGCTCCCCGGAGGTTATGGGGGAAAAAAGATGCCTAAACTCATTGGCGTTCGATCTCCATGGCAACGGCTAATCGCATTGACAAGTGTGATTTCATTTTCGTTTGCCGAGCAAAGTTTTATATTCAAGAAATGTTTTTTGGCAACAGACGGGTCCGTGGTTCTGTTGACGAAATCATTCTATTCTAGTCGGCTTGAAGAACTGATTCTATTTTTCTCAGACTAAACCCAAAGTTTATTTGTTATATAAAATTCATTCGAGTCTATTCTAGTTATTCTAGTCGATGTACTGAACTATATTCTTAGTATTTTCATTTAAAAGGATTCAAGATTGTGATGGTAATGTGATAAGAAGATTATTATTGTTTTGAAAATTACTTTGTCTCGTCTGTATTGTTCTATGAAGTTTTAAGTATTCATAATAACCGTTCCTGATATGAAGAACTTTTCGTATGTTGATGTCAACGAAATAAATATTTGTGTTTTTTATATAAGTTTTCAAACCGTTTCCTTCCAGTTTATTGTTTTTATGGGGAGTTGGGGTAAGTAACTTTCATTCTTTTAATATTCTAGTTATCTTATTCGGTTTAATTAGAATTCGGTCATTCATGGTTTTAAATTCGAAATTCGTAACTCTAAAATTGTATTCTTTATTCGCAAATTTTATAACCGATTCATGATTCTTATAATCCAATCATTATTATAAAATCCTTATATTTACCTTTTTTAAGACATCAATGTAGATTGTTTAGAGTCTGGATATTTGCTTCGAAACTGCTTGACTAACAACAAGTACTGTTTTTGTTTTTTATCTTTTATATGAAGTTTATTGTATTCCTCAATAAGTGCTACCCCACGTTCGGCTACATTATTAATAACTTTGACTGAAGCCGTAAAAGCCTTACAAGTTTTGTAAGATTAATTTTTATTTTCATTTGTTACATCTGTTTCAAAAAAGGTCTGCAAGTAATTCCATAATTTAAAAAACCAAAGAATGTTACTTGTTACAAAATCTTGCAAGTTCTTTTTGAGGATGTCATCAGGATAAACCCGTGTACTTTTCTACAGTTTCTCATTTTTCACATTATTCAAAGCATGCACCATTTTCATTTAATTTTAAATGAGATGTTGTCATCAAAAAATGCAAAAGCAACTAGTTCTTCTGACAAGCACCACAAATGTCCGAGAAATTTCTTTACAGCACACAACGAAATATCTTTTTTTACATTTTCATACTTTTTAAAATTTTAAAAAGCAATAATTCATTTCTAGGTGCAGAACATGCAGATGGTGCCTGATACCAACTGTGAATGTAGATATTTATCTCAAACCAGCAAACTTGATGATCTCCAGATTCTTCGTGCTTAGAGAATGAACTGTTCAGTAAATAAATAAATCTTGAGAGAGTATATGGACTTTGCCATCCATCGTGCTCGATGCAAGCCACCAGGGGCTCTAAATTTAACACCTCTTTCGGATACTCCTCCTAGAAAAATGATGGCAATCTCTAACAGTTCTTTGTTATCATCTGTGATGTAGAATCACATATAGTTTTCTTAAATTTTACATTTTTCTAAATTACAGTTAAAGCTAATCTTTAATTAAATATCTAGTTTATCTTAATGTTTTATTTCGATCCCACAATAACTTTCCGTTCAAAAGAAAAGAAAGAAAAACATCTAGCATCTGCTTTATTACTGATAAACGGCTGTCAGATAAAGAGAATTCATTAAGATGCGTATTTCACCCTTGCTGGAAACAAATAAAAAAAGAACAAAGATATGCTTTGCTTGCGGTCAGTAAAATCGCTTTTCTCTCTGCTTAATTGTGATTCTAACTTATTCGTTAGGTAATAATCTTTCCTTGTGCATGCCACATTATTGTGTCTTTCATAAATTCTCCCAAAACAGAGTCCTAACGTACGAATTGGCGCGAATTCTTTTTGGCGTATTTTTTTAGGACTGCCCATTTCTGGTTGCCCTGTATTAAATTCAAAATCATCTTAATTGTTTAAAGCGTAACAGAAAATTTCATGGTTATGATATCATTCACTTTTCATATGCTCCTTTTCGCCAATTCTGGATGCCAATGTGTGAATTCTGAATGAGAAAATTCAATTGCCTCTCTCTCGCTTCATGCACTCAGTCATGTAACAAAGGTCTCTTGAAAAATGGTTACAGGCACCATCCCTAATTATTTCAGTAAGAAATGATTTAATTTTTATAACTCTACCTTAAATAAACAAAGTTCTCAAAAGGCATTTATTTTATTGATCACAGCCTACAACTCTAGCGAATGCATTTTTTTGAAAAGAACCTGGTCGCAATACTTTAAAATACAGATCTACACTACATCATCCATTGGTTGAAAATCATTAAGTTGATTTTCTGCAAACTCTATGATTTCTGATGCTTTTTCTATTGTTTTTTCATTGATAAAATTATCAGTTGTGGAAGTCTGAAATATGTCATGATCAATAGAGTATCACGAAGTTTTAAATCGTTTAAATAAGAGTATGTCTGGTCCGTTTGGAACTCGAGTGGCTTAACAACAACTTCCTCGAGCATAATCTTCAGGATATGATAATAGTAAGCCAACCAAGCATTTCATTTTTCATTTTCTGTTCCAAAAGAACAGAAGCTCCTCTTTATAACTAAGAATTTACATAGGTTGTATCAAAACACATAGATTTTACTTGCTCTGTAATTCCCCATGACTCTAATATTTTGTTAACATCAAAAGATATTTCTTCTCCAGTTCCTGACTGAAGTTTTGTAACTGCAAGTTACAATACGAAATTACAATATGCAATTTCGTATGCAGCGGTTTTCTGCAGTTCCATATATTGACCTTCGATTTATTCTGTTGAGTTGATCTAGAGTATCAGACCAGATAAAGTGATCGTTGTACGTAAGAGGTTAATTGGGTGAAATAGTCCACCAGTGTTCGTGTCCGAGATAGCTCAGTTGGTAGAACATTGGTGGCTTCCACCAATACATCCCTGGTTCGAATCCTGGCCCGGACTTTTTTCACCCAAAAATGGAAAATGGAAAAATTACATCTGTTATAATTAACTTACCGAATTAATAATCGTGTTTCAAAATTAATCTATTATAAGTAGCAGGTTCACAAGCCACATGTTTTAGTCTTGTAGTCAAAAGAATAGCTGCCTTTTTATCACTTAACTTTGCTGCTTGAAGGCTTGCAGCTACGCTATTGTCCGAAATGTCCATTCTACGTCTTTTGTCAGGAGGTGGATCACTATGAGAGCACGAAGCTACTTCTTCCTGATTGGAACATGTTTCATTAACACTTGAGCTCTCTTCTTCTTTAAATATCTGAAGGACTTGACTGCTTGTTCAAAAAGCAATGATTTGTTTACTTTTTCACACATTTTTACTTATTCAAAATATTATTTTTCTTGATTGATTCCTTTGCTTTTTTTTACAAAACGTTGATCAAGACTCATTAGCCGAATTACAACTGTTGCCGTAGCAACCAAGGGTTCAACTAAGAGTAGAGGATTATGGATTAGTAATACATAAGAAAAGCACCACTTTAGCGAAAGAAAATGTTGCGCACACAAAAGTCTATAATTTTAATATAAAATATTTAGTGCTTATGAAAAATATTTTATTACATAGTCTTTATTAAAATTAAAGTTGAACTATTAATATTTTCTTATTTTTATTGATTTTTAAATTGATTTAAACACTATTTTATGTTAAATTAGCTGACCCGTCGGCATTACTCTGGACCATTAAAAAACGCACAAAAACTAGGATATATGTAAAAATTGCTGAAAATTTTGAAAACTCAGCATGAATTTTGGAAAAAAATTAAAGCATTCGACAGTCTATACAGCCCAATGTCATATATGACTCAATTTCATGATGACTATGGATATGTATTAATAACATTAAAAAATGTCTAAAAAGATGTCAATTTTTCTAATTTTTCAAATATTCAAACGTTGGTAGCGACCCTTAAAAATTGTTTTAAAATTCTGAAAATTTTGTGGAGGTCTTTTTTTATACCTAGAACAAAATAAAGGGGTGCCTCATACAAATTTTAAAAGTTCATTTTTAAGGACTACCCTAATATATATGCAGAGTGTTTCGCTTCCTGACCGACAAACTTTGAGGGATGATAGTAGACATGAAAACAAACATTATTAAATAGGAAACCATGAGGAGAAAACGCCTTCTGTAGGAGCTAGGGGCCATTAAATTTTAAGGTCCAAAATTTCAAACGATGAAAAAAAACGGAAAAAAGGATCGATTCGTTTGCGGTTTTCACTAAAATCTTTCTTATATCACGATTTTCTTAGAAAAAAAATGTAAAGGTTATGTTCAAAAATTGTCGATTGAGGGCGCTTTAGACTTTAGAACAATTACTTTTTACCGTCATTTTGTGCATGGTGTTGAAATTATTCTAAAGTTTAGACTTTAACTTTAAACCCAATTTTAAGCCCAATATCGGAAACATTGGGATTAAGTAACTAGAGAAAATTGAACTGTGAACAGAAGGGAAGATTTTAAACGCTCATAAATACTGGACAACCAAATCGATTTCGTTGCGGTTTGCGTGTAAATCATTCCCTTAGAAATTATTTTATTCAAAATGACGCACAGCTTTCCTGTCCTCATTTTCTGATAGAGGGCGCTTCCGAAACATCTCTGACATTTCAATGGCATTATACTCTTGTGTTTTTTACTTCCACACCAACATACTTCCAGGAAGTGTTAGCGATGCAAAGATGACTCGGAATCACATATTAAGTAGTTGTAATATTAAATTATTTTTTCTCTGTTACTTATCCATCATACGTAATATAGGATAAGTCTTGCAATCGTTTTGAATAACGAAACTAAAATTTTGACGTATTTACACATTTCGGGTACTGGAGATTCCGAAAAACACATTTCTAGAAAAAATTCAGATTAATTTGATACATACATCTATAAATATTGCTTGGTTATATTTCTTCAGTTAAATTCAATTGATGAATTTTTTTAGCTCCATTTTTTTTCAATTCAATTTACTAAAAAATGTATTGCATTTGTAACTTAATTTTTCAAATATATATTCGTATACAAAGATACTAGAACAAATTTCTAGACCATTTATAGACAAATTTTACGAGACAATTTCTTGAAATTTCTTTTTAAAATAAACGCACGTATCAGATTAACCAGAATTTTACTTTTCATTAGGCTGTTTTATCAAACTTAACTTAGTGAAATGTGATAATATATATTGTGTGTCACTTCACCATTTTAAAACAAGTCAATGTTTTAGTTTTTGTTCGTTAAAAGGAAAATAAGTAACACGAGCACGTCAGCTAGTTTATTTTATGCTAACTAAATTTGAATATATTTTAAGCTGACTAAATTGAGCATCGTAAAGTGAACCTTAATTAAATTTTCTTCATTAGTTCAAACGAAATTTGAAATTAAGATTTCTAAAGAATTTCAACTTTAATCATATCACAGAAATCTAAAAAAAACATTAGCATAAATTGACTTTATTAGAGAGCAACTGAATAAAATGTAAAACAATATACCAGGTGTAATCTTCAGTAAGTACGGTTTTTGTAACAAAATACATATGTATTTTTAGTAATTTCATTTTTACATGAATGATAGGAATTTAAATTATTTTTTATGTATTTTACTCCTATGTAACGGCAAATATAACAAGCTTTAAATACAATAGTTTTTGTATCACATCCTTATATAATTATAAAACCTCTTGATCAAAAAAATACAACATTGTCGTTTTCAGATCCACATCAGACTGTAGCACATGTGGCGCCGGTTCGGTTCAGAGGAATTATTCTATAACTAGCACAAATTTAATTTAAAGTGATTGACACCAACTCTTTAATGTCGAAACGGGCATCCTTTCGTCTTATTTGATTTTAATTGAATGATTATATATAAATCTCATGTACAAATATTGCACATTATTTACATGAAAGATTCGACATATTCTCAGAACCATCTTCTGTCAACACATCACTTACGTATCTCTCCGAACATAAACAATTTTAATATATATATATATATATATATATATATGAGGCCAGGAGGGTTGCCACTCCTAACGCCATCGTCAACCATTCCTCGTCAACCTTTTTAGTGTTAAAACATGATTCTCCACAGCAAAAACGGTCATGTGCTTCGTTAAGAGTAGGAATAAGTGGTAATTACTTGGCAAGACTGTATAGCAGAGTATGAAGTTGCTTCCAACGGACATTAATTTTTATCATAAATTATTTTCTGTTATTTTATTTAATTTATTATTATTATTTCTCAGTAAATATATTTTTTACCTCCATTAGTGCATAATTATACGCAATCATTTTATTGTGGTTAAATTTTACGAAAAAAAAAAATGACTTTTTTCTTTTAAATGCGAGGACATGTTCACAGATGAAATAAAGTTTCTGACTCGTGGAAAGTGATAATGGAAAATAAATTTTTATTATCGAGAGAAAAGCTAAACTAAGTTGCCCCCATTTTGAAGAAATATCGTAAAAAACATTTAAAATTAAAAATAAAATATAAAAATGGAAATAAATTAAAAAATAGCTAAAATGGACACAACTACAAATAAATAGCTTTCATTTAAAAAATAATCATCAAAATCGGTTGAATAGAAAATTCAGGGCTGACGGCACGACATTTTTTTAGCTTGTCTGAAAGAAATAGCATCGGAGGCTAAAAATTAATAAAACATATCCTATGTTCTTTTCTGAGTTATGTTATATTTATACGCAAAGATACAAAGACATTAATTAATTCATCAGTTTTGACGCTGACTTCATTTAAATTTTCGTACACGCATTCAAATTTATAACATTATAAAAATAAGGATTAGGATGAATGGTTGCTTAGCAACCATTAAGAGAAAATAAACAAAATGAAATAAATACATTTGAAATAAGTAAATCTCTGAAACAAATTAGTTTATATTATTGGAACACATTTATAAAAAATCTCAAAAATTTATAGTAATAACTTTAAAAATCTGAGAAATGCACAGAAAAAATTTCAGAACAATACGAATAATTTAACTGGTAAATTTCAGTATCCATTTATCATTGAATTCCATTAATGAAATGTGTCATTTTCTCTCAAGAAAAAAAAATTGAAAATCATTGGATTTGCCGTAGAAAAGCATTATTGCGCAAAATAAAATATTCTATATTTTTCGAACGAATGAATCAAATCTAACAAAAAACTATACAGCTTAATCCCAGTGCCTCACTAACATACCCACTTAATTTCAAGCCAATCGGATGTTTTTGCGTTAGTTATCGCGGAACAGACAGACTGACAGACTCACTGACAGACGGAAACCAAAAAATTTCGTGTCTCTAAAGTAAGCCTTCACTGACGCTTCGGCAATTATTGTATGCCTATTTTTTTCAATAAGTTTTAAAAGACAAGAGATAGAGTGAGGGCAATAAATAAATAATATTTATAACATAAGATGTATGCAAATATAACATCGCAATTTAAACAAAATGCTTGAATTATTCTATTAAGTTTAACGCTGTGGTTTATTCCCATAGTCAAATGATTTTGATACTTTATTTTTATAAAAATATTTGAAATTATGTTTTAATGAAGAGGAAAATTTCATTAATTTCACTTTAATGAACTTCTATAGAAGAATTATGCATAATATATTTATATTATTTTGTTTCACATCACCTGTTGTAAAATTACTTGTTTTCCCAACTACTAATTTTATATTTTATTGAATCAAACTGAACATTTTATACTGAGCTCAATCCGAAACTTAATTTCAGATAGATATGTAGAAAGAAATTTGTATCTGTGTGTGTTTTTATATAAAGCGGAAGTTCGTGTTATGGAATAGCATTTATTTTTATTACATAAAAATATTAAGATGTACAAAAAGTTAGTATATAACAATTTGGTAACTTACTTTTATTGTATTTAAAGTGGAAGAAATAAATATACATCAACCTATATTGATTTATTTTTAAGTTAAAGTAGACTCTTGTTTAACTGGCATCGGATTATCTGGGTGTCAGATTTACCGGGACGGTAAAAGCATTAGTTTAAGATGTATTCGTTAATGATCGCAAGAAAAAGAGCTGTTACATCTTCATTCATTGAACCAAGTATACAAATATAAGCTATAATGGCTTGTGCAAACCAAAACTATAATTCAAATGCTTTAAAAAGAAGTATGAAAATTTGATCAGTCCCTATTTCAGGGTAAAGGATGAAAGAAACTTTATTTTTTTTAAATCATTATTAAAGTATATGAATATAACAATATTCAAAGTATGTAATTGAATCACAAGTGAGTGCGATAGACAGTACACTTATTGCAATCAATGACAAAAAAAAAAAAAAAACCTATCTGATATTTGTTATTGGCAAATTATTAACATTGCGTTGTTTGACGCATGCAACATGCACCATGCTATTTGGTCCATTTTCGACAGCAATGTAAATCATGATATATGGCCGATATTTTATTGGACATTCCGAAATCTTACCAGAAAATTTTAACTGATATTTTTGCTTTACAAAATGATTGATTTTCCCTGAATGAAGCAAAATAAAAAGACCAATTAAATTTTTGTGTTGCCAATTCAAATTTTAAAATAAATGCCAGATAGCACAATAATGGTTGCTTATACATGCTTTTGCCAGCAGCGGCAGGATTCAAGGACTTAGCGTAAAATGCACTAAAGGGGACGCAAACATATCAATTTCTTTTATATTTATTGAATGTTTTTGTATTTGTGAATATTTTGATACCAATTTTTTTACCTATACGACTATTGTATGACGAGGTATTGAAGATTTTATTAGGAGATCCAACGCAATTAATCATATAAATGAAAATTTTAAACTAATATTTTACCGTGTTCCAATTTTTACAACTTGCATATTTTGAAAAATACTAAGGTTTTATGCTAATTTAGATAGAAGGTTGAATTTTATTTTACTTGTTTTCTATGGGGTATTTAACATTTTTGGCTTGGATTCAACATTCAAGTTTATAGTTATTTTAAAAAAATAATATTTAAATTGAGAGTTTGTTGAATTTCCTTTATTTTGTAATGTACACGAGAGAAAAAGAAGAGATTTATTATGAAATCGCGTGCACCTAATAATGAATGAACATTTTATATATTATGTTATGATGAATGTGGAAAAACATTGATGGAAAAATATTCATATTTAAAAAATTTTTAGGGATTAAAAAAATATTTTTTGGTAAATTTTAGAAAAAATTAGCTGTTCTACAATCTTTTAATATTTCATTAAATTTCTTTTTTTTTAATTTCACAATACTTAATTTTTAGTATTAATTACTCTGCCAACACATATTTTATAATATTATTCAAAATTGAAAAGATGGTTGCAAAGGTACTGTGTCCCCTTGATGATATGCGAAGGTATAACACATAGCTTCATTTTGATTATTTGTCCATAAACTTCAATTGTCAAGCAAAAAAATTAAACAAGAACTTTTTAAAAGTTTTCCTCCTTAACCCTTTCGGGTCAGGTGTACTGTTTATAGTACATGTCTTTTAATGGAGAATTATTTTGTTTTAAAGAATACTTTTGCTACTATTTACATGTAGTAATGTTAGAATATATGTATACATTTACTATATGACTTCATTTATGTTTAGGCATTTAGAAACCATAATAATAATTATTATTTGCTCCATTCTCTTTGAGCGTTTTCAAATCTTCCAATTTAAACGTATATTGGAATAACTATTCACTCTATAAATTTAAAATAAAAGTACTTTCTTGAAAGAATCCTGTATAATAAAGCGTAAAAAATATTAGAAAGTTGCAATAAGTTAAATCTTATTGTTATACAATATTTTCTAAACATCTCCAAAAATTCTTCCTTAGCCTATCATCATATGAATATTACTTGAATAGTACGCGAAACAACAACACTCCTTGACTTCGAGAAAATGAACTATTCATAAAACAATAATTAATCAATTTGGATAGCTAGTGTTAGTTTTATTAATGTAAAAGTATTTTTTTTTAAGTGAAAAAATATTGGATCCGAAATGGTTAAATAAATTATTATCTTACGTTTCACATGACCACGTTCTTTTCACTTCATTGATTTCATTGAGACATAATCAAATGAAATACTGTGACATCTATTGTGTCTCGACTTCATCAATTTTTAATTCAAAGGAAAATAAAAAAGTACAGCATGTCAACTGATTCATTTTAAGTGACTTAAATCTAGATGTTTTCTAAATTGACTGACTTGAACATCATTAAGTGAACTTTAATTATAACTGTCTTTATTATTTTAAAAGACTTTGGAATTACAATTTTAAAGGAATTTCTTCCTTAATCATATCAGTAAAGCTAGAAGAATGAAGTAAAAGCTTTAATAGATTGGGATTAGAAGAAATGTCAAAAGAAAAACTAAAAGCTTTTGAAAAAAAAAATGCATTGAAGTAAGTAAAATTCTTTATTTTATATAATTATGTATTTAAAAGTATAGGTGATTGGTATAATCTGCATGTTTGTGTTCTGATAGAGTCACTAAATACAGGTCTACAAGAATCGTTCGGAATGTACACGTACTTGCATTTAAAGTTATTAAAGGGTTCTTTTTCTGCAGATTTTAAAACTAATATTTTACCCGCGAATTTTTAATGTGGCTTTTCTGATATTTTTTGTGTTTCAAGGCGATATTTCTACATCACTAAAAATCTCTCACTATTTTTTTTTTAATAAAGTTTATTTGTAATTCGTAGCTCTACTTTTAATTTTTTGGCCCAAAGAAATCTATGCGGCTGTTATGAATTTTTATGGGTTAAGTAGCAATTTTATAACAGTCACGAAATAATATCTCTAAAACTGAGCACTATACAGCCAAATTTATTTTTATTTTAGGACTTTTTATTTTTTTTCCAACTTTTTAAAACTATTTTAGCTTACTTATATCATCTTTCTTTTTTTTCTCATTTTAAGGAGATTTTTTGACGACATTTTCATGAAAAGGAAAGAAACTTGCGATATATTTTGATACTACCGGGATCAAATTCAAATTTGAAGAACTTAAAATATATTCCTAGAACAAAATGCACGTCACTACATGAACTTTTATTTTAATCTGGAACGAATTAGCGACATCTAATAACGAAAATTTTCTTATTTTCGAGATGATCGAGCGCAGTCCGAATGCTTAGACGCTTCCAATCCACGCCTATTTTTTTTCGAAATCCTTTAAAACAAGTTGGAAATTGCACGTGAAGCGTAGCAAATGAGGTGCCTTCGTACGATAACGAAGTTTTAAAAATATTCAGATCTTGCTGATATAGTAGAGCGTGCTTCGGATACAGTATAGTAGTCGAAATCTTTATGTTTCTATAAATATGCAGGTAGTAATTTTCATTACACCTCAGAAAAGTATATCTTATTCATAAAATGTGAAATAGTTGAATATAATTAAAACACGCCCCAAACAATATTTCCCCGTATAGCATTATGTAGTGGAATACTTTTGTGTGGCCCTATAATTTAATAATAAAAATTCTTTGCATCACAGATTGTACAGAATGCATTATTTAGTATATACGTCATAGATTCAGGCCAATTCTATTATGTTCGAATGAGTGTAACATCATAAAAATGCATTTGAAACTTTTTTCCCATTGACCGTAATGCAATGGAATACCTTTCATTGTCCCTGTAAATGATCTATGCATCCGACTTTCATAACATTTGAAATGACTCGATAAAATTAAGTAATAATTATATGCTTTAAATTTCAAACGATTAAAATGTATTTGAAACTTTTTCCCCATTGACCGTAATGTAACGGAATACTTTTGATTGTCCCTTTAATTGATCTAGCCATCCGATTTTCATAAAATTTGAAATGACTCGACAAAATTATGTTACAATTATGTATTTTAAATTTCAAACGATTCGGTTGGGTAGTTTTTGCGTTGTTATATGCGGACGGACAGACAGACAGACAGACAGACGGACAGACAGACAGACGGACGGACTGAGCGACAACAATAGGTGCTACGTATTTACATAATTACGAACGCACCTAAAAACACAAATAAGCACAGTAAGGTAACTTTCATTACCATATTAATCATACGTTTTTTATTGATTTTCTATTAAACTGCGTCGTTGGATATTATCGATTTTACTTTTGGTGGTACTTGTTAGATGTTTTGCAAGATTTAGACGAAAAATTTGGACACAGTACTTGATTCGATTGTTCAATTTCTGATTTCTTCCTACTTTCCATCCTTAATCAAACACTTAAGAGTTAAAATACGCTCATAAATGACAATTAATTGAATTTCGTGAACGTTAGTCGGACAATCAGACTTCTCTACGAAAGTTATGTTTTGCTGGTGGAAGTGACTGAGAAAGATTTTCCAACAATGACTGCTGGCGAAGTAGGACCAGAAGCCGTAATCACCGACCTTTTAATTGTTACAGATGTTGAGAATGAGACGATCGCGAATGCATTTGTTTTAACGCCGTTGCAAATTGCCAGTGAAAACAGACATGAATGACGACTCAAGCCTTTCGGAAAAATCGCAAAGCAGTTGAGAATCTCCTCATCGAATTTTGCTTTAATAGCTAATTTTATCATAAGTTGTTTCGTGCAACGCAAGATGTGTAATGCCCACCACTATCGTTTAAAGTGGAGTTAGTGAGCGTGAAATATGACTCGTCAGCGAAGATCAATTTTCGATCAGAGAATTTCTGAAACTAAGCGACCATGAATCGTTTACGCCACTTTCATTTTCTTTTCTTTTAGATTTGTTATGAAACTTTTCATATTATATTTGATGTTAAGCTTCTTCGCAAATTGTCTAGTTTATATGGTTGTGCGAAACACTTAAATTGGTAGCCTTGATTAGTATTCGGACTTTTTATCCAAATAGTCACCTCAACTGCTATACATTAAATTTAGTGAGTTTTTTGGCCTTCCTATCCTATTCTATGTGTCTTCTGGACGAGAATTCCTTCTAGTAACGTTGGAAAACACCTTATGAATTTCCCTTAGATTTCAGATTTTCATTTACAATATTTTTGTCGAAGTCCAGTCCATGGTGAACTTGTTTCCATGATGAATATTTTCTTTGTAAAACTTGCATTATCAGAAAAATAATCTTTCTCAGTCTACCTAGTGAGCTCTCAGTTAACGGACGTGCTTTTATATAGAAAAACGCAACAATTCACACACAGGCTTTTGCCTGATTCCTATCCCTTTACTTTTTTACATAGTTGCAAACACTCTTTCTGCATCTCATATAGAATTCTAAAAACATATGTTGTCCTGTATAACAATGAAACAAAAAAAAATATACCATTTTTAAACAATAATATAACTACACTTGTATTTTTTTGCTCATTCACGTGAAATTCATGTAACTTTTCTATACAATACACATAATGCTCAAAATTTTGAGTTGTAATCGACATAAATCATTAACCAACATTTTATTTTATTATGAATTCAGAAATAAGAAATACTTAACGCAACTATTTAATTTGGTTATAAAAAAATCTTTTACAATTACATGTCATTTATTTTTGCAGAAACTTACTTTCTAATAATTGTACATTTCATATCTTTTCCAGACTCAGCTTTTTATATAGTTATATATTAGTAACTGGAGTTTTGAAATAGTAGCAATATAATAAACTCATACATGTAACACAGACACACACACACACATATATATATGTATATATATATATTTAAATATATACCGGATTTGTCTAAAATCATGGTACAAGCTATGAGGGTGATACAGGACAGTGTAACAATGCCTTTTTGTATAGGGTGTTTGGCGCAAGCGCCGTTACCAAATATCAAATATGTTACCGCACGGTTTTTCAATGATTTTCATTTTTTCACCATTCTTCTTTTATTTTTATTCAACTAAGAAACAAATATGCAATTTCCTTAAAATTTAATAATATTATATGAATATATACTGAAATTATTAGAAAAAGTTTCTGTATAATTTCTATGTGGTCAAAATATTGTGGCTAAAACTGTTTCTCATTTCAATTTAACTTAAGTATTATTGATAAATATCATGTTTTGAAATTTGGGGACATAAGTCACTTCAAAGTAAGATGATTTTAGAAAATTTAATAGATTTAAAGCTGAGTATTTTCAGTAATTTGATATGGTAGCGGACGTGACAATTTGTCTTACAAGCCAACTTTAAATAGTTTTACATATTATATTTTAAGGAAAAGTGCACAACCATATTTTCATGTACATTAAACATTTACTTTAACACCTGTCTCCATTTTTAAAAGAAATTATTATGTTTGATAAATAAAAATAAAATTTAGGAATGTAAGCGAATGATGAAAATGGCCCGTATAAACACGAAGAGACTGATTTCATCCTTTTTTATTTCAAAATTTGTTATTCATTATAAAGAATGCCTCTACTGGTCTTTTCTTTATCGAAGATAAGCGTTTTATAATTACAGAAACAAAAAATTCTTAAAAATTCTTAAAATTCTTAAAATTCCGGTATGAAATAGAAGTTTCTGAATTAAAATAACTGCGTTTGTATTTCTTTTTCTCTGTTTCCATTATTTTGCGGATTTTTTTCTTCAAAAATTTCAATTTTATACCAAAAATTTCCTAAGAAGAATTTTTTTGTCTTTGTGTAATCATATAGTGTTTGTTTTAAACATAGAAAAAAATATATCATTCGAATTTTCTGCTTTAAATTTTAAAAAAATCAAATAAAAAAGAGATGAAATTGTCTCTATGTTGCTTATACCACGACATCTCACTTGCGCCCATGCATTCCTATAGAATATGAATAAGAAATATTATAGTGTTCTGTACCAGTCCTTAAATCCGCAAATTTCAAACAGAAAATTGAAAATCCATAAATGTTTATACATTTACATAAACAACTATTTGAATCCCCCCATGTTCAATTCCTTTTCACTTAATAGATTTCAGTGAGACATGATGGAGTATATGAATGTGACTAATATACTGAGTTATTGCTAAATTATTTATTTATTTAAACAATAATAAGGAGGAAAATGTATTTTAGGTAGATTACTCTAAGTCAATTACATCCAGATAGCTTCTAAACAGACTAAATTAAAGTTTAATTAAAATATATTTATTAATTGAAATGTCATTTAGAATTAAGGTTTCAACTGAATTTTAGCCTTTATCGAATCAGTATGGCTTTAAGAAAATGAAGTAAAGAAATTTCATCAGATGTCGGTTATCTAATTTTTTAATCGAAAATGTAAAAGTCAGAGAGAAGAATTATTGAACCGTTTTTGATTTTTTTTTTTTTTTTTTTTTTTTTGGTTACATTAGGCTGTTTTTTTTTTGTTTGTTTGTTTGTTTGAATTTATGAATAAATCATTCTAACGCAGTACCCTTTTAAGATGCACACAAACTCAATGTCTTTTTCAAAAAAAAATACGGGAATTACCACAAATAATATAATTACTATGTGCTTTGTTTTTGCACTTATAGAGACACCATTTATGCTTCCTTAACTATTTGCACAAAATTTGTATAATTGTCATATTCAATCAAAATAATATTTAGTATACATAACATGTTGATCAAAAGAACCTAAGTAATAAATTTTATTACTGACTCAATAAAGTGAAGAAAAATGTGAAACTATTTCGTAAATGTTAAGTATTGTGGGTAATCATGTCCATTTTGTAAAGTAAAAAAGTACCAATTTAATCATATGTTTGTTAAAAGTAAACGCTTCTTAATATCTACATTTATTATGTGCATACAACTTTAAAATTGCTCTTCATATATATGAAAGACACATATAAAATGCACAGTAATAATGAAATTTCGATATTTTAGCCATTAAGTTGAAGTTTAATCCAATAATTTTTTCCCAAAAACAATGAAACTATATTGACTGACCCACTCAAAAATTAATTTTTTATTAAAAAAAATCTTGAAATTGGAATGTGCTTCTACCCAGAACACTTAATTTGAATAGCTTTTTTATACATTTTTTAATGTCTAATTTAATTATGTTTATTCAACAATCAAATTTCACTGTCATACACATTGAATATATAGGAAAAATGCATATCCATAAAGGGATTCTGATATAATTTTACCATGAATGGGACACTCCATTGAATTAAGTTTTTTTTCAAAATTTTAAATAGCTATATTGACAGGTATTGGAACTATTTTTCTTTGTAGGAGGCTGTTTAAATTGACCAAAGAATTTTTCAGAGAAAATGTCGATGTTTTTTCGAAAAAATAATTTTATTATCTTACTTAACAGCGTTATTAATGAGGAAAAGTTTTATTAATAAAATGCTGATATTTTCCCAAAAAATTATGTTGCAGCAAGCATCCTTGCTTCAGGAAAGCCTCCATAAAATATTTCGAAGTGGTAAAAATTGCTCTCTTAACATTGATTATCTAGACATTCCCGTTCAATATGTTTAAATACGTGATTTAATGTATTCCTTATCAGGCATTTCTTCTTAATGTCATGTTGTCTCCTGTCCCTATTTCTCCGTTTGAGAAAGTAACAGGAATGTTTGGTCACTCTTAAAAACTAAATAAAATATAATATGAGTAGCCACACTTGGCGACCAGCTTGGTCTCCATTGAATGTATACTAAGGTTTAAATCGTATTGCTTTTATTCCTAATTTATTTTAATTGCTAATTTTTTTCGGAACTAGATGATTCTGCTAGAGAAATAGCCACAGATGCCATAAGCGCAACAGATTGGAGCGATTGCAACAAAATGGCAATTATATGTGCCTCACATGGTAACACGCCTATTGTTATTTATTTAATAATAAACTGTTTGCTTGTTTTTATTTTCTTTTTTAAAATTATATAAGCTGTCTTATTCTATAATTATTAACAAAACTTCTTTTTTAATACACGTTTTTTTAATATTCACATTTTAGGAATTTTGCATGTGTTTCTACATATATATATATATATATATATATATATATATTGTTCCTTTTTCAAAATTATGATTAACAGCAGAAAACAAATATATTATAGCAATATTATTCAACACTTTTCTTGCAAAAGTGCAAAAATGTTGAATTTTCCTTTAAATTGCATGGAAGCTAAATTTCTTTCTATAAAAATATTTTTCAATCGTTAATTATTTAGTTGAATATAATTAAACATAATAGTATCATTTCACAAAATTAATTACTATGCAAATAATTCAAAATAAATGCTAAAAATATTTAATACAGTTGAAAATTCAAATTCAAACTTTTCTCAATATGTGATAGCCTCACATATTAAAATACAATGTATACTCAGTTGTTCCAACGAGAATATCTAAAATGTTTTACACCAGAATCAATTATTTAGTTGTAAAAAACAAAATAGAATAGTGCTATTACAAGGAATCATTATAGAACAATTAAATTCTAATCGTATTTAAACTGCCTGAAATGAACACAACTAGATTTTGAAAACTTTCATTAAATTGTTCCTTAAATTGTTTTAATCTATTTTAAGACTATCTCGAATAAAAATCTGAAAACGATTTTAGGTTTCGGGATGTGGAAAACAGTTTTAAAGAAATTTTGCCGCTGTAATTTCATTTATGATCCATTACATGAAATTTAAACAATGAAATGGTAACATGTATAAAATAACTATGTAAATATCGATAAAATGTAACTAAACTGGATGTAATTAAATATTTCAGAGTCATTTCAAAGAATTAATTACAAAACAATTACATTAAAACCAACTCAAAAAATATTTTGTTCAACTTAAAAATTCTAATTGCAACTTTTTTGAGTTTCTGGTAACCTACAAATTAAAATGAAGTGTATATTCAGTTGTTCCAGCGAGAATTTCGAAAATGTATTACAGCAAAATCAATTATTTAGTTGAAAGAAACAAAATAAAATAGTGTTATTTCAGGGTATCATTATAGTGAAATTAAATTCCAATCACATTTAAACTGACTGAAATGAACACAGCGAGAGTTTTGAAAACTTTTATTTCTTTACATTGTTTTAATCTCTTTCAAGTCTACCTCGAATAAAAACCCGAAAACGATTTCAGGTTTCGGAAAGCGAAAAACTTTTTTAAATCAATTTCGCCTCCGTAATTTCCTTAAAGACCCGTTACATGAAATTTAAATAATGAAATTGCAATATGCAGAAAATAATCTTGTACATATCAGAAAAATTTTAGTATCTTATTCTACAAAACTTTGAATACACTGTAAATAAAAATCTTGGTATTTACCTCAAAAACTGCTGGCAGCAATGATGCAAGTAGTTTTACCGTAAAAATTACTGTAAAATTAGATGTAAATTATTTTATTACAGCTTACCGAACATCTAACTTATTACATCTAACATGTTTACTGTAGTTTTTGCGGTAAATGTAACGATTTTTTTTATAGTACACGTAAAAAGCAATAAATATAGAAGTATTGATTTTTAATAACAAGTAAATCGAAAATTAAATTTTTGTAATACTTATAACAGGAAATTTTTATACTTCATTATTTAAAAACAAAACATAAAATTAAAGTAAAATTGTCAAATTATAAAATTTATTTACGACTAGAGTTAGAGATAGAATTTATTTTAAATTTGAAATTAGCTGCTTTAACCATTCTTAACATTCTCATTTAAAAGTAACTTGTGTAGCAAAATGTTCATATTGTAAAAAAAGGGTAGAGTTACAAAGATTTTTCTAGTAGATTTGTATTCCACGAACTTTTCATGCAATGGCAACAGAAAAACTCATGTAACCTTCCTTAATAACATAAAATTTTGCTGTTATCCTTATATAAAAAGTTCTTGAAATACAAATTTACTAGAAAAGTTTCAGTAACTTAACAGATTTTTTCTTCTTCTTTTTCTTTTTCTTTTTTTTTTTTTTTTTTTTTTTTTTTTTTTTTTTTTTTTTTTTTACAATGCAAAGAAAAATAACAGCCAAGAGCGAGGGTTACTCGCTTTTAGAGGGTTCCATATAATTAAATAGAATAATTATTTTTTGTATTATTAAACTAGTTGGATGTGTCAATCCCGAAACTTTCTTCTATCTCATAAGTACATTTTAATATTTAAAAAATAAAAAAAACGTGGTAACCCCAAAGTTACCCACTATCGAATTTCCTCGAACATTTGACCTAGCCTAATGAGATTCCCGTATCCGAAAAGCCTAAAACGCAAATGAGAAAATGAGCTTAGTAGTGCCTCATGTTGGGTAATTTATACTAAAACCTAATATGCATCTATTGATCTCAAGACCTAGCAGAATCTGAAATTTGATGGAATTTCGTCAATTAGTTCTTGAGATATAGTTATAACAAAAAATTTGCAAAACGTAGCACAGCAACACCATATTTTGGACAATTTATGCCAAAACGTAAAAAAGCGTCCAATTATGTTATGGTGTAAAAGAATCTGAAGTTTGATGAAATTCTGTGCATTAGTTCTTGAGATATAGCTAGTTAAAAAGAAAAAAAGTGTAAAAATATAGCACAGCAGCACCATCAGTTGAAGGATTTATAACAAAACGTAATCATCGTGTAATTATGTTATATCTCATTTTGTAACAAAATGTGAAGTTTGATGAAATTCTGTGCGTTAGTTGTTGAGATATAGCTATCAAAAAAATCGTGCAAAATGCAGCATAGCTGCACCACCTGTTGTAAGGTTAATACCAGAATGTAATAAGCGTCTAATTATGTTATATATTCTAGTGTAAAAGAAATTAAAATTTGATGAAGTTCTCTGCATTAGTTCTTGAGATATAGCTAAAGCAAAAATCGTGCAAAATGTAGCATAGCAGCGCCACCTATAGGGCAGTTCACACCAAAACCTTATCAGCGGCTATGTATCTCAAGGTATCGCGGAATCTGAAGTTTGGTGAAATTCTGTGCATTAATTCTTGAGATATAGCTATCATGAAAATCATGAAAAATGTGGCATAGCAGCGCCACCTATAGGGCAGTTCACACCAAAACCTTATCAGCGGCTATGTATTTCAAGGTATCGCGGAATCTGAAGTTTGATGAAATTCTGTGCATTAGTTCTTGAGATATAGCTATCATAAAAATCATGAAAAATGTGGCATAGCAGCGCCACCTGCTGGCCAATTTACACCAAAACTTAATCAGCGTCTATGTATATCAAGGGGTCACAGAATCTGAAGTTTGGTGAAATTCTGTGCATTAGGTCTTGAGATATAGCAATCTTGAAAATCATGAAAAACGTAGTACAGCAGCGCCACTTGCAGGTCAATTTTCACAAAAAACAATAGACACTAATTCATATCAAGGTCTAACTGAATATAAAATTTTATTAAATTTCGAGCATTAGTTCTTGAGATAGAGCGCCCACAAATTTTTTGTCACATACAGACAGACAGACTCACAGACAGACATACAGACTAAAAGACAGACACACAGACTCACAGACAGACGGACAGACTCACAGACAGACATTTTCTAAAAATAGTCAAAACGTGTTCAGGACCTTCTAAAACGTATAAATCCGTCGAAAACCGGAAGTCGAAAATTTTCATGAATCCAATACTTTCTTCTTGTAAAGATAGAAGAAAGTAAAAAATCGTTGCTAAAATAACAATAAGACTATGTAAAAAGCCGTACAACACTAAGTTGTGTAGCCATATAAATACATACTACAAAAGCAAAACTGAGACTATCATAAAATTTCAAAGAGATATGAAACCTAAATTATATGAAATGTTTTTATTCTGTATAATCTTATCCTAAACCATTTATGTTAAATTTAATTTGGAACTAATAATAAATCTAGTAAATATTCAATGTTAATTTGGCATTACAAAAAACTAAAGTCAATGTAGTAGTCAATCTTTTATTTTTAATGTGTAGCTAAAACAAAACACCTTTTCAAAATTTAAACTTGGCACTTTGCAGAGCGTGCTTCGAAAACATGTCAGGAATCGCAAAGGAAGTCCCATAATATTTATGTTAGTAATTTAAATTAAATTAGTCTGTTTTTAATAATTTGACGTTTTTCGCTTTTCTACTGCTAGTTAGTGTTACATTACACAAATATACAATATAACTTCGAAAATCCGGCATCATCGTGACCGAAACTTTGTCAAAGTTTTGAAATTTCCGAATTTTCGAAGGGATACAAAAAGCATTAATAGGAATATCAAAATCACTACTACATTCTTAATAGTTCATTTAGGCAAGATTTCATTCATTATTAAGAAGAGTATGGCAATTTTGAAAACCTGTTATTTTAAAATATGTATTTAATTTTCATAAGCAAAAGAGTATTGTGATTTAGAAAATATGTTATTTCAAATTAAATTTTACTCATAAGTACACAAACAGTTAACAAATATTTACAATAAAAAGCCTTATATTATAAAATACATTTTTTTTCTCAAAAGAATAAATTAAATTTCTCACTCAAACGTTTTTACTACAACATTTAAAGAAACATCAAATTTATATATTCTAAAAAAAAAAAAAGAGTATTGCGAGTAAAGAAAATCGAACTTTTTATGGACTTTATTCTTTTGTTTTTAGGTCTAAATTGAATACGGATATTTATTGTATAATACATCATAGTGATTGATCTTTACTATTCTACTCAAATACATACATATATATATACCCACGCATGCTACATTTTATTACTCACATGCTGATGCAAATCACGCACATGTTGATTGATGGATGGTTTTTGAATGTTTCAATATATTTCAAAAGGTAATACATACCTTCGTATTTTAATGTGTTAAAAAATTTTTACAATTTTTGTAAGCAGTTGAAAAAATACTATGTGCATAAAATACATTTATATAAACAAAGAAAAATTGTTTAAAAAGTAAAAAAAGTACACACACACACACACATATATATATATATATGTTACAGCCAAAACTCGGAGACTTGACAATTCTAGAACTTGCTGGAGAAAACCCGAAATACATTAAATGAATAGCGTATTTCGGGTTTTGGTAGGCCAATTCATGAACTGACAGGGAAGCCTTGGCCAACATCCGAACTGGGGATTTAAGGCAATTCTGTGGAAGTGGGGCCGTCATAAAACTTCTCTTAAAAATCTGGAATTACTATATTTCATACACTGTAATTGATAACTGTTTGTCGTTCATCTTAATGATGCATAGGTACCATTTTACTGTATCTAAGATAATGTAACAATATTAAAATGCACAGTAAAAACGAATCTCATTGTCATTGATTGTATTGAAACGAAATATTATTATGTATACCAGTAATATTTGCGTACAGAGAGTTCCGTACAATAAATAAATTAATTAACAAGTGTAATATAACAAAACTTTCTTGCTAAAATAATAGTAAGATCTTATAAAACATTTTCAAGGTAAAATTGGATATAGCTATATGGATATAACGTGCTATGCTATATATATGTTAGATAAGTCGATATGTTAGGTCTATTTCAAAAGATTAAGCACAAAAATGTCGGTTAATTCATTTAAAAAATTGTATCAAAAATATAGGAAAACAAATTAAATAATTCTAAAAATATAATAAAAAGATATTAAAACAAAAAAAAAAAAAAATATGCACAATGTCAAAAACCAATATGAAACCCACAATTTTGTAGAATGTAATACATGGGTTGAAGAATTGTTTTATTAACAGAATATTCAAGACGCCCTCACTCTCAAAAAAGTCACTGAATGGAAAAAAAAAATTAACTCGGAGTTTCTCGATATTTTGGGGGATTTTATCTTCCTTTGAGAAAAGCCAGAGAGTTCCAATTTACAGCCTTGCTGTCTGCTGAACAATATCTTAGATTGATTTCGTAGATCATGCCGTATGTTATTTGCACTCAGGCCATATAAGTTCCATTTGCCTCAACCGTGATGCCGTAGACTATCGGAAATCATTCGTGTATTCCTATAAATATTATTTTCTTTCTACTATTCTGAAAGTAATTTGTAGCAAAATTTCAGCAATGTATACCGATTCCATAAAATGTGAAATAGTTTATAATTTTATTAAAATGTGCCCCCAAAAAATGTTCCCCCAAATATCTAATAGAATACTTATGTACAGTCCTGTAAATTAGTAACAAATATCCTTTGGATCACAGATTGTACAATATTCATATTTTAGAATGTTCGTCATAGATGTATATCAATTTTATAATATTCGAATTAATGTAACACCATTAAAATGCACTTGAAACTATTTTTCCCAATGACCATATTATAACGGAATACTTTTGATGACCCCTTTAATTAATCTATACATCACATTTTCATAAAACTTGAAAAGAACGAACAAAGTTATGCAGCAATTATGTATTTTAAATTTTAAATGATTCATTTTGGTAATTTTTGCTGTGTTATATGCAGACAGATTTAACGACGACTATACGTGTTTACAAAATTAGGAATGAACCTAAAAATGGTTTGAGAAAAAAATACCCCGTTTGCTCTTTTGCCATTACAAAACAAATATTTTTTAAAAAATACATTTTGTTCTAATAGTTCGAACTATGGCCAAAAGATCAACAAGATGTTGTCGCAACACAAACGATAGTCTTTCTTTCGTACAGATGAGCTTTTTGACTTATTTTGCAGTGTCGACTCTGAGTCGTCTAATCTTCTTGATGGGGAAATGGTCGTTGGAGAAACTGAGAGTTACAAAGTTCGCGCATGAGTACACTGTTATAAATCTTGTCCAAGTTTGAATCAAATTTTAATGCTCAATAGCTTCCAAAATAAGATAGTGAAACCTTAAACTAATATTTGGAGCTCGTGTTGAAATAGAAAGCTTCAAATGTTTATTCAAAAAAAAAAACGAAAGCTCCAAAAGGTTTCACCATCTTATGGTGACACCTACTGAACACCAAAATTTGGTTCAAACTGATGCAAAATTTTTAACAGTGTATTTGAGCTCTGTTTTGTTGTCTGTTCGAAAATCGAAATCAAATCTAAACAGTGCTACAGTTTATAATTCGATAAATTTCCCTCGTCGGAAAGCAGTTGTGTAGCATGGTCAGTAGCATACGGGATTTGAGATTTTACCATTAGAGTTTGATTTTGATCACACTTATTTTTCGGAGCGAAAATTTGTGTCTTTCTTAAAAGAAGTAGGTTTTGCATTGAAATAACTATAAATAATTTTAAATAACAACAACAAAAAAATTTCTCTCTACAGACATAAATACTTGTATTTATTATTATTATTATTATTATTGTTGTTGTTGTTGTTATTATTATTATTTTGCTTTTCATTGCATATTTAAAAATGCAAAATTGTGTAGTTTAAAATACTTATAGACGACAAAATGTACATTTAATTTATAATTTTGTAAATTTCAACAATCATATATTTTTTATCAATTGCGGTTTGAAAATGATTGATAAAAATATTCGTTCCATAAAATACTCCAAATTGACATTGCATCGATTTTTCGCTCTGTTTCAATTTTCGAACACACGACAAACCAGTGCTTAAATATGCATGCACAAACTTTGTAACTCTCATTTCTATATTCACCTACGCGGGTTAACTCTCGTGTCCGAGTTAAATGCCAGGCATGAACATAGATACAGAGAAGGACTTCTCAAGCAATATATTAGTACTGAATGATGATTATGGAACTAAATGACAAAGTGGCAACAGACGTTGGTCACGAGCATGGCCCACTATATCTAAAGGCCTGTCTATTTGAGATTAATGTATGAAGTCTCCCGCCAGAGGACTCTGATACTTTGCCCAAGTTAATCTGACCAGTCGATCGTGCACACCCTGAACCAAAACAATGACCATGTGTGCAAACATGTGCACAGAACAGAAAGCAGCTTATTCAATGCTAATTTGGGCAGGGTTTCGTCACGTGGAATCACCTGTGCTCCAATGAAATGGTTCAGCGTTTGAAGTTGCATCCAGCTTCACTTTTTCGGCGGTTTTTCGCGAAATGGCTCGGCTGGTAGTATATGGTCGGCTATGGTCACAAATATCAGAATTAAGAAAAAAAACATTTTATATCAATTAGAAACATTATATTAATAAAATTACTACTTAACTTTATTATATTTTCCTCCAGAAAGTAGCAAACATCAACAGGATAAATACGAACAACACACGAACTAAGGAACCGTTCTACATAGTTGCTACCTATTTCAAATTTACGGTTTTTTTCTTCGAAAGGCTATTTCCTAAGAAGTTTTTCATGCCCTGCATTTAACACGGACTCGAGAGTTAATCCGTGTTGGTGAATATGGGTGACAGTTGCAGAAACAAAAGGCTCCATACTTGAGGAGTCGACTCTTGACTCATCTGCAGAAATAGGGTTCGTTGGTTGGAAAGAGATTTAAGTAATATTTATGATTGAACAATGTCTATTATGCTTAATAAAACCAGCAAAACAAATCGTATTGTTCAATCATAAACATTATTTTAAATTTATTTTCAACCAACAAGCCTACCTTTGCAAGTAAATCGAAATTCAACTCAACATGCCATCGCACCAAAGAGGTTAGTCGACTCAAAATCAATTCTACAAAATGTGTCGCAAATCTCATCCTTTTGAAAACTAGAGTAATGTCTGTAATCAGAAAGTAACTTTTGGCAGTGCCATCATTTCACCGAAATTCGAACTATTTCAACAAAGTGTATTTTTTAAAAAATATTTGTTACACTAAAAACAATATGACAAGCGGCACATTTTTTATTCAAACTGTTTTTTAGTTTTTTCTCTTTTGTTTTTTATGTTTAAAATGGGTCAGTCATTTACTAGACACCCTGTATATGCATAAGTAAAGTTAAAACCATTATTTATTTTACATAAATACATTTGTGAATGGTTAATAATTTATAAATATGTGTGTTAATACCCCATATCACATTTGACAAATTTGAATTTTTACGTTCCATAGTTTACGAGAAAAACGGCTATAAAAATGGGCAGACAGACACACAAGTGATACTATAATGGTTCTGTTTTTAACTTTTAAAATACGAAACATTAAAAATGTAGCTAATACCTACAGTAAATAAAAAGTTATTGGTGGCATACTTATTTCTAATGACAGATCATAATAAATATAGTATTTTTTTATCTTATACTTTTAAATAACTATTATTGAGTTATTTTGAGGTCAGAATATATTTTTCCAACATCTTTTCTCTCATTAACGATTACTTCACTGTAGCGAAATTCATTTATTTTATTATATATATATATATATATATATATATATATATATATTGATAATTAGATGATTGACAATTCCATTTGCAAAGCAAATTGTTCAAAAAAAAAAAAAAAATTTGTACGATTTTTTTTTCATTTGTAGCAATCAATGCCAGTTAGTAACAAATAATTGGAAATTGTGCGTCAAACATGGCAGATGAGATGCAATTGTACTTTTTTTATCTTATACTTTTAAATAACTATTATTGAGTTATTTTGAGGTCAGAATATATTTTTCCAACATCTTTTCTCTCATTAACGATTACTTCACTATAGCGAAATTCATTTATTTTATTATATATATATATATATATATATATATATATTGATAATTAGATGATTGGCAATTCCAATTGCAAATATTCATCTGTTGGCGCAATAGCTGTTGTACTTTTATACAAGAATGTAGAAATACTAAATTTATTACGATTATATATATTCAACCCAGTGATACGGAAATAATATGACTCCAGCTTAAATAGGAAGCAATAAAAATGGTAAATTAAAATCATTACCTATCATTTTATAACATTAAATTAATTCCCTATGATGGAATTTATTCGAATGATGAAAATGTTTATTAGTATTTTTACTCTTTGATTCGATTTTTATAAAATTTGAAGTAACTCGACAAAATTCTGCAATTACTATGCTTATAAAATATGAAACTATTCGATTGAGTCATTTTTACGCTGTTATATGCAGAGAAACGGACATATAGAAGGACGGACCAGGTGACGATTAACTGGGAGCTACGTGTATATATATATATATATATATACACTGGTGTGCAAAATTTAAGAACGAAGGGATTTTCAAGTGATAATTTTCACGCGAATATTCAATAGGAAGCATTATAATTCGAATAATTACTATTCCTGCATAACAGCTAGTCCATATAACATCACATTCAGGTCACACATGGTCACAAGAGTCACAGTCACTATGACGAAACAAAAAATAGGAAATTCTATGCGTCTCTTTTATGAGTCTCAAATGACTACTGTATGTGACTCCACTCTGAGGTCACTGCGACTGCTGCTTTATGACAAGTCGCCAGATGACTTTACAGCGTCGTTTTATTGAGACTGTCATGTGACTGTCATTTGGAAGCTCAATTTCAAAGACATTGTGAATGTTGTATTACTATAAATAACCAAATAATGACACATTAAAGTTACATGGTGACTTTCTGTCTCAAGACTTTGTCAAATGGTAACATAGACCATACTGTGAAGTAACCACTGTGAAAAGTGATCAAAACTCACCATGTGACTTTAATGGGACATTGTTTGGTGATTTATCATAATGCAACATTCACAATGACTTTGAAATTGAGCCTCCAAATAACAGTCACACGAGAGTCTCAATAAAACGACACTGTAAAGTCACCTGGTGACTCGCCACAAAGCAGCAGTCGCAATGATCTGACAATGGAGTCACATATATTAGTCATTTGAGACTCATAAAAGAGACTTATGAAATTTCCTATTTTTTGTTTCACCGTAGTGACTGTAACTCTTGTGACCATGTGTGACCTGAATGAGAGGTTATATGGATTAACTGTTATGCAGGGATAGTAGTTATTCAAATTATATTACTTCCTTTTGAATATTCGAATATTTTGAATTTTTATATATTTTTAATATATCCTTTTGAATATTATATTTCTTGAGTATTCTTCAAATTCAAAATTTTATAATCGCAAATTATTATAAAAAAATAACTTACATTTTAAACTTGAATTCTAAAATAACGTTCCTTAACAAACATATTAGGTAGAAGACTACTGTTTTCAAATAGAAAAAAAAAGTAATAAAAAATTTCTAAAAAATTCTTTTTTAAAAGAACTGTTACTTTAAAATAAATTTTTTAAGGTAAAATATTTCATTAAACTTAATAAAATGAAAGGGAATAAATACTATTTAATAGAGTACCACTGTGCCTTTTCAAAACAAGTCAATGCTTTATAATTTTTTCATTCTAAGAATAATAAGTAACACGAGCACGTGAGCTAGTTCATTTTAAGATAATTAAATTTCGATATATTTTAATCTGATTAAATAAAGCAACGTAAATTGAACGAATTAAGATTTCAAACTAAATCATATCACTGTATTTTTTTCTTTTTTGAGATAAATAAAATAACTTCATCAGAGAATGACTGGATAAACCGTAAAATAAAATAGAATGTTTAAAATGCGAATTTTTAAATAAATACAGTTTTGATGTTGAAAAAAGCCATTATTGTCCTTTTTTTAGTTTAAATTAGAGCCTGCACCTTAATATAATATTTATTTGCCTATATTATATTCTTCAGACCTCATGTATCCTATGGGATACACATCTTTATTTTATATGTTTATTTATTTTACGTATATATAAATAAAGTAAAAAATAAATAAAAAATGGGGTGATTTTGCCAAATTGATTGCCGAACTAAACAAAATAGCAATTTGTTTCTAAAAGCGCTGTTTTAGTGAGCTACATGTTGTATAAAAAAGGGCCTGCAGAGGAACTGTATTAAATCTACAGAAATAATAACGTAAATAATTTTTATTTCCGTTATTATTCAATTTGTAGAACCCATAAGTAATAAAAAAATAATTAAATATATAGTTGTTTTATGATTTTAGAACGCAAAAAAAAAAAAATAAAAAATAAAATAAAACAACAAAATAAAAAAAAAAATCCTAAAAAAATTGTCAAAACATGTATAACTTAAATTCCCACCCGTAAAAAAACAAAGGAAAAGATGTAATTTAACAAATTAAAACGACTATGAGGAAAATAATAATTTCAGTGACTATATTTTAGATTTATAAATAATTTCTATACTTAAAAAAATAATAACATCATTTTTATGATGATTACAACGTAGCTTATGCTCTAACAGAGTCTTTTTAATATGTCTGGACATTTAGAAGTCAGGTTAATATTTCCGGACCAGTTATAAACAAATATTAAATTAAATTTCAGTTTAATAATTTTCGGTAATGTAAATTTTTTAATTTTTAAACATTGCACATGTTAAATTTTTAAGTCGTCATATACAGAAAAAAATGTACTTTTAAATTCAACTTGTATCTAAATTTGTCTTTGAATTATTATTCGTATTATTATTTGTAGTTTTTAATGTTTATTTTGTCATCGTGGCAAAGGAGTATTTCGATTCTAGACATTAAGCATGGACCAATTAAAAAAAAAAAAAAAAAAATACAGAAGTATTTTATTTTTGGACATTAAATATAGACCAATCAGAAAACGAATAAAATTAAATAAACTGCGGAATTTAAGCAAAGAAAACATTCAGATTTCCCGATTCTCTAACGAGGACAAAACTATTTTTTCAAATAGTAAAAAACGAAAAAAAAATGAAAATTTCTTGTAAATTGGCCTAATCTGCAGATATTTGTAAGAATATCTTAAAATATTCACCAGAAATTTATAAAATGAAGCTAAAACTTCAAAATTTTTTCGGATTTCTGAAAAAATTCTGAAGGAAATGGAGATTGCTTCAGATAGTTTTAAAATTATTTTTAGTGGGTATGTATCATTAAATTTTATGTGAAAAAAAATGTTTTCGCCATTCAACCTTTTTTAGTTATCAGTTTATTACAATTTCATTATTGAAATTAAAACTAGTTATATAGGGCAATCCAAAAGCTTTCTTCTATATCATTCACGATAATACTTCCAGAAAAATTAAACATAGCAACATCACTAATTAGATAATTTAAACCATAATCTTATGTGCAACAACGTATTTTAAGTTTTAATCGAATCTGAAATTTATGAAAATCCATGTATTAGCATATGATGTAGAATATCATCGCAGAAATCTTAAATATACTGGACAGAAGCGCCACCGCTTGAGCGATTTACTTTAAAACTAAAGAATAGTAATTTATACTATTCTTTACTATATTACTAACTGAACTTCAAGTTTGAGGTAAATTCGTACATTAGTTCCTGATATATAGCTTCTGCAATAATCACGAATAATGCCGCATATCAGTGGCTCAGCGATTTACTCCAAAGGTAAAGAATACGGATTTTCATTAGGGACTAATAGAATGTAACACTTGATGAAAATTCGTGCACTATTCCTGAGATAGTTCTATTGCGAGAATCATGAATAATAGCACAAAGCAGCGCCACTTGTTGTGCGATTTACACCCAAACATTCCCAGAACCATATTGCATTAAGGACGAACGGAATCTGTAGTTTTATGAAAATCCACCCGTTAGGTCTGGAGAGATAGCTATTGTAAGAATCGTGGAAAAAAATAGCATAGCAGTGCCACCTGTTGAGTGATATACACCAAAACTAATCAGATCCAGATCTCTATATATATAGGTCTATAGGTCTATACATATATAGGTCCAGGTCTATAGGAAAAAATTTCAAGGTCTAACAGAATGTAAATGTTTTGTAAAATTCTGTGCATTAGACCTAGCGATAAAGCGTCCACAAATTTTATGTCATAAACAGACAGACAAACGCACTGACTGACTGACAAACAGTCTGACAGACTCACCGACAGACATTTTGTCAAAACATGTTTTTTGAAACCTCTGACCCCTAAATCGTGTAAATCCACCAAAAACCGGAATTTGAAAAATTTCATGACTCCAGTACTTTCTTTTTGTAAAGATAGAATAAATAAAAAGCACATAAATAAACACTAGGGTCTGAAGAGGTTACGACACTTATCATATCTTACTACTAGCTTTTAGCCCCAAACACATCTGATCACTTCTTGAGGTTCGGTGTCGGCTCGTTTGTTGTGGCGACACGGTATTTTTTTTTTTTATCTTTAATGAGTTTTGCAGGAAAAGGACGGTTGTCTGTCAAAGGAAAAACCTTTAGGACAAGTAGGGTGGATTGCTTATCTCCTGATTCTTTTCTTCCCACCCCTCTCCCGTTCTATTATGAAGAAACCAAATGGAACCTATACAAAATATTTTTCCAATAAATTAATTGAACTGAATGTATTGCAATCTGAATGCAGCCTATTCCGTCTACATAGATATCTGCCGTCTGCTGTGGTAAGCATTACATCACCGTCGCATAGTTTTGACTAGTGATGGGCGATTTCGATTTTTTAAATCGATTTAATCGATACTACGGCCAACTCGATTTAATCGATACTTTAAAATTTTTAATCGATTTCTCTGAAGGTAATATAATTTTCATTTTCCTTCAAAAGTCGAAGATAAAATAGACGGATGTGCCAATTCGAAAATTTGAGTGCATTAGTTTCTAAGATAGAAGAATTAAAGAAACCTCAGAACCCCCCCCCCCTGCAAAATAGCGTTTTTTGTTGAGTGATGTACACCAAAAATTGATCAGAATAAATTTTTATTAGGTACCAGCTGAATCTGAATTTTGATGAAAATCCATGAAAGCGCAAGATACAGAGCTATTGCGAAATCATAAAAAATGCAGCATATCAGCGCCACCTGTAGGGCAATTTACACCAAGAACTAAATTACACTAATCTATGTCAGAGATTTACTGAATCTCAATTTTAATGAAAATTCGTTCTTGAGATAGCGCTATTGCGTTAATCATGAATAATGCAGTATAGCAGCGCCATCTCTTAAGCGATTTCCATCAAAATGTAATTAGCATAAAATAATATCAAGGGCTAATTGAATCTAAATTTTTATGAAAGTCCGTGGTTCTTGAGATAAAGCTAAAATGGAAACAGGGGCGTGCGAAAAGAGAACTGCGCCTGGTTCAAAGTTCCAATTTAGCCCCCCCCCCCTCTATTAACTTTTTCTTGTGATAGGCTGGAAGTGATGTTAGTAGTAAAAATTTGGCGCCCTCTAAATTTCCGTGCTCAGAACGACCGCTTCCTTTCGCCCCCCCCCCCCTTTCACACGGCGCTGAATGGAAATTGTGAAAAATTCAGTATAGCAGCGCCATCTGGGAAGCTATATACATCAAACTGAAAAACATCAATTCATATCAAGGACTAACTGGATCTAAAATATGAGGAAAATCCGTTCATTCGTTATTCAGATATAGCTGTTGCGGTAATCGCAAAAAATGCAGCATAGCAGCGCCACCTGTTAGGCTACATACACCAAAAATTAATTAGATTCAGTTTATATTAAGGTCAACTCTAAAGTTTTGTGGAATTCCGTGCATTTGTTCTTGAGATAGAACGGTCAGAAATTTTTGTCGTATACAGACTCACAGAGTGACAGACACACACACACAGACAGATATTTCTTAAAAACCATGAAATCGTGTTAAAGACCTTCTAAAATATATAAATCCATCGAAAACGGGAAGTCAAAATTTTTCACGATTCTAATACTCTCTTTTTGTAAAGTTACAAAAGAAAGTAAAAATGTAAAATCGATTCTGCCCGTAAGATCGATCTTCAGATTCGATTTCGATCTTTAGATTCGATGTCGATCTTTAGATTCGATTTCGATCTTTAGATTCGATGTCGATCTTTAGATTCGATGTCGATCTCTAGATTCGATTTCGATCTTTAGATTCGATTTCGATCTTTAGATTCGATTTCGATTTTTTTTTTCTTTTTCTAGACTAAATCAGTGTTGAATGCAGGTATTTTTCTGCGACTCCGGATGAAGGCATCATGTTTTACAGCTCTGTAAGAGAGGGGGAATCTCAATTTGTGCATTAAAAAGCATAAAATCTCATAACTTCTGGGGCGCGGGCCACCCCATTAATTCGACACTAGGTTAAATCGTTATATTTTTCATTAGAAGTCCAGTTATTTGAAGTATTAGTTTATTATATTTTATTTTTCACGCTCGTCTCTTCTAATCCCACCCTTCCGCGTCAGTTTTAACTTACAGGGACGTTCGAAATATGCATACAGTTTTTAAAATGTCTAATTCTCAGTCTATTTTATTTTAGATCCACATTTTAAATTCTTGACAAAAGATAAATAGCCCTTTCGCTCGTTTGGGGTTTATCTGCGCCCCGCCGGGGGGCATATTTTTTTGTTTCTTCAAAAGAAACAAAAAAAATTTTGAGGGGGGGGGGGGTTGCACCCTCCCCCTATATACACCTTAAAATTTCGCTCATTTAATTCTCTACCATTTTTAACTTAAAAGTTTAAGCTACATGGCACCCCCAGAGCTGTGGGCCCCTCCCCCCCTGTCGATCACTCACCTAATTTTGCTTATTTCTTCACTTCATTTCAATCTTTAAAAGACTATAACTTTGATTCTATAGGAGTTTCAGTGATGAGAAAAATTCTAGTATAGCTAACCATTTCTCGCCGTTCTTTTTGCTATTCCAGTTTCCCGGTTTCCCCTATACGACCTTCTTTTTTTTTGGGGGGGGGGGCAGAGGGGTTTTTTCTCATTTCTTGATACAATATGTCTATTGAAAGCTTATGCTTCATACATCACAAATCTAGCATAAGAAATTTTCTCCCATCATTTCAGGTCACGTTACGGACCCATGTGTTAAAATTTTAATTTTTCAAACTTCTTCGAAAAAAACAAAACAACAACAAAAAAAAAACATTGATACATATTAGCGAAACTGAGGTTCGAACCCGCAATCGTTTGATTGCACACGTAATCCCTAAGCTTATTGGGCACCGAGTACTCAGAAGCGCTATTATTTCTTTAGATTGTCATCTTTAAATTCGTAGTATCTTTTGAATGGAAAGTCCGATTTGAATAATTCAAAAAGTAATCTACAGATATTGTAACAGGCATTAATACAAAATGATTTATTTGGATAAGGATTAAGGTATCGATAGTATGGTCTGATTTTGGTTGGTGTATTTATCGCGTTTTAAAATGTAAGAAAGTAGTTATAGTGAGTTAACTACAATAGCTGGACATATGGTATCGCGCGGTTTTTTTTTTTTTTTATAGAGATTAATATATTTTTAATATTATAGAAACTTTTTTTATTCATTTAAAAGTATTTCCTGGCGATTCAAAATTATATATCCTAACGATTCAAAAAATACACACGTAATTGTTCAACCTTTCACTTCTATCGGCACTCTCAGAGTGCCACTATTTTTTTTTTTTTTTTTTTTTTCATGTTCGCCCGCCCTACCTTCCCCCCCCCCTTCCTCACCAATCTTAACTTACAGGTTCGTTCAAATTATGACTGCGATTTTAAAAAAGTCTAATCCTCGATCTATTTTGTTATAAAGCCATATTTTGAAACCTCAACAAAAGATACATTTGGGCCTTGGTCGCCCTTCTGTCCGTTTGGGATTTACCTTGCCCCTCTGGGTGGGGGGCATATTTTTTGTTTCTACCACACCATCTCATGTAACATATCGTTATAAAGATTTTATCTTCTCGTTTTTTTTTTCTGTTACTACCCCTCTCTCCACCTATTTACATGCTCTTGGCACTTTTTATAGTTTCAAAGAGTGCATGTTCCCCGCAGGCCACCCCATGAATTCAACACTAAGTTAAACACTATATTTCTGTTTAGGAGCTCAGTTATTTGGGTTATTAGTTAATTATGTTTTTTTTTTTCAAGTTCGTCCGTTCTAATCCCTCGTCCCCCCCCCCTTCTTCACCAATCTTAACTTACAGGTTCGTTCAAATTATGACTGCGATTTTAAAAAAGTCTAATCCTCGATCTATTTTGTTATAAAGCCATATTTTGAAACCTCAACAAAAGATACATTTGGGCCTTGGTCGCCCTTCTGTCCGTTTGGGATTTACCTTGCCCCTCTGGGTGGGGGCCATATTTTTTGTTTCTACCACACCATCTCATGTAACATATCGTTATAAAGATTTTATCTTCTCGTTTTTTTTTCTGTTACTACCCCTCTCTCCACCTATTTACATGCTCTTGGCACTTTTTATAGTTTCAAAGAGTGCATGTTCCCCGCAGGCCACCCCATGAATTCAACACTAAGTTAAACACTATATTTCTGTTTAGGAGCTCAGTTATTTGGGTTATTAGTTAATTATGTTTTTTTTTTTCAAGTTCGTCCGTTCTAATCCCTCGTCCCCCCCCCTCCTTCCTCGCCAATCTTTACTAAATGGGCCGTTCAAAGTATGCATGCAATTTTTAAAATGTCCAATTCTCGTTCTGTTTTATTGTAAATCCTCATTTTGAAACTTCGACAAAAGATACATTTGGGCTATAGTCGCCCTTCCGTCAAGAGTGGGGTTTACCTGCCCCCTTGGGAATGGGGCATATTTTTTGTTCTTCCAAACTATCTCGTGTAACATTTGGTTGGCAAAAAAAAAAGTTTTTTTTTATCTATACTCCTTGTTCCCCATCCTAGTTACACGCTCTTGGCACGCTTTATCCTCGGTTTAATGCCCAGTTACTCAGTGTTGTTATTAGTTGAGTTATGTCTCTCAAATTTGTCAAAGTTCTTGTGTAAGTGACAACCATAAGTGACAATCATTTTAAAATTTAAAATTCTTATTATCCGACTCTAAAATCTGCAATAGCTTAATTCTATGCCTCCCTAAATGGTGATGGGGGGGAGAGGCGGTAATTACGGTCCTGTTGATTGTCTAAGTTTTGGAATTAGTAATTTGGATCTTCTCTGTATGAACCTGAATATCGAAATATCGATTCTAGTATCGATTCTAGTACTGAGAAATCGATTCTTATTATGATCGATGTTGTTTTATAGGATATCGATTTTTATCGATTCTCAAAATTTCCAGAATCGCCCATCACTAGTTTTGACTAATAAAAAAAAAAAAAAACTCTTGTGAGTGAATAACATAAAAATGAAGTATGCTTGTAAATATATGGAGGTGAATATGTAATAGATTTTATGAATATTTAAACGAAAAAAAAAAGTTCCAAATGTATCCAAATTGAAATGTAGCACTCGAAAGTTTTTGAAAAGGTACAGATAGAGTATTTCACATCTATTAATTTATTATTTCTCTCCAGTATGACCATTTTACTCATTTAAGGGAGTTCAGGACACATTTAAAAAATGTATTTATTTATTGAGTTAAAATTTTGAATTTTTTTGTGATAATTAACCACATCCTTTTAAAAAAAAATCATGTGATAAAACTTCTCGTATATATTTATTTTAATTTTAATTTAAAATGTGTGTTACACCAATTGCTATGAAGTGGAATATAAATTTTCACTAAAATATTTGTCGTGTAAAAAAAAAAAAATAATAATAATAATTTGTCCCATTAGCCCCCACTTTCCCCTACATATTTTTTCAAAGTATATATAAGTTACCAATCTTAATTAATCATATTGACCGAACTTTATTTTTATTAATAATGGTTAAATTTGATTAATATGCAACATCTATCAAATTTGCCAGGTTATTATTAGTAATTACAAAATTAACCGTAGCATATACACATTATATATGAAACCGCATCCGTCAAGCAAGAAAAAGTAGCATTTTTTACCTCTTAAATAAACTATTATCAAAAGTTTAACATAACATAGCACATTTCTCTCAACTGATTTCATTGAAAAGATAACCGAATTAACACTGTGACATCTATTGCATCTCTCTTTTATTAATTTTTAAATAAAAGACAAATAAAAAAGGACATGTCAACTAGCTCATTTTGAGTGAATTAAATTTAGATGACTTCTAAATTGACTGAATTGCACATCATTAAGTGAACTTTAATCAAACTGCCTTTAAGATTTCAAAAGACTTTGGAATTAAAATTTCAAAGAGTTTATTCATTAATTATACCAGTAATACGTTTTAGAGTTAAGTAAATTAATTCATCAGAAAGCGATTACATAAAAAGGTAAATGTTGTTAGAGAAATTTTTGACAGAAATCTGTAAAATATGTTGTATTTTTATATAAAGGTATGATTTATCTTTATAAATATACAGGGTGTCCCTAAACAAATGGTATATATGCTAGGGGGTGATCAAGACGACTAATAGTAAATAGGAAACCAAGGATCCCAAACGTTTTCCAAAGGAGATAGTCGCCATTAAAGTTTGGGGTCCAAAATTTCAAAAACACATAAAAAATGAAAAACTGGTCGATTGATTTGCGGTTTTCACTAAAATTATTCTTTATGTTGGTATTTTCTTGAAAATAAATTATAAAGATAAATTTCGAAAAATTCCGATAGAGGTCGCTTTAGACTTTGAAGTAATGAAAAACTATTTTTTGCCATGATTTTTTGCATCACATTAAATGGTTTCGTAAGCTTAGACTTAAATTTTGAGCTCAAAATCTGAATAGATGGAAGCGGTTAAGTAGCATTAACTTAACTGTGTTTAGAGGGTTTAAATTTCAAATGAATATAAAAAACGGAAAAATTGGTCGATTGATTTGCGGTTTTCACTAAAACTATTCTTTATGTCGGTATTTTATTGAAAATGAATTATAAAGATAAATTTTAAAAAAATGCCGATAGAGGGCGCTTTAAACTTTGGAGTAATGGACAACTACTTTTTACGTTATTTTTTGCATCTGATTAAATGTTTTCGTATTCTTAGACTTAAACTTAAATTTTGAGCTCAAAATCTGAATAGTTGGGAGTGGTTAAGTAGCACAAACTGAACTGTGTTCAGAGGGTTCAAATTTCAAAAGATAATAAAAAACGGAAAAATTGGTAGATTCATTTGCGGTTTAAAACAAAACTATTCTTTAAGTCAGTATCTTCTTGAAAATGAATTTTAAAGATAAATTTCAAAAAATTCCGTTAGAGGGCGCCTTAAACTTCAGAGTAACCAACAACAAATTTTAACCGTTATTTTTTGTATCTAATTAAATGTTTTCCAAAACTTGTTAAATTTTTTTCGAAATCTTAGATTTAAACTTAAATTTTGAACTCAAATTCTGAATCGTTGGGAGGGGTTAAGACGCTCAAAGTGAAGTGTGTTCAGGAGTTGAAATTTAACTCCCCCCCCACCTCGAACACAGTTCACTTTTGCGCTACTTAAACATTCGCAACGACACAGAATTTCATCTCAAAATTTAAATCTAAGCATTTGAAAGCATTTAATGAGATTTTAAAAAATAACGGTTAAAAATAGTGTTACGCTACTTCAATTCTAAGGCGCCCTCTATCGGCATTTTGTGAAATTTATCTTTAAAATTTACTTTCAAGAAAACACTGATTTAAAGAGTAGCAAAAACCGCAAATGAATCGACTAATTTTTCCGTTTTTTTATAGTTTTTTGTTTCGTTTGAAATTTAAACATTTCAGTTTGTGCTACTTAACCACTCCCAACTATTCAGATTTTGAGATCAAAATTTAATTTTAAATCTAAGCCTACTGTGGTGATGAAAATAAACACCTCCTACTAGGTACGCAATCGTGACGTGGTTAGTACGAAGACAAATGAAAATAATATCCCTTCGGCGTTGTGAACGAAGATCGGATATTATTAATTAGTGAAATTAATTCCTTAATATCATACTTAAAATTAACATTTTGCAATAACATTAGGATCGCCTTATTTAACGTATGAATTTGTGAAAATTGGGATTGATGAGTCAATAAAAAAACTTGAGATATTAATCTGCAAATTTAAATGTTAACATTCCCTAATCTGCATCTAGAAATTACCTTAAAATACATAAAGGGAGAAAACTGGAATAAAGACAAGAATAGGTACATATATACAAAATTTTATTAAAACACATAAATTGGCATCATGCAAACACTATAAAATATAATATGCAAGGCAATAACTACTGAAATATGGTTATAGGGAAATATCCAAAATATATTTCATTTCTTTTTTTTTTTTGTTGTTGTTGTTTGTTTATTTATTCATTTCCTATTATTCTGCTATCCTCGCAGCACATAACACTTTAGTTCACGACACAACTTATAGGCAAAGCCCCAAATTTTCATATTTTATAAAATCGAATCCTTCATTCTTATTATTCGTATTATTTTACTGGTATTATTAATTTAATTATTTATTCATTTTACTATTAATTAAGTTTGAGCATTAAATTCTGATAATTTTGAGCCCCAAAAATAATAATAATTTTAAAATTTTAAAATAATCAAATTTTAAATAATCAAATTTTAAAAACCAAAATTTTAACACAACATTATATCAATAAAATAAATTGGCCGGACACATGAACAATGAAATTTTCTCACCTTACAAGTATGTTCCTGGTATTGGTCGACGTTGTCTTATAGCTGTCCATACAGTTTGTCAGTACGCCAACACAATTAAATCCGAATGCCAAGTTCCAAGTCATTTTGTTTTTAATTAACGCGAATAGTAGCAACTTTTCTAATTTCACGCACTATAGTTAGCACTTTTCAAATTTCACGCACTTTCCAATCATCCGATGAATAAATAGTCCGCTCGGCAAAACTCGGGTATTCCTTTTTGTTTTAGAAATCAGTCGATGATTAGTTCTCTGTGTGCGGAGTATAGCTTCGCTTCTCATCGCTCCAATCATCAGATGAATAAATAGTCCGCTCGGCAAAACTCAGGTATTCCTTTTTGTATCCGCTCGGCAATGCACGCACTATAGTTAGCACTTTTCAACTTTCACGCACTTTCCAATCATCCGATGAATAAATAGTCCGCTCGGCAAAACTCAGGTACTCCTTTTTGTTTTAGAAATCAGTCGATGATTAGTTCTCTGTGTGCAGAGCATAGCTTCGCATCTCATCGCTTCATCCGGGAGGCCTAAGATCACGTCTCCCGATTTTCGAAGTTGCCTTATTTCATAATTTCCTCTTTTTTCCTCTCATCTTAGCGGGAAACTCACAGCAGAGAGAAGAGAAAAAATCTTTTTCTTACTTCACACTTTCAATTCTAAAACTGGATTCTACACGTGTGGCGTTTTCCTTCCGGATCCTGTACGCCCCTTTTGACCCCATTGGGTGTTATATTCGGACTCCAATTGGCTTTGAATATATTTCACTGTCCATTGGTCAGGTAAAAGAAACGGGGTTGGATTTTTAGACATTATTCCTCCATTATTTATTGCCGGAGCTACGATTCTGAATCAGCCACCCCAAGTAGACCACACACGAGAGTAATAAATTTGATTGTAAATCTTTCATTGTTGCTTGTGTACGTTAACGTCACAAATGGCGACTCTAGGTTTTATTGCTTCTCGTAAACATTTGTTCCTTTTATACTAATGGTGAGAAAATCCCTTCGCTCATGTGATTTTGCTATTCCCAGGCTTTGACTAAAAGAGAGCTTATAGTATAATAAAATTTCCAAACAAACAACACATATTATTGTTATCATTTCTTGTTTACGAAAGCTAAAATAAAAATTTATTTTAATACTTTTATATACATTAATATTATTTCATTTTCTATCTCTTTCTAGATTATTTATTTATTTATTTATTTATTTATTTATTTATTTATTTATTTATTTATTTATTTATTTTTATTATTATTCTTTCTCTCTCTTTGTTTCTTTTTCTTTTCTTTTCTTTTATTTTATTTTATTCTAAGCGATGTCGTGACATTTCTTTACGACAAGCTTTCGATTTTATAAAATATGAAAATTTGGGGCTTTGCCTATAAGTTGTGTCGTGAACTAAAGTGTTATGTGCTGCGAGGATAGCAGAATAATAGGAAATGAATAAATAAACAAACAACAACAACAAAAAAAAAGAAATGAAATAAAATATTTTGGATATTTCATTATAACCATATTTCAGTAGTTATTGCCTTGCATATTATATTTTATAGTGTTTGCATGATGCCAATTTATGTGTTTTAATAAAATTTTGTATATATGTAGGGTCATTCCATGTCAATTCAACCAGACCTTGTAACCCGAACCACAGGGATTTTGAGGAAACTTTGTGTACACATTAATTCTATCATAAAATGATTCCATCAGAAATTTTTTCTTCCTAGAGCTCATACTTTGTGAGATAAGGGGGGTCCAATTCTTAGGGGTTTGTCAAATCGCACATTTCTTAGTCTGTATTCTGAGATTGCAGTTCCATCTTCAAAAAATTGTTTCTCTGGATCTAAAACGTGAATCATCTTAAAAATATCACTGTAAGAATATAAAAAGATGCAGATTTTAATAAAAAAATATTTAAAAAATTTACTTGTAATATTTAGGATAAAAAAAGTCAGCCAAAGTTGAGAGTTATGGTTATTTTTCCAAATTTTTGTGACTTCACCAAAAAGGCTGTACACAAAAAGGCAAGTTAAATTTCCAATTTCTTTTTGTTTTAAATAAAAGTTTATACTTTGGGCTTTCTATCTATGAAATAAAAATGATGTGTTTCGCATGGCTTATGCAAAAATTTTGGGTACTTTCCAATTAGCCGGATGCATGATTTATTTTTACATATTACATATGCAAGCAAAAAGGCAAATGAAATTTCCAATTTCTTTTTGTTTTAAATAAAAGTTTACACTTTGGGCTTTCTATTTGTGATATAAAAATGATGTCTTTCGCATGGCTTATGCAAAAATTTTGGGTAATTTCCACTTAGCCGGATGCATGTTTTATTTTTACATATTACATATGCACACAAAAAGGCAAATGAAATTTCCAATTTCTTTTTGTTTTAAATAAAAGTTTACACTTTGGGCTTTCTATCTGTGAAATAAAAATGATCTTTTTCGCATGGCTTATGCAAAAATTTTGGATACTTTCCAATTAGCCGGATGCGTGTTTTATTTTTCCATATGTACATATGTATAGATCTATATAAATGTAGATGTATTATACATGTATATATGTATGTATTGTATATATACAGTATACTGATATACATATGTATAACACTGGTGCCCGTCTAACAGAAAAGTACCAAATTTTGCCTTGTTTTGAGAATCTCCACCAATTAAGAGGGAAAAAAATCTGACTAAGTTTAGCTGTGGTACTTAAATAATTACTTTAATTTCTATGAGTTATTGAATTTAATGTTATTTGATGCATGTTTTTTAAATTTGCAAAGTAAAATTTAGGCTTTATTTTTTCTGATAAAAAAAAATCTGACTGTAATATGTTTCCCCATTAAATTTAGTGAATGATTCATATATTTCATTTAGTTATTTAATAATAGGCATTTTTTGCCAAGCTAAAGAATCTCTTACTTTTATTTTCAATAATTAAATGCAAAACAGATTAGAGGTCTGCACGGGCCCGGGCCTGGCCCGTGGCCCGCGGGCCGGGCCGGGCCGGACCGACAAATAAAACAAACGGGTCGGGCCGGGCCGGCAAAAAAATTGAACGGGCCATACGGGCCGGGCCGATAAAAAAAATTTCAGAATTTTCTGAAGATTTCAGCAGAAACGATAAAATATGATCTATTTTCAACGCAAATGGTTTTAACGAGAATAAATATAAATGGGCGTCACGAGCCATACTAATTTGACAGCATCAATATAAAAATGTAACTTGTACAGTGTGAGATCGGCATCGGACAGTTAAATTGTGTGTAACCCGTTTTGATATATTTTTAGTTGACTCATACCGGGCCGAGATCAAGCTTGCATCATTTTTCTACATATAGACTTGCCGGACCGGAACAAGACTTAATTGTTCTCAAGATCTGTAGGGCAGACAACATGATTTGTAAAATTATTAACAGCGATAAAGAACTTATGTTAGATTAATCTTTGGATACATATTTCTTGATGGTTTTTAAATTAATTTCTCAATAACGCGAAAGTTTGACACATTTTCAGATTAATTTTTAATTGTAAAACCATAAAAGTGATAAGCCTGACTATTGAAGGCATTTGGAATCTAATAGCATTTTTCATTTTTGATGAATAAAATACTTGCATAAATTTGTTCAGATACAATAATTTCCCAAATGGTTGCAGGTTTTTCTCTCTTCCCATGCTATCGCTTCCGGAAATTCTATTGAAAATGCTGACTATAACAATAATTTATTTCCTTTCAGTATTCTTAAATTGCTTGTATCAAAAAACGGTTAATGTTACTTGATTATATAGTTTCTGAATAAAGATACCTGCAGTGCGTTTCTGAGAAAAAAATGAATTTAGAAATGTATCAGAAAGGCGTATATTTGAGTTAACGAATGAATTTGGATTTAAAATCTTTAATAAAATGATATAGAAATATTTTTATAAATCTTCTTTTATTAAACAGCTTCAAAAGTTACGATGTTTTTAACTTTCTTTCTTTTTTCTTTTATTCTAAGCCATATTAATTTTTTGATGAATCTTTATTTGATTGTTGAAAGCCTAAGAATCTTAGTAATCACTAATGTTGCTAATGTGTATTTCCTGTAAAATATACTGTAAAATCATTCCATAGATATGTATGCAGTATTCTTTAAAAAAATCTTAATAATATGAAAAAAGTCTGAATTTTTTAGAAATCGTAGAAATGGTAACGGGCCAAAACGGGCCGGGCCGTGCCGGGCTTGGAAATTCCGGCCCGTGCAGACCTCTAAAACAGATTTCTTTTTCTTTCTTTTTTTTTTCTTTTTTTTCTTTTTTTTTTTTTTTGTACAGTATAAAATAGATAATTTTTTCTCCTCACATTTCCATTCTTTCTTTCGAATGCTTATATATTAATTATTTGTGTTTAAAAAATGTTCAAAACCTTGTATTTCCTGTCCTTGGTTAATTTTTGCCAGTTTAAATATTTATATTGGCAAGTTTAAATACACAAATGTTTATCAGAACTTAAATTTATTTGTATAGTCTGAAAGATTTAATTGCACCTGCCTTGTATAAACACCTTCTGATAAAGGCTCGATAATGTTCGTTGGTATGAAAGCAGATGTTTATAAATCAATTTAATAAAATTATTGTCATTCTGTTGTTTCTTATCATAGAAGAATGATCTAACTTTTACTGTGCTACTAAAAATATAATCTGATTGTTACATATTTTATAGTTTATGATATGTATAAATATTATTTTGCTTTATTGTTTTAATATGGAGCCTGATATTAAAACTTCTACTAGTCTTCAGGCTTGCAGTATTGTAATATTAACTGGTTTAGAATGTCACAAAACTAGCTATAGAAATAACAGAGAAATTGACTACATTTATAATCTCTGTGATTCAGAAAAATAACTTTTATTAGTTAGGACTATTGCATTTATAAAAAAAAATTAAGTGAAAATCGTTTGATTAATATATGTGAGCATCACAGAATTTCGTTCTTAATGAAATACGAATTATATAAATGTGGAGATCCGCTTAAGCGGCATAAAAAGCAAGTGAAAAAAGCAATTAGGGCAGTTAATAGAGATTTATATACGGCCGAAAAAGTAAACCAAAGTTGAAAGTTATGATTATTTTTCCGAAATTTTGTGACTTTATGAAAAAGTCTGTACACAAAAAGGCAAATGAAATTTCCAATTTGTTTTTGTATCAAATAACATTAAATTCAGTAACTCATAGAAACTCCAATAATTATTTAAGTACCACAGCTAAATTTTTTCCCCTTAATTAGTGCAGATTTTCAAAACAAGGTAAAATTTGGTACTTTTCGGTTAGACGGGCACCAGTGTTATACATATATATATCAATATACTGTATATATACATACATATGTACATGTATAATACTATATTTATATAGATCTATACATATGTACTTATGTGAAAATAAAACATGCATCCGGCTAAGTGGAAAGTACCCAAAATTTTTGTATAAGCCATGTGAAAGACATCATTTTTATTTCATAGATAGAAAGCCCAAAGTGTAAACTTTTATTTAAAACAAAAAGAAATAGGAAATTTCCTGTGCTTTTTTGTGTGCATATGTAATATATAAAAATAAAGCACTTATCCGGCTAATTGGAAAGTACCCAAAATTTTTGCATAAGCCATGCGAAACACATCATTTTTATTTCATAGATAGAAAGCCCAAAGTGTAAAATTTTATTTAAAACAAAAAGAAATTGGAAATTTAATTTGCCTTTTTGTGTACAGCCTTTTTCGTGAAGTCACAAAAATTTGGAAAAATAACCATAACTCTCAACTTTGGCTGACTTTTTTTATCATATATATTACAAGTAAATTTTTTTAATATTTTTTATTAAAATCTGCATCTTTATATCTTCTTACAGTGATATATTTAGGATGATTCATGTTTCAGATCCAGAGAAACAATTTTTTGAAGATGGAACTGCAATCTCAGAATACAGGCTAAGAAATGTGAGATTTGAGAAACCCCCAAGAATTGGACCCCCCATATCTCACAAACCATGAGGTTTAGGAAGGAAAAATTTCTGATGGAATCATTTCATGATAGAATTAGTGTGTATACAAAGTTTCATCTAAATCCCTGTCGGTCGGGTTACAAATGGGGGAAAAATTGGTTGAATTGACATGGAATGACCCTGTACCTATTCTTGTCTTTATTCCAGTTTTCTCCCTTTATGTATTTTAAGGTAATTTCTAGATGCAGATTAGGGAATGTTAACATTTAAATTTGCAGATTAATATCTCAAGTTTTTTTATTGACTCATCAATCCCAATTTTCACAAATTCATACGTTAAATAAGGCGATCCTAATGTTATTGCAAAATGTTAATTTTAAGTATGATATTAAGGAATTAATTTCACTAATTAATAATATCCGATCTTCGTTCACAACGCCGAAGGGACATTATTTTCATTTGTCTTCGTACTAACCACGTCACGATTGCGTACCTAGTAGGAGGTGTTTATTTTCATCACCACACTACTAAAAGTTTAATGCTTTCCAATCATCCGATGAATAAATAGTCCGCTCGGCAAAACTCAGGTATTCTTTTTTGTTTTAGAAATCAGTCGATGATTAGTTCTCTGTGTGCGGAGTATAGCTTCGCTTCTCATCGCTCCAATCATCAGATGAATAAATAGTCCGCTCGGCAAAACTCAGGTATTCCCTTTTGTATCCGCTCGGCAATGCACGCACTATAGTTAGCACTTTTCAACTTTCACGCACTTTCCAATCATCCGATGAATAAATAGTCCGCTCGGCAAAACTCAGGTATTCCTTTTTGTTTTAGAAATCAGTCGATGATTAGTTCTCTGTGTGCAGAGCATAGCTTCGCATCTCATCGCTTCATCCGGGAGGCCTAAGATCACGTCTCCCGATTTTCGAAGTTGCCTTATTTCATAATTTCTTCTTTTTTCCTCTCATCTTAGCGGGAAACTCACAGCAGAGAGAAGAGAAAAAATCTTTTTCTTACTTCACACTTTCAATTCTAAAACTGGATTCTACACGTGTGGCGTTTTCCTTCCGGATCCTGTACGCCCCTTTTGACCCCATTGGGTGTTATATTCGGACTCCAATTGGCTTTGAATATATTTCACTGTCCATTGGTCAGGTAAAAGAAACGGGGTTGGATTTTTAGACATTATTCCTCCATTATTTATTGCCGGAGCTACGATTCTGAATCAGCCACCCCAAGTAGACCACACACGAGAGTAATAAATTTGATTGTAAATCTTTCATTGTTGCTTGTGTACGTTAACGTCACAAATGGCGACTCTAGGTTTTATTGCTTCTCGTAAACATTTGTTTCTTTTATACTAATGGTGAGAAAATCCCTTCGCTCATGTGATTTTGCTATTCCCAGGCTTTGACTAAAAGAGAGCTTATAGTATAATAAAATTTCCAAACAAACAACACATATTATTGTTATCATTTCTTGTTTACGAAAGCTAAAATAAAAATTTATTTTAATACTTTTATATACATTAATATTATTTCATTTTCTATCTCTTTCTAGATTATTTATTTATTTATTTATTTATTTATTTATTTATTTATTTATTTATTTTTATTATTATTCTTTCTCTCTCTTTGTTTTTTTTTCTTTTCTTTTCTTTTATTTTATTTTATTCTAAGCGATGTCGTGACATTTCTTTACGACACCTACGAAGCAATTTAATGAGATGCAAAAAATAACGGCAAAAATAGTATTAGGATGGATCATTTCGTTAATCCAAAGGCTAAAGCGCCCTCTATCGGCATTTTTTGAAATTTATCTTTATAATTAATTTTCAATAAAATACCGACATAAACAATAGTTTTAGTGAAAACCGCAAATTACTCGACCAATTTTTCCGTTTTTTATATTCATTTGAAATTTAAACCCTCTGAACACAGTTAAGTTTGTGCTACTTAACCGCTTCCAACTATTCAGATTTTGAGCTCAAAATTTAAGTTTATGTCTAAGCTTACGAAACCATTTAATGAGATGCAAAAAATAGTTTTTCATTACTTCAAAGTCTAAAGCGCCCTCTATCGGCATTTTTCGAAATTTATCTTTATAATTTATTTTCAAGAAAATACCAACGTAAAGAATAATTTTAGTGAAAACCGCAAATCAATCGAACGATTTTTCCATTTTTTATGTTTATTTGAAATTTTGGTCCCTAAACTTTAATGGCGGCTATCTCCTTTGGAAAACGTTTGGGACCCATGGTTTCCTATTTACTATTACTCGTTTTGATGTGTTCTATCACCCCCTAGCGTATATACCATTTGTTTAGGGACACCCTGTATATACATATATAATCCTGGTAAACTAAAAAGAAAAAAAAAACAAGCACACCTACTCATTTTTGCTCTTTTTAAAATAATTTTAATATTTGCAAGACATTTTCGAGTTTATGCATTGTATGTTCATTTAACTGATTTTTGAGAACAGTTAGAGAGTAATCTATAAAATACGTTAACATTTTTATATAAAGATGCAAATTATTTGTATTAATAGATATACAACCCCCCCCCCAGACCAAAAAAAAAAAAAAGAATTAATAAAATATATATATGCAGGTCCGCCCACGTTTGTTCTTTTTAACCCTTTCTGTACCAACACTTTAAAAATGAAATAAAAATTATGAAGTTTTTACATATTGTTAATAAAGGTGCTAATAAGTTAAAAACCACCTAAAAAAATTCATGACCATAATTTTTTTAATTAGAGAATGTGCTTGATCAAGGACATTTGTATTCAATGGGTGTAGGGTAGATTATAATAAAAAGACACTGTTGGTGGGAAAAATATGTTTTATTGTTACAAAATACTGTTTTAGAATAATGATGTAACAAAATACTGTTTAAATTTCAAATGCTGTGATAACTATGCGTTTAAGTGAAATCCTTTGAAACAATTGGTTCTTTACTCAAACATAGATGAATTTGGCATTTTTCATACCTAAAATGTGATTCCCCTTTGAACTGTTTTATTTTACAGAGGCCTGCTTCCTTGCAGCCGTTATGGATAAAGATATGATCTACTGCATTGAGTTGTATTGCCTTATATGATCTTATTTCTGTGCTTTTGCGCGAAATATTATGTTGGGAATTTTCTGGCATGTCTTCGGTTTTACTTGGTCTACCACGTTTTCTTGATGCTGATGGTTTTCCAGCTTTCACTAGATAGTTTGCGATTGTCATTCTGAATTGTAACAAATCCATAATTTCTCTTCTTTGGAATATTGCACTCAGTAGAATCTCTTTTATATTCAAGCCAACTATTACATATAGCCAGGTCTACTGCATGAAATATAAGGCGAAGTGTCCACTTTCTTGATAGAATAAAGATTCTGCACAAGCCAATTAGAAAATCCATCTTATGAACTCTTCCCACTGATACACTATATTTCTTCACAACTTCTGGTCGAATCACATCAATGTATTGCTTAGAATTTTTGTCCCATCGTTTAGCAACGTCAGTGTTACCTTTACCCAAAAAGCTACTTGCATTACACAGATTTATGTTATTATACCATCTAACAAGTACAATATCGTTGTCCTTACTATATAGCTTTTTTATAAAACCCCTTCCATTTTTTTTACTGCTTTCCCCGGAATGAAAGGTGGATTTCCAAATCTATTCGCTCTTGCTGTGTAAGCTGCTAATATTTTATGACTTTTCAAAATCTGCAACAAAGCACAAAATAAAAAATAATTATCAAAATATAACTGTGTTTTCTATTCTTGACTACATAGCGACAGCAGTGACGATAGATGATTATTACTACTATTATACTCTTCCAGCACTAAGGCTTCGAATTACAATATTAAAATATTAATTACAGAGAAGAAAAACTATACTACATTGTCTTGAAGTCAGAAAACACAATAGAAAGTTGCATATTTCAGCAGTTCTTTAATTTCTGTTTATTCCTGTGACGACAACATTCCGACGCAATGTGCCTGTATGGTGCTGCCACCTAGCGCTGGTGTAATATACTAACTTCACAGTTTGAAAGAGTGTTTCCCGTGGTATTTCACCACAGATGTTTTTTTTTTTTTTTTCTTGATTATTAATAGTTACGTTCTGTTATAAGCATGCCTCACAGAAAAGTCACACATTTCACAAACTATCACGCTACACATTTCACAAACAAATAATTGTCGGTCCGATTGGGCACAAAACATGCACACGCGATTCGTTATTTCTGACACTCCTCCTTTTTGTGTCCAACTGAGGACTGCTTAACTTGTAGTTTTTCACGCAGATACTCCAGGTGTGCCTTTGGTAAGGCTTTGGTGAAGATATCGGCTAGCATTCTTTTCGTGGGACAGTAGACTAGCTTAATGGTGCCTGTCTCACTTAAGTGGCGTATGTGGTGGTATTTCACATGTATGTGCTTTGTCTTTATTTGTGCCTTCTCATTTTCGGTAAGTTTTATGGCGGATAAATTGTCCTCGTATAGTGTAACGGGGGTTTGCTGGCGTAATTCTAGGTCGTTTAATAACTCAAGTAACCATATGACTTCTTGACTGGCGAATGACGCGGCCACGTACTCCGCTTCTGTGGAAGACAGTGCTATACAGCTTTGCTTTCTCGATGCCCATGCCAGGACATTGTTTCCTAGTTTGAATAGATTTCCGGTGGTTGATTTTCTGTCTATTCTGTCGTTCCCCCAATCTGCATCACTATATGCAGTTAATACTGGGGGTTCTGTTTTATCTATTACAAATTTAAGGTTTTTCGTGGTTAGGAGGTATCTGATTAATTTTACTATTGCCTCCCAATCGACCTCTCTTGGCGATTCATTCCTTCTTCCCAGGATATTTACGACTGATGCTATATCAGGTCTGGTTAAGGTCGCGATGTATAAAAGCGCCCCCACAGCCTGCCTGTATTTTGTGTTGTCTTCCATTAATTTTCCGTTAGAGTCTAAACTGAAATAGTTAGTGCTCATCGGCGTGTAGGTTGGTTTCGCGTTTAATAGATCAAACTTTTCTGCGATCTGTATGATTTTGTGTTCCTGATCTAATTCTAGGTTTCCGTTCTCCGACTGTCATGTTTATTCCTAGATATTGTGTTACCTTTCCTAGATTTTTAATCTCGTATTGTTTTGACAGTTGTGTGTAAATTTCGTCGGTGTCCTGTTTGTCACCTGCTACTAGGATGTCGTCCACATAAACGATTATGTATGCAACCTTTCCGTTTTTAACCCTTTTGTACAGACATTTGTCCGATGCACATTCTTCGAAATTTTGATTTCTAAGTGATTTACTAATTTTTAGGTTCCATGCCCTAGCCGCTTGCTTAAGGCCATAAATCGCTTTGTTAAGACTACACACTTTATGTTCTTCCCCTTTCTTTATGTATCCTTCCGGTTGATACATATAGACCTCCTCCTCAAGGTCGCCATGTAGGAAGGCAGTTTTGACGTCTAGGTGAGTAACATTCAGATTTTTGCACACTGCTGCGTTCAGAAATGCTCGCACTGTTGTGTGAGACAAGACTGGCGCGTACGTTTCGTCGAAGTCACAACCGTATTTTTGAGCGTATCCCTTGGCGACTAGTCTAGCCTTATACCGTTCTACGGATCCATTCGCTCCTCTTTTCGCTTTGAATGTCCATTTGCATCCAATAACTCGCTTTCCCGGAATTGGTTTAATTAATTTCCATGTGTTATTTTGTTTCAGCGAATTTATCTCTTCATTTGTTGCTTCTAACCATTTGTCCCTAACTTCATCATCTTTAATGTTTTGTATATCCGTCCACGTTTTCGGTTCCTGAATTTGGCATAGATTTGCGCTTATGCCGAAACGATTAGGAGGTACTCCGCGATTTTGTCTTTCCGACCTTCTAGGCTCGGGCGGTTTTTGCTCTGGGGCTTGAATTGAATTTTCATCGTCGTTTTCTAACTCGATTTCCACGCTATCCGCTGTCCTTTTCTGATCGTCTGGTTTTTGTTCGGTAGTAGTAATTTCTTCGCTCATAACTCCCTCTTCGATAAATTTCACGGTTCTAAAAATTATTATTTTATTTTGCCCCGTGTAGATCCGATAACCCCTGCTTCTAGGATCGTAGCTAGCGTTGCAAAGGTTAGAAAAAACCCGGTTTAAACCCGGGAATAAACCGGGTTTTTAGGAATAAACCTGGAAAAAACCCGGTATTTTTTGGAATAATTCGGTTTTTTGGGAATAAACCTGGGAATAAAGCTGGTCTATTGGAAATAAACCCGGGAATAAACCGACTTTTTGCAACTCTAATCGTAGCCCAACATGATTCCCTCGACTGCTTTTTCATCTAATTTCCCTCTCTTAGGTTTGTCGACATAGGCAAATGCCTTACATCCAAATTTTTTAATGTTTGAAAGGTTCGGTTTTCTTTTATTCCATAGTTCGTAGGGCGTCGCGTTGTTTTCATTGGCTTTTGTTGGCAATCGATTGATTAGATACGTAGCGGTCATTACTGCTTCCCCCCAAAAATGTTTAGGTAATTTTGCATCTGATAACATGGTTCTAGCCATTTCTACTATTGTTCTATTCTTTCTTTCAGAGACGCCATTCTGGGGAGGAGAATAGGGAACACTTAGCTGTCGTTCTATTCCGTTTTCGGCTAAGTAGTTTTCGAAATCATCGCTTATGTATTCCTGTGCGTTGTCAGATCTGATTGATCTTATTGGTCTACCAAATTTATTTTTTACTAATGCTACGTATTCTTTTAGTTTAGCAAGGGCTTCCGATTTATGCGCGAGCAGATATGTCCTTGTGAATCTGCTGCAGTCATCTGTGAACGTTATGAAATATTTCTTTCCCCACAATGTTTCCGTCTGCATAGGCCCGCATATATCGGAGTGCGCCAGAGAACCGACTTCTCTGCTTCTATTTGAGGCGACCTTGGGGTAAGGTTTTGTCGAGAGTTTTCCTTCGACACATTTAGTGCAATATGTGTCGTGCTTGCAGTTGTTAATTTTTATACCTTCTGCTAAATTGTGATTAACTATATATTTTATATCGTCGAAATTTTTGTGCCCCAATCTCCTGTGCCAAATCGATATGCAATTTGTATTGTTGCAGAATGTTTGTGTACTTAATGAATATCCGTATTCGTCTTGGGGATTTATTTCATAAAGATTGTCGTTGAGTTTTCCTGTCATAAATATGTTATTATCCTTGACGAATAAGCATGCATTTTTTTCGAAAATCACTTTTATGTTATTTTCGGTGGCCTTTTTAACCGACAATAAATTGCTCTTTAGTTCTGGGCAGTACAGCACATCCTTCAGAGTAATATAGTGTTGTTTGTCTTTTTTTAACTTTACGTCCCCCATACCTAGTGAATTAAGTCTTTTACCGTTAGCGATTGTGATGTTTCCGAAGTTACCAGCGGTGAATGTCGCAAAGTTTTCTTTTGTGGAGGTGACGTGTCTGGTGCAACCGGAGTCAACTATGTATTTGTGTGTGTCTTTTGTTTGTGTATGGTTAATCTCTGCTGACTCGCTCTCATAATTATTTTCCTCTGGGAAGAGAGGAATGATCGTCTCTTTCAGGTCATCTTCTATCTTTGAGTTGCTGTTGAAGCAATAGTTTGAAGATTCCCCTTTTATTTGCCCTGAGTTTCTAGGGTGTGTTTTCGGGTTGTTATTATTATTATTGTATTGTCTGAATCTGTTGAATTCACCCCTCTGGGGCGTATTTCTCTGTTTGTTTTTTAAATAATAGCAATCTTCTCTTGAGTGGTTGCTGCGACAACAATGATCACAATATTTTTTACTTTTATTAAATTTATTTGTTAATTTATATGCCGTTTCTCGGCTACGTGTATTCGAGTTTTTGTCTTCATTGCGATGAGAGAACTCATCTAACAGTTTATTTTTTACAGTTTCGATATCTAGCTGCTGACTTTCTCTCGCTTCCAGAGCGGTAATCAGCGGCGCGTAAGAGTTAGGAAGGGAACATAACATTAACGCCACAATGTGTGTGTCGTTCACGACTTCGTCAATGGCCGCCAGATCATCTCTGATACTCAAGATGTTATTTATGTGCTTATTGAGGTCCCCCCCTTCTTGCAGCCTCTGCGAATATAGTTTCCTCAACAGATATAGCTTTGAAGCTAAATTGGAACGTTGGTGGAGGTTCTTTAGTTTAGTCCATATATCTTTGGGCGTTTTTAAGCTTCGGATATGGACTATTTGTGCATCTTCGATGCAGAGACATAGTACTGCTTTGGCTTTAGCCGAGTTTTTGGTATAAGTTTCGTTTGGTGTAACGGGTGGATCGTCAGTTATATATTTCCAGAGGTCGTCTTTTATTAATAAATTTTCCATCTTAAATGACCATATGGAATAATTCTGGTCATTTAGTTTTTCTACGGCGGTTATCTCTTTTGTATTCATGATGCGTCGTATGAAAATAATTTTTTTTTGTTGTTGTTGTTAGTTTATATCTTAAATAACTCGACGTTATATGGCACTTAAATGTTCATTCAATATTCAGTATAAAATGAAAAACATAAAATATGTACTTTCAATATTCATTAATCTGTATACATAAAATATGAATTATCAATATTAAATATTACTCATTTATTCACCACTTATTTTTTTTTTCTTTCATGTATGTATTTTTTTTATCGTAAATGGAGTGATTTGTTTTATTTAAATCCTCTTTTTCAGACTCTATAATCTTTTAAAATGAAGGGTGATGTGTGAGCTCTACTTGTAATTTATCACTCAATCGTTTTAAAACTGAATAATTATTGGAGAAAAGGTTTCCTACCTTTTGAAGTTTTCTTTCAAACGTGGAACTGTTTCATCTTCTGGCTGATATCTGCGTCTGCAAAAAACTAGACAGATTAATCATTAGTTAATTTGCTCAATGCTGATCCAGATAGTACAACGTTGTATGATGAAGCTGCTTTTTATTTAATCGTTCTGCACTAGAATAATAAGATTCATGACTACATAGCGACAGCAGTGACGATAGATGATTATTACTACTATTATACTCTTCCAGCACTAAGGCTTGGAAGTACAATATTAAAATATTAATTACAGAGAAGAAAAACTATACTACATTGTCTCGAAGTCAGAAAACACAATAGAAAGTTGCATATTTCAGCAGTTCTTTAATTTCTGTTTATTCCTGTGACGACAACATTCCGACGCAATGTGCCTGTATGGTGCTGCCACCTAGCGCTGGTGTAATATACTAACTTCACAGTTTGAAAGAGTGTTTCCCGTGGTATTTCACCACAGATGTTTTTTTTTTTTTTTCTTGATTATTAATAGTTACGTTCTGTTATAAGCATGCCTCACAGAAAAGTCACACATTTCACAAACTATCACGCTGCACATTTCACAAACAAATAATTGTCGGTCCGATTGGGCACAAAACATGCACACGCGATTCGTTATTTCTGACAGTTTTTGACGTATTGTTTTACTTTTAGATGTCCCTTGAATGGACACATCTGCTCATCAACACATAGCTTCTCTTCCATTTTCAGTTATTTACATCTACTTTGAACAGCATCAAAAATTGGTCTAACTTTGTAAAAGGCATCAGTATTGTCTGAAGGGCAATCTAAATTATTTACAATATGGAAAAATATTTCGCAATGCAAAATATCTACTGCGGGTCATAGAATTTTGAAAAAGGTCATTTCCCAGGGTTTTATCCCAGTAGAGCCCAACTCTTGCAAATTTCAGCGCCACCATAGCTACATGAAGACCAAATAACACGTTGATGTCTTGCTTTTTTGATAGAATGAACAGTATATCATTTTCGAGAGCATACTTTTGGTATATATTAAAAAATATATATTCCTCTGTGTCTAGAGGATGAATTATGTCACTCACTTCACAGTTCCAATCATATGTTTCAGGAGTGAAAGTAATGCTTTTTGTCCATTTTTTTTTTCTGTGACAAATGAATAAAAATCATCTGACTTAACATGATCAGCATTCACTTCAACAAAGCTATCGCTGTCTATATTATCAACTTTCTCTTTATCAAAGTTATCACTGTTCATATCATCTTCAGATTCTGAAACAGAATCAGGTCTACAATCTAGAGAAAAGAGAAAAATATAAATCTACGAAACTAATTTATATATTTAAATGCAAACCTAAGAAAGAAATAAAAGTTTGTAAATAAATATTAAGTTCAAAAAGAATTACTTCATTATTTACCTTCATTAGAAGGTTTCCATGCATCCGCATCTTCACTATCGTTTTCTGATAAATCAGACATATCTGATCCATAAGCTATCCTTTCTAGTAATTCCTCAACTCTCTTGCGTTCCTGCATAGATCGGGAACATGTATTTTCCATCGATGGTCCTAAAGAAATAGTTTCGATAATAGTAATATGAATGTGTGATTTTATACAGATAATTTATTCTCATTTCATTATGGACCGAAAAAAAGAAAAAAAAACGGCGTTTTTAAACACGAGTTCAAAATTTTATAGATGCCGATATTTTATTCATAATATATTTTATATTTTTTATAGAAATAACGACAACTAAAATAAAACATAGCGTACACTAAATGAACAATATACAATAAAAACTAAGCGAAAGCAAACAATATCATAAAGTGTCAGTATGTATAGTTGTACACACACCGTTTGAAAACATTTGTCCATGATCATGGACCCATGTTTTTAAATAATTCTATAACAAAATTTTAAATACTTAGAACTTTCAAAATAAGCTTAAATCAAAGTTTCTAGTTTTCTTAACAAAATAATAAATATATTTAGCTACTGCTTATATAAAATTATATCAAAATAATATGATTCTAAAAAGGCTTACCGGGACGAGAGCTCGTGTTTCTATCACTTCAAAAAAAGCTATCACTGTCTATATTATCAATATTCAAGATTGATATCTTAATACAAGTATTCCTAGGTGCTGCAATCTACTGGTTTTATTTCTAAATATTTTTGCTTTTAGTAGGGAAATAATTAAAAATTCAGACAAAAATTGTAAAATTACTTTAAATTAAATTACAATTCATAATAAAAAATTCTAAAAGGTTTGTCCTTGATCATGGACACCAGTAGCGAAAGGGTTAAAATTATCAATTTTCTTATTGATTTCAGGACATTTTTTTTGTTTATGTATGGTATAATGATGATCTGGCTGAATGTCAATGCACATGTCATTGCAGCACATCCAGAATACTATTCTTGAGTGCTAACTCAAACTGACCGCTGCTAAAAACGTTTACGATTTTTTTAACATACGGCAGCTTAAATTTAGACACTAATATTTTATATATGATTTTTTGACTTAGTTTAACAGCAGAAAAAGGAAGCGAAAAAAACTTTAAAAATTTATTTATATCAAAACTTGTGGGCTCATACGCATGCTGAAAAAAAAATTAACCTTTAGCAGCCACCATGATTATATTGGCCAGCAGGCCTTGTATTCAGGGATGAGAGGGGGATAGTTCTGCGTAAGAAAATACATTAAGATTTAGCCAAATCATCGTCATTCAAAACATAAATGGAAAAATGCCATGCAAATACTAAAATTATTTTTAAATGAATAAAAGTTGGCGCAAGCGCATGTTTATCGTAAAATTCCTTTTTTTCTTACCACGAATGTAGATGTTTATTTGTGTGTTTATGCTCTGAAAGAATCTCTGCGTGCAAAGTTCAAAGTGGATGTTTATAGAAAAATTACTATTTTTTCTTGGCAGAACTGTAGATGTTTATTTATGTGTCTATGCCAAAATTTATTAATAAGTACACTGTTGAAAAAATCCAAGAAAATTACAGATATATTTTTCCTGAATTTTACAGAAAAAATCCCTCTTCACGAATAATAGACATTTTTAGTTAAAAGCCCGAATTTTTTATCATGTTTATTGAAAATAACAAAATAGACGACGATGAAAGGAAACAGCGGAGATAACACCGTTATCTATCGCAAATTTATTTTTAATGCTTGCAAAACTGACAGTTTGTTGCACAGAAATGAGATAACTGCAATAAAAATGAATGCTGTTTTCTGAGATTTGTATTGTGCTATTAAATTTCAAATGTAGTGATACCAACAACTTTTTAAACAACTAATTAACCCGACAATATTCTAAACATTCATTGAGGAAAGACAATCTCTTTAATAAATTACTTAATCAAACCACATTATAATTATTGATTAACCATAAGAAAATCACAATTGTAAATTAGCCTTATTATGAAAATGTGCAAGAATTATAGCAACACCCATAAAAAACTATTTCTCTTAAAATATAAGCTCATAATAATCTAAACACAATATAAAAATATTGTAGAATCCCCTATATGACTTTATTATGACTTTTATTTATACTGTTTGACGACCCTATGGCGTGATAGCTAGAGCAACGGACTCGCATGCCAAAGGCCATAAATTCGACTAAATCCGACGACAATAGTTTTTTCCTCGGTCAATAAATATAGGTGTTTCTAAACTGTTTGATGAATGGCACCATCAACCAATTTTTATACCAATTTTATAATTAAAAGTTACCGCTTTTTTAAAATAAATTTTTTCTTTCTTTTATTTCCCAAAACGGAAATTCTACTAACGTGACGGAAAAAGTCTGTCATCTTTGCTACCAACAGTTTTTTTTATAAATTCACGGATTTATTTTTAACAGCGTACCTGTATGCTTGAAGTTAAGCAACATAAAGCAAATTTTAAAAAGTTTTTGTTTTCCACAACGTTTAATCTTAATTTTTTAATACACAATATTCAAATGATGAAAGAAAAACATTTTCTAACATTAACTAAATCATTATTTAATGCATGACATCTTCAAATTCTTTTCACTCTCCGATTTCATTAAAATATATTTGAGTAAAATGCAATTCCAAGATTACACTGTAAAATTGCTCTTTGAAAACAAGGTCCTTGGTTTATCCTTTTGTCGCGCAATGAGTGATAAGAAAAGGGAGCATGTTAGCTACTGCATTTGAAACCAATTAAATCCGAATATCTTTTTAAATGACTGAATTTAACATCCTAAATTGAATTTTAATGAAATTGTCTTCATTATTCTAAACGACGGTTACAACTAAGATTTCAAAAGTATTTCAAACTTAATCATAGCAGTTGAACTTTAAGATAAAAATTAAAATCATTCTTTAGAGAGAGAGAAATTAATGGGACGGTGGATGTTATTTTTTTTTTTTCATCATAGCAGCATGAAATTTTGTGCATATATAAATTTCATCAAAGCATATAGAACATCTTCAAAAAAATTTCCAATCTTTTTAAAATTTTAAAATAAAAAAAAGGAAATTTTCAAACAAAATTTTCAAATGCTGCTCGTGTTTTAATTTTTGAGACATTTTCTTGCTTTTGCATTTTTAACACTTAAAACTTAATCATAAACGAATTTGTGTAAGATTTTTTTTAATCTCTTGAATAGTTAATATTTTACAGATTTTTTAGCTAAATTCCATATTGATTTTTATAAAAATTTTGGCTTTTAATAAGTAAAAAGTCCAATTTTACTTAATGAAGACGAATTTTAAAAAGCTTTGACAATTTCTTTCTAAACAATATCAGGATACTTTCTTATTCTTTCTCTAATTTCATAAATGTTCAACAAAATTTATGTCACAAGGAGCATTTCAAAACTTTAAAACGCTGAAAAATTAGTTTCGAGAGAAGCAGGTTTAAAATGTATAACTACACTCATTACTTTTTTTAAATCTTCATAAGAGATATTTTAAAAAGAAAAAAAACTATTTTGCTACTATTGTACCACAGAAATAGACCATTTTGGCGACGATTTTGCTGAAATAAAGTTCCATTGTCCCCTTAAGTGAAAATATTAAATTTATATAGTAAAATATCTCAGTCTCGGGTTAAAAAATTATTGAGTTTTCTAAACTTCAATTTTTGAAGATATGTTTAATTTGTATTTTCGGAAGCTAAATGAGGCATACACTGTCCCAAATCTGACAATGTGTTTTATGCCTGGCAATTCATCTAAATCTTTTATTCAACAAGTGACTGCTGTAACAAAAAACTACGTCATGAGAACTGTAAGAATCTGTCTGATACTGGGAGATCAAAAGATTATTAAAAGGCACGATTAGCTTATTGAATATTATGTCTGCACTAAATATTTGAATAATTCTTATTATGAAGATATATTTATTTGTATTTATGTTCATGAATATAAATATATTTTGTAAACAATAAATAAGTAACCATTGCAGATTAAATGAGAACAGAAAATATATAATAAATAACAATAGAAACATACAATTTGAATATCATAATTTAAATAGTCAGATTTGGCAATCTTAAAGCTTTCTTCTATCTTATCTCTTAATACTTCCTGGAAAATGCAACAAAGCAGCGTCACCGGTAGGTAGTTTAAAGCAAATCGTGAAAAATAATGGATAGCATTGCCATCTATAGGACGATTTTCAACAAAAATTAAACAACACTAGTCTTTATCAGTTGCTATCTGAATCTGAAGCTTTTAAAAGTTTCGTGCATTAGCTCTTGACATAGAGCTGCTGCGAAAATCACGAATAATGTACCACAGCAGCGGCACCTGTTGAGCAATTTGCACCAAAACATAATAAACACCATATTATATTAAGTATTAACTCAAATTAAAATTTTATGAAAATCCATGCATTGGTTCTTGAGATATGGCTGTTGTGGAAATTGTAAATAATCCAGTAGAGCATCATGCATGTAGAGCAATATACACCAAAAACAAATCAGATCTAATATCAAGTTCTCACAGAATCTAAGCCTTCGTGAAATTCTGTGCATTAGTTATTAGATAAAACTCTTGCAATAATCACAAATGGTGCACCATGATTTTCAGGAAAACGTAATCAGCACAATATTACATCAAGTATTAACTAAATCTAAAATTTTATGAAATTCATACGCTAATTCTGTGCACATGACTATTGTAGAAATTGTAAATATTGCAGCATAGCACTGCCACCTGTTGAGCGACATACACCAAAAACTAATCACATCTAGTTTATATCAAGGCCTAACAGAATCTTAAGTTTTGTAAAATTCTGTGCATCAGTTCTTGAGAGTTCCAAAAGATTTTTGTCATATTATAGACAGACAGACATTTTGTAAAAACATGTTTTGGGGATTTTTGGACTCCTAAAATGTGTAAATTCGTCAAAAACTGAATTTCGAATGTTTTCACGAATCCAATACTTTCTTCTTGTGAATATAGAAGAAAGCAGAAATGAAAGAAATACAGTTATTTTTTCACGTATAACTACGAAATGAAAATTATTATAATTTTAATAAAAAGGTTTTATAAGGTTCCTGTTCCTTTATTGAAATTTTACTATATTTTTATCGCATATGGTGTAAAAATGGCATTTTACAAGTTGCATATATATTTTATAAAACAGAAAAATTATTTAATGCTACAGTTTTAATTACGAAACTAACTGGTTTTGTACAAAAGGAATCATTATCTGCAGCTCATACTAACAATATGCTATTATCGCATTTAAGTCAGTTTTATGGAACTTACGGAAATTGGAAGTTTATTGAGATGTCCAAATTCCCTACATGTGACAATATGTTTTATGCCTGTCAGTTGCTCTAAATAATTTATTAAATCAGTTACGGTTGCAGCAAAAATTGCCACATAAAAATTTTAACAATATGCAAGACCACTGCAAGATCAAAATATTAATAAAATTTCACTGTTATTAACTGAATATTATCTCTACATTTAATATTTGTAAAGAATTAATTTTAATTAAATTTCCTCTACTGAATTATTTCTAAGTAAATAGCGATACGCCATTATATAGTGACTAATTTGAGGCATACAGTTAGCTTCACTTTCAAGGTATTAATGAACAACAACCAATAATATTGGCAGGAATTCCGATTATTAATGCTTTAATTTAAAGAGTATAAACCTATCAAAACAAATTTTTCCAAAATCGACATTTGGTTTAATTGTTTTTTGTATTCGAATAAGGCTTATTTTATAAAAGTTGATGATTTTTTTTCTATATTAATACAATTATTTTAAGTAAAGAGCTTATTTGAACCATATAAAACGAATTTTCCTGAACTTAAGATGCACAAGTAGTTTTCTCGTGTCAGAATTGGTATAGGAGAAGAGCTTTGTCTAAATATTTTCAGCCATTTCGATATACTATAGCAGCACTTTCAGTGGTAAGTTTCCGAAAATGAACTTTTTAAAATTAAAGTTTTTGCTTTTTCATTTTCTCGTACGTATGAATTAATGCAGGAGGCTTGTTTCGTATAAATTGTATGAGCTGTTTTTCATTTATAGTGAACAGAAATTTCTTTGCTGAATTTCTCTCAACTTGTCAAAATAAATTTTCTTCAATTTGGGACCTTGCTAAATCATTTCCTATTAGTCGTTTTCATAAAAAAATATATCTGGAAATCTTATGTATTTAAAAGTCTTAAGGGTATATTCGAAAAAACGCTTTTCCACCTGCAACAGCACGAAATTTGCCGATACAATTTCAGACACATTTTTAAAAGTAGTAACATGAAACTTGCTGAGAGGTTTTTTGAAAAAATGTATAATTTGCCATGGGATGTTTCTTTACGCTCACTTCATTAAAATTTGATTTATAAATAATTACCTTCTCAGTAATGACCCTTTTTTCCGATCCCGGATCTCCCGCTATGGAAAAATTGGTTCAAAATGCCGATTTTGAGTGCTTTTTTGCAAAATTTTCTGCATTTATCAAAAAATCGAATATCAAGGCACCTTGTGTACTTTCTAAGTAAGACAATTTGCCAGTTTGATGCATTTAAGAGCAAAAACTAATTTAAAAATAAGTCGGAAAATAAGCAGTTTGAATCGAAATACTCCCTTAAAATATAAGTGTATCTTTTGCAAATCAATTAACTCTAAATCACTCTTTAAAATATTTTTACCGCTAATAAATTCCAGTCTCTGTGCTCATTTCTGAAGTTGGGATTGTTTTACACCATAATATACATTGCCCATTAAGTTATTTCTGCAAAAAAAATCAGAAAATTATATTCAAGCAAAATCAATTATTTAGTTGAAAGCAATAAAAGAGAATTGTGCTATTTCAGCGAAATCATTACAGAACAATTAAATCCTAATTACATTTAAACTGACTCAAATGAACACTGATGGAGTTTTGAAAACTTTTCTTTCATTAAAGTCACTTAATCTGTTTTAAGGTTTCCTCGAATAAAAGTTTGAAAATAATTCCAGGTTTAGCATTTCGGAAACTTTTGTTAATCAGTTTGCCTATTACAATTTCTTTCATTATCCATAACATGAAATACTATTAAAATAAATGTGCGCATATCAGTAAAAAGTATTTATTGTTTTTTTGAGAACTTTAATTACTTAAAATGCCATCTGTAATAATAAATAGGCTTTTAATTACCAATAGATTCAGAAATATATTTACATAATATTATTTAATTATTAATAATAAAATACATGTTTCGTATAAATTGCATGCGCTTTTTTTTTTTCATTTATAGCAAACAGAAATTTATTTGCTGATTTTCTTTCAATCTGTCAAAAAAAAAAAAAAAAAAAAAAAAAAAATCTTAAATGTGGGATCTTCTTAAATCATTTCCTTGTAGTCATTTTCATGCAAAATATTTCTGGAAATCTTATTATATGAAAGTTTCAAAAGAAAAAGGTATCTTTTGTAGTGAATTGCAAATAAATTAACTCTAAATAAATGTTTAAAATATTTTGTACAGCTAAAAAATTCTAATCGCTGTGTTCATTTCTGAAGTTGTGGTAGACTTACACATAAATTTACAGTGCCCATTAAGGCCCCCACAATAGTCACTGAAAAAGACCTAGATGATAATGTAAAGTCTATCGGAGTGTTTTTTAAAATATCGCGCTCAAAGTCTTATATTTTTACATGCTTTCTTTTCCATAGGATAGGTGAGGACGATCTATTACCGGCCTAGTTTTTACTTTTTCAATTTGTTCATATATTTTTTATATTAGGATAGTTTCAATTCCAGAACCAGTTTAAACCGATTTTGAAATTTAAAGTATTTTTTTTTATTTGAAACCAAAATGGAAAAAGTAAAAGGAAGGCTGGTTGTGAATCGTCCTCAGCTATCTTATGCGAAACAATCATGTAAAAACATTAAAATTTGAGCGAGATATTTGAAACAAGTGTTCTCATAGACTTTACATTATCAACCGGTCTTTTCCTGTGAATAATGTTGGGCCTTACGCTATTTTTGCGAAAAATTCCGAAAATGAATTCAAGCAAAATCAATTATTTTGTTGAAAGCAATAAAAGAGAATTGTGGTAATTCAGCGAATTCATTACAGAACAATTAAATCCTAATTAAATTTAAACTGACTCAAATGAACACTGCTGGAGTTTTGAAAACTTTTCTTTCATTAAAGTGACTTAATCTGTTTTAAGGTTTCCTCGAATAAAAATTTGAAAATAATTCCGGGTTTTAGCCTATCGGAAACTTTTCTTAATCAGTTTGGTTATTACAATTTCTTTCACTATCCATTACATGAAATTTAATTAATTGAACTGTAGTACTATTAAAATAAATGTGGGCATATCAATAAATTGCAATTATTGTTTTTTTTAAGAACTTTGACTACTTAAATAGTCAACTGTAATAATAAATAGGCTTTTAATAATATATATTATAAAGCAGAAGTTCTGAAAATTCCAAACGAGTGTTTTCAAAAACTACCCGATGGATTTTTTGCCGATTGTATCATTCGATAGGAAATATTTTTCCGAAGGTTTATGATTCAAATTTACAGGGATAATTCTGATTTTTCGTAGTAAATTTCGTATTTTTCGGTTATTTTTGAGGAAAGGGTTGCCAGTAGTTATTTTTTGGCGAAATTTATCATTACTAAACAAATTAAAAATGATATATCTTTTAGAAATATTACAAACATCTTGCAAACAAAAGCAGAAAATAACTATTGATAATAATAATAATAATAATAATAAAGGAAAACCATTTAATGAGGCATGATATTATAAAAAAATATATTTATCTTAAAAATAAAAGAAATATTTGTAACGCTTAAAAAATAACTTAACGTGAAATATTACATTTGATGCAACATTTGGCGACTTATCCTTGAGTTAGAATTAAAAAAAATAACTTGAAAATTTGATTAAATGAATTTTGAACGATACTTATTTTCGTTTCTATTATTTTCTTTCTCTTTTTTATCAAATTTCGTTAGTATATAACTTACTCCAGAAAAAGGCAGATCTAATTATAAAAGTAATTGTGAGTTATATATTTGTTTCTTTGAGATTTTTTTTTACTTTTGTCGGCAAAGAATTAAGCCAAAAATGCATATGTCTAACATTAGGTCGCAATAATGTTGTTTTTTCCAAAAGAAGATAATTTTTGGAGTATATTTTAGTATTCAATTGTAAATTCAATAAACATAAGTTAATATTTTAAAAATTGTAATCAAAAATTTAAATTTTAGATTTAGTGTGAAATTCTGCCATACACATATATATTGTAAAATAATGTCATTCTTTTTCAAAAGTTTTTCACCGCAATTTTGAAAACTGTAATCAACAAACATACTTTTTTTGCGCCATTTTGTCAAATTCTCTTCCAGGGAAAATTAGTTTTAAAATTTACAAACTGAACAAGGAAATCTATGCAACTTAAATGAAATTTATGCAATTTCGCGTTATTACTATCGATAAGTTCAACATTTTGAAATAAAAATTGCCTGCTGAAAAAAAAATGGCACAGATATCATATATGCACCACATTGGCGCGATTACAACAAAACGTCGATTTTAAGTTCAGATGGTATTGTATATTTATTAATAAACTATTTACTCTTATTTATTTTTTTAAATGATGTAAATTGTTTCATTTTATAATTATTAACAAAAAATTATTTATTTATTTTTATTTGCTTTTTAAAATAATAGAAAACAATTAAATATATATGTATATGTAACTGATATTTTAAAATGAAGTTTTCGCCAAATTGGCGTAAAAAAGGAAAAAAAATGCACAAATGTGGTGCACATAAGGCATTTGTGCCAAGTTTGTTTTAATTAGCCATTTCTTCTTCAATTTTCTTCATATTTTTCCTGTGTTAGATAATATTTAAAATGATATTGGACTAATCTTCGATAATTGAGCAGCGAGAAATAGCATATTTACTATATTATTGAAAGTTTTATTGTCACAGATATTACATTCACAGAGGTAACTAATAGACTTTAAATTGGCATTATTTTGTCTGAGATATATTAACCCGACTATTAATATTTATTTATAAATAAAATGCTTATTTACTTTATAAAATGTATAAATTGTTTTGTTATATACTTATTAATTAAACTTTTTTCATAAAATTTTATTACTATTTAAATAATAGATAATAATTTAAATATACACATGTAACTGGTATTCGAAAACAATGTTTCCGCCAAATTAGCATAAAAAATTATCGCGCCAAACTCGGCGCATATGACATCTTTGCCTTTTTGTTTATGTATTAAGGAGATTTCTAGATCCTCAACGAAAATAAAGTTTGTCAGATTATTTTATTTGAGATTATTAAATTTATGATTTTTCATTATGAAACAAACGAAGAAAAGAAAATTTACTATTGATGCAACTACAGAATTAACGGCTGCTTGGCGTTATTTTTTTGAAAAAATCAAAAAGGCGATTTTTTAATTATTTGTTTACTTTTTTGTTTGCATTATTATAAACATTTTTCCATTTTTATATACGCATCACCTTGGCGCGTTTTTTTAAAAATCTGACATCAGTTTGGCAAACAATGCGTTTTCAAATACCAGTTACATGTTATATTATTTTTAATTATTTTCTATTATTTTAAAAAGGAAACAATAATAAATAAGTGAAGTTTAATTAATAATTATAGAACAAAACAATAAAGAAAGAAAAAATAAAGAAAAATAAAGAAACAAAGTTTATTAGTGAAGAAACAGCAACAACCAGATTACCACGGAATTCATAAAATCACAATTTTGTTGCAATCGCACCAACGTGATCCATACATGACACCTGACCAAAATATAACTGGTTATATTATTATTTATATATTTTTTTATATTATTTGGTACTACTTTATTATCCCTTCGACCAAAAAACTGCGGCCAAAATAAAAGATTAAATGTCAATAATGGATGATCGTAAATGCCACATTCATTTGAAATTAAACATGTTACATGCGTTTGTTGTTGTCGAATTAACTACTTTTTAATTCGACGTTTTATTTGTATTTCTATTAATATTTACGTAATTTATTGATTCTTTGGTTATTTCAAATAAAAGTTAAGTTCGTTTATATAATATGGTGAATCGTTTTGCAATATGTATAATTTGGCGAAATTGATCTATGGAATAATAAAGTAGTACCTATTATTTATTAAAATTCTATCTGGATATTTAAGTTGACAGAACTGGCGTATTTTTCAAGTCTTCGTAGAGGCATTCGGCAAGTTGTCGTTAATTCTGTGTTTTAGCCTTATTATGTATTTTTCATCTGTAGTTATTGTACTATCCCTAAAAAAGCAATATTTGCAATGTGCAGGGAAAATGTTCGGAATATCAAAGATATAGAATTAAAAAAAATATTTGCAATTAATTTATTAATCATTCAGGTTAAAAAAATACTTTAAAATTGGTTAAGAAAAAAATATACATTAAATACCAACAGTAAAAAATTTGTTTATAATGTTTATGTTGCAGTTTTAATTAACATTAAGCCCTATCAACAGAATTTTATCAAAAATTAACTATTAAGTACTACTTCATTACCCCGTCGAAAAAAAAAAAAAACTATCGCCAAGATATAAGATTAAATGCCAATAATAGATGATTGTAAACTTCACTTTCATTTGACAATAAACACGAAATAAGTCTGATACATTTGTAACAAATCGTTATGAGCAATACTAATGTTTGACGCCAAAAATCATAATGGAATTGATTAAAAGCTGAAGGTTTATTTTTCTACAAAATTTAGCATCAAGATTATTCCCGATTTAACAGCTACATGTTTGCAACTGTAGGGTTGCCACAGGCGACTATTTTTTTTTAACTCTAACTGGCATCACTTTCTTTAAACAGAAATCCTTAACATACACTTTGACAACATTTGCAAGAAAAATTTATTTTGAAATTTATATTAGAAAAATAGTGGTGCGAACGGAATATAAAAATAGTCGCCTGTGTCAGCCCTGCAACTGGTTAAAAAAAATGAAGAGGCAGGGAAACTGATGTAATTTTAATTTTAGCCAAATGATTCAGCTTTAAAAAACACCTTTTATGCTTCATTGTTCTAATAAATATATAAGTTAAACACTCTTTTTTACATTTTTTTGCTATGTTCTTTGCTGGAACAGACCAAGGTAGATAGGAAACGGTAGTAGAGTTGCCAGAAGAGGACGGTTATTAAAAAATGTAATGCAACATGTAATGAGATTATATTTAGGCTACCAGATCTGCACATAGTGCAATTTCAGATTCGGGAGTTTAAGAACTAACAAATGATAATGTGCTATTTGAAAATTAATAGAGTTTGATAATCACTGCAATGCTTTCTGACAAAATAATGTGATGAGTAGAGAACATTTTGATTCCTGCTGTCACAACGGTCTCATTTTCATATCAAACTCTACTATAAATGATCAAATAAGAGAGATGGTACTTAATTACCCAAATTTTGTCCAAGACATATAATAGTGCAATATCGCAATGACACTGGCACTGGCATCGTTTTCAGCATTGCGGAAGGACATTCCAGGTGATGGTCTTCACTGCTTTAAAAAAGAAATTTCAAATCACCGTTTTGTTTGAGTCAAGATTTGTTTGGAAAAATGGACCAGCGCAGCAGGCATAGCCTGCTAGTTACCAATAAATTCAGAAATATATTTACAATATCTACAAAAACGAAAAATTTATACGGAAAATTAAAAACGATTAAAATGAAACGTAAAATTAAAATAAAATTGTCATATTCTTATTTTTACTTACACGCTGGATTTATTAAGGTAATTTATTTAAAGTTGAAAATTACTATAAATATTCTTAAAAATTCTTTATTTGCAAATATCTGTATTACAAAATGTGCAATGGGCTAAAATAAACACAAAACACAGGATAAAAAATAAATTCGAATCACTAAATTTCTATAGGAAAAATTGTACTAGCCATTTGATCTGAAACCGTATCTTTTATTATATCATGATTTTAAAAATATGTTTGAGATATCGTTTTTACACGGAAATTTTGCAAAAATCTAAACTTTTAAATATGAAAAACGCCTTTTTCGAAGCATATTTAGTTTTAACGGTGCATTGTTTCTTAAGCTACCCCAACCAAATGAGTCGATTAAATTATTGAGGAATTATAAAGATTTTAAATTTAATATTACACGTTAATTAAAAAAAAAGTGGCCTGTTAGTCACCGGTGACTAACACTGAATTTGCGTTTTTAGCTGCGGCAGTCAACAGTCACTTACAGTTTAATCAGCCAACCATTTTTATTTTCTTCTATCTTTACAAGAATATTGTACTGAATTCATAAAAAAAATTTCAAATTCCGATTTTTGACAAATTTCCACTTTTCGGGGGTCAGTGATTCCAAAAAACATGTTTTTACAAAACGTGTCTCTGTGAATCTAAATGTCTGCATGTGACATAAATTTTATGGGAGCTCTATATCACGAACTAACATATGAAATTTTATAAAAATTTATATTCAGGCTTTCACTGATATAAAATGATGCTTATTTTTTTTCTTATTGTGTAAATCGCTTAAAAAAAATGGCGCTGCTATGCTGCCTTATCACGATTTCCGCAGCAACTCTACTTCAAGAACTACTACTCTGATTTTCACCAACCTTCAGAATCTCTTAGTTCTTGACATGAATGTATGCTGTTTACGCTTTGGTGTAAATTGCTCAACTGGTAGTGCTTCTATGCTGCCATTTTCACAATTTAGGCCACAGCTTTATCTAAAGAACTACTCCACAGATTTTCATTAAAATTAGGATTTTGTCAGTTTCTGACATGAATGGATGTTATGGACTACCCAAACTCCATTCCTGATAATACCTGGCCATACCTGATTACATTTTGGTGTAAATTACTCAACAGTTGACACTGCTATGCTGCTTTTTTTACGATTTCCGCATCAGCAGTATCTCAAGAACAAATAAATCAAATTTCAGATTTGGTTAGTCACTGACATGAATAGATGATATTTATATTTTGTTGAAAATCTCTTGACAGGTTGTGTTGTTATGCTGCCTTTTCTCAATTTTTTCTGTAGCTGTGTTTCAAGAAATAATGCACGGATTTTCTCAAACGGCAAATACAGTTAATACTCGATATGAAGTGATTCTGTTTAAATTTTAGTGTCAATTGTCCTACAGGTGGCGCTGCTAATTTTTTCCGATCCCTGCAATAGCACTGTCCCAAGATAGTAATGCACGTTTTTGATTTAACTTCACATTCAGGTATACTTTGATAAATATTATTATTTGGGGGTAAATCGCACAAGTGGCGCCTTTATTCTGCATGTTCACCGAGAGTCGCTTCACAACCTATACGCAAAGAGTAGTTTGTTTTGTTTTTTGTTTTGTTTGTTTTGTAAATTAATTAGCAATGAGAACGAATCTTTGCAACTTCATAATTATTAAAATGTTTAACCAGACGGCCTTTCCATTCGTAATCCAAGGAAAAATTTACAAAAAATCAAAAATAAATTTACAAAATAGAGTTTTCTTATATGAAAATGAGAGGTTTGTAAAGAAAATTGACGGATCTCCTTAAAAAGTTGAAATTTCTCTGTTAAAACTCATAAATTATATTTTGTCTGACGGTTGTAATGTAGAATTTTTTTCGCCAAAAAAGAACTATATTAAAAAATGATGATATGTTTCCATACCTCTTGTCGAAAAATACATTTTGACATGAAATATATTTTGCTATCATTACTCATGGTCGTTTTTTGTAACTCCTAAAAAGAATGAAAATCGAAATATAATTTGCAGTGGTTTTTGACGCAACGTTGAGATGCGTTGAGATGCTTTTGACCGCGGTTAAATCTGACAAAACTCTGTTTGATAACAAAACTTTCAGCGTTTTGTTTGCTAACGAGATGTAAAATGTTTTAACAAAAGATGTGTGGAAATAGTTTATGAATATATTTGATGCTCGTTTTCACTTTTTAAATGTTTTCAACTAGGATAATATTCTCTTCAAATAGATACTTTCAAAATTTTCCACCTAAAGACGTTTTATTTTAATTTGCCACACAGATATGAAAACTTTCTATAAAGGGATAGACAGATATATTTTTTTATTTCATATATTAAACAATGACTCATTCTTTATGCGCAGTTTACTCGTTTTAACAGTTCTCGTACTAAGCGAACATAATTTTATGTGAAAAATTCTTTGTTTTTTGTTAAGCTTTTTATACTTATCTTGATTCTACTATTTTTTTATTAAAAAACCTGGTATAAAAAATCATGAAATATTCTGTAATGATAGTTAGAAAAGAACCATTTTTTTAAATTTATTCTATATGCCTCATTTATTCATTCATTTTATATCAGTTTTCATTTTTTTAAAGTTACGTAAAAAATGGTTTGATGAATAATAAAGAAAACATGCATTTTTTCGAATACTTATTTCACGGCATATTGCGAAACATAATGTTTACGCAAAAAGAAATTTACTAAATTTTACAATCATGAATAATACACTGTTTAGCATTGAATATTTAGTAAGAAATAAAAGATAAACTGAAAATATTAAATTCTTATATTAGAAAAAAATCTTGTACGTATCACACAAACTAGCTTCGCATTGATTCTTTTTTTTCCTAAATTGATACAAACATTCCACAAACATTTTTTTCATCTTGCAGTATTTATATAAAATGCGTACTTAACTGTAATTTACCTCTATTCTGACGAATGATAAGAATTCAAAATATGCACAAGTAAGCGTTATGTTTGAAATTGGTTGAGCGACTATACTATTGAAATATCTGCTGCAAACTTTTCTATCATACCTGCGTTTTTCTAGAAAATCGTGACGAAACCATAATTAGAAATTATTTTGACAGTAATGTGATCAGTAACGTCATCAGACACGCTTTAATAAAATGAAAAATAATCACTATCTTTGAAAGCGGTCGAATAATTGGACACTAGATTGATGTAAATTTTTAACAGTGTTGTTATTATACTTTTCACTGTTCTTTAATCTGTTGCCAACTGTCGTATATGACAAAAAATTATTTAAAATAATGGAGATATTCATGAAACAGCGAAAGTACATGAAAAAAAATAAAAGTACACTCTCGAATTTTCAGCGTACTTAAAGTTAAAATTCGGCAGCAAACAACCCAGCAGTTCAGATGATTTTATGTTACATAACCATACTTTATCTCTAATCTGACCAATGAGAATACTTCAAGTTTTAATCAAATAACCTTTGTCTGCAAAAAAATTTCTTTGACTGAGCAGTTTGTTGCAAATTTGCGGATATTTTACCACAATACGCCAAAATATTTTTTTTCTTACAAAAACTTAATGAACGATTATAAAGTAAAAAATATGCTACTTTAGTAAATTAAAATTAAATTATTTTTTTAATAATTTAAACGTTGAATTTAGAAGACACAATTAATATTATATTTTCTTTCTTTGCATTAATTTAGAAATATTTTATCGAGCTTCACTTTTAATATTTGTCAATAGCTTAAACACCAGTCTTTTTTCATGTCTTTTGAAAAAAAAATATTACACAATTCTAAGTAATTCATTGCAGTACAAAAAGGTAAATTAAGACTAGAATGATATTGAGAAAAAAAAATAAACCTATTTGGCTTAAAGATTTTTTCAGTAAATATTTTGAATAAGACCTTTATTGAAAATTAAAATGAAATATTTAAAGTACTTCCTTAAAAAATTAAAAATGATCATAAATGATTTACAGTTCGATAAAATTGAAATTTCTTTAGAGGGATAAAATATGAATAATTCTTCAATTTAAATAAAGATAGCATTATTTTTAGTTCTTTTTAAAAAGCGACAAAAGGATATAATATTTTATCATTTTGAATAATGGATAATTTTTGTGCTATATTTCCATAATTTTATGATCTCAAGTCGAACATAATAAAACAAGAAATTTTTATGGATTCGTTATAGAAAGTAATGATTACTTATCCATCGTTGCATCGTTAATCTGCTCTATTTAATTCATTGTGGTCCCCAGATCGCCAAGCAAAATGCCAAATTTGCAACGTCATTTTCACTGTCATTAGTTTTAAGAGTAAAAAAGCTTTTCTACCAAAAATTGAACCGACTTCAAAAACTACTGCAAAGTGAAAAATATTTTTTGTACATAATAGTAATAAGAAATTAAATTAAGAGAATAGTATTTACCATGCGTATTGTTATATTTATGTACAATAATTTGATTTTTTGGAGTCGGTGCCAGCCAAGCCTTTATTTTTTTTAGGAATGAATTAAATATTTAATTTTAATTTTGAAATTGTCTTGGCTGGCACCGACTCCAAAAAAAAAAAATCAGATTAATGTACATAATTATAATAATACGCATAGTAAATACTATGCTCTTAATTTAATTTCTTATTACTGTTATGTAAAAAAAAATATTTTTCACTTTGCAGTAGTTTTTAAAGTCGGTTCAATTTTTGGTAGAAAAGTTTTAGTTTTCTCTTTTTAGTTAAAAGTTAACGATTTTTTGAAGTCAGTTAATAAAAATTATAATATGTAAAAAAATATTGTAAATTATATATGACTTTAAATTTTGTCAGAAATAGGCTTCGAACGCACGCTCTCTTTCCAGCACCAGACTTTATTCTGACTCCTTAAATCGCTGGGTCATCCTGACTGCGCTCTAATCGGCGAGTTTATGAAAAGTCCATGTTATTTTTAATTTGCGAAAAATCATCAATTTTATTAAATTTTGCCTAATTACTAAAAAAGTACTAAACCAATTTCCATGAGATGGAAGTGGTACAAATTCGAGAGTAGCCTCTTTTATTTAACGCAAAACAAAAACTAATCGGTTGAATAGTTTCGGAGTAATCGGTGAACATACATATAAGAAAATACATACGCTTCGAATTGATAACTTCCTCTTCCTTTTCTGAAGTCAGTTAATAATAAATTTTATAATATGGAAAAAACGTTATAAATTATACATGGATGTAAGTTATGTCAGGAGTGGGGTTTGAACCCTTGCTTTCTTCCGAGAACAAGTGCCTAAGTCTAGCGCCTTAAGCCGCATGGCCACCCTGATAACGCTGCAGCCTGCGAGCTTATTCAAAGTCCATGTTACTTTTAATTTGCAAGAAAACACAAATTTTATTAAATTTTGCCTAATTACTAAAAAAGTACTAAACCAATTTCAATGAAATGGAAGTGGTACCAATTGGAGAGTAGCCTCTTTTATTTGATACAAAAAATACTAAATTAAACGGTTGGATAGTTTCAAAGTAATTGGTGAACATATATAGAAAAAAAATACATACGTGTCGAATTGATAACTTCCTCTTCCTTGTCTGAAGCCGGTTAAAAATAAAAATTGTAATACGAAAAAAATGTAATTTTTGAATAGATGTAAATAATCTCAGGAGTGGGGTTCGAACGCACGATCTCTTTCGAAAAACAGGGCTTCAATCTGGCGCCTTAGACCGCTCAGCCATGCTGTCCACACGCCATTCAGCGAACGTATTCAACACTTTTAATTAGCGAAAAATCACTAATTTTATTAGTTTTTGTCTAATTACTAAAAAAGCACTGAACCAATTTTGATGAAACTGAAGTGGTACTAATTCTAGAGCATCATCTTTCATTTAACACCAAAACCAAGTTAATCAGTTGCATGGTTTCGGAGTAATCGATCAACATACATTAAAAAATATACATACGCGTCGAATTGATAACTTCGTCTCCTTTTTGGAAGTCGGTTAAAAAAATAAATTTTTAACGTATAAAAAATGACTTGCGCATAGAAAAAAAGAAAGCATCAAAATTTACAAGCATGCGGTTTAGAGTAACAAAAAAGCAATAAACGAAGAGAAAAAAGAATTAGATTTCTACTTTGAATAAACATGTAACTTTTCACACAATGGCTTCCCATTTTCTCTATATTTTTGCGTACTTACTACAAAATGATATACAAATTGCGTAATCTTTGCAAGATTTTCTCAGCTAATGGGTACGGAACCATAATTTTCTCTAATTTGACCAATCAGAATGATTCAAATTATGGAAAAAAGGCAATATCTATGAAGACTTCTCAATGACTTGATAGTTTGTTGCAGATGTTTAACTGTGTACGCTGCGAAACGTTTGGGGGATCCACAAACAATTTATCCATTATACCATTTTTTAATAAAGAACCGTTACATAACCGTAATGCAACTTTATTATGGTCAGAATATGGTCTCTAGTTAAGTCAGACGCGCTTTATAATATTGTCAAGTTATCAAGTCATTTTAAATATGGCCAAGTAAGTATCTTATATTTAAAATTATCAAGTATTGAAGTTATCTTTAATGTGGTCAATTAATCAAGCTATATTTAAAATCACCCGAATGACGAAGCGGTTTTGCAGCCTATTAATGATAGTTAATATAATTTTCAATATTTTTATTTTCTTTTTATGTTACGTAAATTAAAATGATTTCTTTGAAAAGAACCAGATTATTGCTTAAAACACCAAATGCACATAAAAACTAAAACGACCGCATAAAGAGAAAACTTTTGAATTTCAAGTGCCATTTTTCGTGCGAAAAGATAATTGCGTCTCGGGCAAAGTTTCAATTTGGCACCCCTCTCCCACAACTTCTATTGACAGGTCGAAAAATGACGTTTGTAATATAAATTTGGTGCCGCGTAAATTTCCGCGCCCTGGGTGACCGCCCCTTTGCATTCCCCCTTTAACTCGGTGCTGTCAAGTACACACATTATAAAGATATGCAGAAAATTATTCTGGTATAGAACGTTTTTGCAAATAACGACTATTTATTAATATTATGAAGGCATTATGACAATATTATTTATCACATAGGGTCTTATCGATGGGGGACTGAATGGCTACATTCAAAAAGTGCTTCAGTCAACTAAACCGAGTTTTGAGAAAACCTGAAAAAAAATTGCTGTTTTTAGAGTTTTCTGCAAAGACTATTAAAAACTGCAATGGCGTAATCAGAGTAGTGAGGGGTGGTCTAGATGTGCTGGATATCACAAATTTTGTAAAAGTCCCTTTGCCTTATCTAATAAAAAAAATTTCTGCTTTTAATCAAGGCAAAGGAAACTTTATAACATTAGTGGTTTCCAGAGGATGTGAATTCTCACTGTGGTTACGCTTCTGAAAAACCTAGCTATGTTAAAACAAGCAGTGCCAGTTAAACGAAAGCCCTCTTTGCATGAAAACATAGGTCTACACTATAAGAACAAAAATCCGTGATTAACTCAATTTAACCAATTTAGTGACTGAAGACCTTTTTGCATGGAAAAATTAGTTTTGTTTCATATTTTGAGCAGTATAAATTACTCCAGCAGTATTAATATCTTATTTCTTTAATCTGATCATCTAATCGGTGCTAATATGGCTTATGAGAAATATAAACAAATAAGAAAAATCATGCGTTAAGCATAGATTATGAAACACTTTCCAACGTTCCTGAAATCATTAAAAAGATTTTGTTATTTAGGGAAATAAGATGCTACTGTCCATAGCCAAATATGTATTGAAATACTTTTGAACAGCCCTGTATTTGATCCGTCAATTTATATATATATACAATATAATGGGAAAATTTATTTTAGCAAGAAAATACCTAACTGGCTGAAATTTCTCTTCCAGCACTTTATTCTAATAGATGAAAAATACTTCAATACTTTTGTTCAACTCTGTCATTTATCCAGTATCATTACTACACGCCAGTATTTAGTTAAAAATTAGTTCAAACAAACACATTCTTAAAGCTACTCAAATCACATTTCCAGAAATTATCACATATGGATGATTATGTTGCTAATTCTTTGCGTGACCTAGTATTTCATTTTATCTATATTCTACAAACATTTCTAAGTAAATTGAAAGCAATTATACGTAAAAATGCATAACTATCACCTTTAAGTTAATTTCTTTCTTATTCAGTAACTTTTATGAGCTCTTTTGTGTAACCCTGTATATCAACTATAACATTTATATACACCATATAATTTGCAGACATTTTGTAAAATTTAAAAGCTCATATCATAATTGAAAAAGCATTTCAATCATCCATCAGCTATCATCGATAATACACAATATTTCAGATAAAAATAGAAGGTTTGAAATATTTTGTGCGTCCCTGTAAAAGCTATGCACTTCATATTATGCGTTAAATATTAAGTCTCAGTGACGTATATCAATTTTATGATACTTGAAACCATTTAACATTATTCAAATATGTCGCAAACTATTCTCTTCTTTATTATTGTGCAATGGAATTCTTTTGAGTGGCCCTGTAAATGAATAATATTTGTTATTTTAGCAGCATATTTTACAGAATGCGTATTTTAGTGCAGTTTGCGAATCCATGTAAATTTGAATAACTTTAACACGGTGTAACACCTTTAAAATTCATTTGAAACGATTTTTTCGCATTAGCCGTAATGTATTAGGAAAACTTTTGACTCGTAAAGCTTTTGACTATCCCTGTAAATACACTAATCACAGTAGGAACTTCATTTTCAATAGGGTCCGTGCAAGGGTATCCATCAATAACATATAAAAATTTCAGAGCAATCCGAGTATACTTACGGAAGTTAGAGCGCGGACAGAAGGCCAGACGGACAGACAAACCGAATGCATAAACACTTTTCAACTTTATTGGAAAGTGTTAAAAATGGTTGAATAAGATAACAGCTCTCTGCAGATATTTAACATGCATAATGCACAAGAATATATGGTACACTGTTAAAAAAATGCTGTAAACTTTCAAGACCTTTCAATTAATATTTAAATAACCATAATTACAAGACTATTCTTACCGTTATACGGTTCGAACAGCCTTAAATTTCGTATCTGTAATCATTTTATTACAAACAATAAATAATCAATTTGTTGCAAATTTTGAGCATTGTATCTATTTTTATATAAAAAAATGCAATCTATTGAAGAAGAAGTAGGCTAACTGAGAATATTTTAATATTTTCTCAAATAATGTGTTGAGCTTACAAAACCCTTTTAAAATTCCAAATGCATTTTATCCTTTATCATTACTAGCATACGCAGCCCGCTTCGCCGGGCTTAATTTGAAAGTTTATTTAATAATTTATGTGTATGGTACGCTTCTCTCTCAGCTGGCGACGGATCCCCCGGTGACTCTACGCTTCTCTCTCAGCTGGCGACGGATCCCCCGGTGACTCTCCCCGGACCATCGGCACTCCACGTGCGTCGGGTGAGCGTCAGAACAAACTTTCAGCATATACATATGGGTGGTTGTACTTGAATGCACAGACCTGCGCGTTTTTTTCTATCTTGCTTTTATACCTCTGGACCGAGTTGGCGCATTGCCAAGATTTGCTTCCTCTGGACCGAGTTGGCGCATTGCCAAGATTTGCTTCCTCTGGACCGAGTTGGCGCATTGCCAAGATTTGCTTTCCCCTGTGCCTCAATCAATTAATTAATTATCCTCAGAATTCCTTTTATTTATAGAGATTTATGAACGTTTTATCGAACTTCAGTTTTTTTTTTAATATTCCGCAATTACTTTTAAAATCTGCCTTTTTTAAGTTCTTTTATCAAAAATTATTCGAAAATTCAAAATAATTCATTGTAGTATTCAAAATACTTCATCGAAAATTGGTAAATTAATTCTTGAATGACACTCGTGAATAAAAAAATCCTTTTAGCGGAAACAGATTTACATAAATGTTTTGAAAGTGGCTTTTATTCAAAACTAAGAGGAAGTACTTAAATTATGCTCTTTATTTAAAATAAAAAAAAGTTATAAATAATTTAACGTTTGCGTAAAATTGGAATTTCTTTAAAGAGATAAAATGGCGTTATCTACCTCTTGAATTTAAATAATGTTCCAAAAAAAATTAGTTATTTCTACAGAGGGACCACTAGCTTGAATTAGTTTTTAAATCATTTTGAATAATGAATCAATTCATTGTGCATATTTGGGGATGAGAAATAAAATAAATTCTGTAAAATATTGATTGCGTTTATTTGTTTATATATGATAGAAGTTGATTAACATATTGATAAACACTATTTCAAACGGTGTCAAATGACACTTTTTATTTTATGTCTATATTATAATAAAAAAAAAGTCAAGTTTGAAAATTAATTTAACATTATTTCCAAAAGCTCAAAATTACATCTTTATGGTTTTGGTTTATGTATATTTTGCTTATAATTTTTAAATCTAATAAACATAAAAAAAATCTACTTATTAAGTAGAATAATTTGTTCTTTGAATACAAAAATTACAAATAAAATAGCTATAAATCGAAAAAATTTTAAATGTCTCGTTTGACACCAGAAAAAATAGTTTTCAAACTATAAAATTCAAGAAATTTAGATAAAGTTTTTAAACAGATTGCGTTTGAAAGTACTTTTTTCCATTCGGTGATTTGAAAATAAAAATTATACGATGATTATTTGCTGTTATTTTTACAAAAATTGTGTGAAATAAACATTAAATTTTTTCCATCATTGATATGACTTCCTCATTATAGACGTATTTTCTTTATGATGTAATTTTTTATGCATAGAGAAATTCAAACGAATATAGCGATTACAAACGGCTAAAACTATTTAATCGGAAAGAATTTATCAGTAAATATTACAGAAAATGTAAAAACGTTTTCAAAATTTTGTAAACGTCCTTAATAAATGCTATATGACTCTATTTACATAGAAAACATCTAAATTTTCTTTTTGTTCAAACATTAGATACTATTTCCATGTCCTGTTGGCAGCTTGGAACACTCTGTACCCAGAAAAAAGTTTTGTTGAATCAACAAAAATTTGTTTGGTCCAACAAATCTTTTCGTTTAAATATCGGTCAATAAAAATTTTGTTTGAATTAAAAAAAAAAAAAAAAAAAAAAAAAAAATTTTTTTTTTTTTTTTTTAATTTTCTGTCCACTATTTTCAACCAAAATACATAATAACGTAATTATAACATCATTATTCAGTCTCAATTTGAAAAGTTTTTATTGTCCAAAAACTATGTTAATCCTTTATAGCTGTATAATAAAATTAAACAAAATTGCGTGAAAGATTTATGGCTATTGCACGCCAATTTAAAAATTGCAGAAACAACAATATTTTGTTGAAAATAGAAATTCAAAATACAAGGCATTTACAAAATGTAAGACTTGAAAAAAATGTTGAAATTTTGTTAAAATTAAATAAGAGTGTTAGCAATATTTTTTATCAGAGCAACAAATCCGATTTTTTATTTTAACTAAAAAATTCGCTTAAAAGAACCAAAATGTACTTAACAAAATATGTTTTGTAGTTATAATCAAATTATTTTTCTGAGTGTGCGAGTTAGAATTCCTCATTTGTCATTTCTATCATCAGTGTAGCATTTCGTCAGCGGTGCCGTGAAGCACCTCCAAATGCCAACAACATACACATATGGTATGGGATGTTTGAAGAAAACGGACATTGTGATGTCGTCCATGTGACCAAGGGGGACCACAAATAACATTTATAAAGACTATAAACAAAACTTTGAAATTCCTTTTAAATTACATGTAGTTGTTATCGATAAATTCCTTTCGATTAAATAGTTATACCCGATTGTAATCACTACACTAATTTCGAACTACCCTGCATTTTATAACATGGAAATAAATATTTTTAACATTGGGTGATCTATATGCAATTAAACAGAATTATCAGTGTAATTAACAGCCTTATTTTTTGAAACAACATATTTTATCTATATTTTCATTAGAGATGAACAATTTACATGTTAACGTTTAAACCTACAAGCTCATGTTTCATTCAGAGTATGTAACATTCGACAAACTATCATTTAACTATTATATCGAAAGACTATTATCGAAATATTTTATTGGGCCTAAACTTTAGTAAAATTTTAACAGTCCAATATAGCGCTTCCCAACTTTTTTCTTTCACGTACTCCTTTCTTAGATTTTTCATTTAAGAATTCCACCATTTTTCATAAATATTCCTCATTTCCTAATCTCCTGCACGCAAATAGGTAACGCAAACATGCTTTTTCTCTGAGTTATTGCCTTACCACAAGTATATAATGAATTCATAAATTTCCATTAACATTTGTTTATTTATTTTAAAAGTTTTTAAACATATATTTGTAAGTTGGAAACAGCTGGTATAATAGGACAAAGTTAGCTTTTTAAAAAGTTTTTGTTTTTTAGTCTTGTCTGTGAAAGCCTGCAAAAAACTTGTGTATTAAAATTAAGAATTGTTTGCCATAATATATAAATGTCTTTAAAAAATTAATGTTCCTTAAATCAAAGTTATAACAACAATAATAATAAATAAAAATAAATAATAAAATGCTGGGTGCAGCTATTAATTTCCAGGGCGTTTCTAATAGCTAATGATCTAATATAACATGTAGTATATATCCATTTACTATTGTTTGGAAGTAGCTCCTACCTGCTTAATGGAAATTTTCGGAAAAAAAAACTTCTAACTCCTTCATAAATTATCGTAAAAGCAAGTTACTGTCACTGAACGATTAGAAATAGAGTCTACTTTTAAATGATGTATACAAAATTTGCTTAGGAGGCCATAAAAATTTTAAAACGAACCCAAACTTCATTATTTTCCAATAGCAATACCCAATTTTTACAAGGCATTTAAAATTTTCGGTGTACTCTAAGGCTACACACCAAGTTTCGTGTCATTTGTATGATAAGTTTTGAATTATAAACATTCAAAATTTAATGCTTCTTTTTTTTCATATTTTTCTTAATATCTTTTAAAATTATATTTCCAATATGATATTTTTTGTAGAAATAATATTAAAATGCTCAAACATGAGTGAGGTGAATTTGATTCAACAATTATTGTAGTTTCGTAGCAGTTTTACCCAATCTGAAGCAGATAAATTACTTCCTAAATACAAGCATTACCGAACTCCGACGATTTTCGGTTCTCGTACTGTTATGGCAATACTGTAAATTAATGGCCGTATCTTGTATCATTTATACATCAACACATTACACAATGTGTTATTATTAACGTATTATGTGTTATAACATATTACGATTTTTAAAATCGATCTACATAAAAACACTTATTTTAAATATTAATCAACATTTGTATATCAATATGTTTTCTACCAGCTTTGGCATTTAAAATTATATATAAAAAATACAGAAAACAAAACTAAAAAATCATAAAATGGGGATGAAAACAATTCATCCCTTAAATGTATTAGTCTTAGAATGGATTAAGATATTTAAAAAATCTTCATTTTTTACAACATCCATTAAATTTGTTTTTGTGATGCTTTTTTATGCGCTTAAAAAATTAAAGAATTCTTTTACACTTTTAACACATAAAAAAGTTCCCTATGGCATTAAATGCTTCAACGTAATAGACAGCTTTTAATAAAATTTTTTGTAATAATTACACGTCACGCATTTTGAAGGATAAGAAAACAATAATGGATGTAAATAAAAAAAAAGCGATAAAATATCGGAAGAAATTTCGGATATAATAGATTAGGATTTTATGCCAGAGCAAACGAAGTAATTTTCGATTATGAAGAATTATTTTGAAAATGAAGAGATATATTTATTTATTTATCTATAAGTATCTAGAATAAATAATAGACTTATTTGATTACTCATAATAAAATACATTGAAAACACACACACACGTATATATGTATATGTAATAATAATTTTTTCGCTATTTTCTCGATTCAATTTCGTTCCAAATTCTCATAAAATATACTTTTATTTATATTTCGGTAATATGCTATTTTTTATTATCCTTTAATGTTCCTCTTTTCTCTAATTTGGCGTAATATATTACTTATTTTCCTAAAAAGAACTCAATTGTATTATTTAAATATCAATCTCTTACTTCGAAATATTAAACATATTCTATTAAATTATTCCATTTCTTCTTTTTAGATTCGAAAACATTTTTCGGAAGCTTTATTTGTAATATTTTATTAAAAATATCGTTTTGGTAATCCCATATTCCAGTGCGGTCATGTTTTTTTTTTTTTTTTTTTTTTTTTTTTTTTTTTTACTTTTGTTTGATTTTTCTAGCTACCGCGAGTTTGGAAAGGGTCTGAACATGAAGCTCCTCCTACTAACCAATGAAGAGGTTGGAAACTTTCTATCTACTCCCTCTTATTCCGTTGATTAGACATTCCATGCGTACGTCAAACTTAGATCGAACAAGAGTTACACCGCGAATAAAATTACGGAACGCGAGGTAAAAAATCAGAATCCTCTGCCCTCTTACCTACTAAACAAAACCCCGCCAAGTATCAACCTGGTTCAAATGTTCTTTGAGACGTGATGTGTTCCAAGCTGCATAGTTTCAAATACATTTTTTATTTTTATTTTAAATTTAACGTAATATGGATTTGGAATGAAGCTGTGTGCCGATTATCATACGTATAGTATATACGCCTAGTATTGTTGACAGACGTGTTTCGATGAAAAACATTTTATTATTCTATTATTGGCATGTGACTTAGCTGTTCTATCGGTATTTTAATCAGAACTGCTCGAGTACTTTTTGGAGTATGGAATAGTTTATGAAATTGATCAAAGAATAAAAGACTAAGACTTTATATCTTGCATTTTATTGGAGAAATCACTCAATGTTTTCATTTCTCTGCCTTAATCTTAAAGCCACGATATAGATGGAAGTGCACTTACTTTTAATTGAGATAAATAATTTTATATTATCGAGCTAAGTCATGCAATAATCCGTTTCTTTCATCGTTTTCTCGGACGTTTTTTCTACGATAACTTCAGCCAGTGTATTTCATATATATATATATATATATATATATATATATATATATGGGTGATATTGTATCATATAAATAGGCAGAAACATGTATTTTTTAATATACATATATACAATACTGCCAAAGATGGCCGGACATTTGCAGTTTTAGACGTTTTGTTATATATCTATAAAAATACACCAGGAAATATTCTGATTCTCCAAGTTGTAAACAGATCACATTTTTCCGCAAAGATTCTTTTCCCCGAAACCTCAAAGAGGATCACAAATAAATTGAAAAAGAACAAATAATTTTTGGATAATCCTGTGAAAACTAATGTAGCAAAAGCGATTAAACTGCACATTATGCTTAAGTGGCTTATTGTAGAAATTTGTGTTTATTTTTAAAAGGATAGCATGCATATTCCTAGAGATATTTAGTTTTTTTTTTTTAAAACAGTCCTAAATTATACCAATTTTTTGTCTTATAATTTGCAGAGTACTTAATAAAAAAATATTCTTGACAAAAAAATATGATAAATAATATTATATACAACACATTGTAATAAGAATTTAAAAATAATAAAAATTGGATGAAAAAAGAGTATGTTTACTCAACAATGTTTCGGTTCGTGTAAGAAAGTTAAAAGTGATACTATATATCCGTCATAACAATGTTTTTTTTTTTCTTTTTGTGTGTGTGTGTGTGTGTTTGATTCTATTTTAAAACGCCTAGTAATCTACGATTCTTTTAAAGGAATAAATTCTAATGTTTAATTGTAGAATAATGACGGCTTAAAAGTATATGTTTTTTTGCAGAAATTTTTGGACAAAGCCAAATATTACTGATTTATAAAAAGTCGAGAAAAGGATTTTCATATAGGAAGATTCAATAGAAACTGATTGTTTTGGTCCATGAAAACTAGGAAGAATGGAATCAGTCTGGGCTTCGTACGAAAAAAAAAAAGTTAGGGCCGGCCCGATACTCCAGCAAAAAAATTAAGGCCCGAGCCCAGCCCGGCCCGAAAAGATTAGTGACTAAGCCCGGCCCGGCCCGGCCCGAAAGGATTAGTGACTAGGCCCGGCCCGGCCCGAAAGGATTAGTGACTAGGCCCGGCCCGAGTCTTCAGAAGTAAGGCCCGAGCCCGGCCCGGCCCGGCCCGGCCCGAATGCCATTATTGGAAATCGGCCCGAGCCCGGCCCGTGTAGACCTCTACTATACATCATGACAAGCGATTTTTTTAAGTTATTATTTATTAGAACAAAGCATGTAGTGTAATTTAATATGATCATGGTGTATACCCTGAAGATAAGACTGACTAATGATATGTTCGTGAGATCGAGTACTGTGCAAAATGTTCTTGGTATTCATTTTTGTAAAAGTCTTAGCTGCTTTATTAATTTCTTATTCTTTTATAATGAACAGGCAAGTAAACCTGTTCGTGTATGAGCCATAATATTAGTCAACGTATCTTTTTACAAACTATTCTCATAATAAATAGTAATGTTCATTAGATTACTTTTTTTAAGAGTTGCCCCAACTTTAAAAATTCCTATTTAAAAAAGGGGGTTTGAGAATTTTTATTTTGAATCTAAGATAAGAATCGAATATATGTATAATATTCACAAAAAATAGAAATATTCTTGTAGAAAAAATTATTTTGCGCTTCCAAAAGTTTATAGCATAAATTAATTCTAATATTTAAAAATGAAAGCCATAAGCGAAAGTTCTAAAAGGATTTTTTTTAATTATTATTTTATGAAATTTAAAAAAAAATGATTTTCTTTAAATTTATTTGTATTATAAATCTAGAGTCTAAAACAATTAAAATGATTAAAATCATAGAGCTTTCCCAGTACAATTTAAAGGAATTTTAACAAGAAATTGACGTTCTCTATTCAAATTCTTTAATTTATGAATTTAAATTATTATCGAAAAAAATCTGTCATTGAATAAATTTTAACGACTAAGCGAAATATTAAATTGAATTTTTAAATGTTAAGTTCTTTTTGTAAAGTAATTAAATTATAGAAGTAAATTGAAAGGAATAAAGATTAGAGTCACGCAGTAATTCCAGAGATTTTTTTATGATGACAAATAATAGTTCAATCATTTAATCCTTTCGGGTCTAGTGTACTACTAATAGTACATATCTTTAAAATGAGTATTATTTTGTTTTAAGAAAAATTTTTGCTAATATTCACATGTAATAATGTTAGTATATGTCTAAGCGTTTAATATATGACTACATTTATGTTTACGCATTTTGTAATAATAATAATTATTAATATTTGCTTCGTTCTCTTTGCGCGTTTGCGATTCTTTTATTTTAAACAATATTTTACTCTTTAAATTTAAAATAAAAGTTATTTTCCTGAAAGAATCCTGTTTAACAAAGCGTAAAAAAATTAGAAATTTGCAATGTAAGTTAAATCTAATTGTAATGCAATGTTTTCCAAACAGGTCCAAAAATTCTTCCTTGGCGTATTGTCATTTGAATTTGACTTGAATAGTACGCGAAACAACAACATTCGTCATGAATATTCATTAAACACAAATTAATCTATTTGGATAGCTAGCGTTAATGTTATAAATGTAAAAGTAATTTTTTTCTAAAAAGCGAAAACAAATTCGGACCCGAAAGGGTTAAATTTTCAAATTACTTTCAGAAGTAACAGATTAACTCTTTGAAAATAAATCCGACTTGTTTATAAACTTTTTTGAATTACTTTTTGTTAAAATTTCATTTAACAATATTGTATTTACCGGAACAAATGCTGATTGGATTTACAAGAGAAAACTGTTTGTTAACGTATTAAAAATTTAATAAACTACAATGTCAAGAAAATGTTACGGTACAAATCTATCATTGTAAAAATTTTAATGGCTAAGTCAATTACAATAATAAATTCTTAAATGTTAGGATCTTTTATTAACGGAGTTAAACTGTAGAAGTAAATTGAATAAAATAAAGTACTCTAAAGGTTCAGTAATTCCAGTTCTTCCTTTGATGACAAATCATTGTCCAATCATTTAAACTTCCAAAATACTTTCAGAAGTAACAGAATAACTCTTCGTAAATAAATCCGACTTTTTTATAAACTGTTTTGGAATTACTTTTTGTTAAAGTTTAATTTAACAGTAATGTATTTACCAGAACAAATGCTGATTGGATTTACAAAAGAAAACTGATTGTTAACTTATTAAACAATTTGCTAACTATATTCTCGAAAAATTGTTACTGAAAAAATTTATCATTGAAACAAATTTAACGTTTAAGCTAAATATTATATTAAATTCTTAAATGTTGCGGTCTGTTATCGGGGGAATTTAATTTTAAAAGTAAATTGAATAAAATAAATAAAGCTTTGAAATAGCACAGTAATTCTAGTCTTTTCTTTGATGAAAAATCATCTGTAATTTAAATTTGTAATATATTTTCAGGAGTAATAGAATAACGCTTGGAAAATAAATCAGACTTATTTATAAACTTTTTAATTACATTTGTTAAAGTTTAATTTAACTATACTGTATTTACCCAAACAAACGCTGATTGGATTTACAAGAGAAAACTTATTGTTAACGTATTAAAAATTTCTTAACTTCATTCTCAAAAGTGTTTTTATTTCCTTGTATAATTCAGAGCGTTATTCTGACTGCTGGTTCAAATTTTGGTTCATGCATTTTGATTCAAATTTTTTTTATAATCCAGTGTTAGAAATTTGGAAAGTTCCTTTTGGAACAACGGATTTCAAGCTTGTTCTATCGACGATTACTTTCATAATTTCCAAAGTGTATTTTTGAGACGGCCACAAAATTTATTCCATACATTTAGCCAATATATTATGCACATTATATTTTGATTTCATTCACTCATACGCAGTGAAACATTATTTAATAAAAAAAAAAATCATCCACTTTTTATGATATTAAAATTTTTATTACAGAGTATTGTGCACAATCTTGTTTATCACAGTTTGTGAAAAGAACATTTTTTATATTAAAAACACTTAAGTTTTTAAGCGAAAAACTTTGCGAGACTTGAGATTGTTTTTATAAAAAATCTTAATTTCTCTACGAGCATACATACTGTCCTCATAAAAATGAACACAATTATTAAGTAAAACATCTGAATCATGTTCTACAATTTGAATAATTTTGCAATATAAGTTTTTGCAAGGTTATCCAAAAATATTTTGTTTATCAATTTGCTGACTGTCCTCTATGGGATTAAAAAAAATTATCGTGGAAATATATGATATACACTAATATGTTTACATTCTTGGAATTTCAGGATAATTTCTGGTGTATTTTTAAATATTTAACAAAATATCTAAAAATGCAAATGACCGGTCATCATTGGCCATGTTGTGTATTATCCAAATATTTAGGAACAAAATTTGTTTTTAATTTCATTTTGACAGTGACATTATTATTAACTCTCATCTCTTTTAAATCTCACGATTAAATACAGAAATATATAATATTATTTTATTAAAATGTGAAGAATATTTTTGGATTTTTCATTGTTTCTAATCACTCTGTTATAAAACTACTTCCAATAATAAGTCATAACTTCTGCTTCATACAAACAAAGGGATTTTTTTTTTTCAAAAATCTACATTTACATATGCAAATAATAAGCTATTCTTTAAATCCAGACTTTGTACCCATAAAAAAACCTAAAATTGTTTAATATTTAACTTTTTAAAAATATTTTTTAAATGTTGAACTTTTTTCATTGGAAGATCAAAATAAATAATAACAAGAAGAGAAAATCATGCGTGCAGCATAGAACACCTTCCAACTCATTCAAAATATTTTAAGAAATTTTTACAGTTTATTAACACTAGAATGCGCGGGAATTTTACTCAAGTTTGATAATAATATTTCACACCAGAATTTGTATTCAAAATTATTAAATTGATTTATTTAACGTTAATCTGCGTGGTTTAAATTTAACTTATTTCAAGAAAAAAATTCTGACTCTAATTGAAATATAATCACATAATCGGAGTCGAATAGACTCCATCCGGGCATTCTAGTGTTAAGGTGACATATGATGACTAAATCAATAATCTGAGAACAGAAAACGTATTTAAAAACCCAAATTTTGAAATTACACTAAAAAAGGTGGAGATATATACAATACATTTCTTGCAACACTCTATAGTATAAGACCTCTCTCTATATGAATGTGTGTGAATGTGTATGCGTGCTACATAGAAACCTGACAGTTCAATTAAATGAATAATACAGTTGAATATTTCCATGCAGCAATTTCCATAAATAAACAGAAACGTACTTGAGTAGCGTACCTTGAATATTATCTACTAAATTTATGCAGTAAATGTTAATATTATTATTATTATTATTATCAAATAGTTCAATTTAAAAAGCGTAACAGAACTGTAAATGCTCTTCCAATAATCATTACACTAATTTGACTTCAATAATTCAACTATAGTTTAATATATTCTGTCACAAGTACTTTGTGGGTTTATGAACCTATTGATGAACTATAAATTTTGTGCACTTAAATTCTATAGTAAGTGTGTTATACTAAACCTCAATGATATATATAATAATGTAATATCATTTAAATACACCCACTAACAATTTTCCCCATAGGTCGTTTATATTCCCCGTAGGTTTAATTTTAATGACGTCAGTATAGAGTTATATATCTAACTCTCTAATTTCTATTCCTCATATTTCTAGACTCTTAAACACTTTACCATTCTAGTTAAACACTTCTAGATTATGTGTTTTTTTTATTTAATTTTCGTATGTTAAAGTGTTGGACATTTAAATAGCATTTAATACTAGCTATGGTGAGGCCAAAACCTTAAACAGTTTCTTCAAAATGTCTTTGTCATAGTAAACAAAAAGAATTTTCAACAACAAATGAACATTTCAAATGATATAAGATTCTTTTAATTCTAAACTTTTCTCGTGTCGATAAAGGATTCTAACAATGAACAAAGTTTAACTTCTAAAACAATTATTGTATTAAACCTTTAAAAGTTAAACCCTTATCTTTGGAGAATCAAAATGAATTTAAAGAAATGAAGCATTACGATAGTCTTGTAATTTTAGTCTTTTCTTTGCGGCAAATCATTGTTTTAACATCTTTACATTTAAAATGTATCGAGATGTAATAATATATATCATAATAAATAAATGAATGTTACGTTTTAGGTGTCAAGACCTATTTTTTCACTGATGACTTTTAAATAATTTAATTTCATTTATTTTTGTAAAAAAAAGGTTCAAGACCTATTTTTTAAATTATGATGCTTAAATGCTTTATTGATATTTATTTTTTAAATAGTCAATTGGTTCAGTATGCGTTAGTTTTAGCTTTAACCTATGATGGCAAAATACACAAATAATATTGAGAATAAAGTTGCAAATAAAGCATCATAAATAAAATTGCATCTGCAAACAGTCCATATATAAAAAAACTTTTGAAATAAAATTTGCATGTTTATAGTTTTTTTATTATGATTTATGACAAAATTTACAGAGTTGTTAGTTTTTAATTTATGGACAGAAAACTAGTATCTTCATTTTTAAAAATTATTCTGTTTAGTCCAATAAATCTTAATTTTGAAAAATCCAAAATTTTTCTATCATTAATGACAAGATCCAATAGTGTACATTTAATAATATATGTATTAAGAAATAAATGTATGGTTACGTTTTATCAGATCGGCCTTGATCAATTCAACTTAGGCTTTAACAATATCACACGCAATCACTAGAAAAAAAGCTTTAGAATTAACATCTAAATAATACTTATAATTTAATAAAAATATTTCGATGATGGTAGTTATCTCTCTATTCTAGAAAAATTAACTAATGCTGTCACCACCACGGACGGTGATTTTTTTTTACCTAGCATAATTCCTTGCTAATATTAATCTCTTCATATCCGAAGCTAAAAAAATAATGCAAAAAATACTTATTTTTTGTTTTAAAAAAATGATATTGTAAATGACAGAAAAAAATATCTTTTCTGAAATTGATTCTTGTGACGCTTAGTTATTTAGGTTAAAAAATAAGGACCTAAAAGTGTGAATGTTTATAAAACATCAATTTAATAACCATTAACCTAAATTAACGCAATCACAAATTTAATAGCTTTAAATAAGTAAATAATCTTCAAAGCCGCAAAAACATTTTTTGAAAAAGATTTAAGTTAAATACTTGTGCTAATTTTTTTTGCTTTCTTGGTCAAGCTGTCTTATCGAAGAGTTGCCAAGTCTCCAGCTATTGACACACCAGTATTATTTTAGAGAAAATCATGTTGTTTTAAATCATCAAAATGTTCCAATTAATGAATACAGTATTTTCTGTTTAATAATACTGGTATCCTAAAAGCCGGAGACTTGGCAGATCTGCTTATGTATATTTTAGGCATTTTGCAAACTTAGATGAAAATAACATTTATTTTATTATGAATAATTCAGCTTGATTGCAGGCGTTTATTCGCTTGCTTTTAGCAGAAAACTGGCCGTTGGGGACCACAGTAATACTTACCCATCATTGATATGCATAATATAATATATATAAATATAACATGTGTAAACTATTTATAAAATGCATTACAATTCCAAAACAAAATTTAAATGTGTATTTAAGTATTTTTAACACATAATCATGTTCTATTAATGAATTGCTAATGAGCCAATTTCGAAAAAATGTATAAAACGCCAAACTATTCAAGTAGCACTGAATTGCATAAAATAAACATCCTTTTATAACTCCAAAAATACTAATCATTTTCACTAACGGTTTATTGCATCAAATTAAGTGTCTCATTTCCAATTAAAATATATTTTCGAATTGAAATTTGATGGAAATACAGGGTCATGAAAAATCAAAGAATGTAGAAAAAAGAATTAGAAATATCTCGACAACTAACAATTCGATCGACTTCGATTTTTATGCAAAATGTGTGTTATTTTATTGCGTTTTACGCCTACATCTTAAAATAAAAAAAATTCGAAAATTTTTATATACCTTTCATCAGAACGAATTATTCGAGAGTCCAAAAAAAATAGTTCCGGATAATCGAGGTTACTGATATTAAATAGGCTTCGTCCCATTCTTACATACTGAGCACATACAAAATTTCAAGTCTCTATTTCAATTTGTTCGGGAGATAGAGCGGTTAAAGACAGACAGACAGACAGACAGAAAGACAGACAGACACACAGACGGACGGACGGCAAAAAAAATTTTCTAAATCTTTTGTTTTCGGAATCTCCAGTGTCCGAAACGTGTAAATCCGTCAAAAAAAAATTTCGATTTTCAAAACGATTGCAAGACTTACCCTATACTACGTATGATGGGTAAGTAAAAGTATTCAGCTATTACGAAGTGATGTAAAAATGTACAAAAATATCAGACAGTTTAATTTTAATAAGTAAAAGAACTGTGGTTCTCGAATGGGTATTGAGAGACCGAACAGGTTAGAAAAATTACTGCACACAAAAGTATGCAAATTGGTGTTATTATAGAGAAATATTTACTACACGCTCATGAAGACTACACGCAACAAATACGCTCATGGAGACAGTTTTTAAATCAAATAATTATTTTAAGCGATATTTAGTGTTTAATTTGGGGGAAATTGTTCCATGAAAAAAGTTAAGAAGGAGCAAAAATCATACATAGGAATATATTTTTTTTAGATCATTCTATACATTAGAAGTTCTCGGTGTGGACACTGCTTTTTTTATTTATTCATTTTTTATGATACATTTCAATTTTAAATTCCGATTTACAAAGACATTTTTTACGTATTTTGGAAAATATTATTATTTTAAATTGTTGCCAAATGATCAAAGAATATTATTGAAATAAAAAAAAAATACACCAGACTATCACAAATAAGAAAAAAACTCCATTTACATGAGAATTAAATGAACAAGTTAAAAGCCGGAAAATTTGAAAATTATACAATGAAATTATATTTATATACATTAATCAACTACATTCAAATTAGTCAGATTCTAGGAATTCTACATTAATCGTTTTTATAGTGAAATTGGGCTTTGCTTTACACAAATATGTCATTAAAAGTAGTTAGGGGCTGTACATATATAACATTATGATTTTAGAGGGAATTGGTGTCTGGCTCACGATATCGTATTATATGTTTAGTGGAAAAGGGGAATTGACTTTTGATATCGTTATCATTTTTTATTCAACCACATTTTTCTTTTTACTTTCTTCTATTTTTAGAAGAAGGATGCCTTGGATTCATGAAAATTTTCATTTTACGGTTTTCGGAAGATTTATATATGTAATGTGTCAGAGATTCCCGAAAACATATTTTTACAAAATGTCTGTGTGTAAGTCTACGACTCACAAACATAAATTTTGTGTGCACTCATATTTAATAAAAAATTATATTCAGGCAGTCACTGATATAAGTTGATAATGATTAGGTTTTTTTTTTTTCTTGTATAAATCTCTCATTAAGTGGCGTTGGTAAGCTCCATATTTTATGATTTAAGTAACAGTTGTAACTCAAGAACTAATGCGCAGATTTTAACAAAAATGTAAATTAGGGTAGTCCGTGATATAAACTGATGGCGATTAGTTTTTGGTGTAAATCGGACAACAGATGGCACTGTTATGCTACTTTCTTTTACGATTTACCCATCAGCTGTATCTCAAAAACTAATGCACGAATATTTAATAAACTATAGTTTCGGTTAGTCCTTGGTATGAATTGATGCTGTTTAGATTTTGGTGTAAATCACTCATTAGGTGGCGCTGATATGCTGCATTTTTCATGATCTCCACAATAGTTCTATCTTAAAAATTAATGTACAGATTTTCATCAAATTTCAGTCACAGTTGTTCCTTTATATGAACTGGTTATAGTTACGTTTTGGTGTCAATCGCCCAAATGATAGAGTTCCTTTGGTAATTTTTACGCAATTCCCTCAAGAGCTGTACATCTAGAAATAATGCACGAATTTCTATCAAGCTTTAGATTCAGATATACTTTGATAAATATTATTACTGATTATATTTTGGTGTAGATTCCCTAATAGATGGCACTTTTATGTTACATTTTTCTCGATATCCGCAATAGTCCAGATTCAAGAATTAATGCTTAAAATTTCGTACCTTTAGAATTCCCATGAGAGGCATAGATTGTCATATAATTTTGGCGTTGTGGCAGCGAATTTTCAAGTAATATAACTTGCATATGTTAGTCAAAAGTTTTAGGATTGCCACATCTGACTATTTTTGTTTGTAACTTTACATCAAAATACTCTGTTAAATATTTTTAGTCAATTACCCACTTTTATGAAAATACAAATTTCTTGTTAATTTATTAAATGATTAAAAAATTATTAATTCCAAAATTTGTAATGCTTTAACATTTGACATTAATAGTCTTCTGTCTTAAGTGTATGCATATATAAACTGCAGTACATAAACCAAATGTGAAGCATACATGGAATGATAATTACTGATTCTTTTTACCAATACATGTATGTGAAATGACGCTATTCCCCTATTTTGTTATTATGAAGTTCTGAACGCCCCCCTCTACACACCCAGTGAGGGGGCAAGTTCAAGAAGATATCATTACTGTTGAATATATCAAGTAATAAAAAGCCACTATTGAGCACGTTTAAATAGTATATGTTTCTTTTAAAAGTTATTTGATAAAAATTCATATATAAAGTGATATTTTATCCACTTATCTTGATTTGAATCAATAAAGGTTTCGAAAAACAAATTTATAAAACTATCTGTATATCACTACAAACAAAAGAAAAAAAATCAAAAATGTAAATTTCCTTTTCAAACGTTGATAACGATATCATTATAGGAAAAGAGGGGGGGTTCGAGGTATGAGCCTTCTACTACTTCGAGCACACCAGGGACTTTAGAAAACTTTAATTTCTTTGAAATTTTATTAAAGAAGTAATTTTTATTAAAAATTATACAAGTATGCAAGTTCTCCAAGAAAATATTTTTTCGATTTTATAATTATTTATTTTTCTTTTTCTTTGGGTATTTGAATCTCTGAAACGTCAAGAAGAAATGAAGAAATTATTTATCTAGATAAAAGGCAACAGCAATGAATTTCTTGCCCGTTTTCAAAGTAATAGTATTTTTATTGAAATCTTGATTTGAATAATTCATTGGGAGAATAAAATAATGTATTGAAATTGGCCTCTTTCAATGTTTAACGGTTCAGTAAACTTTAATTTGAGATTCAAATTCGGCAGTTTAAATTTATTCACGTGTCTTTTATTGAAATTTTATTGTTATTTTCTATTGAAACAGCACTGCGTCATACAGAAAATAAAAATCCAAATATTTAATTCTAGCCTGCTGTCGTTTGATTTTTTTTCTTAATTCTTCTTCTTTATTTAAAGGTTAGTCTGAAACAAAATTTCGGAATGAAATGACATAAGAAAATTTTTAATATGTTAATTATATTTTAAGTGTATGGTGTCGCAGCTTTTGTTTAAGTTTTTTTAAATCACTACAATAAAATTTAAATAATTAATTAATCTAAATGCAGTAAAAAATTAAAATTACAAGCATTCATCTCAGCCCGTGACCAGTATAAATAAACATGCAAAGGGAGTATGCGGCTCGGAATATACGTAAAAAGTGTTTCTATTAAAAAAGGAATATACACTACATCACCAAAATATTCTCACACTTTTTTTTTGCATGCTTTATCGCATATAGAGCAATATATGCTGAAATCTTCTGGATTTGAGGAAAATATAAACGCGTTTCATCACAAATTTTTCAAATAGAGATTTAATTACGAAAGCAATAAATAGGCCAAGAAGAAACTGAAGAAAATGAATGATATTTAGGATAATCCAGTACAATAAACTGTTTGAGTTAGTTTTAGATAATTGAAAGGTCTTTCATAATTCTGCGGTTCAGTTCGTTTCAGGTTCTTGGGATAGTCGCAAAACTGCCGCCTGATATGAAATTCACGACGGTCATCTACAGATACTTTGATATACTTTACAGTTATTCAGATTCTCATAAAACACATATGTATATTACGCTAACGCATGTGGCACAAAAATCACGAATATATGTTCATTACTTAATGGCAAAATTCAATTGAAACACAACTTATGGGTTACTATGCAAAAGTCCTTTGGTAAGATTTAGCCTGTGGTATATTGGATTTATTACATGCACCACATTGGCGCGTTATTTTTCTGACGCCAATTTGGCAAAAACTTATTTTTCAAATACCAGTTGCAAGCAGATTTTTTAACTAGTTTCTATTATTTTAAAAAGGAAATAATAATAATAATAAAGTTTAGTTAATAATTATAGAATAAAACAATTTATATCATTTTAAAAAAGAAAATAAAAGAAAACAAACAGTTTATTAATAAATAAATAATAATAGCTGGGTTAGCATGTGAGGCACATATAATTGCCATTTTGTTGCAATCACGCGAATAGGTGCGTATATGACATCTGTGTCTATTTCTCTTGCAGAATTTTCTTATTTGACAAAAAACAGAGAAATTAAAATAGATTATGAATAAAAGCAATATAAATTAATGCTTAGTAATACATTCAAGGGAGACCAAACTGGTCGCCAAGTGCGGCTAGTTAAATATATAATTGAAATTTCAATAAAGAAATTCAAAAACATTCATGATCATCAAACCATTCTCTCTTTTTTAATTCAGGTGACCTGTCTGTCAGTTCACACTTCTTATGGCATGGCTTCTTGGTGCATGGGAGGGTATACGGAGATATTCACCGTTTACCTTATGGATCTTTTTTAAAAAAATCCGTTAAGGCCTTTGTCAAATAAAATTATAGAGCATACTCTTTGCAAGATGCTCATCACTTTAGTGTATATCTTCTGGCTGTAGTGTATACTCTATATATTGTTTTTTGACTACAGCTATAGGCGTCAAAAAGAAAAACTGTTTTCCGGCATTCGGAGGCTATCTTCTGTTGGACCGTCATAGTTCCTTACTCGCGATTTGGTACCTCTGACAGGATCGGTCGTAAAACATTTCTTTAATTACGAACACTAATGGAAATGCTGCCCAATATCGCGTTTTTCGTTGGCTTCAGTTCTGGCCAAAAAACGTACTTTTTTAAGGCCTCATGAAAGGGAACCGTAAGGGACACCTTGCTTTAACTCTTTATTTACCGACGGTACTTGAATGTACTATCAAAATTATTTATTATAAAATTCTTTGAATACGTCAATTAGTTGAAATACTGTTTAAAATGAGTTACAGATACATTACTTTAACTAGTTCCAAAAGCATTACTGGTTACAGAAAACAAAAATATTTTTAAAACGATGATTTCTTTTGCCTTTGTATCTTTTTAGCTTTCTTGGCGCTGACGGAGATGGATGGGGATTTTTCAAATTGGAAACATTTCTATATTTATAATGTAAGAACTCATATTTGTACATTCTATAATTCTACAAAATACTAAGAAAGCAATTTAGAATAAAAGATTTGAGTGGGGTTATAATTACTGCGCAAAATCCCTGTGAATTCAAATTTATTTAATCCTTCTAAATCCTTCAATCCTTCTAAAATCCTTCAAAAACTTATTAAATGTTTATATATATTTTTTTTATTTAGTTTAAACAACTTACGTAAAAAACTTTTGAATGTAAAATTTTCATGAATTCATAATTCGGTAGATAAGGGGTTAAAGGCATGGTTTCTTTGTCTCAGTAGTCATTCTTTGATAATCAAATGAAATACATATATCGCAGGTATTTGAGCATATTAGAAACAATTTTGATGTTAAATTAAAAGACAACGAGAAATAATAGGGAAGAAAAGTTGGCAATGTGTAACAATGTGGTAACTAAAGTATTAGCTGCTATGATTATTGTAGTCAGCTACTCAAATGGGAAGCGAAAGAACATGAAAATTACATGTTTGCTCTTTCCGAAAATAATTATTAATGTTCCTTATATGAAACTCATTTAGAGCTGCTAATTGGAAAACAGCGTCCCAATTGATGAAGCGTGGGTGTAGCAAAATGAATGTTATAAAAAAATCAGTTTATTACCAGAAAAGAAGCCAACAAGACTTTTGCAACTTTGATTATACAGGAAATAGATTTTCTGTAAGAGATTCATGGTATTTTTCTAATTCTCTTACAACCGAAAATTTACGATAAAAAAATTATGAAAAACATCAAACATAACTGTACTTATTATCAAAATTATATTATAATTCCTTTTTTAAAAGAAGATAAGTCATTTTCAAAGTTTTTCCTTCGGACTTAAGTGTTTTGAGCTCAACCAAGATAAAACAAGCCAGCATGTACCAAAAAGTAAAGAATTGATTAGAGAAACTTTTATCAAGTGTAATATCAAATGTTTCTGTTTAATATTATTCCAACCAAGTCACCAAATAAAATTAGTCAATTTATTACTGTGCGTTTGGATTATTAAAAGAAGCACTTTTGAAACGCTAACTAATGCGTTACACTGAAAAACTGTGATAAAGAATGGAACTAATTCCTGGAACGATAAAAATTAGCTGATGTAGTTTATGTAAAAAATTAATCTTTATCCAAATTTTTCGTAAATCATTCACACATAAAAAAGTTGATCGCTTTTATTAGAAATATTTAATATCGAACTATCGATTTATATATATGTATATATATACCGGGTGTCCCAAAAATGACTAATGGATTTTAAAATTCAGTAACTTGCAAACGGTGACAGCTATTTAAAAAATTTTTGCAGGAGGGTTATGTATAATGTAAGGAGTTTTTTAACTTAATTTTTTATTTTAGTTTGCATATCAAACAATAGGTGGCGCTGACGGCGATTGAAGGCCAGGTGATCAAGGTAACAACTTTTAACAATATATTTGTTTAATGTCTTGGAGAATCCTAAAATTATCTAAGAGGAATACACAATTGGTTTCCAATAAAATGCGATGATATCTATGCTGTTCAGACTATTATGGGCCCGTCCGTAAAGGATGTCGCGCTTTTCTTCAATATTTTTTAGCTCTCCCTTTCCCTCTTTGTCACAAACTATAGTACCTTATATTTTTCACTGGATAAATGTTTTACAACCTGGTTTCCTACACAAATGTTGCTAATACCTGTCACTCTTAAGCATTGTCATACCTTTTTTTAAACACCTGTGTAGTCAGATTTTTTTAAAGAAAAAATGTATGCATGCGTTCTGATTTTTTTAATGATTTTAGGATTTTCTGTTACCTATGGTAGATATGGGTGGTGCCTACCCCAGACCGAAGATAAACAAGCGAAAAAACACAGGTAGCATTATTGACGATTAAGGTATAGTTTAATTTATTGTTTATTAATTTAATTTGATGCATACATAAACTTATGGTTAAAATATAATTAGTGCAGGTGATGTGCCCGGGCAGGAATCGAACTGGAGATCACATGGTCAAAAAGCGAGCGTCTTATGTGCCGAGCAAAAGGCTAGCTCAATCACTTCCTGCAAGAAACTCGTTTTATTGACCGCGCACGATGGCCGCCACAGTAGTAATACTTATTTATTCTAGAAAATGCTTCATATTTATTGTTTCTGTTATGAAAATCCTGCCCATAGGCATGTAATTAAAAGTGTATGCAGTTGTTACATTTTTTACGGGGAAAAGGTGACAGTAATTCCCTGATGGTAAGATTTCTTGAGGAAAATTTCGAGCTACATTACCAACTAATAAATTGCAATATTTATATTTATATACCTCCACTCTGGAAAAACATTTCAAAATAAACATTTATTGCAATAATTTGTTCAATCACAATCAAAAAAGGCTTTTTTATGTTAATATCTTTTATTATTATTATTATGTTTTCAAAGATTTTTACACACATTACTTAGTCTTAGATTTATTTATGCTCTTAAATTGAGAGCAAGAATAGAAGACAGAGCGTTTGAGATTGAAAAATCTAGAAAGTATGTATTTTACATTTTTCTGTGGAATTTAATGGTCCATAATTGTTTTGAACTTTGAACAAAGGCAGAAATGCAATTAAAAAAGACAAACTTAAACCATCTGTGCCGCATGAAATGACCACTCTTTTACCCTAAGATGTCTCGAAATGTAATCGCTGCCCTTTTTCAAAACAAATTACCCGTTTTCATTTAACTAATGCATACAATATCTGTTCTCATAATTTTAAATGCAATATTCGCCCTTTAACTGAATCGCTTTCTTGAGCAGAATTCTATTCAACAAAATCATGGATTCCAAATAGGCCAAGAGAAATTTTATATTAACTTTAATTTTGATTTATAAAAGCGACTAATTGGCTTAAGAAGTGATTCATATAAATGGCTACATTTTAGCTCTGGAAGGATCTTACTCCCCCCTCAGCTTTCACTGCACAACTGATTCACTGATTTTCAATATATATTATGTATCTCGTTTTTTTTCTTTTGAATGATGGCAAATTTCAGACAAAAACTGACGAATGTGCCCGCCTCTTGATCGCCAAGTGCAATAGTATTCCTTAAAGGCATGTTAATCGCCTATGCCGCTGTCCTGTATTCTTAGCATTTAATAAATGAAACCTCAGCAAGTGTAATGGAGTTATGAACTGTACTGTTATCGATGGATTAAACTTTGAAACTAAATTATCCTGTGCAATACACGTGCAAACGATGAGAGCATTAGGATTCTTTGTGTTTGACCACTACAGTTATAAACTTTGAAAAAAGTCATAATTGTTTTAGCCCTGCTAAAATGTAATTTTCAAAAGATAATATTTTAGGCAGTTTGAATGTATCTAATTTAAAGATAATAAAAGATTTGAACAAATTTGAATAATGGGCTAAAGTTTAAATTTCCATTGTTGTTATTTTTATGCATACGTAATAATAAAAAAATCTTCAATATTTTTATTAAACTTCTGTGAAATTGTATGTTATTTTATTTTTTATGTTATATCTTTATTTTTTTACTTAATTTTTTACATTTTAATCCATGAAGTATGATCTCTAAGGAGATTTATAATTCCATTCCAGATTTTGGAAAATCATAGTAAAAAAAAAAAAAATAATAATAATAAAAAAACTATAATGGATCTAACAAAAAGATTCGTATAACTGTAACATAAAAAAATTCCTTCAGGTTTCAATAGTGCTACTTGTTGATAAATAGCAGATCTTGTATGATTGCGTAAATGCTTATAATTCGACTTATGAATAAATATTCACATGTATTAGGCAAAAAAAAAAAAAAAGAAAAGAAAGAAATAGAAAACTATCTAATGGGCCAAAAATTAAGCATAGCATCATGGTGAATGAAATAAAAACATGTCAGGAGAATAAGAATAATTTTTATTGCTTGTTACTATCAGCATTAAGAGTAAATTTATTTTGTTTTGATTTTGGGTTTACATTTGCTTACCACAATTTAAACAGCTATTCAAATTTTACAATTTATGAATACAACTCAATGTTCTGCTTACATAGAAGTTCTCCAAGTCCCGAAGCTTTTTAAGTTAATGACTGTGAACATTTTTACTGTTTTTTTTGGAAGGGGGGGGGGGTGGGGTATAATTTTTTTCCTCTGTTGCATGAACATTGATCTACTAGTTTACAATTAGTTTTCATTATTTATTTATTACTCTAATATTTGTAATCTTAGATTTATCTTTAAAAAAAATAAACCTTGAACTTGATATACAAGATTGCATTATTCAGTTATCTGTTAGAGACATATATCCACCGCGTGTTAGAGTTGACATCAGATAAGCTAGAAGTTTCAACAGAATATGATTTTGGGTTACACTTGTCTCTTTAAAAAAATATGTTATACAGTCGGCTTTGTTAAATCTGCATTATTCGCAATTCTCTATCATCTGCACTTTATTACCACATTTAAACAAACGAAAATTGCTCTATGAAATTTGTAAGAAAAAATAATAAATTAGCGAATCCATATTTAGTGAATTAAAGAAATGATTAGTTATTTAAGAATTCTAATGCAGTTCATCTATTTAAAAGAACAGTTTTTATATTGAAGCTCGTGGTCACAAACCGTATAATAGTAATAAATGGCATATCAGATTATGTGTTTAAGAAGTTAAACAATCAATAAAATTATTCTGTCTAAAAAAAAATTTTACTATATTTTTTACATTATTAATTCTCCATAAATTATTAATTTTGACAATATTGTTAATTTTAATGTTTTATTTGTATGCTATATTTTCCTGCGGTATTTTTAATTTTATAAATAATTATAGTCTGTATAATTTTGGCGTAAATTATTAAGTTGTGTATAATTTTGGCGTAAATTATTAAATTGTTCTCACATTACAGTTTAAATGTTTATAATAATTAGATTGAAAAAAAAATTGTAAACAAAACTATGATCCGCAAATCCTTCAGCCTCATTGTTGGCCGATTTGAGAGAGACAATACAGTATATATTTATTCTTTTTAACTGCATACTGACAGCAGGATTTTCCTGTTTAATCTCAAATTAGTTGTCTGAGCATTTAAAATATTTTATTTTATTGGAGAATAACAAAAAGGCATAGAACATTTTGTCCTTTAAAAAGTGGCGCCCACCTTAATAAACAAATTGTCTGAAACAGTTAATGTGTAAATTTTTTTGGTTATAAAAAACTTCATTGAAAATTTATGCGCACCGGAAGACACTATGTATAAAAATTGTATAAAAGGAAATTTTTTAAAACATGTTCTAAAAAGTGTGCTAGAATATGTACTAGAAAAAGATCAGTGTTCCACAAGCATTCTGAAAAGTTTTCCAAAAATGCGCTAGAATGTGTACTAGAAAAAGATAAGTGTTTCGTAAGCATACTAAAAGATGTTCCAAAAGTGTACTATAATGTATATTGTAAAAAGTTAGTGTTCCACATGTGTTCTAAAAAGTGTTCCAGGAAGTGCGCTGAGAAGTGTTCTAAAAAAGGCGACAAAATGTATTCCGAAAAGTATTCTCAAGTGTGTTCTAGAAAGTGCGCTCGAAAAAAATAAGCGTTCCATATGTGTTCTAAAAAGTGTTTCAGAAAGTGCGCTGAGAAGTGTTCCAAAAAAGGCGACAAAATTTATTCCGAAAAGTATTCTCAAGTGTGTTCTAGAAAGTGCGCTCGAAAAAAATAAGCGTTCCATATGCGTTCTAAAAAGTGTTTCAGAAAGTGCGCTGAGAAGTGTTCCAAAAAAGGCGACAAAATGTATTCCGAAAAGTATTCTCAAGTGTGTTCTAGAAAGTACGCTTGAAAAAAATAAGCGTTCCATATGTGTTCTAAAATGTGTTCCAAGAAGTGCGCTAAAAGGTGTTCCAAAAAATGAGACAAAATAAGTGTTGTAAAAAGTGTTCTGAAAAGTGTTTTATGATTTGCAGTGCTGCCACACTTCACTGTAACCACCTCCCTTCCCTTGTAACATGTCACGTTATGTTACATTAATATATACTTGTACTTCAGAAACAAAGCATTATGTTATAGATCATATTTCAAATTTTATTTTTTAGCTTTTAGTGTGTGTTTTAATGACTTTTGAGAGAATAACAATAAAAATGATTTGTGTATTTTTATGTATGAAATAAAATTAAAATTTAAAACGAATATTATAATTAATATTCAATATAAATACAATATTAATATGAAAGAGCTTTTGAAGAATTGTAGTATTTTGGAATTTGAAATGAAATTTACTGGTATTACCTTGCATTAAACTTTTACTGTGTGAACACAAAATTCTTTAATTTCAAAATAATTTAAAAATTTATTCCGTTGATTTTTAAAGCTTTTATATTAATTAAAATGCATGATGTCGCATTTCTTCTTACCCGCTCTCACCCCCCCCCCTCTCAAGTCACAAACATTCACAATTTCACGAACCTCCCTCCCCTCCCAATTTAAGCGTGATATCATTTATGGATCTACGGATCTATTATTATTTTGAAATTTTAATAAAAAACATTCTACTATGTAATTAATTAAAACGCAACTTTAATTTTCTTTACATATGAGAGAAGAAATTTTGATTGAAAATTATATCAGATGTTAATAGAAAACGGATTTGAATTTTCTTAGCGGTTTTTTCACTTTTCTTTCAACATCTGGATCACAGAAGCACCGACAATAAAATGAACAAAATATTCCACGAAATAAAATGCAAAAGAAATGAATATCCTTGAGCATTCAAACTTAATATTTTTTTCATTGAAATCTTGATTTGAATAATTCATTGAGAAAATAAAATAATCTATTAGAATTTCTACCTTTCACTGTTTAATGGTTCAGTAAACCTCAATTTGAGATTCAAATACGTCAATTCAAAAGTATTCTTGTGTTTTTTATTTTTGTATGCCATCTGTGCTACATCATAATTTTTTTTTTAAATATTTAACTTTGTCATGCTGCCACATCGTATTTTTTTCCAAAATGTAATCTACAAGAAAAAAAAATACATGGAATGGCATAAGAAACTTTTTATTAATTCAAACGTACATTGAGTAATTTTTAAATATTTCTCAATATTCCTTAATGAATTGTTATACTAATGTTTTCAAAAAGTGGTGCGAGTTAGCATTAAAAAATATTCGTCTGCTACTGAAATTTTGAGATATCCCCATGGATATATATGATGATGTGAGATTCAAAATTCACCTTATGAAGAATTTAAAATATCATGCTTAACAATCAATCATTTTTCTTGGTAAAACTACACAACAAAAAATATAATCTGCAAAAAAAACTTGTTTTATACTGTGTTTCAGGCTTTGTAATATCTTTGTGTTGAATGGATGATGAACCAATGGACGCAGTTAGTGGTTTTTCGCAATTTTTAGTAATTTGAATTTTTTTTTATAAGATTCAGTTTTGAATCTCACGTCTTCATATATATATATATATTCAGTTTTGAATGCATACTTGATAAGATAAATTTACTTATATAACTTAGGGGTCAGGTACCCTTTGAGCGAACAAAGTACGTGAAAAAATTGACCCTTATATGAATTGCTGTCACTGTGTATCTAATTGAGTTTTATGAACAATAAAACTATTGAATGAGTCTATTGAATAATAAAATAGAAAACAGATAATTAAAAAGGAATTATTTTATCAGTTATAGTTGTTAAGAAAAGTGTATACATATGTGATGTTTTTAAATTTATTTTTAAAGATAATACGATTTTTACGAAAGAATATTTCTTGCATGTCTTGCGCGCATGATTTTTCATATTTGAATGGCTAAAACAAACCAAGATTTTTTTATGAGTAGCGATATAATATGCTTCCAAAATAACCTACAATAAAAAAAACTTATAGATCCAGAGAAAAAAATTATTTCTTGAAGAATTTCGGAACATCGATATTTTTTTTTATACAAAAGTAGCCGTGAATTCTAAACTTCAAACTTGAGGAACATAATAATAGTTTATTTTGTAACTGTATCTGTTTAATACGTTCAGTGAAAATTTTGAGAAGTTCGAGGCAACCATTTTTGAGAAATCGTGAGCGCAATGATCAAAATACTGTTTTGTGAAAATTGACTTCAAAGATTAAATCACCCATTGATCATATAGGAAGAGCTCAAAGTGTTTTAGGCATAACTCTTTTTTAATATGAATTTTTGAATGCGGTTTGTTTTTAAATTCTCTTAAAGATTCCTATTTAATTATTTGGATTCTTTAAAGGGTACCTGACCTTTTAGTTACTCACTGAAAACTAATATATGAACTACTTTCCAGTGTCTTTATTCAGGACTTAAAATATGTAAGAAGAAAAATCAAAAAAACTATTTTTCTTTATTCTAATTACCATGGATTTACATTAATTGCAATTCCAGTTTTTCAAAGTTATAACATTTTTCAATATTTATTTAAAATTTTATCAAAAATTAGAAAAATAATACCACTAATAACATTTGTTTCATTAATAATTTTCGACATGTGTTTAGAAAAAAAATGTTTTTTTACACTGTCTACCTTATTTGTATTGAAAATTAAAAAGATATGATAAATAAAAATTTAAAAATGTCCTATAGGGTTTATTTATATATTCTTACTTTCTAAGTAATTCTTCAGTCACTTTTTTATTTCATTTTATTCAGAATTTACTATTGCTATAAAAATAATTTACCTTAAATAATTTGTTTAAAATTTTTTTATAAACATTGCATATTGTATCTTACATTCATAATGATTTGAAATTTTCATGTGTTTTATAACACTTTGTACATTTAAGAACTTTTAATTCCTATGTATGCATACTTAATAGAAAAAAAATAGATTATATAAATTATGAACAAACGAAATTAAAATAATTCTCATAAAACGTAATTTTGTTTTGTTTTATTTTTTTTAAATAGAAATATTTATCAAAAAATAAAAGACGTTTTGACAAATGAAGTTTATGAAAGATTTTTATATTTACACTGATTTGCACATTACCATGCATCTTGATTTGTCATCGGAAGATTGATTCATACTCAATCTGCATTAAAAAATGATATAGATGCAAAAAATCATTTATCATTTTTTGGGAAACTACTAAATAATTTTTAAACAGCAATCAAAAATTTAGAAATCTCATTACAATAAAACCTGACAGCTAATAAAAAATTCATGAATATCAGATTCGCAGAAAAAAAGCAATTTCAGTACTTAATTTATTATTATTTTTTATAGAATAATAATAAAGAAAGAAAAATTACGCCTGAAATTGAGACACCGAAAAGCCATTAATAAATTATATTTTGTGCGAAAGGTTTTTATGGATGCTCAAAATTAAAAGATAAACGTGTACATTGCTAACACTTTAATGTAAAAAAAGGCTAATGTTTTTAGAAGGCAATTTTCATTTTCGATAAGAAAGCGAAAACAATTTATCATTGTCAGTTTACGAATACAGTAATTTTCAGTTTTTAAATTAAATTATTGCATACGGGATGCTTTTTAGAAGATTTGCTTATATGTATTAATATCCGGGTATTTTTCAAGTTGAAAAAATGCTTTTCATTAGAAATCCAATTCATTAAGTGAAATAGCGCCATTTAGAAGCATAATACTTTTTATTAAATAATTTTTCTAATTCAAAAACGTTAATTTTATTTGATAAAAAACTGGAAGATAAAAGTCTATGTATATTGTACGAAGAATGTATTTATCAAACCTGTTTAAAATTAAAGCATTATACTAAATTTTATAGCCTCATTTGAGATGATCATTTGTGAGATACATTTTAATTTGCCAAAATTCCAGATTATCCAAGTCAAATAAAAAGGTTTTCAATTAAATATTTCACTAAGGGAAATAAAATAATTACCACTTAAAAACTATATACTTTGCATTGAAATATTTTTTAATCAAAATATGTTAATTTTATTTGATAAAAATTGGGAAGTGGGAATTTGTTTATATTATAGATAAGAATGTATTTATTAAAATTGTTTGAAATTAAAGCAAAAAAAATGTAGTGTTATTAGATTATGTAAATTTATCTTCATAGAATCGCGCATGGACGTAGTTAAAAAATGCAATACTTTCTTTTACTTCTAATTTGCAATTAATCATAATTATTAACGTTTTTTGGATTGCTCCATTCAAAACTGCATTCTGTTAATAATTTATTACTGTTTCAAAAGTCTTTTATCTTTTTTTATTTTGTTATATAAATACTTTTAGAGCAATCAACAATTATAAATCTCATTTCGAAGAATAAAAAAAGATAAAAGCTGATAATTACTTCACGGATATTCAAAACTGAAAGATAACTTTGTTACTTTTATATTTGTAATAAGAACATAGATAAGTGTTCAAAAAATTATTTAATGAGCCAAAAAAATTTATTCTCTCTGAAAATCATAAGATAAAACTAGTTTCTTAGCACATTAGCCGCATATAGGTTAAGGCATTTTCAGTTTTTTATTAAGAAAGGAAGAACAATAAATCTTTGACTACTAAAAAATAAAGTTTTTTACTATTTTATTTAAGAATATTACAGAAGACATGATATAACACAACATATATAACCATTTATATACTTTTTTTAACATATACTAGATAAGTTTGTTTTCATAGAAATTTGTATTGAAGCAATTAAGCTTGTTTTGAAAAAAAAAATAGTTTATGAAAATTTTCAATATTTTTATATCACTATTTTATCATGTCAGCTTTTTAACTTTCTAAATTACCTGGGGATTTTTTCCTTCTTCTTTTTGGGTCAGAAACTGTTATTAATAAATGAAATATCCTTTATCATATCTTTGTGATTAGGCTAAGTGATTTTTTAATCAAAAATCAAAATCTGATAAATCACATTGGAAACCAGTGAGGTTGTGGCAATTGCGAAACTTTCTTCTATCTTATGCAAGTTAATACTTAATCAAAAATTCAGTATAGCAGCGCCACCGCTTAGGTTGTTTACACCAAAATCCAGTCAGCAACATATTATGTCAACCTCTGACTGAATCTAAATTTTAATGAAATTCCATGTATTAGTTTCTGAGATATAGCTATTACAAATTCTTTAAAAATTGTACATAATAGCCCCACCTGCTCGGTGATGTGCATCATAAACTAACAAGGATAATTTTTTATCAGGAATTAACTGAAACTAAAATTTGGTGAAAATTGATGCATTAGTTTGTCGATACAATTGTTACAAAATCTGAAAAATAAAGCTTATGTGGTGAGGAAAATTACACCACATTACAAGGTACGCGAAAGATAGTGGTTAGTGTTAATAAAGTAATATTAAGATAATATCCCAATCCGCGTTGTGAAAGATTGTACTGGATATTACCAAAAAAAATTGTTTTCTTTTAAATTTATCGATAATTTAAATAAAGAAAAATCGCAATAGCTCAGACTCAAACTTATTTAACGTTTGAATTTGCAAATCAGGATTCTATTGGGTTACATAAAATTAACAAAATAAAAGAATTCTGATCGTTATTATTAAAGGTTATTAATCTATTAATTCGCTGAAAATAAATAGAGTAAGAGAAATCATGGAAAAAACACAAATACATATATACACTCAAACATTTATTCTCAAAATATACAAATGGTAAATACAAATAACAAATAGTAAGATTCACCAATAAATTCTATTTACTTACTACACTTAATTTTTTGTTTTAAATTCAACTTAAATACTGTATATTGTTAAATGCTCACAGCACAATCACCGGGGCTATTCACCCCAAAAAAATATTCATTCGTTTTATTTTATTATTATTTTAATTAATTTTATCAATTAAAACTTAAATAGTGAATTTTTTTTTATTATTCACATAAAACAAAATATTTTTTTTTAAAATGGCCTTATCACTTGGAAGGATTATAAAAAAATTTCTCACCATAACCACGGCATCCGGCAGACTTGATAATCATGTCAGGCAGTCCTGTATGATTAATGAAGTGTCTCTTGCAAGAAGCACACCACTCATCCATGTAAATATTACTCATTAGTGTTCATAGAGTTGTATGTTGTTGAAAATCACACTAAGTCCTTTTAATAATGGAAAGTTGCGGAGTGGCATAAATAATAATCTTGGAGAATGTCTAAATGAGGAATCATATCGGACCTGATGAGAATCATGCAGAGTCAGTTTAAATGGGCTATCTCATATCAATTGAAAATCATCACATCGAGTCCATTCGGCACTGGTAGGCTGCGGAGAGGCATAATAAATAATCATGGAGAATGTCTAAATGAGGAATCATATCGAGCCTGATGAGAATCATGTAGAGTCAGTTTATAAATGGACTATCACGTATCAATTGAAAATCATCACACCAAGTCCATTCGGCACTCGTAGGCTGCGGAGAGGCATAATAAATAATCATGGAGAATGTCTAAATGAGGAATCATATCGAGCCTGATGATTGAAAATCATCACACCGAGTCCATTAGGCACTGGTAGGCTGCGGAGAGGCATAATAAATAATCATGGAGAATGTCTATTCATATTTCTTCTATGATCTGCACCTCGTTCCAAAGTCCCTTTTAAAGAAACATTAAACACATTTTTTTTTCTTCCACTGATCTCCAGATGCGGAAAACAACATCTGAGAGAGAAAAAAAAGTTTTTCCTTTCCTCTCCATCTCTCGGTCCGGATAACTCTTCCTTCATTGGTTACTCAAAAAAAGATTTTAATCGTCCCTTGTAATCCCAAGTAGGTCATTGGTCCCTTGACCATTGGGGAGGTATGTCTTTTTATTTTTTCCACCCCTTTCTCTTTTTTTGTTTATTTGGCTTCTTCCTCCTGTTCGACCCCTCGTGATGATGCGGCTTTTGTGTATGACCGTCGACCACACGCAATCCTTGTCCCCTGGTTGTAAATAATCGTTGAAAGCCCCATAAATTCTGCTCTTGTTTCTTCGATTTTTTTATGTCACAGGCTGGCGACAAACTATAGTTTAGTTTTATTGCCCCCATTTTGTCTGTCTGGGAATTCGTGGTGATAATCCCTCCAAGACTACACACGTGCATTATTACTACTATTATTATAAATAAAATCTTGCAGTTTTTACTGCAATTAGCTTTCAACTTTACCTAATAATTAAAAATATTATAATTATTATTCCTTGTTTAATGCTAAAATAAATTCAAAATTTTATTTCAATTTTTATATATCTATTTATTTATTTTTTTTTTTGTGCTGTTCTTTTTTTTTTTTTATACATATTTACTTAAGCAATGTCGTGACAATTTCGTCACTACAGCTTATTATCGCCACTTGTAGGGGGATTTACGCCAAACACTTAAGAACACTAATCTATGTCAAGGAATAACTGAATCTGAAGTTTGATAAAAAATTCGTGCATTAGATTTTAAGAAATTGCTGTTTCGTTAATTACAAATAATGTAGCATGGCAGCCCATCTGTTGAATGATTTTTATCAAAAAGTAATTAACGTCAAATAACTCGAGGGCTAACTGAATACAAAGTTTTATGAAAAAAATGCATTAATTTTTGAGGTAGCGCTATTGTGGAATTGTGCGTAAGGCAACATAGCAGAGTCAGATGTCGAACAATATGCACCAAAAACTAATCAGATCCAATCTATATCAAGCTCTAATTGAATCTAAAGTTTTGTAAAATTGCATGCATTAATCTCTGAGATAGAGGGTGCAAACTTTTTGTCACATATAGACTCAATGGGTGACAGACAAACTCACAGACAGACATTTCTTAAAAATCATCAAATTGTGTTAAGACCTTATAAAACATACAAATTTCACGAAAACCCGAGGTCAAATGTTTTCACGAATCCAATACTTTGTTCTCGTAGAGATAGAAGAGAGTTAAAAGCTGACAAATAACATAAATATATATGGAATAATTCAAAAGAAAAAAATATTTAAATAGAAAAAAGAACTTTGACAAAGTTTTCATGATTCACCTTACATAAATTACTAGAGGAAAAAAAACCATAAAATCTTAAAAATGGAAAAGTAGTTGGAGTATTTCTTAAATTGAAGTTTCTTAATCTTCTATTGGGGTATGCGAAATATTTTATTCAGTTGAATTTATATTCTAGAGAAGTAAATTGAAAAAATTTACTTTTTAGATAAATAATACTAAGCAAATATTTTAATTAAAAAAAATAAGCACTTCATACAAGGAACAAAATTTTATTCTAATTCAAGAAAGTAAATTTTCTTTTGAACTTTGTAAGCGCAAACAATAAGATAAATTTATCTTTCTAGAAATGTGCGATGAAATATAAAAATTGTTTTGACAAATAAAATATATTAAATTTCAATGAATTCTTCCTTTGGTACTTTATGATCCAATTTAGTTCTTTATGGTCTAAAGAGTACTTCATTATAAAGACTGCATTTTTTGATTGAAAACATTTTTTCATTTATAAATTTCACAAAAAATGATGACACCTAAGAAGACTGTCGTTGGTATTAAAAGTATTTTTTTAAGTTTTACTTCAGTTATTTTGACACTAATAAGAAGTTAATAAATTACTTTTTCTGCAAAAGAATTATAGCCTTAAAATTAAGATAAAGTTATATTGTTCGGATATAAATGTTTAAAAGTTTAAGACTTTTTAAACGATTTCAGATAAAGTAACTCTTATTTTCTGTTATAATTTAGCGGGAACTGGGGTACATTGATACTTGGGGCACATTGATACACCCCCTTTACAGCACACAGGGTCATTACAGGAAGTTTCACAACAGCTCCAAAAGGTGATACTAGTGAAATTAACAACATACAGAAAGTTTTGGAATGATTCAATAGTTTGATGAAATGGGATGACTGATTAATTGTTTTTGTATGTCAAAAGTAAATTTGAGTTGTAGAATTGAAATGGAATTATATAACTGTACCAGTATCTTCAACTGAAAAGAATACCCTCCCTGCCAAGTAACGCTAATCTTTATTAGTTCCTCATTCTTTATTGTTAGATAAATTATGATGTGTTGGATTTGCGACTCATTTTATTTAAAATGGCTGCATGGGGCACAATGATACAGTCTTTGCCGGGGCACATTGATACAACCTAAATCCTTTTCTAGTTCATTTTATCATTACCTTTTATTTTTATTTTTACCATACACTCCTTAATTCAACCATTTTTCGTCAAAAAGTTCTACTATTAGTTTTTATTGAAGTGAAATAGCTTTAATTTCTTTATATTAGAACATTTTATAGTATTTTTGCAAACAGAAGACGTACAAACTTACACAGTATCTAGTGTTAGTAGAAATAACAAAAGAAATGGACGGCAGCCTGGCAAATCACAAATTTATATCGATTCTCCAGAGAAAAATGTATTATCGACATGAGAAATGTTAAGTAAGAGAAACAAGCTGCAGAACATGATAATTATATTATAAACATAATTTTTAATTTTTAATTTAATTATCCTTTATTTTCTGTTTGTAAACCGATTTATAAACAGAAAACCTGGTAATTCTTTCGCCTTTCCTAAGAAAGAAGAGAATTCTGTGGTTAAAGTGCCAGATATGACAAAGTTACCACATTCAACAAACAGACAAGGAACAGCCAGAAAATCAGGTCATTATACATTTCATTTTGATTGCTTTACTATCGCTTACAAATAAATTGTGTGCTATTTTAATGTCTATAAATATATATAAAATGGTTTGCTAACTATTTTTCTGAGAAAAATATGCATTGGTGTTATTTTGTCTCCATTTTTCCCAGACGTTTCAAAGTGTATCAATCTGCCCCTGGGATGGGGCACTTTGATACAAATTACTTTTTTTAATTTTTTTTAAATTACATGCAAAAATAATATATAAAACAACGATTGTACATTTTTGTAATACACAACACAGATTTTGCTGACATCACGTAGAAAAATAACTTGAAATTTCTGCTTTCTAGACACCAAAAAAAAATTTTTTTGAAAAAAGCTGTATCAATGTCCCCCAGTTCCTCCTACATTATTGTAAATGAATAAATAAATAAATAAATAAATAAAATTATAATTTGAAGATGGAAAATTATAGATTTATGTACGCAATAGAAATTATAAAAACTATTTTTTGTAAAGTCACAGAAAGCTATAGCTTTACAAATACATCTTGTAAAATTATAGAATATTACTTTTTTTTGTTAACCGAGTTTTTATTAAATAAAATATTTAAATATCCCAATCTATTATTTGAAAAAATCTTTACAGAGCAAAATTTATCAGTTGCATGAATTTTTATTTATGCGGATATATAAAAAAATTCGAGAATTTCCTGTTTTCTAGAACTATTTTTGTAACTTTACAGATTTTTGTATAGTGTACGCGTTTATAAGAAACTGCAAAAGACCGAATTCAATTAAATCCCATATTTTACCTGTAAATCATAACATTTAAAAGAGTGAGTCAGTAAAAAACCGAAATATGTTTTTTTAAATGCTTTTACATCGTACTTTTACTAAACAATTTAGGCAAATAATGCGATCTACAAACTAATTTGATATTAACAGGCCGAGGGTAAAGTTTTTTTTCTGAAAAATAATAAAATGTGCAAATATGTGTAAAATGACAATAAGAAAATTATTTAATTTTATTTTTTATGTGAAAGAAAGTGAAATTTTTAAAATGATTGTATTAGTTTTATGAAAAAGAATATATATATATATATATGTTACAGGCCAAACCCGATTTTAGGCCAAACTAGATTGGCCTAGGCCAAATCGGTCTATCCTAACGCCCATCGGATAAACTAGTTTTTCCTAGGCCAAACCGGTCTATCCTAACGCCCATCGGATAAACTAGTTTTTCCTAGGCCAAACCGGTTTATCCTAACGCCCATCGGACAAACTAGTTTTTCCTAGGCCAAACTAGTCTATCCTAAGGTCCATAGGACAAACTAGTTTTTCCTAGGCCAAACTAGTTTGGCCTAACTCTTATAGGATAAACTAGTTTAGCCTGCTGTTTATTGGTCTGAACTAGTTTATCCTAGGTCGATCTAGATTATCCTAGGCCAATTCAATTTGGCATGATTTTATTGAATTCAATGACCGCCTCAGCGCCAACGTTCTAGTTTGTCCTAGGCTGATCTAGTTTATCCTAAGCCAATGTATTTTGCATGTTTTTAGCTCACAGGCGTCAAAGGCTGAGAAATAATGGGCTCGCAAGTTCTGTACGTACACATGTATGTACGTACGTACGTAACACGACAACTCTTGATAGAAATAATGTTATTTAACGTGTTATTATCTCATCAGACTACCAAAGTCTGAGAAATAATGTGCCCGTGGATTCTGTATCTATGTATGTACGTAAGTACGTAACGCAAAATTTCTTGATAGAAATACCCGATTTGCATCAAAATTTGTAATATAGGTTTATTCTTATGAGAAGTTTTTCTGTTTAATTTTGGGAGGAAATTGGGGAATAATAAGGGGGAGAAAGATCAAGAGACTGGTTCGCTGCTTCCCTTAAATCAAATAAATGGGTTTCCATGCATTATTAGCACATTTTATAATAAAAAAATTAGATATAGAAGCATTCTGATGAGGCGCCTCCATGATTAGTTGTGGATGTTCATTGTTTAAGTATAAAGAGAGGGGGAAATATAAGTAACGCCCCATAATTTATGTAAATGCTTTTTTCAAGCAGAATTTATTGATTTGTTTAAATTTTTGAAATAGATTCATAATGGTAAGGTGCTTCCCTAATTAGTTTTGGAAGTTAATTGGTTAAGAACAAATGGAAGAAAGGGGGACTCCCGCCTAATTTAGTCAAATGGGTTTTTCATGCAGAATTAACCGATTTGCTGCAAATCTTTGACTTGTTCATTCTGATGAAGTGCTTCACTGATTAATTTTGATGGTTCTTTGGTTAAGTATAAAGGGGAAGCGTACAATTTATTTCCTTAAATTAGATAAATTAGTTATAATACAAAATTATCCAATTTGCTTAAAATTTTGGACATGAATTCATTTTGACCAGACGCTTCTTTAATTAATTTTTCTTTTGGTTAAGTATAATGGGGTAGTGGTCGATTTATTGCCTTCCTTAAATTAAATAAATGGGTTTTTAAGCAGATTTATCTGATTTGCCCATTAAATTTTGAACATAGATTTCTTCATAAGGCAAATCCCTGAATAGTTTTGAGGGTTTAATGATTAAGTATAAAAGGAGGAATGTAGGATTACCCTCCTTAAATCTGGTGAATGGTTTTTGAGCAGAATTATCTCATTTGCTTCAAATTTTGTTCAATTTTATAAAGCGTATCTGTGATTAGTTTTGGGGTTCAATGGTTAAGAATAATTAGGGGAAATGGTAAAAAGTAATCTCCTTTACTTTTTTTTTTCAAGGGTGATATTTAAAAAAAAAAATCTGTAATACACAATTAGTGTAAGCAGCCTGTGAATGCAAAGCCATTACTTTAACAGGGCAATATTCTTTTTAATATTAATCCTGACTACTGCTCTCTAATCTTGTGCAAAGTGGTTTTGCTATCACCCCTGTATAATGTATTTTATTTGAAGGATAGTATGAATACTGTTACAGGTTTGCACGGGCCGGAATTTCGAAACCCGGTATAAAAATTAAAAGTTCCTCCCGAGCCCTGCCTGTAATAAAATCAGTGAAAAGGGACTCAGTCCGGCTCGACCTGGCCGTACTCAATTTCTGCAAAAAATTCAGATTTTAATTCACATACATTTAAGATTCCTTTAAAGAATACTGCACACATATTTATGGATAAATTTATAATGTATTTTTAAATTACGATGTGTTCGCTAAATGGAAAATACACAATGTATTATTTATTATTTAGATTCTTAGTCCTTCAATATTCAAATAGGAATTCATTAAATAGTTAGAACAAAAGAAAAAAAGGAGTGTTATAAACATCATAACTTTTGAATATGTTTAGTAAAAAGTAGATTTGTAAATATATTTTTCTATCACTCCTTAAGGGTTTTCTCAAATCCAAAAGAGCTACATCCTAACACATTTATTAATTAATTCCTTTTCGGAAATGCTTAAGATTAACAGGCATTCTCACTCAGAAAATATGTAATCGAATGGCGTTAACCATTTTTTCATAAAAGCGATGTATCTTTGAGAAAATGCTATTAAAGCTACGTTTTGAATCGAATTTCCAGTTGCGACTTTACGGAAAAGAAAAACTTGACGCTGTGACAAAAATAGCTATATGTCGACAAGTAATTAATTTCTCAAAAATGGAAAACGCTGTTTGATTCCAAATTATGTTCAGCTGCGATCTGGCTCGAATAATAATAATAATAATAATAGTAATATAAGGAAGCTTATCACAGCATGGCCTGAGTCTGTAGAAAGAAAAATAAAAATAAGCAAACACCATGTCCAATGTATCATGTCTCTACGGTGGACATGTTAAATTTCTGCATTGATGTTACAAGTAATGACTCTTGACACACATTTATGCTTATTCTAGTGAAAGATATGTTTTTACCGGCCAAACCCAATTTTGAGCCAAATTATATTAGCCTAGACCAAACTATTTTATCCTAACGCAAATTGGATAAACTAGTTTTCCTATGCCAAACTTATTTCTCTAAATGTCCATAGGATAAACTAGTTTTTCCTATGAAAGTTGGTAATCCTTCACTTTTCCTTTCATACTTAACCATTAAACTCCCAAAACTATTCAGGGAACCGCTTATCAGAAAGAACATACATCCAAATTTGACGCAAATCCGTAAATTCTCCATCAAAACCATTTATCGAAATTATTGGGGGGTTACCTACATTGCCCTTTGTTTTACACTTAAACGATAAACATCCACAACTAATTACGGAGGCACCTTGTCAGAATGATCCTATACCTAAAATTTTAAATGAAAACTGATAATTCTGCATGAAAAATCCATTTCTCTGAATTAACAATGGGGTATTAGCCTCCCGTTCACCCCTCTTAATCTTATCCAATGAATTCCCAAAACTAATCAGAAAAGCACCTTATCAAAATGAAACTACTTCCAAGATTTTAAGCAAATCGAATATTTCTACCAAGAGTTATCGCATTACGTACATATGTACGTACATACGTACAATCATGCGTAAATACATGCGTACATACATAAAAACAGAACCTGCGAGCTTCTTATTTCTCGGGCTTTGACGCCTTTGAGCTAACAACACGTAAAATTTCATTGGCCTAGGATAAACTAGGTCAGCCTAGGACACACTAGATCAGCCTAGGACAAACTGGAATGTTGGCGCTGAGGCGGTCATTGAATTCAATAAAATCATGCCAAATTGAATTGGCCTAGGATAATCTAGATCAGCCTAGGATAAACTAGTTCAGACCAATAAACAGCAGGCTAAACTAGTTTATCCTATAAGAGTTAGGCCAAACTAGTTTGTCCTATGGGCCTTAGGATAGACTAGTTTGGCCTAGGAAAAACTAGTTTGTCCGATGGGCGTTAGGATAAACCGGTTTGGCCTAGGAAAAACTAGTTTATCCGATGGGCGTTAGGATAGACCGGCTTGGCCTAGGAAAAACTAGTTTATCCGATGGGCGTTAGGATAGACCGGTTTGGCCTAGGCCATTCTAGTTTGGCCTAAAATCGGGTTCGGCCTGTAAAATATATATATATATGTGACATTTTAAAGTTAGGAGCCAGAAACATCATCGCCAGGGTCCCCGTTCTTTGCACAGAAGTCATGGCCAGCGAGGGAAAAAATAAAAAATAAATAAATGTAGAATATCCAATAAATCCCTCATTAGTGGCTGTAAGTTTATTTATTCAACTGCAGTCATTATAGAGGGAAAAACTCCTTTTTGCAAACGATCTTTTACCGAAATGTCCAAAAAATATTCCATCATTTACTTCAACCAGCCGTGCTCATCGACGAAAGAACTCCAGAATCTCTTCCCTTCTCATCTCGAGATTTCCACCTTTTAAAACTAAAAAGAAAATTCTAGAACTTTCTGTAATCTCAAACCATCATCCTTTTATGTAAACAGAATTCTTATCCAGATACGAGACTATTTTACAAAGACGATAAATTTATTTAAAAAAAAATATATTATTTAACCAATTTATAATCGACTCATAATTTCTTAGGCAGACGATTTTTATAAATGATTAATTTTAAGAGAAAAAGAAAAGAAGTGAATTTATTAATGCACACATCAAAGGTTGACGTCGGAAAAATAAATAAATAGATAAAATAAAATAATGATATTTTTTGAAAGGTATGGTTTTGGAATAAATTTAATAAGATTTTCTTAAAAAGGGTTGATAAAAACATAGAAGAAATCAGTTTTATTTGGAATATTAAGAAATAAAGTTTTAACTAAGAATATTTTTAATTTAGAGCCATCTTTTTAAATAAATGTTTGGAAATGTTTTTGGAATAATGTTTTTTAAGGCAAATTAAAAATTTATATCGTCTGCATACAGATTAACAGATTAGATCTAGAAACAAGATTTTAATTTAATAATTTGAAGTAAGTACGGAACATTATTATAAGAAAATTAAGGTAGTATAAAGGTTAGTTTTGGCGAAAAAATTTTAAATTTGTAATATTATCCCCCCCTCCCCCGAAAATTTGTATGAAATTGATAGTTAAATAAAACTACAAGTTCAGACAACAGAAATATAATAATTTAGAAAAGTCAAATTTTGGAATAAAACTGTCAAACCCAGGAAGCCAAGAGATGGAAGAAAAGAAAATTAACGCAATATAAAAAATATTAGCGATTAAAATAAAATAGTTAAGAGGAAATTAATCTGAATTAAATTTAGGTAGGAGCATTTCCCTGAAAGAAATACAATACTGTTACAATATCACTTACTATTTGTAAGTGCATAGGAGATAATACATACAATAACAGAAAATAAGTTATAAATATAAATAAGCAAGAGATAAAAAATATAATAAAAACAATAACAATTCGTTCTCATGGAAGTTTAAATAATTACAATAACTTAATGCATAGGTTATTTTAAATAAAGTTCTTCAAATGAAAAAAGTCTTTCCATTGAGTATAAAAGTATTTTCCAATGTTCACTGAATACAGTCTCTTTAATTATAGATCTCCAAATCTAGTTTAATCTTTGTTTTTTATGTTATGTTGGATCCAACATCTTTTAACAATCAATCAATTTTTTCTTTCAATAATATATCAATTTTTTTAATAATAAATAGCATCACTCTCAATATCAATAATAAATAATATAGAAAAATTTAAATAATATCAATAACAACAATAATAAGTGATAGTATAATAAGACTCCATATCCTAATATTTCTCAATAAGAGTATAATTAATACTAAACTTCATTATAGAAATCATAATGATAATAATAATAAAACAAGAGTATAATCAAAAGAAAATATCACAATTTGTTTATTATTGATAGGGAAAATATTGGTTGAGGATAAAAATAATTACATAGCAACTAAATAATTTTCTTATCTTCTAATAGCATAAGAAAGTATTTTTTGCTAGCCGAAAGTATAAATAAAAAAATCATAATAATTCCAAAATCCAAATAAAATTAAATCTAACTATTTAGAAAATGGACTCTCAACCAGTATTTCCTTACAATAATTCCTCTCTGATACTCTTTTACAAAATTGTCAAATTTGGTTATAAGTTTTCAATGCTAAATGTAGAATAATGTTTTATCTACACATGGTTTATAAACTTTAATAATAAAATACAAATAGGAATAAAAGGTGTCATTCTTAATTGAGAAATGGAAATAAAAATAGTGTGCTTTTTTGAAAAACTTTTAATATCTGTAGTTTTCACAATCACTGAAAATCACATATTATGTTATAGGTTTGAGTAGAATCATCAGATTTTATAACTATTATCACATAATATCTGCTGAATAAATAGAGTAATACTAATGTCAAATAAATGAGTAAATATAGTTAGACTTATATACATTTAAAATTAATTTATCAACATCAATTTGAAAGCCTTTACAATCAAAGTGCACACCTTATGCCTGCATAAGGAGCCCAATTTAATTTCAAAAACTCCCAAAAACAAGTAATATTCTTGTTGCGCACCAAGAACATACCTGCTAATTTTGAAAATTATGGTGATAAAATATTTAAAGAATAAGAATTAAAATTTAATCTACTGTCTTGACTTTAGTTTGATCTAGTGATTGTGATTGTATTTGAGGTTTTGTTTGTTTTTTGGGTTGCTCATGAAACAGTTTAAAATCTTCTGGTGAAAAATAGGGTCTTAATTTAGAAACATGCACAATAACGGAATTCTGTCCTGTCTCATAATTAAATTTATCTATTTCATAAGTTACATCAGAAAGTTTATTTATAATTTTGTATGGTCCAGAGAAAGTAGGTTCTAATTTTCGAGTGTTAGGGCATTTAAATTCTTCATAAATTACAGAGTCTTGTATTTTTAATGGGCATTCGACAAAATTTCGATCATAGAGCCTTTTACTTTTAAGGTGAAATTCCTGAGTTCGCGCTTTCGCAATTTTGAGGGCTTTGTCTACTGGAGTTGTATACATATTAACTGCCTCACACAAAACCATTACCCTCCCTTTTAGAAATCTGAATCAAAATTATCGTGAAAATTATAACTATATTTAGCTGCTAACTTTAACCAGAAATTTTATCTAATAAAAATAGAAATTGTAAATATCATATTTATACCTTAAATTGGGATCAACTTTTTAATTCTATTATTTTATAAATCATAAAGAGATACAAAAATTTTTATGATAGGTAATTTCTTACTTAAAATCACAAAATTTACTAAAAAAATTAATCATATTTATCAGTCAAAACTCTAGCAACAGTTTTGTACAGTTCCATCTTCTTACTGAATTTAAATAAATTATAAGAATCCGGGAACCAAAGCTCACTGTCACTAGAAATTCTAACAAATAAAGGAAAAAACATAAATGTTAACTTAGTTTTCTATCTCAAATGTCTAGTAATAGGATCATCATCATAAAAATACTGCATTCAGAGAATAGTTCTTGATAACAAATATCAATAAATTAGAAAATGTACTTTTTTTTTAAATATAACTTGAGCTTCTAAGTTCTTTTATACTTCATTATTATTACGAACTTATCTTTAAACGTGCATAAAAATATCATATTAATCTTTAATATGCAATAGTAATTGTCTAAGAATACCATACTCTTCAATTTAATCCTTAAGAACAAAAATGTTTCTATCTCCAACACATAATAATGATAATAATAATACTCATGAATAGGCAAGTAAATAAAATTCACAGACAAATAATCAAATAAATAAACCTGACAAACAGAGAATAATTAATTTAAATAAATACATAAAAAGTATACAAATAATAATAATCAAAACACTACGAAAAAAAAAATCTCACCGAAATCCTATGGGTCTCAACTATCTCGAAAAAATATTTTTATTTTCACCAATTAACAAGAAATGGTCTTGTAATTATTATTATTTTTTTCTTCTTTTTCATCATAAGAGGACTACTTTTTCTCGACCAAAGCACTTTCAGGAACAATTCCTCTGTTTTTGTCACTCCAGAAATCATGAGACTATGGCAGTTCTTGTTTAAGAACACATCCAATAATGACGGGCAAATTATTCAGCGATTCACAGTTTTTATTATCACTTCGTTCCATAGCAAGTTTCTTTAAAACCCAAAAAAGGCAGCGCAGGCATAAAAGATCCTGTCGGCTCTAAAAAAGACTGTGACATTTTAAAGTTAGGAGCCGGAAACATCATCGCCAGGGTCCCCGTTCTTTGCACAGAAGTCATGGCCAGCGAGGGAAAAAATAAAAAATAAATAAATGTAGAATATCTAATAAATCCCTCATTAGTGGCTGTAAGTTTATTTATTCAACTGCAGTCATTATAGAGGGAAAAACTCCTTTTTGCAAACGATCTTTTACCGAAATGTCCAAAAAATATTCCATCATTTACTTCAACCAGCCGTGCTCATCGACGAAAGAACTCCAGAATCTCTTCCCTTCTCATCTCGAGACTTCCACCTTTTAAAACTAAAAAGAAAATTCTAGAACTTTCTGTAATCTCAAACCATCATCCTTTTATGTAAACAGAATTCTTATCCAGATACGAGACTATTTTACAAAGACGATAAATTTATTTAAAAAAAAATATTATTTAACCAATTTATAATCGACTCATAATTTCTTAGGCAGACGATTTTTATAAATGATTAATTTTAAGAGAAAAAGAAAAGAAGTGAATTTATTAATGCACACATCAAAGGTTGACGGCGGAAAAATAAATAAATAGATAAAATAAAATAATGATATTTTTGAAAGGTATGGTTTTGGAATAAATTTAATAAGATTTTCTTAAAAAGGGTTGATAAAAACATAGAAGAAATCAGTTTTATTTGGAATATTAAGAAATAAAGTTTTAATTAAGAATATTTTTAATTTAGAGCCATCTTTTTAAATAAATGTTTGGAAATATTTTTGGAATAATGTTTTTTAATGCAAATTAAGAATTTATATCGTCTGCGTACAGATTAACAGATTAGATCTAGAAACAAGATTTTAATTTAATAATTGAAGTAAGTACGGAACATTATTATAAGAAAATTAAGGTAGTATAAAGGTTAGTTTTGGCGAAAAAATTTTAAATTTGTTATATATATATATATATATATATATATACATATATATATATATATGTAATAAATAAATATACGTTGAACTCGACGAAAATAAACTATGTTGCATAAATTCTAGATATTCTTAGCAGCACGGGCAGAGTAGTCGCTCCGACAGTTGGCGAGCAGTAGAAGAGTTTCATTGGGGTATTTCCCCATTAAAAAACAGACACCATCAGTCTTCAAGTTCTTTATTGATGAACTCATAAAATAGATAAAATCTTCCCCGCAATCACCTTAGTGCCCATCGACACTACAACTGTCATTATCTCTTCCACATCATCGAATATTCTAATTCAGCGGACAAATGAAATGTGCGGCTTGGTAGTTTAAAGGGCAAATCCATTCTAACCTCCTAAAAGACCAAATTAATATGGGACATTTCCACGACAAACTAGCGCCCTCCTACTCCGCGTCAATCATTTTAAAATCCAATTAGGATGAACTCGAGCCTCAAAAGGACAAAAATGATCAATTCTAATTGGTCGTAGCAGGCGGTCCTTGGCAAGAACTATATTTTTTCCTCGGAAGAACAAGCCCTTTAGCAACGCGTATTAACACCTGTCACGCGATGTTAAAATAAAAAAATAAAATTAAAATCCCAGGAATATTCCAGAAAGTAAAAGCTTACGAAATACCTCCCGCCGTTTTGAGAAGCAAGCAATAATTTATTAATAACTAAAGTAAGAAAAAGAATTTTAGCTTTTCAAAAATATGCATTAAATATTTAATTGCTATAAAAGACGTTAAATACTAGTAAAAACATTAAAAGATCTTAATAATTTTTACATGTTTCGATTGAATTTACTCAATTAACACCAGAAAAAGGAAATACAAATAAACACAAAGATGGAAAAATGTTTAATGTTTTAATGTTTTTATTAGTATTTAACGTCCTTTATAACAATTAAATATTTTAATGCATATTTTTGAGACGTTTTGAATGGACGTATATGAAAACTTCTATTTATATTTAAAGAATTTTAGCTGTTACAAGTTATGAAACTAAGATTGAAATATGTTCCACAAATTTAGAATTGAAGCTAAGAGAGAACAAAAATGGCGCAAATTTTTTTATTTTATTACAAATCCCCCCTCCGAGAAAGACGGGTGAAAAAGTAGGTCTGAGACCTGCAATTTCACAGAAAGGAAGATGATGCAGACATAGCTCACGAAGCTGTTGAATAAGTAATAATAATTAGATACTAAATAAAAGAAAAATTAAATTAAATTATATATTTTTTATAAATATAGAATTCAAATTTAGAAACACTAAGGTGATGCGTGGAATGACTTTATATTTACATACAATAATGTAGGCATCAATAAAAATACAAGATATGATCTTGTTTAGCAGTACATAATAGGAAGTAAGTTGAAAATATAAACAACTAATCTTAATATGCTAACATGGAAAATAAAAATAAAATAACGTTGAATGCATTCATGATAATGACAAATCTAAATATGAAGAAATTCACTGGGGAGTTCTAGACATAAATTTCGAGAGTTCATTTCAAAAATTCCTCTAAGGCTCAGAATTAGAGTGGTATAGTTCGTACCTCTTTTTTCAAGGAGTCTAATTATATCTTTATTAATTGTCTAATTTTCATTAGTTAATATTATAACAACAGTTCAGTTTTCATGTGACTGAGTCCTTGCACCTTTATAACAGTTCCATATTTGGGTATCTTTGTGAAAATACTTTATACTTGTAATTCAATATAGTAACACATTTTATAGTATATTAATATAGTAATAATAAATTTTAACAATGTAATAAAGAAACAAGATAATAAAGAAACATAATAAAGAAAAAAATATCACTAATAATAAATATCATAATAAGTATAAGTTACTCTCATAATGGGTAATAATAAATCTTTCAGTAAGTAATAGTAAATATTTCAAAAGACATTCTTTAAATTCTAAATTATATACTAAATTTCGTTTATCTCATCTCAGGTATTTTTGGGATGAAATATAGAGGAAAGTGGAATAAAATAAAGAATATAATCAATTATTTAATCATTTACTTAATCTTGTAAATCGAGTACAGGATTAAGTAGGAATATGATAAAATAATATAAAATAAAAATAAATAAAAGTTCATTTCATTTTTGAGAATGCACGTGACCTTCAAACTACTAAGACTCTTTAAAAGAAATATTAATAAATAATAAAAATAAAAGACAAGATTATTAATGTCAATTCATGTCAAATAATTACGCAATAAATATTCTCTCGGTGTGATAAAACATTGCAAGATGCAAGTAGGAAAGAGAAAAAGAAACAAAATTAAATTCTAATTGACATGTACTTGGACTGGAATGTAGCAGCAAAGAGAGAGAGAAAAAAATTAAAATAAAGTGATAAAAATTTTGTTACTTGGCAAATAATTAATTTATTAATTGATAGCTTAAATTTAATATTACAAATAGGTTCAGTTGAAAAATATTTTTTTAAATATTTATTTGTTATTATATTATTCTAAGTAGAGTAATTCAGTACAGAATAAGAAATTTTCACTTTGTTCGTCTACGCCGGCATAAACAAACAAATTTAAAAATTTCCAGACAAGTGACACTCTCGCTGCAGTCAAGAGATATCATTGCCATTCTGTAAGAATTACAGGATATTGTCTGAATTAAAGTATGGATAGAAATTTACTGTTTAAGAGAAAAAAAATATAAAATGATAAACTAGAGATATAGTCTAAGCTACAGTTTTTACTTGAGTTTGTTGTTGTTGATTAGGGGGTTGTTGCTCATGACTGAATTTAAATTTATCAGGGGAATAATAAGGCCTTAATTTAGATACATGTACTATTTCTGAACTTTTGAACTGGTTTTGCCTATCAATTTCAAAATTTACTTCGGATAATTTGTTAAGAATTTTATAAGGGCCACTAAATACTTGTGATAACTTTCTAGTATTAGGATACTAAAATTCTTCATAGATAACTAGATCTCCTATTTTAAATTTTGGTTCGATATAATCTTTATCATAATATCTTTTATTTTTTAAATGAAATTCATCAGTTCTTGCTTTAGCAATTTTAAGTGCTTCATGAACAGGGGGATAATAATTTTGTTGTAAGGGGGAGTCATAGGGTAATTGGCCAAAAAGCAAGTAAGCAGGTGGAATTTAGTAATAGAATGGGGTGTATTATTATATTCATTAATTACCTCAGTTAAAAGCTTAGTCCAGGGAATTTTAGAGGTAGTGGAGTTTACTTTACATTTTAATCTAGTTACTATTGCCTGATTTACTCTTTCACATTTCCCATTCGTTTGTGGATGATGGGCAGTGGTCAAACGTTGTTTAATATTATGATTTCGCAGGAATTTTTTGTATCTTGAAGAAGTAAAAGCAGCATTCCTGTCACTTAGTATGTTTTGAGGGGACTGTACACTTGAAATCTTACTAAAACAGAATAATTGTTGAGGGATTTTGATATTGAAGATTTGTTTCAGACAATTTGTATAAGTTTCTGTAGTGACACTTTTGGAAGGAAATGCCCAAACATATCTTGTGGCATGGTCTATTATAATATGGAGATATTTTTTTTTTGTAGAATTATAATAATTGAACCATCCTACAGTATCAACAGACAGACAGCCAAAAGGTTGATCTGTAGTGGGCATAGCTTGTAATAAGCCAAATTTTTTATGTCTAGGTTTTTTTATTTTTTTGGCAAATATCACAGTATTTAACAAAGTTAGTAATGTCATGGGTCATATCTGGCCAATAATAGTTAGGAGAAATTAAATTTTGCATTTTTTGAACACCAGGGTGACCAAACTGTTCATGAGCAACACTAAGCAATTTTTTTCTTAGGGACATGGGAACTACCACTTTACGAAAACCTTTTCTTTTAACTATAATCAGTCCATTGTCATTAATATAATTTGATCCACACACATTTTCTTTTTCTTGCATCTCAATAATCTCTTTAACGTCAAGAAGAAAAGTAAGGGTTTTACAAAAATGAGAAATAGGGTTTCGGGACAACATGTCGGCTTCGACATTTGTAGATCCCTTTAAGTACTCTATTTTGTAATCGAACATACTTAACTTCAATGACCACCTAAATAATCGACCTCTTAAATGTTTGACATTTTTTAACCAAACAAGAGATGCATGATCAGTATGGATGGTAAATTGTATACCGTGAAAGTAATGATAAAATTTATCTAAAGTATCAATGATAGCAAGACACTCTAGTTCGGTAATGAAGTAATTTTTCTCATAACTTCTCAATCCCCTAGAAAAATAAGCAATTGGATGTAAAAAGCTATTATGGTCGGGTTGTTTAAGAACTGCACCTACCGCTACCTGAGAAGCGTCAACAAACATGTGTAGGGGTAATTTTGGGTCATAAATCTTTAAAATTGGTTTAGCAATGAGGTCATCTTTTAATTTTTGAAAAGAGTTTTGACATCCAGTATTCCATTCCCAAATAGTATCTTTCTTAGGTAATTTATTTAGGGGGTGTCTAATTTCAGCATATTTGTCAATAAATTTATGATACACATTTATAGAACCAAGAAATCTTTGTAATTCTTTAGTATTATTAGGAGGTTTTAATTTTTTAATTGTTTCTATATTAGTATTAGTTGGAGTTAAAGTTCCATTTTGGATTTCATACCCTAGAAAATTGATTTGTTTTTGAGTAAAAGTACATTTAGATAATTTTAATTTAATATTTTCTATTCGGCATAAATCAAAAATTCGGATGAGATTCTGTATATGTTCATCTATTGATTTAGAAAAAATAATTATATCATCAAAATAATAACAAGCAAAGTCTATTTTATATTTTGTAAGAATTCTTCTAATTGTCCTGTTGAAAATTGGGGGGCCTACCTTTACACCAAAGGGGAGAACATTCCATTCCCAGAGCCCACAATTAGCAGTAAAGGCTAACTTTTCGGAATCGGCTGGGTGAATAGGTATGTGTCAATAGCCTGAGGCTAAATCTAGTGTAGAGAAATATTGGGCACCACTTAATTCATGGTTCGTACGGATCCTGGAATTTCATGACCAAGAAATTTTTTGATACCAGTATTTTCTTATAGAAGATCTAACATTAAATAAAGCGAAATTTCGCATGTTTGAACTAGATTTATTTTTCCATAAAATAATTCTGGTAAATGACATGAGAAATAACGGTACCCGTACGAACCATGTAATTTGTCTAAAATTTCATCTATTCGGGGCAAAGTTTCAGCGTCATTTTTCATAATAGAATTTAATTTTCGGTAATCAACACACATTTGGGTTTTTTTTGCCTTCATCTCGTTTATTTACTAACGTAACTGGAGAAGAATATGGGCTATAACTTTCTTTAATGAACCCAGCAGCTAATAAGGATTGTATTTGCTGAGATATTTCTTTTTCATCAGCAGTGGATGTACGATAAGGCCTCAAAGATATTGGTAGGTCAGATTTAAGATAAATACGCTGAGTTAGAATAAAAAATATGTCATTTAATGATTTATTGTAAAATATATTTTTAGCGAATATTTATCAATATTATTTATTTTTGTTTGGTAATTTTTTTTCAGTATAAAAAATGACTTTATGACTTTTGATAATTTACTCTAAAATATACATTTAGTGAATATTTATCAATATTATTTATTAACATAATGGGGGAAAAGGGATGGATTTCTGATTCTTCCATTCAAATTTTAAGTATCAAAAGCTGAGTAGATTTTTTATTTTATTTTTATAAATTATAAAATAATTTTAAACAAGTTTTAATCATTTTTTTAAACAAAAGAAAAAAGCTACTTCATTTTAAATGAATATATAATTGGAAAAAATGTTTAATTAACTTATGCAATAATTATTATAATTATTACTTTTTTTACGATAAAGTTTATAATGATTTATAATTTTAAAGTACGATTAAAAAAATGTTTTTTGCTGATTCAAATAACTGTATGTTCTTTTTTAAATGAATCAAAATAAATAAATAAATAAATATTGGCTGCTTTTGAAAAAAAAATCAGTTTATGTCTGTCAACATTTTATATGAAATGCATGATATTTACATATTTTGCCAAAATTAAAAAAAAATCTAGAAAAAGAAAAAATAAATGTTGGCTAAGACAAAGAATTCTGAAATCGGACCGAAATTGGCAAATATAATCGGGCCACTATCAGAAATCATGTATCGGTCCTGCGTCTCTTGCCGGTACAAGTCGCTTGCCGATATAAAAGCTCAAAAGGACCGACTTCGGTAACCGGCACACAGTGGGGCAAAAACCCAAAAAGCTGGCCGAAAGTCGAAAAATGAAGTTACGATTTAGGGAATTTCGATTGAACAGTTGGCTAGAATAATGTTTGGAGAATCAGAATCTGTATTTAAAGAAAGATTTTTGCTTTGCCCTTACAAGCAGCATCATTTCAAAAATGATGCTTGAAGGAGTATCATTTAGAGCGAACAAAAACAGCAAAACAACAGTTCTTCTAAACGCGTGCTATATTTTATAATATTATCTGATTTTATTGACTTGAAATGGATGCACACTATGATAGTAAGTACTTTATTTGCATGTATTGCAAAATTTATAGTAAGCAAGTAAAAATTAATAAATTCATTGTCATTTTTGATAAAAAATTTTGGATTTTCTTTTATTTTTTTTGCTTTTAAACATCAAAAAGTTTAAATGTTCCACGGTGTTCCGCAACGAAATTTAATGGAAATAGTAATTTGGGCTATTGTCTAGTGATTCATAAAAATCCAGCTGCCAAAAACTGCCTTTCTGCATTTCACGCATATTTTAGTAACCGCAAGTAAAAATGCCACTTTTTCGGCCGCCTCAAAAATTTTGAAATTGACTACTTTTCACATAATTTAGCTAATAAATATTTTTCAAATTTTTGAATTATTCAATTTTATAATAGTTTATTCCTATTATATTGTAAATAAGTACTATAATCATAAGATTACATTAATTTGATAAGTAAGCTTAGTAATGAAAAAATGAAAATAATTCTCTATTACTGATCCGGTAGAATAACATTTTCTTATCTTTATAGGTAGTATTTTTGTTTGTTCTATTATAATTAGAAGAATTATTTTGTCAATGGCTATATTTGCTAGATCAACCCTGGTAGCAAGCACTCATCACATACTGCCCGGCCTTTCATCGATTCCTCCAAATGTGCTCGCCAAATAACACGGGTATGTCATTGCGAGCAATATCTAAGAACCAGTTTTCGATTAGTGTTCAGGTTTCTCCATAAAAATTTGTTGATCGCATATTCACGTGATTATATAATGGCCCAATATCAAATAACGGTGAAATTTCGGGATAATCGCAGCGTTTTCTCCAAGCGCAAATCTGATTGGTTGAAACAGGAAGCAGCCGAAAACCCCGGATGAAGTTGTTTGTTGACGGTCGGCTCGGCGGGAAGTAGAAAGCGCCCGCCGCCATTATTTCTACTGCGTTCGTGTGTTTTTTCAGGATTGTTTTAGGGAATGTAGTCAGGTAAGTACCTATTTCATTCTTTCCAATTTTGCTACTTTGTTTAATGTATTCATTACATGTATTCGCTGCTTTGTTTAATGTATTCATGTTAAAACAACCTAAAAATTAGTTTTCATTATTGTTTTATGTTTGACTGTTAGCAGAAAATTTGCCGAATACCAAAGCTTCGATCAAAGTGTATGCCGAGTATCTGTCTTTCGGCTATCGAATATTTAAAATGAACACTAAAATCATTTGTCATAATACAGTATTTTTTGAAAAAGCACTGCAACACATACGAGTTAGAAACTTAAAAAAAAAAAATTATAAGTGCAGTGCTTATACTGGAATGGTGGATAATAATGCTTTTTTTTTTTCTCCTGCCAAGGCCGGTAGTAGAAACAGTGCAGCGCCGAAACTGATACTGCAGATTAAAAATAAAATTTGAGTTCAAAAATATTAAATGTTTATCTCTTTTAAATAAAGTTTATTTGGGTGGAAATTTTTGCAAATGTTTATGAACTTGTTTAATGTTTTTCTGTGATTTGCGATTTTTTACATTCAAAAGGGGAATTCGGTTTTAATATCTTAGTAAATATTTATTATCCTCTTTTAAATAATGTTTAGAACAAAAACAAATCCTTGGTTAAGCAAAGTGAATAGCATTTTTCAAGAAAGTCACAATATTAAGGAATGGTTTGCCCCCAAAACAGCAGATAAACTGGCAAAAATGAGTTCATATTTTCTAATCGTGGATTAATATATTTATATATTTAACATTCATTATTAAGTTATTTTATAGATTAATAAAATAACAGTTTTGTTGAGCAATCATAAATTGATATCTTTGTAAAAGTTAGTGAATAAAATAGTTCACATTTTAATAAGTACAATAATTAATATATATATTTTTTTTCATTAGTTTTTCTTTTATTTATTAGTTGTCTGTTTTAAGCATGAGTTCGATACAACATTTCTTGACTGAGTTTTAATAATGCTTGTAAATTAATGTTTATCTTTTAGTGGTGTTGCTTAGTGGCACTCCACTCGCATATAACTTTTCATTTTTGCTGATAGCGGAAAGGAAATATAGATCTTAGGAAGGGCGCAGCATTTTTTTTTACGGAAAACTTTTAAGAAATTATTAGAGTTTGCAGACAGTTTTATATTATATCTAAGTCTGCCTACCAGTAGTATTTATACTATTTTATTTTCTGAAATGGGGCAGATTACAACTAGTTAATGCTTAAAAACTATTCTTTTTATTTACACTGCCAATGCTAAATTTTGATAGTAATGTTATACATTTGTAAATGATCATTTTATTTTATCACTGAAACATATTAAAATAACATCAAATAAACATTGGTCATCATGTAATTTAACAACTAGCAATGCATTACTTATTGTTTTTTTATTATAATTAATTTAAATAATGTTATTAAACTAATTATTTGGAATATTCAGCCAAAGCCAAAAGTTTGGTTTATTTGTCGAATATCGAATCAGCTATCCACTATCAATCCCTAATTTATGTACGGCAACTTATGAAAAGTAATAGTTTCAAGTATTTGACTGCAGGGACTTGTGAATAGAAAATTGAACCTGGGGCAAAGTCTCAATTTGGCACATCAGTCCCGAATTTTTCTTGTCAGTGGCTAAAAATAATGTTGTGGTAGTATAAATTTCTGTGCCCTGAGTGATCATTCCCTTTCGCACAGCGCTGGTTGACTGCCAGTTTTGATCTAAATCGAAAGAAAATTATTCTATATTTTTAGATGCAATATATTTGTTTTTAATTTATATTAAGTCTGAAAATAATTATAATCCGTTGTGAGTATTTGACTATTTTGATATTAAAGAACCCTTCCAAAAAATTATTATAGAATAAAAATTGTGTGTTATTTTATGTAATTTTTTTGGATTTAAATAAACACTCCCACTCTTTTTTTCTCCATGTTTTTCTTTTTAAAAATCCCAATCGCTGTGATTTTAATTAAAAGATAAGGTCAAAAAATGCTTATTTAAAAAAAATTCTGACTGTAAATGGCATTAGTGCATCTTAGTTGTGAGAATAATTGACACAATTTTTTTTTTTTTTTTTTTTTTTTTTTTTTTTTTTTTTTTTTTTTTTGCTTGTTTTAAAATTAAAACGTTACTTAATATTTTATGCATGTTACTTTATATGTTCTGGTTGCTATATGTCTGTCTAAAATTAAAAAATTTAAAAAAGGCTATTTATCTGTTTTTATATATACAAACATAAGTAATTAAAAAAACATATATATACATATGGTATTTTTATGTTAGCTGTGCACAAATCTGGACAATAGTATTTTTCTCATTGTTAGCGGCTTTTATTTTCCTTGAATATAAATAAAAAAATTGGAATGAAATGTTTGGGATTTTGATATTTGAATGAAGTTAGTGATGGACGATGTTAACAGGGGCTTGGAAAGGGAAAATCCTGTCCAAGGGAAAGCTAGGATTTGTTGCCGCCCCCCCCCCCTCTCCAACTTTTTTCTGACAGGACAAAAATGATGTTGGTAAATATAAATTTGGTGCCCCCTAAATTTCTTCGCGGGGGGGTGACTGCCCTTTTCGCGTGGCTCTGAATGTTAATATATAATTAAATCCCTCACGTTTTTTACGCGATCAACTATCGAAATTCGCATTTTTTCTGCGACCCTGTGGTGAAATTCGAGCTTCTTCAGTGATCATTTGACGAAATTTGCGTTTTTTCACGATGCTTTGACAAAATTAGCACTTTTTCAGCAATCTTATGTCGAAATTCACGCTTTTTCAGCAATCCTATGATGAAATTGCTCTTTTTCCGCGATACTGCTGTATTAATTTTTACTAACTTTTGGAATTGCTATTTTTCAGTAGTGACCACTCCCCCCCCCAAACCCAGTGACACAAATTAACCCCCCTCCCCCCAAAAAAAATTTCATACTTTAACATTGACCCTCCCTGTAGTGTAGATCTGTATTTTAAAGTATTGCGACCAGGTTCCTTTCAAAAAAAATGCATTCGCTAGAGTTGTAGGCTGTGATCAATAAAATAAATGCTTTTTGAAAACTTTGTTTATTTGAAGTAGAGTTATAAAAATTAAATCATTTCTTACTGAAATAGTTAGGGATGGTGCCTGTAACCATTTTTCAAGAGACCTTTGTTACATGACTGAGTGCATGAAGCGAGAGAGAGGCAATTGAATTTTCTCATTCAGAATTCACACATTGGCATCCAGAATTGGCGAAAAGGAGCATATGAAAAGTGAATGATATCATAACCATGAAATTTTCTGTTACGCTTTAAACAATTAAGGTGATTTTGAATTTAATGCAGGGCACCCAGAAATGGGCAGTCCTAAAAAAAATACGCCAAAAAGAATTCGCGCCAAAATCGTACGTTATATGTCTGTTTTGGGAGAATTTTATCAATAGACAAAATACAGAGCATGTACATGAAAAGTTTTTATGTAATAAAGAAGTTAGGCTCAACATTGCGCAGAGAGAAACGATTTTTTCGCTAACCGCAAGCAACGGGGTTCTTTATTCTTTCTTTTATTATTTTTACTGAAGGAGAAATTTCATCTAAAGGAAGTCTCTTTATCTAAGAACCGTTTTTAATGATACAGAAGTTGTTACATATGTTTTCTTTCTTTACTTTTTAACGGAAAGTTCTTGTGCGATCGAAATAAAACGTTAAGATAAAATAGATATTTAATTAAAGATTAGGTTTAACTGTAATTTAGAAAAATGTAAAATTTAAGAAAACTATATGTGATTCTACATCACATATATCACCTCTTTCACAGGCAAAAAAATCTATAAAGGTACATGCAGGGAGAGAAATCAATTTTCATATGCTCTTACAAGTAACAATGTGTAAAATGTTCATGAAAACAAACTAAATATTTACTAAATAAAGTAAACAGTAATTGAACTTCTCTCTAAGTAGGCAACCATCCCAAATAAAAGTATATATATATATCATGATATAAATATATTGGTACCATAAATTTTGTCATACAAATGACATCATATATTGTTTCTACTTAGAAACAGCTGCAGCTTCATTAATAAAATTTGTGATCACTTTTCAATTTGTCTTATTTAGACAAGGACCTGTATAAAAAATGTGCACATACAAATAAAACAAAATATCAGGTATAAGTCTACAGGTCACTTACCAATTGGCAATAAATTCCAAAATGTTTGTAATAAGAAACATTAAATATGTGTATTGATCAATGCAATAATAATAGCAAAATACTGGAGTAATATAATGCAATTAAACACAAAACATAATACACAAATAAACAAAAAAATATTGTAAATAGAAGGATTAAAAATGTCCATAATAATGAATAATATGAAATTTTGAAATTTCCACTATTTTTTTTTTAAAGTTTACAAGATAAATTTTACTACAAACTTATATCTGAGATGAGAGTTCAAGCAATGCTAGACAACCAACATATGGAAAAAAATTTTTGAAACACTGTCGTTGACCTCCATGTGACCTCCTTGACTTCCATGTGATAACTACGTTCCTAAATGTATATCTTCTAATTTTTGTCCTTTTTTTTTTAATACCTAACCTAATGAATTTTTTTATTAAGTTAAATCTGAAATTTAAAATCAATGTTGCATTATATTGACATCTAAAACGGTATTTTAGTGTAACATGAGAGAAGAAATCTCCGTAAAGAATTCGGTATCTTCCCAAAAATACTTTTATTCAAAAATAATTACTGTTAAGTGGGAGAGACTGAACTTTCATGCAAAAGTGTAAAAATTTTAGAACTGTGGGAAATATGTGTGAAATTTAATATGGAGACCTATAAAGTAACTTCAATTTAAGATACAACTGGTATAAAGACCAATAAAAGACATGTATTAACAAGTAAAGCAAACGTATGACAGCCTCTTTGCTTATAAAAAATTACAATTTATCTTCACTTCATATCCTTTGAACCAGAAGTGTGAAAACATTGACAGGTATGCAATTTTAAATACCACCTTGACTGTCGTATACCACTCATCGTTATATGAAAAAATGACTAGAGTGTATTTTTTTTTTTTTTAAGTGGAAGTACTGTGTACAAATTATAAAAGGATGAGTATTGTATAAAAGTGAATAAGTGTGTGAATTTTAGTCTATATATAATGTTTTCCACCTTGCTAGAATTTTAAATAAAGAAGCAGTAAACTTCGCAACATGTGTAAGTATTCATTGACTGAAAACTAATTTTTAATGGTCGTAAATATAGTGTAAAGTACTACTGTATATCATGTATACCCAAATGAAAATAAAGAAATGTGGAGAAGCGAATATAAATGATATTTAATTACGAACAAATGTTATGCAAAAACAAAGTGTCTATATCTATCTAAATTACGCCTAAAGAGTAATGAAATTCACGTGTGTAAACGGGAAAACATGGAATAGTGCAAATGGGAAGGTAAAAATTACTGGATTAAATCATCCATAACCAAAACAAAAAAAATGTAAAGAAATGACTTTTGTATTAAAGATAATAATCAATATGTTCTAAAAAAACTTCACAGAGGACCGATAATTAAACAATTGCATATGTAAATGTATATGTATGTGAATAACTTCCTCTGCAAAGCATGCAGCAAAATATATATACCTTTGTAAACTGCCATTGTAAAAAAACTTTGTATAAAAACATTGTAATTGCTGCATGCAAAGCGAAGTTGTATGAAAAGTGAGTCAGTTGCAAATATCCACAAGTATATCAAACGAAAAAGAACTTTGTAAAAATTTCACCACTGTAATATTGATACACTAGTGAACATTCGCACTAACACTGTATGTAAAGAAAAGTGCAATTGATAATTACACAGACCTACTAAAAATAGAGTCGCTACATCGAATTAAGGCAAAATAGATGTGCAATTTTTTTATCTATCACGAAAGATACAAATAAAGAAAAATAAATTGTGTAAACAAACATTTAAGATTCACCGCAGAAGTCTTACTGATAATTAGGGCTTAACCACCAGAAGAAAACTATCAATAAATCAAAAATGTGAAATTTTGAATCATTCATCTATTCCTGAGCTCACGAAACAGTTGAATGAAAGAGAATCAGAGATATGAACAATGCCCGAAAAATGTAAATCATGAAATGATTGAAAGTAATCTTTAAATAACAATGTATTAAAATGTGTACACCATATGAAAAATAAAAATATCTACGAAAAATAGTGTATGTAAAAAATATAATTATTAATGCTTTATGTTTGTGTTATGAATAAAAAGGTTAACAATGTAAAAAAATACTGTGTAAAAGAGCGGAGAAATCCAAGTATCACCTGAAGGTAACTAACAAAATATGTAACTAACTAAATATACATGAAATAGCATACCTGAAGAAGTGTTGAATATTTACGTTATATTTTAGAGTGATTAAAAGCTTGTTTTTGCTTGAAATAAAATTTAAATGTATTACAGCAAGTGGAAAAAGCAGGGTGATTTATGTCGAACAACTTGTTGTAAGCACGGTTATGTGCGATGCAGTTAATGCATCTTGAAGCATTTTTACAATTATCTGAAGTGTGTGATTCACCACAATTAGCACATGTCAAATCATATGCACAAAATTTTGCCAGGTGGCCTATTTGTTGGCAATGAAAGCAACGTTTTATGTTAATAAATGGCCTGACAGTGTAGTCAACAGAATTAATATTTAATTTTCCATGTTGAATTAAGAGATCAGATATCCAAGATGTAACACTAATGATCCAGTTATATTTTAATCCCTGTCTTAATTTATGCTTTCTTTCAAAGTTAATGGAAGGAATGGTACTGCCAATCTTTTCATTTATAGATATCATAATATCTGGTATTCCTATATTGTCATCAAGACCTAACAGAATTATTTTTGTGCAGTCAGATAAATCTCTAACTTCATTTTTTTGCTCACATAAATTTAGGATGTAATCCGGTATTGAAATAAGATCAGTATTTTTGTCTTTTGATAATTCAGAGTTATTTGTACCAGAATTTATGTGTATTTCAGATTCAACCTTATCTAGAAATTTGGCCAAATCTTTCCCACTAGAATTACATTCCTTATCTTTAATAACATTAAGGGGTTCATCCAATTTAGATTCATCAATGTCGCATTGAATAGCTATCTCATTATGCATAGACTGTTTGGACGAGTTCAGTGTTCTTACTTTTTCGAACAACAGCTCATTTAACCTATGTAACTGGTCGTTATTTTTTTGTAAAACAGTCCACTCAGATTGAACATTACACACCAAATCACTTAAAATATTAAATTTTAATTCAATTTCTTTTTGATAGGAATTAAATTTTGCCATGAGTTCTGGATTATTCTCATTTAAAATAGGACCAATTAATTTCTGAACATCCGAAACAACAGATTTAGAATATCTGTTAATAGATTCCTTTAAGCTAGTCAAACATGAAATCTCAAAAGAATTGGAATCTAAACCAATTGTTTCATAATCCATATTAGTTTTAGAAGACATTACCTGTTTTGCATCAGGTCTTAACTTAAAATTAAACACAACAGATGGATCTTGTGTCAATTTACGTGACTTTTTTTTAGTCATTATAAACCAATTATATCCTAAATTATAAAAATACGAAAATAAACAAACGAGCACAGTATCTGATTATTTAAAAAAAGAACCTATCTACAATGCAATATAATAAAAGCAGCTATATGTGAGAATATTTTTAAATAGATGCTAAAAATTTAAAATAAATGTCTATCCATAAACTAATCAAAATTGTGTTTTACATTTATAAAAGTGAAAAAGCATGAAAAAAAAATCTCAATATTTATTTAAATATTAGAAAACTGGACCCTCTCTAACGAAATATTTTTGCAAGTGGGGTGCAAATAGGAAAAACAAACACTGGAAATATATGTATAAAAAGTCTTAAAATAAATTAGAAGGGGGGAAATTAGTCACTTTAGTTAAGACGATATTTTGTTTTAATGCACTGTTTATATCCTATATGAAATGCATAAGAAATATCATAATAAATATTAAGGAATTTATCAAAAAAAAAATTTTTTTTTTTTTTAATTGAACACTCCTAAAATTGAAGTTTTTATTAGCTAATGTAATTGACGAAAATAATGATTCATACTGTATCTTATTCAGTATCATACTGTATCTTATTCATCTTATAATTTTTTTTTTTTTTTTTTTTTTTTTTTTGCAGACTAGAGTGTAAAAAATAATTCTACTCGAATAGATATAAACAATGCACACACTTTAAGAATATTAAGATGTTAGATAGGTTTAATTATGCAAATAAGAACATGGCTAGTCTTTGCACAAATAAAAACAATCTCCCAATAAAATTACTGTACAAACAATATAAAGCACAACTTACCTTTAAAGTGAAAAAAATCAGGAAAGAAAAGTAGGATAAAATGTAATAATATATTTTTTGATACATGAATTTATAATTCGATTATGCATGCATCATTATTATTATTTATGTCATGTGCACATGGCATGTGATTCAAACGATAAAATTTTATTTATCTGAAAATGAGCCCACTGTCAATAATATATGAAGGTGCATTCATCCTTATTGTATAACCAGTATTCACATGCATCTTTCTCTGTATTGTTTCTTTTATATAAACCTCATATTAAAAAAATAATGGTTGCAACCCGACAACATCATGCCTTATTTTTTATAGGAAAAAGAGATGCACCATTAACTTACCTAGAACTTTTTCATCTACATGGAAATATAATATAAAATTTATGAAAAAGAAAAAGGAATATACGTCAATTTATAACACTTCAAAAATAACTGTATTAAAAAAATAAACAAACTATATAGTCATTAATTAATAATGGAAATTATAAAAATACTTTCTTTAAAAAGTAATAAACTGTCTTGATCTTTCTCAAACGACTTTCAGCAAAAAGTGCACAGCAATAAGTACTTAGATATTTGAAAAATATAATTTTATCATGCTATCGTTTGTATCATAGTTTTTAAATAGCACTTGTAAAGCTGTGAAATGTTTCAAGACAATCTAAAATCATTTATAACTGTTCGTATTTAAAGAAATTCAATTAGAGCACAGAAAAACTAATACATAATAAACTAAAAATGGTTGAAAATTACTCAACATAATTTTTTTTTAAATAAAAATATCATATAATTAAAATAGAAATTGAGATTTAACCTATTAAATATAAAAGCATACACTTTCTCATCTGCGAAATTTATGCTGTAAATATTTATCAATGAATGTCTTCTTCACCATTTTTTTTTTAAACTTTCAACTACTACAAATAAACTTGTAACAGTATTATCGTAAGAATAAACGTTCAATAGCGCACAAAATTACAGACACAAAATTGATCAATGCTGTAGTTTTAAGGGTTTTTTTTAATAGTATAGCGCATGTAATTATTTTTGGGAAAAACATCAGTGTCAGCATCCAAAAATTTAAATAATAAATCCAATGTGAAGATCATATTATCGACGAATGACGAAGAATTTAAACGTCAAACACGCAATTCTGTGTCACTTTAGTCGAGAGCATATGGAATCGCCACTGAAATACACCGCTAAGATGAAATAAAAGCATTATGTCAGTAAACGTTTAACGGAGGTGAAATAAGAGTCACAAATCGCAAGTCGTAGATTCTTAGGCCTACATCGGCAGGAGAAAATTTAACGAGCGGCCGCGTTAACACCGAGCATCTCGAAAGGTCCCGATCAGAAGAATCAATCGCTCAAATAAAAGATAAATCGGCACTATAATCCAACTCCATGAGGTCCATCAAGAAAAATCCAGCAGACATAATTCACAGGAACATACGCATTTCAAACAACATTCTGTGAACAAGGGGGGCACTTATTTAATAATCCATGGTTCACAAACATAAGTGGGACTTATCTGACGAGGAGACAGTCATTCGAAACTATTTGAAGACAGGCCTTAATAATCCAATTTCACACTTATAAGTAGTCCAAATAATAGTCCCGATATAGTTCAGATAATTTCTAATGAACTAGTCCAGAAAATAAATTGGCAGACAAATAAAAGCTGGCAATAAAAACAGGCAAATAACAGCAGGCAAATAACAGCAGGCACCATCCCTCGATGTTTGAAAAAGTTGCGAATGCCTGGTGTAGGCACCATAGTTTCTGTAGTGTAGATCTGTATTTTAAAGTATTGCGACCAGGTTCCTTTCAAAAAAAATGCATTCGCTAGAGTTGTAGGCTGTGATCAATAAAATAAATGCTTTTTGAAAACTTTGTTTATTTGAAGTAGAGTTATAAAAATTAAATCATTTCTTACTGAAATAGTTAGGGATGGTGCCTGTAACCATTTTTCAAGAGACCTTTGTTACATGACTGAGTGCATGAAGCGAGAGAGAGGCAATTGAATTTTCTCATTCAGAATTCACACATTGGCATCCAGAATTGGCGAAAAGGAGCATATGAAAAGTGAATGATATCATAACCATGAAATTTTCTGTTACGCTTTAAGCAATTAAGGTGATTTTGAATTTAATGCAGGGCACCCAGAAATGGGCAGTCCTAAAAAAAATACGCCAAAAAGAATTCGCGCCAAAATCGTACGTTATATGTCTGTTTTGGGAGAATTTTATCAATAGACAAAATACAGAGCATGTACATGAAAAGTTTTTATGTAATAAAGAAGTTAGGCTCAACATTGCGCAGAGAGAAACGATTTTTTCGCTAACCGCAAGCAACGGGGTTCTTTATTCTTTCTTTTATTATTTTTACTGAAGGAGAAATTTCATCTAAAGGAAGTCTCTTTATCTAAGAACCGTTTTTAATGATACAGCAGTTGTTACATATGTTTTCTTTCTTTACTTTTTAACGGAAAGTTCTTGTGCGATCGAAATAAAACGTTAAGATAAAATAGATATTTAATTAAAGATTAGGTTTAACTGTAATTTAGAAAAATGTAAAATTTAAGAAAACTATATGTGATTCTACATCACACTCCCTTCCCCCCTTAAACAGAATATCAATTGTAAAATATATTCTACTGCACATTCAATAGATAGTGAGTTTAGCATAGCGGAATAAGTTCTTATTGCCCTTATCTACAATTTAAAGAAAGAAAACACTGGAACATTTCTGAAAATTTAATCTTGAAAGAATTTTAAAATGATCTTAAAAGAATCAAGATTTCCAAAAGATAGTGAGTTGAGTATAGCAGAATGAGTTCTTAATGCCCTTATCTAGAATTTAGAGGAAAAAAACATAGGATCTTTTCTGGAAATTATATTTTGAAAGAATTTAAAAGTGATGATTTTTTTTAACAGTAAAAAAAAAATAGGAAATATTAAATATTTAAAAAGACCCCACCCCCACCCCTGCCAAAATGTACTTTTTCTCAAATTCCTCTCCCCCCCCCCCCCACAAAACTAAATTGTATGACGCATCTTGCGTCACCAAACCCCTCTCTGGGCACCCCTGCTATCTTTCAGCATATCTGAGTGAATCAAAATATAAATTCAAGTATCGATTGTAGGCTTTGGGAATCGATTCTTATTGTGATCGATTGTGTTTTATACAATCTCAATTATAATTGATTTTCAAAATTTAAAGAATCGCCCTTCACTAGTGCAAAGTAGTTTCGATAGGACTGCAAGTTTTGTGCCCTGCAAAATTAATCTATAGTCAACACTTTTTTATGTTTACAAAAATCCTTATCCTTAAAAAAATAATAAATTCCATTTTAAAATTTTTGTCTTTTATCATTGCATCCAAGAAATTCAAAAATTATGATTGTGTCTGTCAGAAGTTTCATAAAATGCAATAATGTTTACATTTTTTTAAACCTTAGGTTGTTTTTAAAGTCAGTATGATTCTGCTCTCTGAAGATGCAAACTGTGTTTACTTGCAGCAAGATTTTTAAGACAGATCTTTTTAACGGTAACTATAATCATGTTTAGTGTTTATGCTACTAAAGAAGCTACTTTTTGCAGTAGATTCTGCTTAATGTGATCATGGATAATATCAGCCAATTAGTATTAACACTATTTCAATTTTTGTGTACATAGGTTTCAGAAAAAAAATCGTAATTTTTGTCATTTTACTGTAAGAAAATAAAAATTTCTCTAGTCATTTAAAAATTCAAATTTTGTTGATTAGGCACAGGAAAAACATGAATTTGTTGATAGAATGCGTAAAAGTGGCGAATTTTGTGAATGAGCTGTGGAAAGTCGCAAAAATTTCGCTGTTGGGAAATGGGAAAAGTCATAAATTTTGCTTTTGAATTGCAGAAAAAAAATTGAATTTCGAAGATCAGGTGCAGAAAAATTTGTAAGTTTTGTCTATCAAGCATGGAAAAATCTAACTTTATCAATTAGTGAACGTGAAAAATTGTACAGTTTGATGATCGCACAAGAACAGATCTTTGATGATGATGTGTAAAAAAAAATTGCAAAATTTCTTCATCGGCTAAGAAAAGTTGAATGATTTGTGTGTTTATTGCTCAAAAGAGAAAAAAAAAGTTAATGTTGTGCTCGGGGGGAAAATATCGTCAATTAGAAAAGGAAAAATCAAGAGTTTTGTAGATCGGATATGAAAAAATAGCAAATTTTGGCGATCAGTGCATGTAAAATTTGCAAATTTTGGCAATGTGGTATGATAATGTTAAAAATTTCATTCATCAGCTGCATACAATTCATCAGACATTTAAGAATCGCAAATTTAATTAATCAGGTGCAGAAAAAAATCTGAATTTCTCCAATCAAATATGGAAAGAGTACAAAATTCATTGATCGGGCATGGTAAAATCCCAAGGTTTATTGATCAGGCTCCAAAAAATAGCGGGTTTCCTTGGTTAAATGCAGAAAAGTGACAAATTTTGGCGATTGACTTCATAAAAATCTGGGGTTTTGGTGATCCATTTCATAAAAATCTGAGATTTTGGTGATCCACTTCATAAAAATCTGAAATTTTGGTGATCCACTTCATAAAAATCTTGAATTTTGTCGATCAACTTCATAAAAATCTCGAGCTTTGTCGATTGTCTTCATAAAAATCTTGAATTTTGTCGTAGAACTTAGTAAAAAATCTCGAATTTTATCGATTGGCTTCGTAAAAATCTCGAATTTTGTCATACGACTTTGTTAAAATCTTGAATTTTGTCATATGACTTTGTTAAAATCTCGAATTTTGTCATATGACTTTGTTAAAACCTCAAATTTTTCGTACGACTTTGTTAAAATCTTGAATTTTGCTGTACGACTTTAAAATCTCGAATTTTATAGATTGGCTTTGTAAAAATCTCAAATTTGCTTGATCGGCTTCATAAATATCTTAATTTTCTCGATTGGGTCTGAAAAAATTTCAAATTTTGTCGATTGGCTTTGTATAAATCTTGATTTTTCTTGATCAGCTTCATAAATATCTCTGAATTTTCTCGATTAGGTCTAACAAAATAACATATTTTGTCGATTAAGCACAAGAAATTGCAAATTTTGCCGCAATGAATATGCCTCAAAGGAAAAAATAGAGGTTGCATCAGAGTTAGTTCAAAATCGGAAATATCGTGAATTTTGTCGATCACGCTTTGAACACTCGCAAATTAGGAGCAGAAAAACCATGCATTTCCTTGATCATGTGTGGGAAAATTGTGAGCTTTGTTGATCGACTTAGTAAAAATCAGAAAATTCTGTTGATTGGCTGCAGAAAAACTGTGAATTTCCATTATCACTTTCATAAAAAATCGCAAGATTTTTCGATCGGTTCGTATAAAGTGCAAATTTGATTGACCATGGAAAAATTGCAAATTTCATTGATCAAGTATGTATGAAAAAATTTTGTTGATCGGCTCTTTTTCTCTCCTACATTCATGAAGTTCACTTTTTTGGTACTACTGTTATCCCATCGACCAAATTATACAAATTGCCAAACTAATAGCCAAATTATACATATTGACATAATTTTTATTTTAAATAACAAAAAAAAAATAATTAGTAGAATATTAATAAAAAGTCGAAATAAAAATCAGTTAATGACATTTTACACACATGAATCTTATTTAACGTCATTGAGTGTGACATTCACGATCCTCCATTATTGGCATTTAATCTTATAGTTTGGTGATGGTTTTTTTGGTCGATGGGATAACCTAGTAGCAGGGGTGCAGAAAATGTTTTTACTCCCAACATTTCCCCCAATCCATATGGAAATTTCCCTAATATTTAACGATATGTTACAGGCTACATACATTCTGTATTATCGTAGGAATAGATTTGTTTTCCAAAATTTCTGAACTTAGCATAAGTATATAAGGTACATATTATTCTGAGATTGATTTTGTGAAAGTCTCCATTCGGATCTTTTTATTTGTAATGAAATTTTGTTTAATATCGGCGAATTGTGTAATTCCTTGCTAAAATCAAAATCAATTGTATATTTTTTCTGCAAAATTTCCCCTGATGGGTAAAATTTCCCCCGATCCTGGATCGCCGGATCGAACACATTCTGCACCCCTGCCTAGTAGTACCTTTTTTTTTTCAGCACTATTTACTAATGTTTGTTTTTTTAGCGCTTTAAAACAAAATTTACATTCCTGTATATAGTCAAGAAATATTATTGCATCTTGAAAATAATTCTTGCTATATCTACTTTATATATACAAATATAAAAAGTGTTGATATATCCTTACCAACTGAATTGGATATTTTGTCAGGGTAAGCAAATCTAAATAAATCCCTCTCCTCCCCCGTTTTTGAAACTGTATTTTTTTTATCTGATTGTAGGTCACATCTTCCCTAAAAGAGATCTCTCTCCATGTTATTGGTTTGGTCCTCGACCATCCAGACACATCCATCCTGCTTGTAAGTAACCCCTCTCTTGAAAAGGTTGTGCACCCATAACTTAAAGCATTAGGATGAATACTTTGTTTAATATTGTTGAACATATTGAAATGATGAAATTGGAGGTTGCAAACCAACAAATTATAACATATCTACAAGCAAATTATATATATTTTTAAAGCGTAATGGGAACTTTAATATCTGTCCCTTTACTACATGAAAAAATATTTCTTTCAATGATATTTTTAATTAGACCTAAACAGAAAATAATTGTATATGACAGATTAGATATAAACATGCTGTATGTATAACAAAAATAGGTACTTATGTATTAACGTCACTGCGGCAGAAGTTGCTCTAATGCACCAATAAAAAGCAATTTTGTTGTTCGTGCCTTTTAGTCTCTCTCCCTCCCTCCCTCTCTCTCTCTCTCTCCCCCTCCCTCCCCCCTTCTCTCTCTCTCTCTCTCTCTCTCTCTCTCTCTCTCTCTCTCTCTCTCTCTCTCTCTCACACTTTTGTTTTTTGACACCATCTTTTTGTACGAGCGCAAACAGCAAGATTGCTCTTTATTGGCCCAACTTGTGCCGTGGTGGCGTTAATATGTAATTATCCAAAAATATTCAACGTATATTGCACTATTTTTTTTTAAGTAAAATCTGCTTAAAAGTTAAGTGTAATCGAAGTGATTTTTTTAAAGCATGTTACTATTTCTTATAAATAATGAAAAATGTAAAATTAGACTAAACTATTAATAATATAATGTAGAATGGTATATGTTCCATAAGTTGGGAAACTATTATATCTAGAACTAAATTCATTAATATACAAAAATATAAAGTATGCAAAAGTAAATTTACTTTTGATTCTTGAAATAAAACAGTTCCATTTCCGCACACTCTCTCCTATTTGTTTGTTTATATGTCAAACATAAAATTATAGCCAGATAAGAGACAGCCAGTTGTTAGTAAGATACTATTGTTATCTTTGAATCAATTAAATGGATACTAAAAATAAAAAAACAAATTTAATTTTTTTTTTTTTTTAATCGATATTTTGATTTTGAAATATTTTAAATTTTATAACACTAAAATTATTAAAATTTGGCTTTTTTAGGCTTGCATGAATAAATTTATACTAAATTGTAGATTATTGTTGTTTGGTTAAGGAACATGGGACCTGAAAGCAGATAATGTAAAATATTAGTCTGTCTGATTGAAAATAAAACCAAAATAGTAAAATTTTCTCTTGTATTTGTCTTCAATAAGACTCAAATCAAGAGGTCTGCATGACATAATGTAACAATTTTTGTGTAAACAAACCTATTACAAATTTTACAGAAACTCATTAAAATTGACTTTTTTTAACGAGAGGGGGGGAGGGTGGATGAGAAACAAATTTATTTTTAGGAAAAGAGTGTCATTTTTTCCAATTTTTATTATCTAACTTCATAGCGGCTCATAGAGTATATTATTACATATGTAAAAGAAGTATAGCCCCACAAACTTTTTGATATTTTCAGAAACAAATAAACATAATTGGTTGATCCATTTAAACTATTTTGCACATTATGCTGTAAATGTTGTATATTCAACTGATAATATCTTCATCACTTTTAATAATAGTTGTTTAATAAAAATATCTGTTGTACTATAAATTATAAATAATAATGAGATATATTCAGTTATTTTATTCTTACTATGGGGGGGGGGGGACCTATGTTTAATCTTAAAGAATATTGAATAGTTTGTTGCTTTTAAAGAAAATAGAGGATCTCTTAAAATCATACAATCATCTTTTTTTTTTTTTTTTTTTTTTTTTTTTTTTCTTATATGAATAAATTGTTTTTTGTTGTTTGAAGTAAGGTTTTGGGTGAAATCTGTAGGGGTGTACTTGATAAAAGTTAGAGGTTTCAATTTGGAGATATATCTCCAAAATTGGTTGTTGTTAAATGGTTAATAATACTGAAATTGTTTGCATAAGCAAAATGTATTGATATAAAACCTTTTTTTTGTGTGTGTGTGCATGTGTAAATTTAAGGGTTATTAGTTGAAAATTTAATATTTGTTAATTATAACTTGAATATCGAAAAAAATTAACTTAAGAGGTCTGCCCAGACCAAAATTTTCAGGCCGGTCCTGCAGAAATTCTACCTTGGCTTAAATTTTTTACAATTTTGCTGTTTTGCGCACCCCAAGAAACCTAAGGAAAAAAAAAGTAGTAAGCTGGGGCGAAAATCATAAATTAACCTTCAGTTTCTGTTTTTGAATAATTATTTAACCATCTCAAAAGATATTTTTTTCTTTTTTAAAAATTTTAAAATGAATATTTGTTTTTAGAATGCCTCCATATTTCTATCATTGAAATAAAATACTGTAATGTAAGAGTGCTTAATGAAGCTAACTGAAATTAACCATAGTTTTATATGTATATAAATAATGCATGATTGTGCATAAAAATTTAATCTACTTTTTCTCTTTATCTAGCTCTATGAATGGCTTTTTACATCGGACAGCGTTCATTAGATCACCTATCTTTGCCAGTTCAGAAAATGGAATTGGTATGGGAATGGAAATGTAGCAGTTTATCTACACTTTTTGAAGAAAAAGGTGGCATTCGTCCTGTTTGATAAGTTGGCCAGAGAAAGTTACTTCATTGTATAACCATGAGTCTGGCTAGTCATCAAAGAATCAATTGCAAATTTTTTGTGGAATTACAAAAACTCCATGTATTTTTTTTCCTTTGAAGCATTATTTATAAAAATAAACAGTGTAATTGATGCACTATATATTTAAACTTACCTTGATATATATATATTTTAATGTATATGTTATGTTTTGTGTTATTTAAAAATAAATTTTAAATTTATGTGAAATGAGTTAATTCAAGTTTGATTTTGAAATTATTAGCTGTATTTTATTATTATGCTTGAATATTCAGAAAATACTTTATTTCTATTTTTTTTTATTGGATGTGAATGTACAAAGCAACACTTTAATGATTTTGTGACAAATTTCTTCAGAAAATTACTTCTCTTCGTAAAATAATAGTGAGGGCTAGAGGGAAAAGTAGTAACAATAAAAAAAAAGACTTTTTTCTGGCATTGTTAAACATTAATAAAATTTCAAATAAATTTAGAAAATAAATTAATAAAACAGAATTTAAGTGCATTTTGTGTATTCTAACTTCATCTGTAAATAAGTTTTACACCAGAAAGTTTTATTTTAAATATTGCCTAATTTGTAGAAAATAGAAATATGATAAATTTTAAACAGCACTTCAGGATTAGAAACAATAACATAAAATGGTTAACAACGTGATATTTTATATAAGTATAGAGGTCTGAAACTGAGAGTGAGAGGGGGGTGGGAAGTATTTTATCAGTCATGTAGTCTAATATCTAAACAGAAATTAAAAGGAGATTGGTGTTGAGATGAATTTGAGAGAGATGTTGCTATTATAGATGAAAATTATATTCAATCCTTATTAACATTTACAGAATTAACCTTATATACTTTTAATATAAATTGTTCTGACAATGCCTGTCAAAATTAATACAAAGATTTTGTTACTAAAAATATGAACTATTAATAACATCAGCAAAACCTTGTGATATATGTAAATGAGGTTTGACTGTATAACTACTACAGCAGTAATTTTGTTTTAGTCATAAAAATAACTTATGGATTAAGCAAAATCAATCAAAATTTTAAATAACATGAGCATTAAAGCCTTTGCTTATTCCATTTTGTGTGGATTTGTTAAATCTAGATGACAAAAATATCTTTTCCTATACTTCCAGTGAATAATTTTAGTGTTGAGTGTTCAATGTAACGACTTCACCATTAAATTAATGTAGTTTCCTTGAGTCATCCATCACAAATAAAAACTTTTTCACTAATGTAATAAATAAACATTGTTAAAGAAGTGGAATTTTAACGTTTCATGTAATTCAAATGTTTGCTGAGCAAAATTAACAAAAAATGATCTAACACAAATCTGTGCAATGTTTTTTTGTTTCAAGGAAAAAAAAAAGCATGAATTGAATTTAATGTTACAGGTGTTGAAATATACAAGAAAGATTAATTCTGGATGAGAATATTATGAAACTATAATGGTGATGAAAACTTGTTTTGTGATATGAATTTACAATGGGTATTAGTTTAAAGAAATTTTACATCACCCACCTTTCCAAAGAATTGGCACAAAAATAAGTCTTTCACTAATTTGAAATGAAGTTGTCAATTTATCCAATATGGAACAGTCTATCTATAATTTGCATACAAAAATTAGTTTTCAATGTGTAATATTACAGTAAACATTTAAGAAAGTAATATGAAGTTTGTATTTATTCAGTCATATTTCAAATTATAATAAATAATTAAGAATTAATTATATAGTTTCAAGTAATTTATTTGTGCACTCATTTTATTGCTTATAGTTTTCATAATTTCATACAGAAATGGAAGTTTTATTATGATTTATTTAAAAGTTTAAGTATTTATTGTGTAGTTACACATTAAAAACCTTATTTTGTTCATATTATAAATAGACTGCTTTTTAATATTGCTGTAAAATTTAAACACACACACACAAAAAAAAAAGGCCTTACTTTTAGATTTGTACCACCTTCATTTTCATGCTTTTTTGGGGGAGAGTGGGGGGGAGGCTGCACACCAAGGAGACATGCGTCTAAAACAGGAGACAAATTGCAGTGTTCAAACTGGTTAATTCCAGAGAAATTGTCTCTTGACCAGTGTTTTTTTGTCACTTGTCGCCTCTGTCTATAAATCTTAAATAATATTAAAGAAATGAAGATTTCAGCAAAGGAGAGGGGGGGGGGGGTCGCTTATAGAAGTTTTTGCAATCAGTACAATCTTGAAGTATCAGCTTGACGTAAGTTTTCTTTATACATCTGGATAATACTAATAGCAAAGAAATTAATTATAGACATGAAATTTGTGAATATTAAATGAAATGGATTTGAATTAAAAATGTGGCTTGCAAAGCTAATTGCAACCTAATTAATAAATTTGTTGTAGAAGTATAATCTATTATTAAGATGTGTTTCTTCAAGAGTTTTATTTTTTTACACATATGATGAAATATTTAATAAAGTGATGAGCATGCATTACACACTTGCCACATACAGAAAGAAATAAAAAATGCTTTGAACCAGAAATTATATTTAATTAAATAAAATAGATTCCAAATTACTACCTCATGGAGGCAAAACACATTTAAATTTTTTAGATTAAAGTACTATATATAGAAAAAGTGGGTTGTTGGCAAATATGGGTACACCTTTGGGACAGTTCATGTGATAAATGGTCTTTATTTTAAATGAGGAGGATGTGAGGTTCTTTGCGTACATCTCTTGTCAAAGGTCTGTGTACAGACCAAAATTCTACATAGAAAATGTGAATTCCCCCCCCCCTCTTAAAAAATGTACTGTGGTAAATTATGAGTGTTTATACAATAGTGTAACTTACTCGATTATTCATCTGTGCATTGGTAGAAAAAAAGTGCTTATGCTTTAATTCATTTTTCATCTGTTTACACCAAACACTTTACAATACTCGTTATAACTACTTTTTTGTTCAATAATTAAAAGAAAGTTTAAAAATATGCATTGAATTTTTTTTTTTTTTTTGAAATGTTACAAGTGGGCATAGTCCTTTCTCTACCTAGGTACATACACATACATTTACCACTTTAAGGTAGAATTGAGCTATGGACATTTTGTAATGAAAAATTTCAAAAACTTAAAGCAAAACATGCAATAAATAACAATTAATAAAATTCTTTTAAAATTTTTCTATGAAACACAATCTACAATAAAAATAGTAATTGTTAATTGAATATTAAAATATTTAAAACAAATTTTATTTATTTTTTAGAAAGGGGGTGGGAGCTTAGTTTAAAAGTTCCATATTTTCTTGCTTTATTTCTGAAAAAAATATCATTCCTTCATTTAAACAATTCAATTAAATTCTATTTATCCTCTTTCTTGAGCCTTTTATTTTAAATCGATTAAATTTCCTTGATTTCAACAAACTGATGTACATAATAGTAATAATAATAATAAACAAAATCAAATGCATCTATTTCAATGTATTTGATATAAATATATATATACACATTAGGTAAATCAGTTTGTCGAAAGCAAGAAAATTTAATTGATTTAAAATAAGATTTCAGGAAAAGAAAAAAAAAATTAATTTAATAGGATTTTTTTAAAATTCACATAAAAGAAGTATATTTTTTAGAAATAAACTAAGAAAATGAATAAAGCCCTTTCTGAAAAAGAAATATTTGAAAATTTATGTTTAAATATTTTTTTCTAACTATTGTAGTAAAGCTAATAGAAATAAAAAGTGACCGTATTTAAATTTTTAACTCGCAAAATTTTAATGTGTGTAATCAGAAAATAAATATTGGGAAATCGCTTTCATTTATATACCAATCAACCAACTTACCAATAATTCGTCGCTTTCTCATCAACATTTGCTCGAATACTCATCTAAAAAACATCGTATACACATCATCATGCAATCGTAGTCCTCGGGGTTTCATCAACATTATTTCTAAAATTCATGGGATTTCGGTCATCCACAGATCTAAGGCCAATGAGACATTTCTGAGCAATTGCCGATGAAATTCATCCCGATCGTATGAGAATACGATAATCGGCCTCTTATCGTGTCATCGGATTGCGATGAGAGGCCATTCAAGGGCCAGGCGCATTTTGCTACTAGGGAAACTACTGAGCGTATTTCATTAATGCGAGTAAAAATCATTATGAATATCACTTTTGCTTATATTAGTGATTTGATTTGAAAGTGAGGATTTGATGGCACATCTATTCTGAGTACATTTAAACAAATATTTAGCTATGAAGATGGCATTATGTCTAATATATTTTTCTTTTCTTCCTTCTACTAGAATACATAAATATTTCGAATAATTCATGAATCATCAATTTGAAAATATCGAGATCTTCATTTCACTGATTTTATCGGGCCAATCAAGATTCATTTTTTTTTTCAAGAAATACGGAAGCAACTGTCAATGAATGGGTTTGCATTAAATACTAGCAGAATAAATTTATTTCGTTTAATACAATCATTTATACAGAAGAAAAAGTCGTTAAAAACGAATTAGTGTAATACTCAACGTTGCTACCTATGTCAGACAGCATCAAAACAGCATCTTACCGATCTGACATTTTTTATTAAAAGTGGATTGAGATAATTTAGAATTCAGAATATCTAAGTTACATGCAAAGATGTTTAGAGAGGCCTTACACCTGGCAGACAACTGGATAGAAAAAATGAAAAACTCGTACTCAGCATGAAAAAGAACACTGAAATTGAAAAAAAAAAAAAAAAAAAAATGCAAAAAATATTTCGTTTACAATCAAGACTTCTCGTCGAGAAAATAAATCCCAGATTTGGAAGCACAAATGATGGAAATACAATTCAACGATTCTTTGAAAAAGCAACTATTTGTGTTTCTAAATGAGCATATACGAAGATTTGATTAAACGTTTCTATGCAGTAAGTAATTTCTTGTAACCATGTTATTTATTTGATAAACTTCGAAAATTTTCCCTTACAAATAGCTCGTAGATTTGAGCAGCACTCCTGGTTCTATCTACTTACTTCAGTACACAAACTACTTATTAATGACAAAGAAATAACATTATCTTCATTACTGCCAATTTGTCAAATGCATAAGATACTCAAGAATCATGCAACAAACTGATCAAATGGCATCGAGAAGATTTATCGCAAAGATGCAGTAGCGAAAAAAAAAGATATTTTTACGTCTTTTAAAGTCATCAGATTCTTTCCTTTCCAGTTTAGGTAAATTATCGTATAAGAAATTAAAATCATTGATCCTAAGAGTCACAGGATCTTCCAATACCGCCAACAAGTTCTGCTATCTATTTCGACACCTTGACCTCTGAAGAATCTTTTTATTATACTACAGTTGATTCTAAAGGTTAGTTTCTCGAATATATTTTCGTTTTTATTTTAATAATATAAAAATTAAATAGTCTAATGTTTACTTTCCATTAACGTACTTAAATTTCGTTTAAATATGACTTGGGTTTTTGAAAATTCCCTTTTAAGTTTACCTCGAAATTTTAAATTTTATTTAAAATTTATTGTTTTTACTCTTAATCTGTAATTTTATTTATTTATTTAACTTTAAAATTTAACTTTTAATCCTAATTAGCATTCTGAAACGTTTACGAAATTGCATATACATTGAATAACTTTCGAGACATTTTAATTTTTATTCCGCCATATTGTATCCGCCATTTTTTTTCAATTTTAATTTTATATTCTTATTTAGCATCCTCAAAAACACCTGTATACGAATTTTCGTACAATTTTAATAACATTTTCATATTTTGGCCAGCTTTTCGGGAATTTGCCCCACTGTGCGGCGGTCCGATCGTGTGCAGAAAAGTTTGTGTTTGATGGGGATAATACAGTATAATTAACCCATAAACGCCCAGCGTCCTCTTTTGAGGATGGTTGCAAAAAAAAAAGCAAGAAAGCGGTTTTCCCACCAGCAAAGAGGAAGATAAATATATACCTTATATCACGATATTTATCCTCGATAAATTTAGATAAATGTTAATTTGCTTTTAAAAGTGGTGGGAAATACAAAATTTAAATTTTAGCGAAGAAAATAATGTGGGCGTTAATGGGTTAAGAAAATATTCAAAAATCGAACTTTCCGTCATTTTTCACTAATGAAGAGTAAAGTGTCCTAAATATTCTTATCATTATTTAAGAGAATCGATTTTAGAATAGCAGTTTACAAAAACGCAATTACAAACATCTAACTCAAAATTGCATATGTTCACTGAAAATAAGGCTTCATTTAAATATGTTAACATAATCATCAATGCACTCTAAAAAAAAAAAAATCTTTTATTTTTTTGTATTTATAGGCTTACAGGATATAAAGAAAGTTCTAAAAAATAAATTACTTCAATTAAATACATTTTCACATACTAGAGAACATAATGAAACTTCGATATTCTTTTGATTTAAAATTCTAAACTTTAAGTGGGATAGCAAAAATAAGTATTTAAACAATTTCCTGTTATGGTTTGTGTTTTCTTACTAAAATTAGTATTTTAACAATTTTAAGAGTTTTTTTTATCATTCGACGGATACTATTATGCGTAACAGAAATAAAATTTAACAGAAATTGCATTCATCATTGTTTTCTATAGCTAACGATGTTTCCAATTCACTTTATTTTAATCACTTTTAAACAGAAAAGAGGAATTTAGATAGATCCATCTTTGATAAAATTACATTCAATTGGCATAGAAATTAAATGAATAGAATATTCGGAAATGAATTTTTATTTTATCAAATAGCATTTATCATTTTGTTTGTTTTAAGTAAATAAAAAATCTCACATATATATAAAAAAAAGCAAATTCAACATACGAAATTTCGTCACAACTTGATAGTGATTCTTTCAATTATTACTACATGTGCTTTAACGGTATAACAAGGAAAATACTGAAAATAAGTTTTCTGTATAGATTTATTTATTTAATTTACTTGAAGAATATTGATATATAGAGTTAAAACATCAATAAAAGTGGTTATTTTCCAACCCTTGGTATCTATTATCGCCATTCAGATTTTATCATTTTGCAGTTTTGATAAAACTGTATTTTTTGTTAAAATTAACTATCTGCATTATTTTATAAAATGTTCAGTATTTTACCATCTTCATTATTGTTCACTGTGCTGTAAATCACATTGTTCGTTAAAATACAAAAAAGAAAAAAAAAAAGATCAAGGAAAATCTTGAAGTAATTGATTTCAATAAGAGTAAATTAAAAAATTAGTCTTTTAACACTGCAAAATCTTAACAATAAACTTTGTTTCTAAATTCCTTTCAACGTTCATAGGTCCTAAAGCAATATTTGAATACATTTATTACACAAAAGTTCGTTATTCAAACTAGAATCTTTAATATAAATCCGATAGTAATTCTTTTAATCAAAATTGCATATGTGTTAAAATACACATGCAGTCTACACGTATACACATATACGCATATACATATGGAAAATGTAAAAAGTATTGGAAATAAATATTCTCCGTATTTTGCATTATTTGGATTTTGCTCATGTGAAATTTAATCTCTATTTAAAATTTTAAGTTTAAGCTATATAATTTATTGTAAAATTAACTATACCCATTAAAAATTCTCTTAGAATCAGTAATTCCATCATTCAAATAAATTCCCAATTGTTCAACGTTCAAAAAATTACTATGGTCGTTATAATACAGCTAAAGGAGCAAAGAAAACCTGCAAGTACACTGTAAAAAATTTGCGCAATGTTCTTAGCATTTACTGTGTAACATTAATGGGTTTTCTCGGATTATTTCTGCTCATACAAGAATACCGAGAAATCTTGTGTAATACCTTCCACAATCTCGTGTAACTTTTCGGAATAGTTGAGAAAGTGGAAATTACTGATAAACTGTGAAATGTTCCGAATATTTCCTGTGTAACATTCTTTAGTTTTAGTATACTTTTTGAGCTTTTGTGTAACTTTTCGAATTTATTCTAAAATAGAAATCATTGGTAATCTGTGAAAAGTTATATATGTTTTTTGTGTAATATTCCTTATTTTGTGGTTGGTATATTAATTACAGAAAAATCGTTATTTTGCGTGTATGCCATTTTATCATCCCAGCTGAGAAAAGACTAAGAGATCTTGCGCTTTAACAAAATAACACGAAGGTGCGTATACTCTTGTAATTGTGCATTTCAAAGCTTTTATTCAAATTCTGCCCTGTACAGCTCTAGAGATATATTTTACATGTAAAAAAACTAATTTTTTGTGTGTTTATTATTTTGCTCACTTAGTTATAAATCGAGTATGGAAACTAGAGTCACTAATTTTTACCGAAGCTTTAACTACGCATTTAATTGTGATTCTCGAATATTTTTTTCCCAGTTTAGACTCTGGGGACTCTTCTTGGTCTTTATTTCCATATGAACTACTTTTTTGAGTGTGATTCATTTTGTTGCCTCAGTTGAAGAAAAAGACTATGGGATTTAGACCAACTAACTTTGGAATGAAAGTGCGTATGCCTATCTTATTGTGCATTTTGAAGCCTATTTTTTCAAATTCGACCAGTGATCGTTTTACGAAATTATTTTATCAGTGATTGTTTGACGAAATTCTCGATCTTAATACCGCAAATTTTTCTCCAAATATCTGCTATTTCCGATTAGTAACATTTGACTTATTTAATCAGCAGTGCCAGTTTAGAGGATTTTTTTACAATGTCTATCTTTATTTCCGAATAGTAATCTTTCTGTCATAAATAAAGCGATAATATCTAGGTATAAGCATTCGCGTCGTAAGCGAGATCTTTTGTCCAAGGGATGAAAACTTTATCTTATATTAAATGGAAAATTTTTACATTTGTTGTAAGAGCGATGTTCTGGTGATGTTGGAACTGGAGTAAATTCAGGTATTAATCGGTATCACGTCTTAAGTGGGTTCGACTGTTTCCTAAAACAATAAATCTAGCATAAAAATTATTATAAACAAAGTCAATGCTTAAAGAGGAAAGGGGAGAAGCTCTAGCCAACTATTTTATTTTTCAAAATATTGAGTCTATAACATGAAATTAAAGTAATATCGGTAGAGAAATGTTTAAATTTTGTCCCCCCCTCTCCCCTCCCTTCTTTGGTATCTGAAAGCTACATATGTCTATAGAGGATGAAAAGGTACAATTTTAAGATTTTTACTAGAAAATATTGCTAATTTTGTGGCAAGGTTATTGTGCCTAAATGTGATTCATAAGTACGGTAATCTTTTTTTTTACTTTAAATCTTAATACAGGATTCCCGAATGCTATACAATAAAGCGTTAGATTTTTAATGAAACTGTATGTATTTTTCTGCATTGATGACATTTTCTTAGAGATTCTCGATCAAATAGACATCGTTGATTTTATAGCGCCCAAATGTTTCGTAAGTTTAGCATATTTCCCTAAATTGCCTCTCGAATTTTTAACGTTGAAGATCAAATAATCTCACTAACGTAAAGAAACTACGTCTGTTTCATTTAACTGACCAATAAACTGTTAAAAAAAGTGCCCTGTGTGTGGATTAGAATTTAAACAACTACCAGGTAAGTTTGTATGGTATTCTTTATATAGTGCATTAAATGCAAATTTCATGTTTAATTAATCATGTTTAATTAATCATGTTTAATTAAGTTTAATTAATTAAATACCTACTATTTTTGATTAGTAATATTCGTTTAATTTAAGTGTCAGTTTAGAAGTTTTTTTTTTTTTTTTTTTTTTTTTTACAATGTCTATCACTTTTTCCGACTAGTAATATTTCTGTCATTAAATAAAGCGATTATATTCGGAAATAGTTTGATGTTCATATCAAAAACTTAATATCTAGGTATATGCATTCGCGTCGTAAGCGAGATCTGTTGTCCGAGGGATGAAAACTTTATCTTATATTAAATGAAAATTTTTTACATTTATTGTAAGAGCGATGTTCTGGTGATGTTGGAACTGGAGTAAATTCAGGTATTAATCGGTATCACGTCTTAAGTGGGTTCGACTGTTTCCTAAAACAATAAATCTAGCATAAAAATTATTATAAACAAAGTCAATGCTTAAAGGGGAAAGGGGAGAAGCTCTAGCAACTATTTCTTTTCAAAATATTGAGTCTATAGCGTGGAATTAAAGTAATATCAGTAGAGAAATGTTTAAATTTTGTCCCCCCCTTCTTCCCTCCCTTCTTTGGAATCTGAAAGCTACATATATCTATAGAGGATGAAAAGGTACAATTTTAAGTCGTTTACTAGAAAATATTCCTAATTTTGTGGCAACGTTATTGTGCCTAAATGTGATCCATAAGTACGGTAATGTTCTTTTACTTAAAATCTTAATTCATGAATCCCAAATGCTATATAATAAGACATTCGATTTTTAACGAAACAGTAAGCATTTTTCTTTATTGATAACATTTTCTCAGAGATTTTCGATCAAATACACACCGTTCTTTTTATAGCGCCCCCATGTTTCGTAAATTTGTAGAATTTCCCTAAATTACCTCCAGAATGTTGATCTTTAACGATCAAATAATCTCATTCACGTAAAGTAACTATGTCTGTTTCATTTAACTGACCAATAAACTGTTTAAAAAAGGGCTCAGTTTGTGGATTAGAATTTAAATAATTACCAGGTAAGTTTGTATAGTATTCCTTATATAGTGCATTAAATGCAAATTTCATGTTTACTTAAGCTGTCGTAAGTCACATAATCCTACATTTAAAAATGTTATTTTACTTAGCACTTAAGTATGTATTTAAGCAATTTAACTTATATTCATAATCAGACTTATATATTAAATAAAAATTCTATGCACATTATCATAAGCTGAAAACTTTCTGTAAATTAAATGAAGGATTACGTGAAAACTAAACAAAATTTTATAGTATCAATTTACAATCTTAATTTTAAGAAAGTCAATATTTCAATTATTGTGCTGAATTTTTTAACATTTTGTCAGGCATACTTTTTTAATGTTATTTTCTTTTTTAAAAATTCTGAATAAATGAAATACTTTACGTGTATGTATGTCTTTATTATACAGATCTGTGCATAATTATTTACAGCAATCTTTCATTTGTATGTTGATGCAAAATATAGATAAAAATTATCATTGGCCACTGGCCAGTTACTCAGATTTTTAATTATTGACCATTAACAAAGTCACAAACACTTCATACAAAATCATATGACGTGTTCGTACAGTTCTAACTATCAACTTTATAGCTTATTAATATTTTTTAATTTCCATTTGGTAGGATTACACTCAACTGAAAACTGAAATTGTATCTAACAGAAATATATATAAGTAAGAAATTACCGTAGTCAAACTAACAATATTTAAAATGAGCTTGGAAATCCGTATTAACGCGGGTGTGTATTGTGGGGGAGAGGGGTTAATTGACAAGCCCGAAGTTATAGTCTATCAACGTAAACAGGCATCTAAAAGTCTTAGAAAATAATATTAAAATTAAAATTTATTAAATTAAAGCTACATTAGAAAAACTGCTCTGAATCCGCGTTAAAAGGCGGCGTAACATCGAGGATTTCTCAAACTTAATTTCTAAATTTTAATATACTATGTACTCAAACTTAAAATACGCATTATGTCCTTATTGAAATACAAGAGCTCGGAAATGCGCGTTAGCAAGTCTTTCAAAGCCCAATTAAAGTCCACGCAAACGAAGGCTTCTAAATCTCGCTTATAAAATAATTTTCAAAATTAAAATTTTTCAATTTAACATAAAGCTGCATAAAGAATAGTAAAAGTACTCGAAACCACATTAACAGGGGTTCGAGTAACACCGAGGATTTCTGTGATTTGATTTAAAATAATAGAAGTTTAATGTTATATAATTCAACAAACTTAAATGCACATTAACTAGTCTATTAGAAACAGGAATTCTGGAAATACGCTTTTAAAAAGGCTTCCAAAAGTAACTTAAAAAAAGCATACCGAATTATTTATTACCAAAAGAATTGAGAAGAAACCTGAAAAATAAACTCGTTCTTAACATGCAAAACTTACTTCCATATTTAAAGCGCAAAATATCACTTTGAATTTAAATCTTATTGTATCTATTGTTATGATTTGCTGAACTTTTTCAGTATCACTCAGTATATCTTAAATCTGACAATTTTTTTAGCATCTTTATTTTGACAGGGTTAGCAAATGCATTTTGAAAATTTTACAACACTACGTTTATAAAACATCGGGACAAATTTTATGAGTGTTTCAAGTAAAAGGGGTGTACGGAGGAAGTTCAAATTTTGCTGCAATTATTATGATAGTTAAAAAATATAATTAAGGATCCGTGAGATTAATCCATCCTCCTGTTGAATATGTACCCAAAATTTGAAACTATTCGAATAATTTTATGCAAGGAAAATGCAATTAAAAAAATGAAAGTGGAGGATTCTATCCCTCCCCCCCCAAAAAAATATGTGACCTATAAACCCTTGTATTAACACGTTAACTGCTATGTCACTCACCGGTGACTGACATTAAAATTTCCGTTTCAGCCACATCAGTTGCCCGTGACCGACAGCGTAAATTTGTAATATAAAATTAAATATTATATTGTTTTAAGGAATTTCTGAACATTTATTTAAAATTTTCCTTTTAGAGGATAAGGACTTTAAAGGATATAATTAAGTAAGCGGAAAGTTCAGTGTCAGTCATCCGTGACTGACGTGGAATTCAACGTGTTAAAGGTGTAATTTATCCTTCTAATAAAAGGAGACCAAAATTTGAAACTAATTGGTTCTCGACAAGAAAATTCTATGTAAAGCTGAATTAGTTGGAGAGGAAGGGTTTCTTTTACAATTGACCTATACTTGACCTAACATTGTTGATTTGATTAATCTCGCCTAATTTTCTAATAAATTGACAGCCAAACTTCAATGAAAATAGATAATTCTAAACAAAAGTTTTTGTTTAAGCCTATTTAAGAGGGAAGGAAGTGCTTATCAGTCACATTATATTTGATCTAGAACCAACCAAAACCCGAAATAATCAGTTTCACCAAATAAGTGGAATTTATTTAGTAAATTTAAGCGAGTTTGCGCAGGAACATGGGTCTTATATAATTCAGATTCATCCAAATTTCGGGTTTAGCTGTTTTTTAGCAGATTTTTCCAATTGACACACTTTAATTTGGACAGGAGTGAGATTCCTGGATTAAGTACATGAAAAGTAAGATTGACTTGGAATTGCGTTCCAAAATCAATTTTGTCATAAATCAATTTAATCATATTGTATAATAAGTCGGAGAAAGACATTTTAAAAAAAATTCAGTATTAAGCATAAAATTACACGTTCCTGGATTTTTTTTATTTTTTTTAAGCTAAACTACGACACCATCTTTAAATATTTCATACTGTATAATAGTATGCGTAATTAACTCGGATAAAAATGATCTCTTCGAAATTAACTATCCCCTCCCACCAGCCGTGAAACAACCTTTGAACCAAAAATAGTTATCTACTTTCTTCTAGTGTTTGCAATAATCGTTAATTTTGACTGAAAATTATTAACGAATTTTTCTCCTTTCATCCCTGGTGTCGATATATCTTACAACCATCATGTTTTGCGAGTAGCACTCATCAAGTTTGCAGACTCAGGACGGTAAAGTTTATCTCCACGTTTTTTAGTGTTTCTCGACGATGGAAATTGCTAATTTTATGCTTAGTGCACGGAGCTAACCAAAAAAGATATGTAAATAAAGAAGCGTAAATGAACTTATATTGTATATCAATATCGAGGACAGTGGAAAACTGAGATCTGCAAAACCCTGTGACGTAGGGGGGCGGGAGGAAGGGGCTTGGAAATAATTGTGAAAAATAAACATCTTAAACGGTCATAAACGGTTTATCATTTTAGGCTTTTAAGAACGAGTCATTTTGTATTGAATAACGAATGTACATTTTGCGTACTCCCAAACTGATCTGCGCGTAAAAAAATCATACCCGCAAGACGGGTCACGAAACGGGAACCCCATTTTGTTATGAGAAATAGATATATATTCTAGGGGGGCCTTGTGGAAAATTTTGCAGAAGACTCAAAACTATAGTTACACTACTGATTGGAGATTCTACAAAATCAATATATAATTGAGAATAAAATGTTTAAACGATATATAAACCAATTATTATCTAATAAATTCAAATTTTTCACTTAAAATCCAAAATATTGCAATACATTTTTAAAAATGGAACAAATCCCTGTATAATTCATAGATATTCATTCTTGGCCATGCGCAACATGACAACAATGCACTTGCAAAAAACCCCTGTTTAAAAGATATATATTGAATATTTTGAAACTTCTTTTATTTTTTGAAAAACATTCTGGGAATATACAAAAGTAGTTGTAGTACTTTTTGCATTGTTATTACAGACTTTTGTAGGACACATATTCAAGAATTCTATATTTCAAGCTAATGCATAATACAAAGTGTTTTTGCAAATGAGAATAACTTTTCCAATAAACATTTTGACTTTTACAGAAACTGAATAAACAATATTGCACCCAATAATTTATGCATAAAAAATAAAACATATAATATAATTTTTGTTTCTTTGTAGCCACCTTGGATAATAATCAAATCTGAATGTAACGATAGCTCATTTACAGAAACAAAAGGAGACTTTGGAACAGCAGAATTAAATTCGAGTACGGAAAGCAGCTCTTTAAATATAAGCAGTCACTTGTATATTAAAGCACCCATGGCGCGAGGATTTTCAGATTCCTTCACATCATTTTTCTTCTGCTCTAACTAAAGTTTTAAATGAAGATTGCTTGCAGTGGACAGAAAAAAGTGAGTTACTGAACCATTTAGCTTTGAGAATCTGCAGATACACAGACAATCCCTCTACAGCTGAACGAAAGCAAGTAGAAGATAAAATTTTAATTGAAGGTGTGGAATTTGTACAGAGTGCAGTTTCGACAATCTCTTTATATTCTTATTATAATATAAAATATTCTCTCAAAGGCACTGGGACTTACGCTTTCATTGAACTAAAATTGTTGAAGTTGAATAATGGTAGTGTAGTTACTCGAAAAGTAGTTACTTTATGTGAAAAATTAAGCAAACTGTGATAAAATTCTAGATTGTAATTTTAACCATAATATCAATAAAGTTTTGTGTATATTATGAAACTTCTGTGAACTTTTATTTTTGACTATATTATTTTTTAATTGCATAATATTCTCGATATCTCAAGTCGAAGGGATTCTAAAAAAGCATTATGTGATAGGTAATTGTTCATATAAGTCATGTACAGGAATTTATAATATCAAATTGAGAAATATATTTTAATTGAAGTATCAGGAAAACACTGCATTAAGATTTTCAATTTTAAAAAAAAAGGTTATCTTCTTTCGGCAGCTGTTCTTTTTTTCCCTTGTATCTTTTGACATCTGAAATTGAATTTTGTGCTTTAACCAAATGAATGAATCCCTTTAAAGATGCTAATGCTTAAATTACAATTAAAAAGTTATTTTTGAATATAACTTTAAAATCTCTTTCACAAATTTGTGCATATTTTAACTTACCTTGAAATATTGTGTAATTAAACCTTAATGGTTTGGATAATCTTTTAAAATAATTATGTGCTGTATAGCACATGCATCAAAAACCGTTTTTTCATTGATTTCTGTGGTATTATGTTAATTATATAAGGAATAGAATTATCAAACGTAATTGATCCAATTTAAATGAAGATAATGAGGTAAGGGGGAGGGGGAAGCGTCGAATGACCACATACTTCCCCCAAAAAGGCAGATATTCAGATACTGAAAAATTTTTTTAGAATGCTTTGGTGGATTAAACATACCATTTTATGCTAAATGACTAATCTGTTGTACTAGCCAAATGACAAGTTGATATTCTGTTTAAATTATTAAATAATATGGCAAAATTATCTAAAGGTTATTTTAAAAATACACAATTGCTTTGTACGAGATTTTGCCAAAAATGTATTCTTTGTGTTACATTAACTCTTAATTTACACCTTCAAATTGGTATGTTGAGCTTGATATAAATGTGGAAAAACTTAAGCATGTTTTTTTGTAGATCACAGCACAATATCACTCATTTAGATATTTCTTCTGTTTCTGAAGTATATATTTATCATAATTTATCCTTGCATCAATATTCTAACCAATTTATTTTTGTAAAAGTAATTTTAATATATCCATGATTTAAAAATAGATTTTACTCATAGATATCCTGTATATTTTTTTTAGATTTGTGTTATCAACTGAAAAACGAAAGCAACTAATTAGAAATATTTTCAATACAATGTTTAACTTTCAGCTGTGTAATCATCGTTTATATTCTCAACAAAGATTACTAACTCATTAATCTGTATCATGTTCAAGAACTAAACTTAACTCTAACTCTAAGGCATCTTAAAACTCTTTGAATATCATGCTAGAAATTAAGAAGTAACTTATTGTAAAAGGGCCTTAACATACTAGATTATCGATTTCTGAACTTTTCAGATTTGCATAATTTTCCAAACAAATTTTTAATAAAGTTCCTGTGAAAATCTATAGCAGAATTGCTGCCACTGGATATCCCGGTGACATTTACCGTATTCCGTGAAATGTTTCAGATCTTTTCACAATGAAGAATCTTAACTAAGATTTTATGCGTAAAGTTCCAAGCTATAAGTTTCAGAGTTTTTCAAAATGAAGGAACATAAATGAATTTTCATGAGTAATGTTCCAGATGATAGGTTTTGGAATATCGGAACCTAACTGAGATCTTATGAGTAACATACCATATTAAAGATTTCGGAAATTTTCAGAAAGGTGGAACCTAACTGAGATTTTATGAGTAGCATTCCAGATTATAGGTTTCAGAGCTTTTCAAAATGGAGGAATTTAACTGAGATTTCACGAGTAATGTTTCAGATTGTAGGTTTCAGAACGGTGGAACCTAACAGAAAATTAATGAGTAACGTTACACATAAAAGGTTTCTAGACTTTTCAGAATGGTGAAACATAACTGATATTTCATGAGTAACATCCCAGATTATAGATTTCTGGACTTTCCTGGCATATGTAAGTTTCCTGGCATTTTTTGGATTAAATTCCTGGGAAAACCTGTGGCAGAATAGCTGCCACATGTTTTCTTAGGAACCTTACGCAAAATTTTTTACAGTGTAGTAACTTCCATCAAAGTTAAAAATACGGAACGCCTAAATTTAATCAACGCAACACTTTAAAACGAAACTTTGTTTGAGTAATTCCATTCAATATTTAAGAAATTAAAAACAATATAGAATTACATTTATTACACCCAAGCTCATAGTTCAAACTAGATAAGTTAATGAAAATTCGATAGTGATTCTACCGATCAAAATTGCATTATTGGAAGAATAAGAAAAGTATTGGAAACAGATTATTTGCATGCCTTCCATTATTTAATTTTGTCTGAGTGTAACTTGAAAAAGCTGTCTTTTTTTTCTAGAATTTATCCTAACATTAACTATATCTATTAAATATTTTTCTTTTAGAATAAGCAGTTTCTTCATTAAAATGAAGTGTTCTTATTCAATAAATTACATTGCTTGCTAAAATATAACTACAGATTTTAATCATTTTTTATCGGAAATTTATCCGAATATTGACTATATCTATTAAATATTATTTTCTTAGAATCTGTAATTCAAGCAATAAAATAAATTATTCATTGTGCAATAAACTACAATGCTCGTTAAAATACAACTATAAAAGCAACGATATTCTGCAAGTGATAAACTTCTATTTAAGATAAAATTAAATAACCCCTAAATTTAATCAATGCAACACCTTAAAAGGAAACTCAGTTTCAGCAATTCCTTTCAATGTTTGAGACATTGAAAGCAATGTATAGATACATTTATTATATGGAAACTCATCATTCAAACTAGATACTTTAATTAGAATTCGATAGTCATTCTACCAATCAAAATTCCATATGCGATTAATAAAATAGTAAGAAAAATATTATAAAGAAATTGTTTGCATGCTTTCCATTATTTAATTTTGTCCGAATGTAACTTGAAAAAAATTCTTTTTTTCCTATAATTTATCCTAATAGTAACTATATCTATTAAATATTTTTCTTTTAGAATCAGTAGTTTCTTCATTAAAATAAAGTGTTAATTATTCACTAAATTACACTACTTGCTAAAATACAACTATTGGCGCAAAGAAAATCTTTAAGTGATTAATTCCCATTAAAATTAAAATTAAATAACGTCTAAATTTAATCAACGCAACACCTTAAAACTAAACTTTGTTTGAGTAATTCCTTTCAATGTTTAAGACATTTAAAACAATATGGAAATACGTTTATTACACTCAAATTCTTTTTCAATCTAGAGACAATAATGAAAATTCGATAGTGATTCTACCAATCAAAACTGCATATGCGATTAATGGAAAAATAAGAAAAGTATTGGAAACAAATTATTCGCATGTCTTTCATTACTTAATTTTGTCCGAGTGTTATATTACAAACTATTGATTTTAATCGATAATTTATCCGAACATTAAGCGTATCAATTAAATATTATTTTTTTAGAATCTGCAATTCCAGCAATAAAATACGCTATTCATCTACTTACAATAAAATGCGTCCGAAGAAATGTATAGAACGGTTCCAGGTTGTGCCACTCCTATCTGCATTCAACCGTTGCTAGACGCCACGTTAGGCTTAATTGAAAACAGATGCTAAAATGACGCTTTTAAAATTTCTTCCACTTGAAATAATGTTTTTTCAGCATATTTTCATATAAAACGTGTATATCAAACCCAATTATAATGCATAAAGATAAAAGTGGAAATGGAAAAGTTTTTTATTATCTGAGTACGATCGTATTTTATTTACCACTTTAGCACCGTCTCTCACAACTTTAGTGCTGCCATCTATGAACTATTTTAGAAGCGTTTTTGGGAATATATTATAAAAGATAAATTTAGTTTTAGGTGAATTTAAATTTAGTTTTATTATTTTTTTTTTAAATGCTAGCATTTATCCGGTTATTTTTTTAATTTTTTTTTTCTATTTAAATAAATAAGCTCTTTTTTTCCTTCAAGTTGTTATGGATATATAAGATATCATCATGACTGCATTAGTATAACTGAAAATTATTTTTTCACATGGTCTTAAATTAAAACTTTATGTGCTCTGATGTAATGCATGCAAATAAATCAAAATTGCTCTTAAATTAAAATTTAATGATTTTTATTTAGTTTATGATAGTATATATTCCTCACATTTAAATGGCATTTGATAAAAAATACAAATTTCATTTACAATGTAAGTAAATTTCGAATGGATATAATCTAAGCTTTAAAAACTGGTATATTTAATTTAAAATTTTGCAAAAGAAACAGTAATAATAATTTTGGTTTTCATAACTTATGGATTGAATTTTTAAAGTTGCAATCTGAAGTTTTTAAAAATTGATTTTGATTTAAATCAATGCCTCCTACTATAGAAAATAGCAGTATTTTCCATAAGAAACTACGATTTTTTTTTAAAGTTGTTTTGTGTATATTAACTGCGTATAGATGGAACTAAATCTAAATAATAATAATAATAATAATAATAAACTCAAAGCTTCATAATCGATGCCTAAAAGCATCGAACTAAGAATCTATCATATACCCACGACTAAAGTCGCTGCCGAATCATAATAAAGAATCATAATAAAGAATGTATTTTAAAATTTTCAAAACTTCAATATTTAATTTAAATGTTTTGTGAAATCTTCAGAAATTGAGTTTTATTTTGCCAATTATTATTGTAATAAATACTGTTCTTTGTTTTGAAATAAAAATTTATACAAAAACTAAATATCATATAGAGAAAAAGAAAAAAATAAATCATTTGTATTTGTAGAAATTTATTGCTATTTTTAAAATGTGCTTTTTTACAATACAAACTCTTCAAAAATAAAATCTACATTCTGTTTGTTTGTATGAATATTAAAAAGATGAAATGCAAGTGAAAATTCCGTCATTTTTGACGGGGTTATATTCTCGTTGTTCATTAAAATACAATGGTCGTTGTAATACAACTATAAGAGCAAAGAAAATCTGCAAGTGATTAACTTAAATTAAAGTTAAAATTAAATAACGCCTAATTAATGCAACACCTTAAAAGGAAACTCTGTTTCAGCACTTCCTTTCCATGTTTAAGATATTGAAACCAATACATAAATACATTTATTGTACTGAAACTCATCGTTCAAACTAGATACATTAATTAAAATTCGATAGTGATTCTACCAATCAGAAATGTACATGCGATTAATGGAATAGTAAGAAAAATATTGGAAAGAAATTGTTTGCATGTCTTTCATTATTTAATTTTGTCCGAGTGTAACTTGGAAAAAAAATGTCGTTTTTTTCCTATAATTTATCCTAATATTAACTATATCTATTAAATATTTTTCTTTTAGAATCAAAGAGTTTTACTCAATTTAATTTCTTCATTAAAATAAAGTGTTCATTATTCAATAAATTACATTGCTTGCTAAAATACAATTATTGGAGCAAAGAAACATGCAAGTGATTAATTTCCACTAACGTTAAATAACGCCTAAATTTAATCAACGTAATACCTTAAAACGAAACTTTGTTTCAGTAAATCCTTTCAATGTTTAAGACATTTAAAACAACATACAAATACATTTATTGTACTCAAATTCATCGTTCAAACTAGAAACGGTAATGAAAATTCGATAGTGATTCTACCAATCAAAATTGCATATGCTATTAATGGAGGGTAAGAAAAGTATTGGAAACAAATTATTTGCATGCCTTCCATTACTTAATTTTGTCCGAGTGTAACTTAATCAATTATCGAATTTTGAATCACAACTCGGGTAATTCATCTTAAAATTAATTATCTTCAATGTTATTTTAGTAGATGAAGTCAGTCAAAAGATGATCAGTCAATATATATATATATATATATATTTTCAATATTAATGGGACGATGGACGTTATTTGTGGATGTATACATTTCACCAAAAGCATATAGAACACCTTCAAAAATATTTCCAATATTATTAAAATTTTAAAAATATTTTAAATTTTTAAACGAAATTTTAAAATGCTCCTCGTGTTTTAATTTTTGAGATATTTCCTTGCCTTAGCATTTTCATCATTTAAAACTGTATTATAAACAAATGTGTGGAAGGTTTTTTTTATACTCTTCAATAGTTAATATTTTACAGATTTCTTTTTTAAATTCCATATCGATTTTCATCAAAATTTTGCCTTTTGATAAGAAAGAAATCACATTTTACTAGCATAATGAAGAAGAATTTTAATCAATTTCTTTTTAAAAAATATCAGGATACATCCTTATAAATTTCATTAATATTGATAAAAAATTACGTCGCAAGGAGTATTTCAAAAATTTCAAACACTAAAAAATTAGTTTTGAGAAACACAGATTTAAAATATATAAATACACTTACCTTTATTATTTACTTCTTAAAGCCTTCATAAACAATATTTTAATATGAAAAAACAGTTTTTATACTATTATGCCACAAATGTAGACCTTTTTGTGACAATTTTGCCCAAATAAAGGTCCACTTTCCCTTACCTGAAAGCTTCTTTAATTGCGAATATTTTGAGACCCCAGTTTTACCTCTACGACAATTGTATCGTGAAATATTGCAAATTTTGTTAATCGATCCATGCGAATTACACAAACAAATGAAAACTTTAAAGTAAAATTTTTCTGCCAGTTCTTATTTCTAAAACTTGCTTCTTTGAAAAGTACTCAGGCTCTTTTACTAATTTAGATAAAGGTTTGAAATTTTTTTGACAATAAAAATATTTTAACAATATACACAAAATACATTTTAACAATAAAAATAGATAATTGAATTAATCGTATAATTTAAAAATGAATCTTAAACTCGTTTTGTTAAAAGTACTAGCTTAAAAATGTTAAGAAAATACTTTAAAATAACTATTTTATGATTGATTAATGCATTAAAAACTTTATTATTGCTCATTTTTCGAAAACTAAAATCTACTAAATTCTGTAATTAGTTAACTTTTATCACACTTTTATCTAAATAATACAATCTATGAAAGCCCTTTAAAATGAATCTCTATTTCATTAATTTGTAGCAATTTTTAAACAATTAAAGCAACACTTTAACATAATTTTTACACTAAAATTTATCTTTATAAACTTAAAACGATAATGGAATTTCGATGGTGGTTCTTTCAATACAAAATTGCATATGCGTTAAATAAGAGAATAAGAAAAGTGTAGAATATTAATAATTAACGTATGTTGCATTTATTTAATTTTGTCCGTGTGTAATTTATTTAATAATCTAAAACTTTTAACTGCAAATTAATAAATTATCTTGATCAGTTTTAAATAAATCTTTATTTCATCAATATAACAATTTAAAGCAACACTTTAACATAATTATTATAGAAAAAGGTATTCTTACAAACGTAAAACGATAATGAAAATTCGATGGTGGTTCTTTCAATACAAAATTCTATATGCGTTAAATAAGAGAATAAGAAAATAATAGAACACTAATCTGACGTATGTTGCATTTATTTAATTTTCTCCGTGTGCAATTTATTTATTAATCAAAAAATTTTAATTTCAAGTTATTAAATTATCTTGATCAATTTTAAGTGAATCTTTATTTCATCAATTTATAGCAACTTTTAAAACATTTATAGCAACACTTTAACATAATTATTATACTAAAAGTTATCTTTACAAACGTAAAAGATAATGGAAATTCGATGGTGGTTCTTTTAATACAAAATTGCATATGCATTAAATTTGAAAATAAGAAAATTACCGAACACTAATCATTAACGTATGTTGCATTTATTTAATTTTGTTCGTGTGTAATTTATTTATCAATCTAAAATTTCTAGCTGCAAGTTAATAAATTACCTTGATCAATTATAATTGAATCTTTATTTAATCAAATCATAGTAACTTTTAAAGCTTTAAAGCAACACTTTAACATAAATTATACTAAAAATTATCCTTACAAATGTAAAACGATAACGAAAATTCGATGGTGGTTTTTTTAATACATAATTCCATATGCATTAAATGAGACAGTAAGAAAGTGTAGAAAACGAATCATTTGCATATGGCATTTCTTTAATTTTGTCTGAGTGTAATTTATTCATGAATCTAAAACTTTTAATTACAAGTGAACAATTTATCTCGAAACTAATTACCTTCATTCTTCTTTTAGAAGGTGCGTGTATGTTTACTTTAACACTTTATTTAAATTCATTTAAAAGAGAAATTTAGAGATCCATTTGATTTTTTTTTCCATTTACAATAAAATTAAAATTGATGAATCAATGGAACACCCTTAAATGGATCTTTATTTCGACCTACATAGTTAAAAAGGAAAATACTTTTTAGCCTATGAACGCATAATATAATCATCATTTTCAGGACACTGCGTATACACATACAGTTTTCCGAGATTACTACAGATAAAGAACGCAAATTCTGTGTAACTTGCCAAAAGATTATTGCATATTTTAGCTCGTAGATATAATATGTTTAACTCGATTAATTAATGAGGTTTTCAGTATCAATCTGTCTATTTTTTTTAGACATTCCGGTAATGACATGATTTGATTGAAAATTTTATATGTATCTATGCAGTGCTTATGAATTACCCTTTATTATAAGGCAATGAATGAGTATAATAAAACTATAGTATAAAAATAGCATAAAAATAGTATTTTTTATAGGTAAATATTTTTTATGCTTAAAATAAGCATTTTTTCTCATTGAGTAATCGTATTGACTTTTGAACGCCTCAAATATGTCTCTATTTTTTATTGTGTATTGATAGACATAAATATATGTCGAAAATGTATCGGTAAGTATAAAAATATAAATTCTTTTAAGTACTTATGTACAGGAAACATACAGATACGTTTTTACATAAAGAGAGCGTATGTGCATTTCTTTAATTTTTTCTGAGTGTAATTTACTCATGAACTAAAACTTTTAATTGCAAGTGAAAAATTTATCTCGAAATTCCATTCTTCTTAACACTTAAACATAATCCTTTAATATAATTATTATAGTAAAAGTTATCCTTACAAATGTAAAACGATAATGAAAATTCGATGATGGTTCTTTTAATACAAAATTCCATATGCATTACATGGGACAGTAAGAAAACTGTAGAAAACGAACCGTTTGTGTATGTGCATTTCTTTAATTTTGTCTGAGTGTAATTTATTCATGAATCTAAAACTTTTAATTGCAAGTGAACAATTTATCACGAATCTCAATTCTTCTTTTAGAAGGTGGATGTATGTTTACTTAGCACTTTATTTAAGTTCATTTAAAAGAGACATTTAGAGCTCCAGTTGATTGTTTTTCCATTTACGATAAAATTCAAATATCTGAATCAATGGAACACACTTAAATGGATCTTTATTTCGAGTTTTATAGTTAAAAAGGGAAATACATTTTAGCCTATGAACGCATAGTATAAACTTATACGAAAATACGCAATACCTTCTTCAAACGTATTCCAAAAAGCGTTCTATGTATTTTAGCCTTGGATACGAATGTGTATTATCGGGATTTAAGGTGGTTCGGAAACCAAATATCTTCATAATTAAAAACTAGTTGGATGTGCCAATCCCATAACTTTCTTCTATCTCATACGTACATTTTAATATTTAAAAAAAATAGTTAATTCTTTTAATGCTTTAAGATTTTTAATTTAATACCATGCCAACTTTGATTTTCATCTTAAATTTCTGCTTCAATCAATTAATTGGAGTAAAAAAGAATTTTCGTCTCTGCACGAGCCGATGGACAATAGAATGATAGGCAGATTCTTTTTTTCAAATTCAAGGAGTACCTACTTGCCTTACCAAAAAGTAATCATTTACAAAAAATTTACTTCAGTTCTAGAACTAACTTCGTACACTTTTATGCGGTGCAGTATTGAAAATGGCATAAAATTCACTATTGCAGTGCCCCCTTCCGACGGATTTTTTTCAGATTCAGGGAGGACCAACTAGCCATAGTCATACACATACACAAAAAAATTGGTTCAATTCGATGCATAACTTCATATACTTTTGGTCGGTACAATATTGAAAATGGCACAAAAATCGCGATTGCAGCGCCCCCTTCCGACGATTTATTTTCAAATTCAGGGGGAACCAACTAGCCATAGTCATACACTTACACAAAAAATTTGTTAAATTCGATGCATAACTTCATATACTTTTGGTCGGTACAATATTGAAAATGCCAGAAAAATCGCGATTGCAGCGCCCCCTTCCGTCGGATTATTTCAAAACTGAAGGAGGACCTGCTTGCCACAGCAAAAAACATTCTAAAAAATTTGGTTCAATTCTATTTATAACTTCATACAGTTTTTGATGGTAGAATGGCGACATACACACAGACAGATACACAGACACACACACAGACACACGGACAGACAGACATTTTGAAAAAACAGGTTTTTTGGAATCTCTGACACCTAAAACGTGTAAATCCGTCGAAAACCAGAAGTAAAAATATTTCGATTACAATACTTCCTTCTGTTGAAGATAGAAGAAAGTAAAAATATATATTGCATTAAATATTTCATTTTCATGCTTAAAATAACGCTTATTTTTTTTTTCGTTTTTACTTATTTTTTTCAAAATCTAGCTTTTAAGGAATGTTTTTTTTTATTGACTTCTTGTGAAAATGCGTTTTTCTTCATGATCGGTGTTTTCACCATTTCTCTGATTTAAATCGTACAACTCCAAACCACTAAAGGAAAATGCTTCAAACTGGAAACTCATCTTTTTCCATTATTTTAATTTTTAATCAGCAAATTTGAAAAAAAAAATATTTACATTTGAAAATATTATTTTTAAAATAAAAGTTACATCATTGTTTTCAAAATTTTAATTTAAATATTTTTATTTTTTTAAACCAATCTTTTTTTAAAATATTGAATCATAATTTAAACAAAAAAAATCTATAAATATTATTTTGAGTTATAACGATTTTATTTATCAAGAAATTGCTTCACCTCAAATATTATCTTCATTAATATCTCAAGATATACTAAAGTTTCTAAATAAATATACAACGAAATTTAGACGTTGTTTCATTTAAACTGATTAAATGTATCGATAGCATTTATTTATTTATTTATTTATTTATTTTGTAATATATTTACAAAATTAATTGGAATAATGAACGATAGATACTCTTGTAGAAAAATCACAATTGCTAGAAAAACAGTGTGCTTAAATGTATTATGAGGTTCTTTGTAAGTAGAAAGGATTTTGCAGTTTAAAATGTTTCATAGATTTTTTTTATTCTAGAAAAGCTGTATTTATGCAAATGATTATGAAAATCACCATTTTTTTATAATCATAGCTGATGAATGCTTGATTATGACATTCAAGCATTCAAAATCAAGCATTCATTGAAGCATTCATTTCTTAATATTGGTTTAGCTTCGACTGTTTCTATATACCCTTTCTAAATTTACTCAAGCTACGTACTTTGTGTAGAAAAAAAAAACTAAACATTTCTTAATAGACTGAGCAAACAAATTTACATTAAATTTTCTTCAACGGTATTTTAAAGTACCGTCGCGCTTAAAATACCTTTTATAAAAAAATTCTCAAAAAATATTTAATTTATTTATTAAAAAATCTATCTTCAGATATATTAAGTAGAATATTGCGATATCTGCTACAAAATTACCTAAAATTCCATGAATAATTTGATACGTACGAATCCTGTGTAAAGCATTTTTTTAAAATAAAAATTCTTCAAACTATTTTATTAACCACTAAAAGTAATAAAAAGTAAATTATAATGCAAATATGTACCTTTATTTATTTAGATTGTCAGATTTCGTTCCTCAGATGACAGTTTTCTAAAGATTTATTATGTTATTATTATTTTCGAAAAACAATTTTAAATAGAAAACTGGAAAACAAAAATCGCGCAATCTTATGCATAATAGAATCCAGGGCAATAAAAATAAATCTGAAATTGCACGTCAAAGGTAGAAAATGTGGTGCGTTCGTATTATAACAAAGTTTTAGAAATGTTTTGATCTTGGTGCCATACTATACAGTATTTAGAATACAGTATTGTATCCGAATTCTTTTGTGTGTCCCTGTAAATACTATCTGCTATCTATTATGCAGAAAGTATCTTGCAGAAAAATTTCAGCATCGTAGATCAATTTCATAAATTGTGAAGCAGTTTAATATAATTAAAACACGCTCCAAATAATGTGTCCCCCTATTCCATTATAATAAAATTATTTTGTAAGGCCTTTTATATTAATAAGAACTATTCTTTTTACTATAGATTGTACAGAATGTGCATTTTAATGTATACTTCATGGATGCATATCAATTTTATCATGTTCAAAAAAGTGTAATATCATTTAAATACACTTTAAATTATTCTGAACACACTAAATTATTTTTATTATTCCCATTAGCTGTAATGTAAGGAAATATTTTTTATTGTCTCTGTAATTGAACTATATGTTAGGGTGGATCGAAAAATTTTTTTTCACTGTGTCAAAACCTACCTATGCGGAAAAGATGTTCTCTTGGATGGAGATTAAGGGAAAAAAAATTTAAAAAAAATAATTTTAAATTTTACTACTGCCACAATGAGGTTGAATTTTAAAAAAAATGAAAAAAGACCTAATTTTGGCTGGATGATTTTTGATTCAAAATAATAGTTTAAAAAAATTATACAAAACCTACCTATGCGTAAAAGATGTTATATTATTTGCAGAGTATGAGAAAAATAATAAAAAATAATAATTTCAAAATTTAAATCTGTCGCAATGTGGCTCAAATTTATGTATTTCAACGTTTTTACGATAAAAAATCAATATTCTTTTTTGTAAAATAAAACATGAAATTTAGAATTTTTAACATTTATTGCAATGAGGGGATATTTATTTCATTACAAGATTAAAACTTTAGTTTCTTATTTAACAGCTTCTTTATTATTAAATCAAGAAAAATCGTCAATATTACAACTGGCGATAATGACGTTTGGTATTGGAAATCGGCATGAAATTTTGTAATTCAATTCGATTTTTATAAAATCGTCTCTTATATATGGTCTATACACAACAGAAAATGCTTCCGTGATTATTAGTTTTGTAGAATGAGCGTTGCATGAATAGATCTTATTGATAGTAGATGTTATTGCCACTGGAATGATTATTGGATTTACTATTGCTTCTGAAATCTTGTCGTTACTAAATCCCTCAGTTAGTGGAGGTTCGACACATTTTCCTATTTAATTAAATCTATGTAATACGTCGCAAAAAGTCAAAAGCTGGTAAATGGGAAATATAGATATTATATAATGTAGTAATTAGGATTACAGCAGACCGTTTGATTTCACTTGCGCGCTTTTAGAATTCATCTACTGACATAAATGGAAATATAAAAAGTATCTCGCATGCAGCGAATATTTTTTTATTTCACCAGTGAAACATTTGTTCCCAGCCGCGGTTCCACCCACGCTCCGAAACGATGACATAGTGGAACCCTTTTGGTGTGTAACTAGCACAAAAACCATTCTAGTGGACGCTTGAAGATCAGTTCCATATTTCGAATAACACCTCTTTTGACATCTATGTTAAGAGATATTCCGTCACAACCGATCGCAACAAACTCTGTTACATGTATATTATTGTTAACACATGACAAAAAATGTACGTCGTGTTTTCAAATTGTTTGGCGCTCTCCTAGAATTTACTTATATATATATGTGGGCGATGTATTCGGAACAAAGTTCTTTTTTCAAGCTCAAGTCTGCTTCTATTATGATTTTTCTTCTGTTGCCTTCTAGTGATGTAGTCTTGTCTTTACACCCATCAAAGTTTAAAGAAAATGACCATGATCATAATCTTTTACAAATGACTAAAGCGAATGACTAAAACAATAGAGTGGTCTTTGTTTTGTTTTGTCATGCCAAATTTTTTTTCTGTCAATAGCATTCGATTCATAGTTTTGTGAGATAATGTCCAAACTTGAAGTGCACCTGACACGATGGCAGCACCTGCTTGGTCGGAAACGCCCAAATTGTCCAATATTCTGGCTGATGCCAATTTTCGTAACTACAGGTGATGTGACACCTAGGCCGTCAGCATTTTGGCTTTTCAATGAAACTGAAGGTTCAGAAAAGTGAGTTTGCTCGCACTACGTCGGTTTAGTTTACACTCAATATTTGTATTCATATTGAAATCTATTGAACTGAAAAAAATGGCAGTGTTTTTGGAAGTGGTCCACAAGACTGTAATAACTTTCAATATCTTATTTTGTTTTATAAGAATTAAGAAGAGCACAATATTTATCGTGAGACAATATAATTTTTCTTAAAATGCTGCAGTGGTAAATTATTGAAATTGAATCTCATTTATAGGTCACTTCTAACATATTAGCAACTCCACCTCATGGCAGTAAATAAATAGATGTAGACCCATTACTTGCTTCGGTTATTTTTTAAATACCAATATATAAATTTTATAACGTTTTTGTAATAGGGAGCATATTTACTGGCATATCAAAGCCAGAACCAAATAGAGGACAATTCATATCTTTCTTCTTTTTTTAACAACGCCATGGTACAGTAATATTCAAAGTACACTAAGCTACACAATACACAAGCAGACAAATCCTTCACTGAAAAAACTGGAACTTTCAGTTTTTGAAACTTTAAACCACTTGCAACAGTATTAAATTTCGAAATTAGATTGTTTATTTTTTTTTCACTTAATATCCATACAATATAATATATTTACACAAAGGTAGGTTTTGATTGATATTAAAATGATTATTTTGCGTAAAAAAAAATCTAACCAAAATTAGATCTTTTTCCATTTTTTTTCCATATTATATCGAATTTTCAACTTTTTGTGGCAGTATTAAAATTCAAATTTATTATTTATTTTTTTTACTTAACCTCCATACGATATAACATCTTTTGCGCATTGTTGGATTTTAAAAATTATTAAAATAATTACTTTTTGCCAAAAATCATCTAACCAAAATTCGGTCTTTTTTAAAATTTTTTCGTAAATTCAACCCTTTTGTGGCAGCATTAAATTTTAAAATTAATTTTTTTATTATTTTTCCCTTAATCTCCATACAATAGAACATCTTTTCCACATTGGTAGGTTTTGATGAATTGTAATTTTGTTTTTCGCCATAGACGATCGATCCACCTACTATACATCCGGTTTTCATATAATTTCTAATGATTTGACAAACAAATGCAACAATTATATGATTTAAATTTCAAATGATTCGGATAGGTAGTTTTCATTAATTTTTTACATGCTTATGGGCGGACAGACGGGCCAACTGAACGACGACTGTAAGTGCTACATATTATCATAATTACGAACGCTCCTAAAAATAGATGTTTGTGAACAGGAATTATTTTATATTTCTGTTTGACACTGATGTTTGTTACACTGATGAGCATCTTTTTTCCAAATTTTTTATAACTCAACGGAAGTTGAATTACTGCATATATTCTCACTGTGTAAACAGATCACTATTGATTATTGATGTTTAACCCTTTATCTACCGACATTACGTATAAGTACCATTGTGGAAAATTTAATAAAAAACGTATTTAATCAGTCTATTAATATTTTTTCTTACAACGCAATATACTTTACAAGATCTATTTTAGATAGAATAAAAAAACAGTCGAAGTTAAATATTTTAAAAAAGAGGTAATTTTCTTAATCATTTTCTTTGGTATATCTTTTTTTTCTCTTTGAAAAAACGTTATACGAAATATTTTCGATGTAAAAGCCTTTACATTTACAGAGAGGATCATAAAAAATTAAAATACATTGCTCTTATAAGAATTATAATATTTCCAAAAGAGTATTTATGGTTAATTAGTTTGATTATTTTTGTAAATATTTTAAAAGACATTATAAATACCAATATATTTAATCAGTTTTAATGAAAAAACACTTCTAAATTTAACATTATATTTATTTAACAATTTCAGTATATCTTCAGATATTAAAGAAAACAATTATTGATATGAAACCATTTCTTGATAAATAATTCGGTAGATAAAGGGTTAATTATGTTAAAAAATGTTTAATTTAAGGTAGACTATTGATATATTAATTTTCCTCTCTTTTTGAATATTTGAAATAATCATATAGCTTTAATATTTAAAATTATCTTTGATATATGCGCATTTGTAAAATCATAATATGTTTTCTTTTGTTGAAGATTATTCATTGTAATGCATTGCCATTAGAAATAGAAATTTCAGTTCATGAATATCATTAAAAACTAAAAAATCTTAAAACCATTTTTTTTATTAATCATTTAAATGAGATTTTTATAAAAAGAAAAAACCATTATTAAAAATAGCTTCTTTAAAACTCCGATATCCTAATAAATAAAATTATGCTTGAATACGATGAGAATAATTCTTCTTATTTTTATCTTACAGAACAGTATCTCCACAGAATTTTTAAAATTTCAATTTACATATAAATTTGATTTTTTCGTATCTTCTTTAGTTTAATAAAATTGGATATTTAAAAAAAATAAAATATATTTGACAGATTTGCATTTTCTTTTTATATATCATTATATAATTTGATATTGTATTGCTATTGTTATATTTTTATATTACATCATGATGATTATATTTCCTTTATATTGAACCTTAAGCTTCTCAAGTGAGAATGACCAATTATGCATATCTAGTTTTAAAAATAAAAACATTTATTTGTGCTTATAGTTTGGAAAACATTGAAAAAATAAATTGTATTTCTCACTTTTGTTTCCACATTTAACGTTCGTGAAGGGAAAAATTAAAAAATAAATAAATAAAATAAAATAAAAATAAAAACAAGAAAGCAGGGATTTGTATCTTAACTTGGGTGCAAGTAACAGTAGCTACAAGTTTCCATCTTTTTTCAACTGCCTACATTGTTCTGCTTACGAGAAATAGTCAACTATTATTATCATGTAGACTTTCTCTAAATACTTTACAATTATTGCACATTTTATTATATTTTTTTTCGTATTTAGTTATATATATATATATATATATAAGGTGGTCTGGTGTAATAACGCCAGGCGGGGTAATAACGCCACATGCTAATATTTTGCATAATTATAAAATAATCTGGTAAATGACACCCATGTGCTCTGCGCAGAAGGGTTTTGAGTCATATAAATGGCAAAAAAAAGCTTCAAATTAATTTGTTTCATTTTTAGGTCTTATTGTTTTTACAAGCAACTAAAATTAACGCTTGATCTAAAATTTGCGAGATACGTTTTGTGATGTGAAGACTATTTTTTTATCCAGAAATATTTTTTTAATTACATAAATTTGTAGTACATTTCATGGACTTTCAAAATGTTGTTGAAGATTTTGGATATCTTCTCGATATAATTTGTAATTTAAAATGTAGATCGCAATAACTATAACGGGATAATAACGCCAATCCTTGGCATTAATACCCTGGTTGATTCCCTACAGTGGCCGAGCTACGTCCTAAATACTGATTCAAATAAACACAGTTAAAACTGTGCAATATTTCTAATAATTCTATTTAAGCTGTCCTTTCTAAGCAAAAAGAAGCTCACGGTATGATATTCTTTTGCCTCATCTCCCCCCCCCCCCCAACCACACCTTTTTTTTCTTACACTTTCACAAAAAATTGAACATTTTCCATAGCTTAGAATGCAATTTGTCAGTTTCTAAGTTTGTAGAGTTTGTATTTTTAGAATTGGGCAATCTACATGCAATTATGCCATCTTATATTATAGTTTTGTTTGCATGGCGTTATTACCCATATAAGTGGGTAATAACGCCAAATAGCATTGGTCAAGAAATCACGCCATTACATTTTATGAATACATATCTTTTAAATTATTTTTTTATATAGATAGTCCATGAGTTGCTGTATCGAATCATATATTTGTTTGAAAAAAATACAAACTAAAACTGAGCCGTGAAAATTGGTAGAAACTTAACATGGCGTTATTACCCCAGGGTACCTTATATATGTTTTTAATCACATGCCTCTATCATGATGGAGTCATAAATTAATTCCTCCACAACAGACCAAAACACTTTGAAAGTTTGTAAATACCATCTATGCATATAGGACAATCAGATATAATTGGTTGGGTTACTCGCAGCATAACGTATCGTGAAATACGGCTAACGCAGGGCTGTACGACACGGAGCTCGTGGGTGCCATGGTGCCCTTTGAAGACTTTTTTGGTGTCCTTTTGAAGGTTTCATGTTATTATAATTTTTAAAAGTAAAATTCCATTGTAAAGGATTTTTTCTTAAAAATAATTTTTTATTTCCATGAGAGATAATTCAAAACTTTAGAAAACATATTAAAAATCAGAAACATACTTTAAAATGTTAATCAACATAATTCACGATTTCTAGTTATTGTTCATAAAGTGTAATTAAGATGGTTAAATTTGGTAACAATTGAAAATAGTTATTTTTAATATTTAAAAATTACTAAAAAAAAAAAAAAAAAAAAAAAAAAAAAAAAAAAAAAAACTTTTTTTCATTTCCCTCACCCGCCCCTTTAAAAACATAAATGTATGTGCATGGAATTTCAGCCCTTTTTTATCTTGCTCTTATCATATTGTCCTGGTTGTTTTATACAAAGGATAATGGAATTTCTTTCTTGATTTTTTAAATGTTAGGCTTTTTATTTTCAATTTGCTTGGAAAAATGAATAAAACAGTGCAAAATGATTTCCATTTATAGAAGCACTTCTAGACTATCTCTCTAAAACAAGCTAGAATGAATTGGTCACTATCATGCTTGTTTTTCTTTTCGTGCTTTTTATAAAACTAAATTCTCACCTTCAAAATAAGTCAAAACGTATTTTAGCATCCTAAAAGAAAACTAGCAATATCTTTGATCTCCATGTTTATTTATTTTTATTTGTTGTTATTGTTTTATTATATGCATTTTTTAAGTTTTTGGTACCTTACACTACAAAGGTTTTTGAGATCCTAACGTAGGAAAATGTATATTTTAAAATTTAATACATGTAGCTTCAGAGCCTTAGGTGCCTTTTGTCTACTACCTTAAGATTCATTTCCACTATTTCATTTAGTTGTGCATGTATACCCATACTGTGCACTAATATACTTTTATACGAAGGATAATGGAATTTCCTTCTTGATTTTTCAAATGTTAGGCTTTTTCTTTTCAATTTGCTTGGAAAATTGAATAAAACAGTGCAAAATGGTTTCCATTTATAGAAGCACTTCTAGACTATCTCTCTAGATCAAGCTAGAATGAATTGGTCACTAATATGCTTGTTTTTCTTTTCGTGCTTTTTATAGAACTAAATTCTCACCTTCAAAGTAAGTCAAAACGTATTTTAGCATCCTAAAAGAAAACTAGCAATACCTTTGATCTCCATGTTTATTTATTTTTATTTGTTGTTATTGTTTTATTATATGCATTTTTAAAGTTTTTGGTACCTTACACTACAAACGTTTTTGAAATCCTAACGTAGAAAAATGTATATTTTAAAATTTAATTCATATAGCTTCAGAGCCGTAAATCCTTTTGTCTACTACCTTAAGATTCATTTCCACTATTTCATTAAGTTATGCATGTATACTCATACTGTGCATTAATACTGCTGCATATTTTCAGTCATATGGAAAATGGCGCTCTTCATTTAGTACCAAGAACTGAGGTGCGCCACTACTTACTGAAAAGCTGGACAGCCCTGGGCTAATGGGTTTCTTTAATCCGTCAACAGGAGACAAACATTTCAGAGTGGGAGTAATATTTTAAAATTCCATAAGAAATTTCCTCCTGAAATAAAACGATTATTCTAGGACCTTATTACAAAAACAAACTGAACTAACATCATGATGCTAGATGATGGCGATTGGATGATATATAATGATGTTAGATGATGGAGATTGGATGATATATAATGATGTTAAATGATGGAGATTGGATGATATATAATGTTAGATGATGGATATTGGATGGTATATAATGATGTTAGATGACACAGATATTTTTATGATGATTAAAAGATTATGACTATCTATTAAGAAATAATTTAAGAAGTAATATTTTAAAATTCCATAAGAAATTTCCCCCTGAAATAAAACGATTATTCTAGGACCTTATTACAAAAACAAACTGAACTAACATCATGATGCTAGATGATGGCGATTGGATGATATGTAATGATGTTAGATGATGGAGATTGGATGATATATAATGATGTTAAATGATGGAGATTGGATGATATATAATGTTAGATGATGGATATTGGATGGTATATAATGATGTTAGATGACACAGATATTTTTATGATGATTAAAAGATTATGACTATCTATTAAGAAATAATTTAATGATGTAATTAGACCTCCTTGAAAGGAGATAGTGAACTATTCGATTCCAAATATGACTTTTTAGTCGGACATTTTGAATCAAACTTTTAAATTTGATTTCATGAACCTCTATTAAATTTCTCCATTCTAACTAGGTTCATTATTATCAAGGAAGATTCAACGTTACTGTTTTTCATTTTTATGTTAAAAATATACTATATGTAATTGTTTATATTTTCAAATTACTTTATGATGTGTATTTTGAACAAGAATCATATCTTGTATTTTGTTGGTTCCTACTATTTATCTGTAAATTTAAAAGTTATTCTACACATCACATTAGTGCTTCTAAATTTAAATTCCATATTTATCAGAAAAAAATTAGTTCTATACTTTTATTATTATTATTATTTAATTATTATTATTTCTATCGACAACTTCGTTATCTAAGTCTGTATCGGCTCCCTTTCAGTGAACTTGCAAGTCTCAGACCTATATTTTTACTCGTCTTTTTGGGAGGGGGATTAAACTTGAAATAATAAGCAGATTATCTTGGAATAACATCTGATGACCTGACGAGAAGGAACTGTCGTCGATTAATGCGATGAATGTCGTTGGTCATAGGCGAATTTCTTCTTGATTTAGCAGCCGGAGTTAAAGGCAATGGAGATGACATGTATGGGAATTTCTCCAGAAATAATGCAAGAGATCAGTTTTTAGTCCTTTATTCTTTTGAGCACTTTCAGTGGCTATTCCGCACATCTGCAATCTCCACAAATTTATAATAGAAAAAAATGTTCTTAAATTCCCTCATGTCCATTAAAAAGAATGAACGGAATCAACTAAGCCGTTGGTTGTAAGTCCGTATCACCACAAAAATAATAAGAAAAACACAAAGTGGGCTTTGAAAAAAGACTGCCGGGAATACATTGCACTCCACAAACATCAAAAGCATTCTACTCGCTCCGCAAAGCCAAAATGACTTTCTCAAAAATTATAAGCTAACCTAGCCCCTCCCCTTTTTACGTAAGGCTTTTAAAAAGAAACTAGATTTGTATTCAAGGTAAAGGCAATTCACCTCGCGGTCTACTATTGGGTCATGAGCGTGACTAGATGCAAGGACTCTTTAACAAACGGCGTAAATCGTAGAGTAATATGCCCACGAAAAGCGTAGGAATTTCCTAGCAGACGATTAATTAAATAATAAAACAAAACTAAAGTTTTGACAAATGTTTTAATTCTAAAAAGAAAAATGGATTTGTGTAATGAATTTAAGATTTCGAAATAAGATATTGACATTCAAGAAACATTCTAGCTCTTTTTAAGAAAGTTATCAATAGATTATGCTAAGTTAAATAAAATAAAATAAAAAGAACTTTAGCCGTTAAAAATATTATTACATCACGGAAACTGAGAATAAAAGTATGTTCCTATAAAACATTAGAAGAAACTCAAGGCGGGAAAATGGCATAATTTCTTTATCTATTATATATATATATATATATATAGATATAGATATATATATATATGTATATATATGTATACATATATATGTACATATATATGCTAATAGGAGAACAGTGTAGTTAATGCAGACAAACGTTTGAAAAATGTTGGTAATAATTATGAAGAAAATGATTTTAGATAATATTTCCAACAACCTGATAAATCAAAAATTATGCATATACAACTAACAAAATTATTAAATTTTTTATGGATATGAAAACAAGAATATTAATTTCTTCTGTAAAAGTGGGTTTGGAGATCATTTTTGCTGAATTGAAATCAAAAGTGTGGATGATTTTTTGGCAATGTTTATTAAATGAAAATTTATTGATTTTCTGTTTTTTCAATATATTGTTGGCTTTCTTTAATACTAAATTTTAAACCTGGTTTTGTCTGCCCAATATAGAAAAGACCACTGGCTAATTAACTACCCGTAATGGCTAATAACTACCGCTAATTAACCCGTAAAAACTCGACGAAAGAAAACCTTTAAAAAAGATATATTTTCTTTATTTATAATAAATCTGCAAAATTAATTACAGTAGAAAATACATTTTATGTTATGGTCAGTCTAACTCTCACGCAAATATACTTTAATCTAAAATTAACAAAATACTATAAAACTCAATTATTAAAATTATTAAATAAAATAAAAACGAAATTCACTGGATTTTATAACAGACGCATTTTAATATCTTTACATGTATATGTATTTTTCAATTTTGAAAGAAAATGAAGTGGTTTTGTTGCCACAATTACAAAATTGGTACTAAAATGATAAAAAAAAAGAATATTTCAAACATAAATTTCGATACAGCTTTGAAACAAATTGCATTTAAAAGTACTTTTTTCTCTATACGACGCTTTAATAATTTTAAATGTACGATGTTTAGAAGTGTAAAATTTGTAGAACATAAAATTGCAAAACCAAAATTGTATTGGAAAGTATTATGCATTTCAATTTGTATTTTTTAAAGAGAAAATGGAATGATTCTGTTGCCACAATTACAAAATTTACACTAAAGACTATAAAACACTTAATATCTCAAAAATAAATTTACATACAGCATTTAAAAAAATTGCATTTAAAAGTACATTTTTTCTATACGACGGCGTAAAAATTAAAAATACGCGACGTTTAAAAGTGTAAAATTTGCAGAAGCGAAAATTGCGAAACCGAAATTACAGGGGGAAATGTTGTCATTCGCAAAATGACGTATGCATTACGTACACATAAATTTGGCCTTTATAATATAGATAGATATCATTAATTGACTAATTATCGCCAGTGATTACGGTGTTTTTCGATATCATTAATTGATATTATTGTTATTATAGATAACAATAATAGATATGTAAACGCTAAACTAAAGGAAGCTACGTACGTATATTCTAAAGTGTTGACGAAGATTTCACAAGGAGCGAAATGAAAAACGATTTCGAATGTACGAATTTTTCTTATTTCGCGCACTTGAAAAAAAATGGGCTTTTAGCTTTTGCCCTTTTAGTCCTCAATTCATCTTTATTATTAAAGTGTATTCACATACTAAATAAAACATGCTGAATGAATATTGCCTAAATGTTTAAAAATACAGACATAATTAATTTCGTGATAAAGCAATTTAGGGTTAAAATAGTTTTATAAAAGGCTTGTTTAATAAATGTATTTTATTTTTCAGTTAAATATATTTAATTTTAAATACGAGCTCTTTGGCTAATAAAAAATATTTTTCTCTAGCATTATTCATTGAAAAAAAATAAAAATATATAGAAGATAAAATTATAAGATTGAGAAACTTTCATACACTAAATGGTTAATTCTTAAAAAAAGATTAAGTTATTAAATTCTTTTCCTTTTTTATACAAAATTTCCATCAAATTTGTTTTTGTGATGACATATATTTAATCCTTCCTGAAAAAAATCTGACACCATGAATTCATTACTTTCATGCAAGCATTAGATAAAGGAGTTTTTTTCTGTATAAAGTATTTTGCTACGACCATTATACATTCAAATTTGATGGACGGGCTTTAATAAAAATGTCGAAAGTTTTTTATTAATTATATATCACGCTTCTTTTAAAGTAAACAATTGGTAATATGTTTAAGAAGAAAAAAATGAAAAAACTAAAAAGAAAAATTTGTCTTTTAGCATTTTTAATATTGGAAGTATAATCTTATGTAGAACATGTAATTTAATTGTAATTCTGAATAGGACTTTATCTATTTATTTTGGTTGTCTCTGTGCCAGAAAACATTGCATTTATTTAATGTTCATAATTGCGTACGAAACAGAACATTCATTGCGTAAGGTTTTAACCTAAGCTTTAATTACTATGTAGGCGTTACTCATTTATATAATAAAATAATACTCGATTTATAAATAATACCAATTGACCAGCGAAGAATTAACACTTAGCTGCCCAGCCTCCTCCGTTATGTCTTCCCGGTCTCTCAATTATCCTTTACGTCAACCCTGGATATCCCAATTTTGCGCAGTAAAATTCCTCTAATGTGAACTAATTGGGACCGAAATTGTTCCTTTTAGCAGGAATTCGGAATCGGCGCATTGAATTAATAATCATGAATGTATTCTTCTGTTAAGGCGTAAATTAAGTGCTGTACAATTGGTAGAGTGGCCTCTTTACAGCTTCGTTCGGCTTGCAGGGAACAGATTCTGTTATTTCTAATAACTTAATTTAAAATTCACTGTTAATATATAACAGAAAAATGAAAACTGCAACTGTAAACGTCATGGCAATGAATACGCTTTTTCCCCACTCATAAATCTGAGTAAACGAATACAAAAAAATAAGTTGCTTAGTTGATTCAGTGCTTTTCATCAGAAAAAAAAAACAAAAGAAAACATTCACTTTACTTCTTAAGCATGTATAACAGAGTATTGTATTTTTTGTGTTTAGCAGTAATTAAAAATGATTCTACACTGTTAAAAAACTTGTCCTACTGTGAACCAAATTTTGGTGCTCAATAGCTGACACTGTAATATGGTGAAATCTTGAACCAATATTTGGAGCTCATCTTGAAGCATAGTTCCAATAATTTGAATGAGTTTGAAATAGGAAGCTCCATATGTTCGTACGAGATTTCATTATGGTTCCAGCTACTGAGCACTGAAATTTCGTTCAGACTACAGTAAAAAATTTAACAGTGTTCAAAAGTGTATAAATGAAGGCGACACGTACTTTAAGTAACCAGCTTTCATTGTAATGCCGTTTCAGCCGGTTTCATTAACCTTATTAGATCCTATGTATGTCTGTCTTTTAACTTCTTTGTAAAATATTAACTGTACGCTTTTTTACGAAAAGCTTTTTTAATTATTCCTCTTTTTAAATAAAAATAAAATATAACAATAAAAAAAATCTGTTTTTTTAAACCCTGTTCAATATAGCTGGTCACTACTGTATTTGTGAAATTTGAAACAAATAACCTCTTTTAATTAAAAATAAGTCTGCAATGTCAGATAAAGGCAAAACATGACATCCGAAAATGACACCCCATTAAACATTGTAATCTGCATATTACTTTAAACAGACGTCAGAAAATTGCAGGTTCGTACCCTGTCGCGGACGCCAAAAAAATGAAGTATATCAACTCGAAGATTGTAGGTTTTTATCGTTCGAATAATGTTCAAATTATCGAATAAAGTTTGTATTGAAATGTCAGTTCAAATTTTAAATTTTAATAATGCAGTAATCTTACTCAAATGAATTAAACAAACTTCAGATTAAAAAAAGATATTTGCATTTAATTACAAAAAGGAAGATTAATTATTACTCTCATTTTAAGAGTAATTCATTCCGCAATTTTTGCCGAACAACTACAGAATTCTTTTTATTCTTCTATTACAGAAGAATAAAAAACTGTCTGACATATAAAAACAAAAAAAGGTTCGTTGCCAACAATTGGTTTGCAAACCAAGGAGGCATTCATAACAGACGGATGACAACTATGACTACAGAAATAATATACTGTGTGTCCTAGAACTTTGTATACAAATTATGTGGTGATATAGAGAACATTTTTAGAAACAGTAGTTGCATATGTAACGCCATCTTCACAGAATAAAAAGTCGCATAGGCATAGTAAAGCCACAATCGATACATTAGAGTAAAACGTTTTATTATACAGAAAAGTTCTTACTGTATGACACAGAAGCATCATAGGAGGTGTTCGAAATTGCCCTCATTGGCATGGGTGCAAACATGGAACCTATGCCCAATGACACTCTAGAGAAAAGTATCAAGAGGTGATAAATTAGGTAACCCGTGGAGATTGAGTAGAGGGGGGGGAGCAAACGGACAGACCCGATCATTCCAATTGTTTACAAATATTAGGTCTAAGTGTTTAACTTTCTTGAGAATGAGATTTTGCCTCATTATATTGGAAGCACATTTCGCATCAAATATGTTCGGGGACATCTTAAAGCATTTTCAGAAAAAAATCTCAGCTTAGCAATTTTATCTTTCAGAAAATTTGGAGCAGTCTTCATTTCAAACGTGTAAAGTTACAGGAAGTTTGACATGACAAGACAGAAAGTTTATAAAAAAAACAGCAGGAAGATAACGCCTGACGTCATTAAACTTTGAACTCCCATATAGCTAGTCAGGTTAATTTATCTTTTTCTGCATAAAATGTATTGCAAGATAAGGGCAAACTATTAGAACAGTTAATTCTGCTATGACTAAAAAAGTGCAAATTCTTTGGAAACTGGTAGATAATTAAGCTTTGTTTTGTCAAAAATATTGCAAACGTATTGGAAATAAGTAATCTTGCGATGATAGACTATCCCTTCATGTCTATTGATGTATACGCACCGTCAGAAAATGCATGCACCATTTTTATCATCATTACCAAATAAAGGTAACATTTGCACTTTTAAATCAGAATAATAATTTTTGGTATTTGATAAGTGAAACGTTTAAAAAAGCGGTGCCAATCGAATACAATTTGCGTAAGGAATTTTGTCCTGAATGTAGCCAATTCGTTGTCTTCGGCTCTTTTGCGAATGAAAAATAGCCTTCCATCAATTTAACAACAAACTGTTCATACATGCGATGACAGACTATTCCTTCATGTCTATTGATGTATATGCACCTTCAGAAAATGCATGCACCATTTTTATCCTCATTAATAAATAAAGTAACATTTGCACTTTTAAATCAGAATCATAATTTTTGGTATTTGATAAGTGAAACGTTTAAAAAAGCTAGGCCAATCGAATACAATTTGTGTAAGGAATTTTGTCCTGAATGTAGCCAATTCACTCAACATTTCGTTGTCTTCGGCTCTTTTGCGAATGTAAAATAGCCTTCCATCAATTTAACCACAAACTATTTATACAAGAGGATGATGGTCAGCATTGAGGAAGATTCGCTAAAAATTTCACCAGTGAAATTAGTCAAAGAAGATAATATCAGGAAAAAAATCTAACTTGCTTCAACTGGGCATACTATCTTGAATGATTCTTGCGAGCATGCCTCCACTAAAGATGTATTACCCCACTAAACAGTTCACCATGGTAAAGCGTTGTTGTGCGGTTTGGTGGGGTTCCGTGTGTGTTTTTGGTCGTGTGATTTATGTTGGTTATCCATAGTCAAGATCTACAGTGAGGAAGCTACGCATACCAATTTTTTCAGCGCGAATACAGCGCTCCTATAGATTCCCGCCCATGCTTTCCTGTATAATTATGATTAATAATGATGTTCTCCAATTCCTCTCTTATATTGTTAAAAATTTGACCCATTTGCTGCAGCGTCACTCCACAGCTTTTATAGAATATCACATTTTATGACCAATGAGAATGCTCCATAACACAGTAAAGTAACCGTTTTCTATAAAAGCAGTGCAGTGATGCTGCAGCAAATGGGTCAAATGTTTAACAGTGTAGTTAGTACGTAAAGTTCTAGGACACCCTGTACATAATACTCGGTTGATATATATTGGGGAGGGATATATTACATCATATGAGCATAATCCGATTCCAAGAAAACTTTGAAAGTTAAATATTTTTTTAAGACTGAGTTTGTTTTGTTGTACCTTCAACACTTTTTAAAATTCGAGGCACGGTGCTGAAAAGATAGAATGGCGAAACGGAAAGTCAGTAAATCAGTATTTTTATCCGTTTTGTGAGTATAATATTACGTTACTATTCATTGTAAACGTAATTAATTATTACCGTATTTTTCCTACTTTTTTAGGACGTTCCGAGACATAAAAATCTTCAACTTCGCAAAACAATTAATAATAATATTACATTAAAAATTTCTTTGTTTCTCTATGCTTAAAATGACGTTTCAACCATGTTTCTAACTCAGTTGAATATGGAAATATCAGTTTGTTAGTTTTGGTTTGTTTTTAAAACTTGCTTTTAAGCAATGACTATCATGAAGAGGCCCTCTTGCGAAATAGCATTTTTCTACATGATGTTTTCCCACCATCTCTTCTGTTTAAATTGTTATAAGTAAAGAACCGTTAAAAAAAAGATGGTTCAAACTTGCAGAAAAAAAAATTCAATTATTTTTAAACTTATATATTTCTGTTTATTCATATAAATAGAAATTAAAATTCTATGGATAATATTTTGTGTTATAACAATTTTAAATTACCCCAGATTATTGATAATTTTTTTATTTAAAATTTTCTTTAAAAAATCATTACAAACATTATCAGGTGATTGTGTTTACAAATAATATGTTTAACCATCAGAAAAAAAAATGTAAAAAAAAAAAATAACTCAATAAAGAAAAAAAAATTGAAATGAGTCCTAGACCCTCCTTAAATAGCTTTATTGGATTTTTTACATGTTTTGAAACACACGAATCATTAAAAAAAAGTGAGAAGATTCTAAAATTGCATCGATAATCAAACGCTGTCGTTCAATTTTCACGTATTCTGTCAATAAATTGTTTTACCCAAAGATTTATTCAAAAATTCAATTTATAACGACGTAGCATAATTTAACTTATCGCATTGATGTGCCACTTACACAATGGATACGAAAAAAAAAAACTATTCGTTGGGTGCCATACTTACCCATCATGGTACCCATCATGAAAATAAAACATGTGTAAACTATTTATAAAATGTATGGCAATTCCAAAACAAAATTTAAACGTGTATTTAATTAATTTTTTATATACAGAGTAATGCTCTATGCTCTTTTAATTGCTAATGAACACATTTCGATAAATTACATAAAATGCCAAACTATTTAAGTAGTACCGAAATGCGTAAAAGAAAAATCCTTATAACTCAAAAACTAATAATCATATTAATTAACAAATTACTGTATCGGCTTAAGCGTCTTATTTCCAATTAAAATATATCTTTGAATTGAAATTTGTATAAAATGCAGGGTCATGAAAAATCGAAAAATGTGGAAAACAGGATTACAAATATATTGGCAACTAATACTCTGATCGACTTCGTTCTTTATGAAAAATTTGTGTTATTTTAATGCCTTTTACGTTCACCCATAAAGATAAAAAAATGAAAAATTTTACATACCTTTCATGAAAAAGAATTTTTCAATGTCCAAAAAAAAAAAAAATAGTTCCGAATAATCGAAGTTACTGATATTCTATAGTCTTCGTCCCATTCTTACATTCTTAATACATACAAAATTTCAAGTCACTATCTCAATTTGTTCGGGAGGTAGAGCGTTTACAGGCACCCATATACACATGCAGACAGAAAGACAGACAGACAAACACACAGAAGGATGGACGGCAATTTTGTTAGGAATCTTTAGTATCAGAAACGTGTGAATTCCGTCAAAAAGTAAATTGTCGATTTCAAAACGATTGCTAGACTTACCCTATACTATGTATCATAGGTAAGTAACAAACATCCAAGTAGAATTAAAAAGGAATCGTTCATACTTTGAAAAAGTACGGAAATAAACAATGATGCTGTTTTATAGAGCGTTCAAATTTATAATATTCATTTATTTGAAAATGACTTGTGTAGTGTCGAAATGTGTTAACAGTAGAATAAACCCTTTTTTCAATCTCTATAAATAAAAGGAATTCTGAGGATAATTAATTAATTAATTGAGGCACAGGGGAAAGCAAATCTTGGCAATGCGCCAACTCGGTCCAGAGGAAGCAAATCTTGGCAATGCGCCAACTCGGTCCAGAGGTATAAAAGCAAGATAGAAAAAAACGCGCAGGTCTGTGCATTCAAGTACAACCACCCATATGTATATGCTGAAAGTTTGTTCTGACGCTCACCCGACGCACGTGGAGTGCCGATGGTCCGGGGAGAGTCACCGGGGGATCCGTCGCCAGCTGAGAGAGAAGCGTACCATACACATAAATTATTAAATAAACCTTCAAATTAAGCCCGGCGAAGCGGGCTGGGTATGCTAGTCTTTATAAAATTTTATTTTGCATCGTTTAATAATTAATATGAGTATTAAGATATTATAATTTTTTTAACTTAATTTCTATCATTTTTGGGGGGTTTATATGTTAGAGCATATTTAAAAAATTTTCCCTTTAAAAATTTTTATACCATGATTATATTTTTTGTGAAGGCATTAGATAGCACATTTTGTTTTGGTAAAAATTACATTACTACAAGTTTTAGAGAGCAAGTCTGATGCATGGGTTTTAATAAGTTGAAATTTTTATCAATTATTTCATGCATCATTTTTAAACAAATAACCTTAGCAGCTTTCACAATCAAAGAAAAAAAAGAAAGATTTCAGAGGAAATTCCTCGATAATTTCGCCATTATAAATGGGATTTAATGAAGATTATGGGCTAATACTATTATTATGACTAGAATTTTAAGCAGAAATTTTAATTTTTAATTTTTAATTTTTAAGAATTTTAATTTAAATCTTAATATGATTTCATGTTTTCATGTTTTCATGATTAATTAGTAATGTGTTAACATTTATTTAATATAATTAGTATATTTTTTTAACGCTTATAGCTTAATTTACACATATTTAATTCTTTAACCGTTCTGCAGATTTTTTTTATTCATGTTTAATTATTCATAAAACAACTGAAAAGTATTGGCACAAAAATTTATAGTTGATAACTTTACATATATTTTTATCATGTACAAATAAAAAAAGGTAACATTAATGTTTTTCTTTTGTTAAATCAGCCTTTGAATTAAAATATTACGTGATGGAAAAACACGGTTAGACTGCTTAATATATTTGCATGGCAAACTTATGTTATATTGTTTGTTTTCTTATTATTATATAAATAGTTTACTGTATTAGTGTAAATTTAAAAACACTTTACCTGTATCTTCAATATTGCTTTACATCATTCATCTTTTTTTATGTACATTGAACATTCTATCTTTCAAGTAAATTCCATTTTAATCAATTAATCTTATTTTAAATCTAGCTGGCGGGATAGAAATTCTTCTTAAGTTTAGATAAAATACGTTAATTCTGAAATTAATAAGAATTTAGAATGTCTTTTCCTGAAAATCTATATACAAAAATTGAACTGCCAAATCAAATGTAATTTCCATGATTTTAAAATCAAGTTCATTTACGATGACTGTTGGTGGCAGATTGGGATTTACTATTGCTTGGTGAAAATCATAGTAATCATTGTACCTTGGTTTTTTGTTTTATCGTCTGCTTGCAAAGAACTCGATTGTTTTTGTTGTTTGTTTTCGTTTTTGTTTGGAATGGTTGTCTCTATGGTGAGCTCCGTAAGAATTCTTTTGCTGTTGAATAAAAAAAGTTTGTAGTTATTAATTTGTCGAATTATATTAAAAAAATATTCATTGTCTACTGATTTGAGCTACTCAACAATGACTGTATTTACATTAGATGAATTGCTAATTTACTTGGTCAATCAAAAATAGATTTTCAGGATCGAATCGAATCGAATTTGAGTCGCCACTTTGGGGAATATTTTAATTCAAAATTTCTACAAATTATACTGACAATAATTTTTCCCTTAATATTCACCGATTGACAATCAGTAAATAATGCGAAAATTATTATTCTGAAATCGTAGGAATTTATTTAGACAAAATAAAAAATCTTGTAATAAACTTGTCATTATAGGAAACAATGTATTGAAAATAATTAATGATAGTAACAAGAAAAAATAAAATAGTTACATAAAAATGTAATTCACGAAAAGAAGGATTAATTTAATTAAGAAATATATATTTATATAAAAAATATTCATTGTCTACTGATTTGAGCTACTCAACAATGACTGTATTTACATTAGATGAATTGCTAATTTACTTGGTCAATCAAAAATAGATTTTCAGGATCGAATCGAATCGAATTTGAGTCGCCACTTTGGGGAATATTTTAATTCAAAATTTCTACAAATTATACTGACAATAATTTTTCCCTTAATATTCACCGATTGACAATCAGTAAATTATGCGAAAATTATTATTCTGAAATCGTAGGAATTTATTTAGACAACATAAAAAATCTTGTAATAAACTTGCCATTATAGGAAACAATGTACTGAAAATAGTTAAATAATGATAGTAACAAGAAAAAATAAAATAGTTACATAAAAATGTAATTCACGAAAAGAAGGATTAATTTAATTAAGAAATATGTTTGTGCCACAGAAATTTTGGGGGATATTTAATAAGTATTCATTTACTTATTGTTAATTTTTAAATTTGTATAATCTTCTACGTTTATGATTATCTTAAAAATATAGAGTTAAATTAAAATTCTACTTTATTCAAGTTAAAAGATGCTTTTCGTAAAAGCTATAAAGTTATCTCTATTGCATTTCTACTTTTTAAACGACTTTTTGTTGTATTGGAAAGCTGGAATTGATCTCTACATCTGCATTTTTTTTTTTTACTTTCTCGATTTCGATTACAGATTATTGTATAAGGATATTTTCACTGCCTAAACAAGCTCCAAAATTAAAAGCGTCCTTATTAAAAAAAAAAAAAAAAAAAAAAACTCGTAAGAAAAAATGAAAAAAAACTTGAGCATCTTTGAACATATTGATATCAGATGTTCAACACGAAAAAAATGAAAAATAAAAATAAATAATAAATATATAAAATATTCAAACACAACCCAGATAGCTTTATAAATTTCTTACATTAGGGAGCACTATATTTTGCTTCACTGAAGTATCCTTTTAAAATGAAATGCGGGGCTAAAAATGTCTGGATTCCACCCAGAAATGACTTCGCTGAAGATGGAAATGATCTCTCAACTGAGCTGTTTCCGAAGAATCCGGAAGGATCTAAATCGTTCAGCAACTTTATCTAAGCTTCTGGTGTTATCTATACCTATACAGGTAAATTTTGTTTGTAGGGGCTAATAACCGGATCTACCGAACTGATTTCAAAAGTAATGGTACCAGAAGGACGGTGCTCGCCCGGAATCAAACATAGGTTATATCTTAATTCTATGCCACCACTTCGGAACTACCGGACCAATTTCAAATGGTATCAAAATGATGGAGTTCGACCTGAATCAAGCATAGACTATGTCTTATGTTGTCTATGCCTACATTATAAAGAGGAAATGTTTGTATGCGATACAGCTCAAAATAATAAATCGAAAGTTATGGAACCACTTAAAATAAATTCGTTAATCTTATGTTAATAAAAAATTACATTGTGTATAAAATTTAAAATATCTTCTTTAGAGAAGAACAGAATTTTTATTGTTTTAATAAACGCTATAATGAAGATAAATTTAAGAAAAAAACTATTTGAAGCGGAAAACAAAAAGCAAGATTTCTTTGACAGTTTTCATTTCGTTTATAATTTCAAAGTAACATTGGAAAATAAAGATAAACTTTGATAATGAAATAATCTTCAAATTTATTTCTTTAAGAACTTGTTCAATCAGTATTTTTTAAAAACTGAAGTTATTCTACTATCAAAGAAACAAAATTTACTCTAATATGCGTCATTTTACTTCAAATTGGTATCACCCCCCCCCCACACACACACACACACCCAATTACAAAATAATGATTTTTCTTCATGTTTATTAATTTTTGACGGTATGTATTCTACATATATTTATTGTACATTTTGTCGACGTCAAAAGACGACAATGAAATTTTTAACAACATGCTATCTGATTAAGAGAATCGAATGAAGAAGAATTACATTGAAATTGCATTTTAAAGCACAAAATATCTGATATCAGCATTCATTTTTTATGTCTTCTTATGTTAATATTAACAAATAAAATTATTCCTAAAGACTCCTCAATAACTACTTATTTTGGTGAAACTATTTTGGTTAATCAAAGATTATAGCATCTTTTAAGTGAGATCATTTTAAAATAATTACATCCAATCCATTGTTAATCTGATTCTAATTATCTCTGTTATAGTATCACTTTTAAAAATCATTTCCTGAATTTAAATTGTAATTGTAAAAGGGAATTCAAAGTTATTGTATTTCTTAAGATGTCGGATTGAAAGTGAACAACTGGATTTTTTTAGTGATTAACAACACATAATAAGTTACAATCCTATTTCAAATAAGTTTTAATAAAATGTGATAAACGATATATGAAAATAGAATACATATAATATATACATAAATATATACAACATGGTCATTAATGACAGGATACTTTCAATTTTGGATATTTTGTCTTGTTTAAAAACATTCACTCAACGGATTCTTTTGGATCTTCAGAATTATTAATACTATGTTTGACCTAGTATTTATCAAAGTTAGAAAAGACAGTCTAAATTTGCACCCACCACGTCATTTCGTACCTTTTCATTTGATCACCCCTTGTAATTATAATATTTATATTCATTAATTGACATTCAAGGAATGACATTGGAATGAGATTCAAGGTTTATCACTAAGATCGTAACACAGTTGTTTATCAACAAGACTAAATGATTTAAATAATTCTAAGTCTTCGGTGAAGCAGTAGTGATTGTTTTTCCCTTTTATACCGTTTACTGAAACTTTCTTATTCTTTTTCGAGCCTGCTCGAAAGTTTCCGTGTTGTGGGTCGTGTTTCCGAGTCTATCAATTAGGTCTATCGACAATTTCCTTGAAGTTCTTTGATCCTGAAGAATCTGTCTTCCAATTCTGGAGGTTTTATATCACCTGGGCATTTAAATCCTTTTAGAGATGTACACTTGTAAGAAAAAGTTTCAAACAAACGTTTTTTTCTTTCTAATAGGAAAATTTTCAATTTTGACTTCGTCTGTTTTTTAGCGTCAAACTTCTTTATACTTTTGCATTATATTAACCAATTATTTGGACTATTCTTTGCCTGGAAACCGTTGGAACGGAGGCATCCTGCGAAATTGCTTCAACCATTTTAGCCCATAATCCACTATCACCCCAAAGGTGGGTCCGATTTTTAATTATATTTCGATTAATTTCTCACCAACAAAAAAGTACATTATATCTTTATAAGTTGGTAGAAAAGTAGTTCTTAATTCCGTAGGATCCCAAGAGATGGGATGAGACAAACCCTTACTGCCCCTTAATTGCGATATTTCTTTATAACATGTGCCATGCACACTATTAGCTCAACACAATATTAAATATTAAAATTTTGTAAACATTTCCAGATGTATTATTTTTCAATAAAATATAGAAGCTGAAATTGAATATCCTCATTTCGAACCTATTACGAGCAAAGCATTAAACCAACGGTAGCACTACAGTAAACGAACAGAAAGCTGAACTTATTAGAGGAATTTTCCTCAGATCGCTTTTAATTCGATTGTTCTATGATTTTTGTGTATATTAATACCATGTATTTGCCAGTTTAAGTAATAAAAGTCAATCTAGAATATATTTATTAATTACTTTAAATTTTTACACTTATTTTTGTCACATTATTTTCCGAATTTTCTGTGCCAGCGAGAAGAGAAAATTGATATTTGAAGACAAAAATCCCTGATAAGAGAAAATTTACATAATTTTTGGCGACTTTGTCATTTTTAGTTGCAGAAAGGGAAACCGGAAGATATTTATTGATTATTCTAAAATTTTTCCCTTATGTTTCTATTATATTTTTCCAAATATGGCGTGCCAGCGAGAATAGAAAATCTAAAACTAAAAAAATATCACTAAAATGTGAAAAATTGCATCATTTTCGATAAATTTCCCATACTTTACACCCTATACCTTTCCCATACTTTACACCCTAGTACCTAGCGTCCCATTTTTGGGACAGTTTAAAAAAAATCAAGTAAGCGCATTTCACACCAGTAAAAAGGAGGGAAAATAAATAATTTCTTTCTCGAGACAAAGTCCTCGATAACTTAATATAAAAGTTATTCTTGCTTTAAAAGTGGTGGGAAAATTCAAAATTTGAATTTTAACGAAGAAAATAATTCAGGCATTAATGGGTTAACGCCAAAGTGGAACCTGAAGATATTTTTTATTTACTTTAATATTTTGGACTTATGTTTCTTAGGTACTCTATCAACTTTTTCGCTCTAGGGCGAAGAAAAAATCGGAAATTAAAAATATTGCTGAAATGTGAAAATTTACGACATTTTCGGCTAAAATTACATATTTTGACCCAAAAGTGGAACCGGAAGATATTTATTGATTGTTGCGAAATTTTGTAAGTAGGTTAGTGATACCTCTCCACAACTTTTCCACCCTAGGGAGAAAAGAATTTCGAAAAAACGTTTTTTTACACTCCGCCCTAGTGTACAGTGTATTTGTAATGTAAATATATTAAGTATTTGAGGATATAAGGGAAGTTGTATGAAATATGTTTTATCTGCGCATGCGGGCAGCTAAAATATGCATATTTTTATTTATTATTTAATAATCAACGCTATGGATTAGCTTACAAAAAAGAAAAAAATAAGTAAAATATTGCAATAATTATCATATTGCTGCTTGATTGTGGAAATTGTCTAATACAAGACTTGTTTTGATTTTATCCATTAAGCACAAATACCTGATTTAGAGACAGAAATTTGGGCTTTTTTATAATAGGCAAATGAGTTTTTTATTGTTCAAAGTAAATATCATTACTTTTTTAGAGTAATATTTTTTTTCTATAGCATTTAGAGCCAAATAAGAATTTTAAATATCTGCACATTTATTTCTTACAGCCATTTCAAATAATTTTCTTCGAAAGATAAACTTTCATTTCCAAAAATAAATCGCAATATCTTTCCTTAAAAAAGATTTTAAAAAAAACTATCATTTCAAAATGTTTATCACTTAAGTATTTCAAGAACAAATATTAATCGCGGGGAAAAATGCTTTAAGATTAACTTTGAAAGTTTATTATCTGCATCACAGTAAAATATATTTTTAGCAGATGTATGAGGTATAAATTTTAAATATTGCGTTTTCTTAATCGACTAATATTAATCGCAAAAAATGATTTATTTCAAATTGATTTATTAACAAAATAGATTTATTACCAAAAAACATAAAAATCTCATAAGAACATTAAAATTCCAATGTGTATTATTTTATGTTTTTGTATTATTTAAGATTTTTTTAATATTAAATATTTTTGAGCAATATCATAAAAAGCATTTTTATGAAAAAATCTAAAAAAAAAAAAAAAAAATACCGGCTCGGACAACAGGAGGAGAAAGATTTCGAAGTTATATTAATATTATAGTAATAATATATATTATAGTATGTTATAGTAATAATTTCACCAGCAAAAACTAAATCAATATTAGAGATAAACCCAATTTAAAAATTTTACCTAGCTATTTTTTACGAGTTTTTACTTTCATTCTTTGGTAAGTATTGGTTTTATCAGAGTTTTTTTTAAAGAGATATTAAAAAAAATGTATTTTTCCAAGCTCATCAGCTCCAAATTTTTAAAAGTAAATCATTTTTTAACGTAAAAACATTAAGCTTACTGACGTGATTTTTCGAAGATATTCAATAAGCTGTTTTTGTTATTCCTTGAATTAATTAGAACTTTATTTAAAAGGAAATAATTTCTTGGTATGACCTTTTTTGTTTATTTGTTTGCTTCCAGCAGTGTCGCTTCGGGAAATTTGTTTCAAAGTGTCCAATTTGGCAGCATTTTTTAAAAAATATATTTTGTCTTTATTAAAAAATCGACCAGTACGGCATTATATGCAGGTTATTAATGAGAATAATTGCCAAATAGATCCATTTCAGAGAAAAAAATTTAAAAATGTTTCAGAAGATAAGCAGTTTAGATTTGCATATACTTTAATACGATATTTTTTTCTTCAACCCCTATTTTTGTTTAATTTCTTTTTGCTGTAAGTGTTTATCCTAATAAAAAACTTATCATTATAAAAGTAGCAGATAATAGTAATGAGATAATAAGTCTAAGCATATTTGATATCATGTGAATTGACGAAGTTATGAATTTGTTTCTTCTTCAACCCCCCAACTTTTTTCCCGTTTTAATTTTTTTTACGGTAAAAGTTGGACTTATCACAAACTTACCACTATAAAAATTGTAGCGAGTATTAGGAAGATTTATAATAATTGGTACTACTCTTTTATCCCTTCGACCAAAATACTATCGCCAAATTACAAAATTAAATGCCAATTATGGATGATTGTGAATGTCAATTCAATGTAATTAAATATGATGCACGTGTTTAAAACGTCATTAAGGGATTTTTATTTCGACCTTTTATTTGTATTTTTACTAATATTCTCCTAATTATTTGGTTTTTTTTTATTATTTAAAATAAAAATTACGTCAATATGTATAATTTAGTTTGGCGATTTGTACAGAAGTGTGAAAATTATTAGAATAATTGTGAAATTTAAATTAAAATCTTGTTATATTACAGAAATAATACATTATTTAAAAAATAATGATACAATCTAAAATTTAGTGTGTATTACCTTGTTTTTTATTAAAGATTCTACACTTTTTGGCTAACTATATCAATTTTTGGCAATTAATTTGCATTTCGCTGTATTGGTGCCGAATTCCGTTATGTCTTTCTATCAGATCATTCTTGTTTGTGATGATGCATTTATTCTATTTTTTCTTTGCAATAGTAATTTTGTTGAATGAGATACTTAATCACCGCTAGTTTTCTTGGTGAAATATCCCTTACTATATATTCATAATGACACAATAACGCTTTCAGAATCGAAAAAAAAGTACCAATTAGTATAACAGTTAGCATAAAGAAAACAGAAAAAATTTGTTTTAAGGATAAAATAATACTAATGCAAACAGAAGAAACCAAAGAAAATCACAACAAACCAAAGAAAATACTAGCGCAGCAAGCAGAAAATTTAAAAAATGCATTTTAAATTCGTTGTTAATCAAACACATTCTTTGTACAATATAAACAATTTGAATCAAATATATTTCTGTTTAAGAATTTGCAATATTTATCAAAAATAAATCCTCAAAACTATTCTAAAGGAATAAAAATTGACTAGATTAACAAATCTAATTCCCTTTTATGAAACATTGCAAGTATATACAATATTAATTAAGAAAACCTGAAATAATCACAATTATTTTAATAATTTTCACACCTCTGTATAATTCGACGAAATCGGTCGACGGGATAACAGAGTAGTACCTAATAATTTTATATGAATTTGATATCTCGAGAAGTGACGAAGTTATGTTTTTTTCTTGTTAAACCACTATTTTTATCGCCCTTTAACTCATTTTTAATTTTATGAAATATCTGTAATACATATTTTTTTCTATTATAATAATTCTATAACGAAATAATAATAACTTTAAACTAATTCGATATGTATCCCAAATAAGATATTGTGGGATATTTGTCGTTTTCACAAAATCCCTCTTTATTTCAACTGACTGATTCTAGGTCGGATTTTGCCCATTAAAGATCTTGACCAGACTTTTTGCCTCATGAATCTAGGTGTCAGTTTGGAAGAGATTAGTACAGAATTATGCAATTTGTTGTGTCAAAAAAAGTGACATAGATGAATAGATAGAGAGATAATGTTTACAACTTTAAGTGGATTTGGATTCTAGGGCTCATGATCGATGTAGGTCTGCAAAATAATTTCAGAAATTCCAATATAGGGGAGAATGTAATTGGTAGTATTTCTTACGAAACCTACCTAAAAAATTTAGAGATCTGTCTTTGGACGATTTCAGCTAAATAAAGCTGCAAAATTATTAATATTTGTTGGCTCTCAAATGACACAGTCTATAAAAACGATCGTTCATCGTACTCTATCCCCCAACGGTAAGGTCCCTCTGTCCGCATCTATAACTAAATTTTTGAGTGTTTTGAACGTTACGAAAGTATTTATGGAACTATAAAGTGTTTGATTCTTTATAAATGGATAGAAAAAATATATGATATCCAAATATAATTGTTCCTAATGAGATGTATAGGGTAGTCGGGGGCCTGCTGGTCTTATTTTTCTACAATATATGCATTTTAAAAACTTCTGTTATCTTCCAGAACTTTTTTAACAAGATCACAGTTAAATTTCCTAATATCTTCTGTAACGCATTTTCTTATTATTATACATAATTCCGCATATTCAATTCTTGATTTAGGATAATTTTTCTTCATTTTAAATTATCTGCGTTTTTCATCAATCTTCTTGTTTCTTCTGTTATTTTATTTGTCTGTTTTATTTGTGCATCACCGGCTATCTCCTTTGTAATTTCTAGTAGAGTATTAGTTAGCTTGTTCACTATTGTAACATCTTGCTCTTCTTCTAAAGTTGATTGAAGTACTTGGAAACGATTTTGAAGTTTCAAATGAAATTCTTTATGTTTTTGGAGGTTTATAGTATCGATTGATTTCTTTGAGTGTAGCAAAAGCTTCATTCTTTCCACTTTAGTATTTAACAGCAATTTGCATCTAACCAATCTGTGATCGCTTCCTGTATTATAGTTATTGAGAAAGCTACAGTCCTAAATAAGATATTTTTAGTTGATCAAGATGTAGTCGATTTCACTTGTTGAGCCATTTACACAACGCCATGTCCATTTTCGTTGTGGCTTTTTCTTGAAAAAAGAATTCATCTTATACATTTTTTCACATTCTGTAAACTCAATCAATCTGTTTCCTCTTTCATCTCGTATACCATATCCATGATTTCCAACAGGTAATTCACCTTTCTTTTTTCTCTCCAATTCTAGTATTCCAGTCTCCCATTATTAATTTTATATAGAAATTTCCCTTTTGATGCACTGAAGCTACCTCTTCATAGAAATCTTCAATTTCTTCATCAGGATAACTAATTGTTGGTGCATAAACTTGGGTAATTTGCAGCTTGTATCTTTTGGACACTTGTATTACTAATCTTGCGACTCTATCTGATGCACTATCATATTCTACAATGTGATTCTTCCACTTTTTAGGAACCAGAAATCCTACACCACGTGTTCTTCCATCTTCCGTGCCTCTGTAGTATAAAACATGTCCGCTCGCAAGATCAATCTTTTCTTCTCCTTTTCTTCTTACTTCACATAAAGTTATGTATTGGAAGAAAAGGTATTTTTGCACTAAAGAGAGCAGATGGAACAATCACCAAAATCTGCAAAGAAATACTACACATTATTCAAAAATTCTATAATGATCTATATAAATGTGAAGATCAGAGGGAAATCAACGTACACGATCAACACGAAATCTTAACAGAAACTAAAGAGACAATCCCAGTGATGACAGATGAAGTTTTACCAGCTATTAGATTTATGAAAAAAGGTAAGTGTCCTGGAGAAGATGGAATTACTATTGACCTTATCAAAGAAGCTGGAGAAGAATTTGCAAAAAGGCTATCCTTGCTGTTTTCCAAATGTCTCAAGAAGTCAAATGTACCTGAAGATTGGAATAATGCTGTGATGGCGCTGCTTTATAAGAAAGGAGAGAAGGAAAACATTAAAAATTACTTACTGTCAGTGATTTATAAAATTTTCACCAAAGTTTTAACGTCAAGACTTGAATCAGCTCTGGACTCAGCTCAACCTAGAGAACAAGCAAGATTCCGAAGTGGATTCAGCATAATAGATCATATCCAAACAGTAAGAGAACTCATATAAAAACATAAAGAATATAATTTACCTCTCTGCTTTGCCTTTATTGATTATGAAAAAGCATTTGATTCCGTGTACACATCAACAGTAGTAGAATCTCTGGATGACATTGGTATAGACAAACCTTACATCAATATCATAAAGACGATTTAAAAGAAAGCATCAGCAACCATCCGTTAAGATAAAGGAAAAGCGAAGATCAAGCTCGGAAGAGGAGTAAGACAAGGAGACACTATTTCGCCTAAGCTTTTTAATGCTGCCTTAGAAAATATCTTCAAGAAGCTGGATTGGGAAAACAAAGGGATTAGAATAAATGGGGAATATTTAAGTCATCTGCAGTTCGCTGACGATATTGTAATTATTAGTAACAGTCCTGAAGAATTGGAAATTATGCTGAAAGTACTTGCAGGAGATAGCATCAATGTGGGATTAAAAATAAATTTAGAAAAGACTAAGGTGATGTTTAATTCATTTACACCAAAAAAGAAAACTGTCTACATGCACACTGAGATTAAAGAAGTGCAAAGTTATGTGTACCTAAGACAGGAAATATCATCGGATAATAGTATCATGAATGAAATCAATAGAAGAATAAGAAATGGGTGGAGTGCTTTTGGGAAGAACAATGTTATTCTGAAGAGTAATATGCCTCATTGTTTGAAAAGAAAATCGTTTAATTAATGTATTTTACCTGCATTAACTTATGAAGCAGAAACATGGACACTAACAAAACGGATGATACAAAGACTACAAACAATACAGAGAAGTTTGGAAAAATGTATGCTAGGCAAAACTAGAAGAGACAGAAAGAGGATAACCTGGATAAGAGGTCAGACAAAAGTTGTTGACATCCTTGAAAGAATAAAACAGCTAAAATGGAAATGGGCTGGGCACATTGCAAGAAGACAAGACAATAGATGGAGCACAAATATACTACAGTGGTATCCCAGAGATGTAAAACGGCCAAGAAGACGACCGCAAGTAAGATGGAGTGACGAAATTAGAAAAGTGGCTGGTGTAAATTGGATGACGAAAGCACTCGACAGAAAACATTGGAAAAATCTGGGGGAGACCTACATCCAGCAGTCAAACGAAAACAGTTGATGATGATAATGATGATATACATTTTTTGTTTTTTTATAATTTTTATTAGCTAGTACATTCAGTTCATTTCAAAATATAATCACTTATGAGAATATATTTTAAATATTGATTAACTATCTGATCCACCCGGCGTTGCTTGGGACTGTTGATGTTTACAAACAAATTGCGAATAGTTAAATTTTTCATTCATACTAAAATAGAAAAAAGTTTAAATTTTATAAGAAGAATATTTTGAATTTTAGAATGTTTTAATTTTATCTGAGTGAACACACGTATGTATTTCTGTTACGATGTTCTGGTAGGATATAGAGATATTGTCGTAATCATAGCTGTTTTGAACCACAAAAATAATAAAAATACTACAATAATTGAATTATTTTAAAATTTCTTTCTTCAATGAGACCTAATGTATGCTAAATCTTCTAAACACATGCGAGACATTCACTGCATATCTGAACAAATCCTAAGAAAACATCAAAGGAGTAATTATCTAAATAACTCCCTTTTTTTAGATAGTGCCATGAATGGATTTTGAAGATCGATTGTATATTAATCGAGAAAACAAAATCATCAAAACAGGAAAAATTAACAAATGAGTGTGCAATTTTTGCTAGCATTAAGCCGTGAAATGCAGTCGTTAAACCCCATATTTCCCGGATTGGTGGCTAGTTGCATATAGCCACCTGGGTGTTATAATTTCATCGTTATCCGTGTCAGACAAACAGACATCTCTTATTATATATATATATATATATATATATATATATATATATATATATTAATGTGAATATTATAATTAAATCTTTATTGCTGATTCATTAGTTTTATGGTTTTGGCTTTTCTTACATGCAATTCAAAATTATGTAAGACCATTAACATGATGCATTAAAAAACTATAATAATGAAAAAAACTGACATAAAATCTATGGTAAACAAATAAAAAGTCAAAATATCGTTAAAAATTGCATTCAAAATCGCTGAAATTCAAAAATCGTACAAGACAAAATTTAGTTAATTAAGCTGAAAGTTTGAAACATTTTTCTTTTTATTAATGTCAAAAACATAGCTCCAAATTGCGAAGAAAAATACTAAAAATCACATTAAAAACTTCAATAAAAATACAAAAAGAACTTTGTACGAATTTCGAATAAATTTTATTGAAAGAGAAGAAATTTTACTACATTGGGTTAAAAGAATGAAACCGCATTTCTTTCACTAATGTGGAAAAATCGCTTCGAAATATAAAAAGAACGCTAAAAACCGCTTAAAAATTAAATCCAAAAAATGCAATAAAAAAATCGAAAAAGGGGTTCGAGGTTCCAAACTGCATGTACAGACGTACATCCCCCTTAAATTTTGTAACTCTTCGTACAGCGGTCTCTTCAGAACAGCGCTGACACACTCACAAACTTTTCGCTTTATAGAAAAAAAAATCGATGCTAAACGCACAAAAACTTTAAAAAAGTTTAAAAATTAAACTGATGATGATTATGATCAACATGACGATATCTTAGTGATGTCATTCAAAACTTCATGTACCACTCATGTCATGCAAAACTTCATGTTTGGGGGAAGATATACCTTTCCCCCAAATTTTATGATTCTACGTGCAGTGGTCCCTTAAAAACAGCGCTGACACACTCACAAATTTGCCTCTATATTATTATAGATTACTGTGAATATTCCAAATGATTCCTCTGTTTGCTGATTCATTATTTTATAGATTTTGCCTTTCTTACATGGAATTCAAAAATACATAAGACCATGATTGATACAAAATCTATAATATTGACATAAATGTCAAAAAATGGATGATAAAATCACAAAAACTCGAAAAATAATTAAAAATTGCATCAAAAATCGCACTGAAAATCGCATTGAACTTCGCGGAAATTCGAAAATCGTAGCAGACAAAATTTAGTTAATTAGGCTGAAAGTTTGAAACAATTTTCTTTTTATTAATGTCAAAAACATAACCCCAAAATCCAAAAAAATACTAAAAATCACATTAAAAAATTCGTTAAAAATTCAAAAATCGCAGTACGAATTCCGAAAAAACTTAAATGAAGAGAAAAAAAATTACAACATTGGGTTAAAAGAATGAAACCGTATTCAATTCACTTTATGTGGAAAAATCATCTCGAAATATAAAAAGAACGTTAAAAATCACTTAAAAAATAAATACAAAAACTTTTATAGAAAAATTTAAAATAGGTCTTCGAGGTACAAAACTTCATGTATAGACCTACTTTCCCCCAAATTTTGTAACCCTACTTGTAGCGGTCTCTTCAGAACAGCACTGACACACTCAGAATCTTGTCTCTTTAGTATTATAGATAGTTTCCATATTAAGCTAAAGATGACATCAAGTCATTTTTCATCTTTTGCCTATTGAACTTGGTCGGTTGATCCTCTAAATACATTTAATTATCTGACTACAAGCGAAATGAAAATAAAAATAATCAAATGTCAAATGTAATTTTAATTTTATATGTAAAAGATACACCGATTAAGAAAAAAATGCTTAAATGTATCGCAAAGTTTCAAATCATTAGAGTGTTACAATCTCATGAGTAAATGACTGAAAATGGCATAAAAAGGGGTGGGACTACATATACCTAATAAATTGATACAACTTACCCCATATTACCCTTTTAAACTTTAATCATCACAGAAAAAAAATCTGAGGAAAAAAATAGTCATCAAAATGAAAGTTTAATATAGAAAATTAGAAGCGGTTATTTATATGAGCGGTAAAATAGACTTACACAGGTGAAAATTTGGTGCTACTTTTATTTGAATACTTTTTGGCTATTGACACAGTAGTGGGCAAGGTTCTGGCGTCGTTCACTATTGTGCCACTTTGGGACAAAATGGTCCATTTGGCGAAAAAAAAAACAATCAGATACGCCAAATTGCGATAAATCAATTGTTGCTCCTTTTTTTTTGTATGCATTCGTCGGTACCATGCCAAACTATCCAATGTGCAAAAATGCATTTTTCATATTTTGTGCCATTTAGTTTTATTATGCAAGATACGTACTATGCAAAATCGGCACGGCCCTAACTCGCTTAGAAACTTGGATAATGTCTGTGTCAAAGTATCCAATGTGCACTTTGTTCTAAAACGTACCATGTCAAACTATCCAATGTGCGTATTCGATCGTCTGCCACGAAATTTGTAATATTTCTCATTTTCTGATCATTTGTACCATGTCAAACTATCCAATATGAAAACAGCCACTTTTCGGGGTAGCAAAAATTTTTTGATGTTGCTGATTTAAAATCAGTTCCAGACAGAAATAGGAAATTTGTTGTTTTTTATTACATTTAAGCATGATGTCACTTTATTGTTCTTACTAACAAAAATAAAATAAAATAAAATAAAAATAACTTTTATTAGTTTGAATTTTTTACTTGTACTTATCTGATGATCATTGCTTCAAATTAGTATATCTGAAACATTCAATAGTTTGGATTGTATGAAATTTGGTATTTGCGTATTCAATATTAATTTATTTTAACATTTAATAAACGAATGTACTGTAAATTGATAAATAAAAACTTATTTTTAAAGGTTATTTAAATTTTATAAAAAATAACACGCAAATAGAGAAATGGAGAATAACGGTAGAGTTTATTTTTTTATTGTTATTTGAGTAGTAATCTTTGTCTTATTTAATCAATGAAGTAGTTAGGCTAATGACTACGAAAATCCGAAGAGTAATAATGTTATTATTAACGATTATTATTATTTCCAAAAAGTAATCTTGCTTTATAGAATCGCTATAATATGAGTTGCAAAAAATGCCTTCAAAGAATACTTGGAAATCATACTGCATGATAAGCTCTTATTAGGTGCATTCGTAATTATATAAATACGTAGAACTTATAATTATTTTTCATTCCGTCCGCCTGTCTATGTGTCTACATGTCCGTCCGCATATAACAATGGAAAAACCTCCCAAACCAAATTCTTGGAAATTTAAAGTAAATAACAGTTGTATATTTTTGTTGCGACATTTCAAGTTTAAGTATGAAAATTGGATTCATAATTTAATTACAGTGACTGTCAAAAGTGTTCCATTACATTACGGTCAATTAGAAAAAACAAATTGAAGTGGTTTTAATGTTACGCAGTTTCGAACATAAGACTGATATGCATTTATGAGTAACACGAAAATATACATTTTATAGAATCTAAGAGTGCAAAAAATATTTATTATTCATTTACAGGGCCACACAAAAGTTTTTCGTTACATAATAGTATAGGGGAAACATTGTTTGGAGCGTAATTTAATTATGTTAAAATATTTCACCATATACTGAAATTGATAATCGTTGCTGAGGTTCACTACAAGTTACTTCCTGTATAATAGAAAGTGCAAAGTATTTACAGGGACACACGAAAGATTTCGGCTGCTGTGTACCCGAAGTACTGTACATTACAGATGATTGTTGGAAGTCATTTTTATTTGTAATATGAGTTTTTCAGTTTAAAATATTTCGTTGTATGTATAAACGCTCCAGATCATATACAGGGCTATGCAAAATAAGTCGAAAGAATTACTACATAAGAACGAAAATACATTTAAAAAAATGAATTATGGATTTTTACGCTTAACTACATATAGTATACTAATATAACTTTATATAACATAGATAAAATGTATAAAATGCCACGCAAAGAATTGGATAGGTAGCCGTCTATGGATGATCTCTGTAAGTTTGATTTTAAAAGTTTTAAAGTGTGTTTTGATCTTTATTAAATTTTAACTGAATAGTTACGTGCATATAAAGATAGTACGTACAATTTAGGGCTGTACAAAAGTATCGTCTATCGATAATTTCTAAAAGGAAAATTTGAAACTATTATGTATTTAAAACACTTTTCAACATAGTTAAGTAGTGTTTGTGAATTCCGTTTGTCTGTTCATGTGATTGTCTGTCTGTCTGCCCGAACTGGAACTTGAATTAGTATATTAATAGGAATGTCTCTGTAATTGATATATGTTATTCAGATTTGTAATGCCACGTTCGGTATCGGAAACAGAGTATGTAGCGTTCACAGTTTATTTACAGAGACAGTCAAAAAAGTATTCCATTACATTATGGTCTATGGGGAAATGTCTTAATTATTTAAATACGTACCACCTCAAGTCGTCATTTGATCCATCCATCTGCCTGTTTAAAACAGCACGAAAACAACCCAACCAAATGATTTGAAATTTCATATGTGTAATTGCTGCAGAATTTTGTCGAGTCATTTAACATTTTATGAAAATCGAGTCAAAACATAAAAATATATTAAAGTTTTCTTTATTCTATTAAATCTTATCATTCATAATTAATTCAATGACATCCCATGATAGGGGATGATTCTAGGTTGTTATGGCGCCCTATTTAAGATGGAGACATATTATTTCCGTATTGCTGAATATGTAGAACAAACAAACAAACCAACAAACAAACTAACAAACAAATAAACAAACAAACAGGCAGAGAGACAGACAGGCAAACAGACAGACAGACAAAAAAACTGACACACACACAAACAAACAAGCAGACAGACAAACAAGCAAACAGCCAGACAGCCAGATACACAAACAAACAAACAAACAAAGAGACACACAGACAGAAAAACAAATAAACAAACAAACAGACAGACAGATAAACAAGCAAGCAAATAAACAAACAAACAGGCAGACAGACAGACAAATAAACAAGCAAACAGACAAATAAACAAACCGACAAATAGACAGACAGATAGGCAGACAAACAAACAAACCGACAAACAAACAGTCAAACAATCAAACAAACAGACAGACAAACAAACAGGCAAACAAACCGACAAGCCGACAGACAGAGAGACAGACTAACAGACAAACAAACAAACAACCAAACAGACAAACAAAAAAACAAGCAAACAGAGAAACAGACAGACATACAAAAAATCAGACAAACAAACCGACAGACGGACAGACAGACAAAAAAAACGAACAAACAAAGAAACAATCAGACAGACTTATAGGCAGACAAACAAACGAACAAACAAACAGATATCCAGACAGACAGACAAACAAACAAAAAACAGATAAACAAACAAACTACAAACAGACAAACAAACAGGCAGACAGACAGACAAACAAACCGACAGACGGATAGACAGACAGGCAAACAAACAACCTGACAGACAGACAGATAAACCAACAAACATACAAACAAACAAACAGACAGACATACAATGAAACAAGCAAAAAAACCCGGCAAACAAACAGACAAACAAGAAAACAAACAGACAGACAAGTAAACAAATAAACCGACAGACGAGCAGACAGTCATATAGGCAGACAAACAAACGAACAAACAGACATACAGACAAACAAACAAACAGATAAACAGATAAACAAAGAAACAGACAAACCGTCAGACGGACTGGCAGACAAACAAACAAACAAACCAGCAACAAACACGCAGACATACAGACAGACAAACAAACAAACACAAAAAACACACAGACCGACAAACAAACAAACAGACAGATAGGGAAACAAACAACCAGACAAACAACAAACAGACAAACAAACCGACAGACAAACACACAAACAAACAGACGGACAGACAGACAAACAAAAAATCAAACAGACAAATCGACAGACTGACAAACAAACAATAAAACGAACAAACAAACAAACAGACAGACAAGCAAACAAACAAATATACGCACATATGTTCGTATTTTTAAGGAAATGCTAGAGATCCATTTACATCTAATAAGTAACTACCGTGCTAAATTTCATGTTTGTAGTAGTCCCTTTAGTAACACAAAAATCGCATTTTTAGAACATTTTTTCTCCTGCATTTCCTTTGGATTTGTGGCATCGACATAAGATAAATCCTATCTTTGATTCCGGGCGAACACCATCCTTTTAGTACCTTGGCTTTTGAAATCGGTTCGGTAGTTCCAGAGATTACCACCAATGAATGACAAACAAAAAAAAAACTTTTCCTCTTTATAATACAGAAATAGATTGTTCTATAAAATAATTATTTTCCATGATCCAGAAATTAATTTATACATTCACACAATATGCTACAGAACAAGTGTTAGTGCACTGAATAACAGCATATCAATTTCATTATGTTTGTTAAAATACACTAAATCACATCGTATTGAATGGAATGTAATGTGCTTATTTTGAGAGTCGCTGTAGATGACGTAATTCTATAAATTCCATTTTGATAAAAATATGTATCATAGTAAATTATAAAACCATATAGAAATCCCATATCAATTTGAGTATGATTACGAGAATTAGAAAAGAATGAGACAGCAGAGAAGCAAAACAAAGTCATTAACAATTTTTAATTATGACGAAGCATATTTAAAAAGTGCTACAACATTTTAATCATTTATCACGTGAGAGAAACTTTTGAAATTATTGTATTAAAAGATTCTATAATAAATTATCCATTACATTCAAATTTTAATAAAAGTTAAAAATTCTAACTTTTTTAAAAAAAGAATTGAATAATTCGACGATTACTATTCAATAATACTGGTAACTAATACCCCATCGATTCCGTTTATTAGTTAAGCTATGCTTTATATTCAACAAGTTGATAATTGCGCGTGAAGCGTAGCAAATGAGGTGCGTTCATACGATAATGAAGTTTTAAAAATATCACTCTCATATATCAATCTCATAAAATTGTAAATAGTTAATTGCAATAAAATGCGCACCAAACAATGTTCTCCCTATACCATTATGAAATGGAATACTTTTGTGTGGCCTTGTAAATCAATAACAAATGTTCTTTGCACCACAAATTATGCAAAATGTATATTATAATATGTACTTTATACATGTACTTTAGTACTTTTTACTTTATACTTTATTATGTTCAAATGAGTGTAACACCATCAACATACATTTGAAACATTTTTCCCCATTACCCGTAATATAACGGAATACTTTTGATTGTCCCTGTAATTGATCTATGAATCCGAATTTCATAAAATTCGAAATGACTCGACAGAACTATGCAATAATTATGTATTTTAAATTTCAAACGAATAAAATGCATTTGAAACTTTTTTCTCAATAACCGTAATGTAATGGAATACTTTGGTTGTTCCTGTAATTGATCTATGCATCCGATTTAAAAAAAAATGAAATAACTCGGCAAAATTATGTAATAATTATGTATTTTAAAATTCAAACAAGTAAAATGCATTTGAAGCATTTCCCCCTATTGACCGTAATGTAATGGAATACTTTTGATTGCCCCTGTAATTGATTTATGTATCCGATTTTCATAAAATTTGAAATAACGCGACAATATTATGTAACAATTATGTATTTTTAATTTCAAACGAGTGAAATGCATTTGAAACACTTTTTGCCATTGACCGTAATGTAAGGAAATACTTTTGGCTGCCCCTGTAATTGATCTATACATCCGATTTCAAAAAAAAAAAAAAAAAAAAGAAAAAGAAATAACTCGACAAAATGATGTAATAATTATGTATTTTAAATTTCAAACGATTAAAATGCACTCGAAACTTTTTCCCCATTGACTGTAATGTGATGGAATACTTTTGATTGTCCCCGTAATTGATCTATGCATCCGATCTTGATAAAATTTGAAATAACTCGACAATATTACATAATAATTATGTATTTTAAATTTCAAACGATTCGGTTGGGTAGTTTTTGCGTTGTTATATGCGGACAGACGGACGGACGGACAAACGGCCAAATGGACGGACTGAACGACAACTATAGATGCTACGTATTTACATAATTAGGAACGTACCTAAAAACAGGGCTGGGAAATGCTCGAGTTTGCCTGCGTCTTTGTTTAAAAAAATTTCCGTCTTTTCTTATAATTTGTAAAATTACATAGCGTCTAAAAACAAACTTTTTCTTTATTAATTCTCTGTATATTTGTTAATAAAATTATTAAAGAAAATTCCGAAATGTTTTAAATTCAATATACTAATAACAAAATTTTTACAAGACACACTATCGTATGTGGTATATTCGTTACCATGACGCAGTGAACCTGAGAAATTTACAAAGTCAAACCATCCAATGCGCACATTCGATACTTTGAAACAACGAAAATGGGAAAAGGACAAAATTTTTACCATGTCAAACTATCCAATGTGCGTATTGGATAGTTTGAAGCTGAAAAACTAGAGAGAAGCTAAAAACGTACAAATAATCATATCATTTCAAACTATCCAATGTGATTTTTAGACGAGAAAAATTATTCAAATGATTCATCTCGATAGCATGCTTAAATAGGATATAAAACAGCACCCGAAAAATGTAATAATTGTTTACTGCTGTTTAGCGCTGATTTTGAATCCACAATTAAAACTTTTTTTTTTTTTTTGCTCTCCTGTAAAGTGGCTGTTTTCACATAGGATAGTTTGACATGGTACCGACGAGTGTGCCAATACATTGGAAATTATTATCCATGTTGCTGAACGATTGGATATCGCTTTACATGTTCAATCGTATCAGGATATTTACATTGCTCCATTTATAGATAAACTTACTGAATATCAATTCAGTATAGCAATAGCGAAAGACAGGAATGACTATCAATTTATATTTATCTGTTGTCAGTTAATCATTAACTGTGTATTGGCATCGTACCGTAAAAATACAAATATAATTCCTTTCATCAAGCGCCAAATGGAGAAAATGTTTGTTGAAATATTGTGCTGAAGCTAGCCATTTAACATACTGTGTAGAAAACGTTTGCGAAGTAAACATTGCATTTTTTTTTCTATCGAGTCGAAATCTCATACCAATTTTTATCGTATGTTTTACAACGGTAAATCGACGATAGCAGTTTTTAATTTTTATTTCGACTGCTAACAGAATGTCTGAAATATTTAGATATTTAGTAGTCGTATTTCTATTTTATAAGCAATTGCAAAAAATTGGGTTATTTCCGAATATTCGGAAAACAGGGATATAATAACGTAAAAATATAATTTTCAGTGTTTCACACAGAATCTATTTTCCTACTATTTGTTTTAATTTGGATACTGTTTTTAATTTCCTAATATTTCTCAAAATCCAGCAAGAATCCTGGTAGTGGGTGATAGAAAATATATTGAAGACACAAATTGCTTTGATAGCCATGCTATTAATCTGACAGTTAGAAAAATATCGCGGTAGGGCAAAGTGCCTCTACAATCAGCCTGTCCTGGTCTAGCCTATATTTATGTCATTTGTTTGAAAATACATACAGTATATAACGGTTTTAGTCACGGGCCGTCGAAAGCTAATGGTCATTAAAATTGAACTTTCAAGTGATTTCGAAAGTGATTATTTACATTTATTTGATGTCAAATATGATGATAGTTTGAGCATTGCATTGTTGTGTTTTAAATACCCCAAGAGACAATTACTTAGGTAATTTACGTAATGCTAGACACGCACACACACACACACACAAAAAAAAAAAAAAAAAAAAAAAAAATGCATTTTTGTTTTAACGAACATTCCAGCAGCTACACCACGATTTTCTTTAAGGGTTTTCTTACTTAAAAAATGGCAATTTTGTGAAATAAGTTTTCATTTATTTTTGTTCGGAAATGCTTGTAACTAGCAGGTATTGTTGTTCAGAAAGTATCTAATCGCTCTAATTTTTCAATTTTTTTACAAACGCAATAGATTTTTCAGAAAAAGTCGTCAGTGTTGGCGTTTCGATCTGCATTTCCCGAGAAATGCAGAAAAAACAGTCTTACAAAGGGTGAAAAACGCATGATCACGTGATCGAAATCGCTATTAACTCGAAAAGTAATTCAGTTGTCATATACAGGAAAACAATGCTAAATTGTAAATCGCTTCCTTTGTCAGGTCTTCCAATTTTATATCTTTCTCTTAGAAAAGGAATTTGTAAATGTGTCAAAACGTTTTGTGCGTGTAGAATAGAGCAGTTAAGCAATCTTGTGAGAAAGATTGGGCGAAACATCATGAGTGTGTGAAAAAACACATTGAAAAATTATAAAAACCTGACTATAGTAAAAATGCATTTTAGTTTTTTGGGGTTCGCTAATTTTTTTTCGATATTTTCAAATCTATCCCATGTATATATATATATATATATATATATATATATACGCTTGTGTATGTGTGTGTATCAGAATTTTTACAAGAGATTTGCGTCCTTAGAGCTCATTCTTAGTGATGAAAATTGGTTTATATCTAATTCAGATTTAGTTTTGTTGGTGTAATTTGTACCTAACTACGAAATCTGCCTCGAACTGTAAGCAGAACCGGCAAGTATCTTATTTTGTTTTAAAGTGTAAACACTTAGCTTTTAATTGGTTAGAGCTAATTAGCGTAAGTTAAAATATTTCTTTTTCGTGTTGCTCATTTCAAGTAATAGTTTTATAAGAACTGTTGTTAATTGTAATTCAAGAATAATATTTAAAAGATTAATGTTTAGCTCAAAGACTATCAAATCTTAAGTGCTACTGTGTCCGCAGATTCTTTAAATATGTATGTACGTATGTATGTAAGTAACGCAATAAATCTTTATAGAAATATCCGATTTTTTTCCATTCTTTCTTATATTATTTCAGATAAGACACTTTCCTGATTAATTTTGCGAGCTCATTGGACCAAACTCCTTTTCAGTTTAAATAAATTATTTGTTCATGCAGAATTATTCAATTTGCTTCATATATTGTCAATTCTGATAAGGAGCTTTCTTAATTAGATTTGTAAGTTCAATTGTTAAGTATAAAAGAGGAAATTCGGGAGCTAATACCTCATAAATTTATCGAAATGGTTTTTTCTTGCAGAATTAATTGACTTGCTTTAAATTTAATATACAAGTTTATTTTGAAATGGCTTGTACATGACTAGATTTGAAGATTCGTTGGTTAAGGTTCATTGGTATAGAAAGGAAAAACGGGGTCTATTCCCCATAATTTATTTTTTAGGAATATTATTCTTAGAAATCAGAGTATAATAAACAAATAGTGTGAATAGCCTGTGAGGTCAATGTCGTGAGCTTAAATGGGTTCTTTTAAGTAGATTTTCGATTCATTTCATTTATCTAATCAAACACTGGATATGTCAGTTATAAAAGCTTTTTATTTATAATTTATATTTAATTTCAACGTATTTTATTATTTGTCCGATAAAGTAAGTTCATAAGGGCTTGTAGCAACCCCGTTAGTTTACTTCTAAAATTTTGAAGGAAGGAAATATAATCAAAACTTTGTAGTACGGATATTTATTGATCAAATACTGGAAGAGTAACCCTGTATTGAATAAGCCTTTTTGAATGTTCTCACAAAATATTCTTCGAAAAAGATTCCTATACTTGAAGTAGAATCGAAAGCCGAAAATTTATTGGCTTAATGCATCACACCAGACGAAAAAGAAAACAAAAACTCTATGTTGCTGAACGATTGGATATCACTTTACATTTTCAATCGTATCAGACTATTTACATTGCTCTATTTATAGATACATTTACTCAATATCGATTCATTATAGCAATAGCGAAAGACAGGAATGACTATCAATTTATATTTATCTATTGTCAGTTAATCATTGTGTATTGGTATCGTACCGTAAAAATACAAATATAATTCCTTTCATCAAGCGCAAAATGGAGAAAACATTTGCTGAAATATAGTGCTGAAGCTAGCCATATAACATACTCTGTAGAAAACTAAGTAATCATTGCAATTTTTTTCTATCAAGTCGAAATCTCATACCAATTTTTATCGTATGTTTTACAACGGTAAATCGACGATAGCAGTTTTTAAATTTTATTTCGACTGCTAAAGGAATGTCTGAAATATTTAGATATTTAGTAGTCGTATTTCTATTTTATAAGCAATTACAAAAAATTAGGTTATTTTAGAATATTCAGAAAACAGGGATATAATAACGTAAAAATATAATTTTCAGTGTTTCACACAGAATCTATTTTGCTAATATTTCTTTTAATTTGAATACTGTTTTTTATTTCCTAAATCACTAATATTTCTCAAAATCCAGCAAGAATCCTGGTAGTGGGTGATAGAAAATATATTGAAGACACAAGATGCTTTGATAGCCATGCTATTAATCTGATAGTTTGAAAAATATCGCAGTAGGGCAAAGTGCCTCTACAGCCAGCGTGTCCTGGTCTCGCCTATATTTATGTCATTGGTTTGAAAATACATACAGTATACGGTTTTAGTCACGGGCCGTCGAAAGCTAATGATCATTGAAACTGACCTTTCACGTGATTTCGAAAGTGATTATTTTCATTTATTTGATGTCAAATATGATGATAGTTTTAGCATTGCATTGTTATGTGTTTTAAATTCCCCAAGAGACAATTACTTAGGTAATTTACGTAGTACTAGACGAAAAAAAAAGCATTTTTGTTTTAACGAACATACCAGCAGCTACACCACGATTTTCGTTAAGGGTATTCTTATGGTATTTCAAGTTTATGGTAGTGTTATTTCCAAATATCACCCTTGAATTTTAATTTTTTTGTATTGGACAGCTGACAACAACTTTTCCGATTTTGGTTTCAGATTAAAAGAAAGAAAAAAATTCGCTTTCGTAAGCAGTTTTAGCCAGTTTTGTAATTAAAACTAACTAAATATAGAAAGAAAATTATGTCTTTAATCGAAAAAAAATCTAGCCAACTTTTAGAACATCTTTAGCTATCCTAGTCGAAAAAGCATTAAAATATATTAAAATCAATACGAGCAATTTGAAAATAATGCTCCCATATACTTAATTTTAAAATTTCCTTTTTTTCTCTTGATGTTCTCATAAGGACTAAAAAAATTAAATTGATCCATACTGAATTTATGTATAAGCATCGTTTCTTACAGTATAAAATTTAATAAACAATGTACATAACAGTAATAGTAGCATAAATTTTAGCACGTAAAACTCAACATATTGCGTATATACTCGCATACGAAACAAAAAAATGGATTTTTTGTTTCTTCTTTAAATTCTCATTTTTTTTGGATGTATACCTACATATGTCACTGCACTCTCTTCTCCCCCAAACAAACCTCTCTCTAAATCCTCTAATGTTTTTCTTTGAAATACAATAGTATGACAATTGATATACATTTGAACAAACAATTTAGCTTTTTATTTTAAAAAGTAAGAATGTATTTCACCTCTTTCGAGGAGTATTTTTTTTATCTTTTTTGCTGATACAATTTGTATTTTTTAGGGAAAACTTATGAATTAGTTCGAATTTTAGTCATAATATAAAGAAACCAGGAAAAAATTTACATCCATTTTATGTTGGACAAACAGAGCATAATTGAAAAAAACCTTGTATTTTTTTTATTTTTTTATTTTTTTTTTTGTAAATACTATATTTTATGCTAAGCTAAAAAATAAAAATTTTCATACTTGATGCTGTGTGCCTGTAATTTCTGACACTAGTCCTGTATAAACATTCAAAACATAAGTAAAATTCTTTTCCTCTATTTATTTGAACATTCATTAATTAATTGCATAATCATCGTTAACAACAGAAAGATGTGCAATAGTCCTTGCGGTTTTTCGCCCCATTAGTGGCTTGAAACTGATCAAGGAATGTAGCAAGTACTGGACTCAAACTCAATCTCGGCAGTCGGCCTAATTGTTCTCAATTAGTCATGGTATTCTTCGAACTAGGGATTCCCTTGTGCGTTAGGTTTCCTTAAAAAACTCACACCGAGGACGCTTCCCCTAATGAGACTCTGTATCGCTTATATATTGATAATTGACCGTCATAAACATAACCAAATTTTCATATTTTGTCATTATACAATAAATTGATAAAGCACTATTCTAAAAATATCATCAAAATACATCTCTGAGAAGCGCTCTTTTTTACAGAATTCTTTATTTCAAAGAAAGTGTAAATGATTTAAAAAAATACTCGTTAAATAAAAAATTATCGTATCATCATTAGTATATTTCACTGAAATGTTTTATATTTTTTCGTTCCCATTTCTTCTTATCGGCATACAAACGACTGCGTTGGAAAATATATATTTGTAAAAAGATACATGCGAAATTAAAATCATTTATCAACTTATATTCTGAAGTGCTGAAATAATTTGAGTAAAGATAAGAAATACTTAATTCCCACTGCGGAAACATAAACATTTATTATAAATTTAAAGTGTATTAGAATTTTTTTTTTTTAAATCACACATATATATATACATTTTACTTATGATTTATAGATACATTTTATTATGCATTTTTTATACCAGTATTGAAAAACCGAAAAGTCATCAATAAAATTTTTTGTCTGTAAAGAATTTCATGAATCATCTAGAAATTTAACGTTATAACAGCATTGTTAATGTGGTAATAACATTGATTTTAAAAAGTAAATATTTTTTTTTCGTTACCAATCTTTTATATTACATTTGAATATAATTTTGTTTATAACATTTTTTGTGATGTTTTAAAATTACGGGAAGAGCATTAAGAATTCTATAAAGCCCATTGTATAAAAAGAGGACATCTTTTAGAAAAAAAAGGCGCATTAAGAATAAAATCTCATTTCTCTATTTTTCTTTTACTACATAATTAAGTCAATAAACACTAAAAATCTCGTTATAAATTATTCTTCCAGCGAAAGCGTTTTACGATATTTTGAAATTAAAGAATTAACTGCAATGTTAAATGGCAATTACATTATTTATATAAAAAAGAATAAAATAATAGATTATAGTTGGTTGAGTTTGTTATTGAAGTTAAAATCTATTATAATATTTTGGAGATATACTAAAATGATCAGATTCACTATGAGAATTTTATAAATTACATAGCATAAAATGTGATATCTGATATTGATACTGAAAGAAAAAATTCATTCTATACATATATTTCATATTTTTTTATATTTTATCATATTTTATTTATATGTTTTGAAATTAAACACGCTCAGAAAACAGTAACAAATAATTCTCTGATTGACAAAATTTCATGGGATTCCAACTAACTGCGGTATTAAAGGGTTAATTACGTTGTTAATATTTTATATTATTGTTTTTTGATAAGAAAAGCGAAAAAAATGTCAATTAAAAAGTAGAGTATTATCAAAACTGCAAATACAAATAAATATGTTGTTAAAAAATGTAACATCGAAATTTTACACTTTTCTTTTACCATAGATCGTGCAGTGATTATGAAGTATCTTAAAAGTTAAGAAAATAATGTAACAAAATCTTCACCTATCACTGAAATGTTATTAAGAAAAAAATTAATTTTTTTTTTTTTCAAATAAATATTTTGCACTTATTTTAAAGTTACGAGTCACAATTTACAAAACAATATGCGCAAAATAATAATAATAAAAGGCAATAATCAGACGACAAAGTATGTCAGACACTGATACCTCTAAACTTGACAAAATTTCACTCGAAGAAAACAGAAAGATATCTCCTAGTTATCTAATCTCAATTCTATGAGATTTCACTGCGTCACATTGACTATTATATTCTAATAACTGTTGAAGAGAATTATTACTTCTAGTTTTGTTTTGACGATTTTTTGTTTCTCACATTCGAAAAATTGTATATCATTGAGTTCTTACATACTTTTGCATATAAAAAATTCGAAAGATATAACTCACGCGAAATTTCATTCAAAATATCAACTTCTAGACCGATTTGTGTTTAATACTTACACTGCAATTGCCTGTGAAGTGATTGTTAAGTAAAAATAGTACATGTTCATGATAGATGTTTTAATATTCCGATTTTATAATAAATTTTCATTGAATTGAAAGTTATAGCAATTTATACATAACTACATAAAGTCAAAATATATAACATACCATTATATTTAAAAAAAAAAAAAAAAAAAAAAAAAAACGAAATGGTATTATATGGAATATTATTTTTTTATCACACTTATTACCAAATATCGTCTAAAATTCAATCCTTTCCATTGAAAATCCATTTTATATCATTTTTGTGCATTAACTTTAAATGTTAACTCAGATGTTTTAACATTTTGAGTAAAAAGAAATTACTATTGAAATAAAAAATAAAACACATTATACGCTTAAAAACAAAACATCATATCTAAAATACAACATACAATTCAATTCAAACACATATAACATCCCTTTAATTATAAAAACTTTTAACGTGTGAAGTTTAAAAACAAAACATTAGCAATATCTTTTGACAATGAATCAGTTTTTTTTGATTGACTGGTGATACAAAAGGGGTATAAATCAATTTTATTTATCAAAAGAAATTTTTATCATAAAAATACCTATAAAAATGGTTTGTATCTTTTGTAAGATATGTATTATAAGAATAACAACAATTGGATCATTTCATGACATTTTAACTATGAATAACTAACAATATTTTATGTTTTCTTATAGTAAAAAGTTTAAATAATAAACTTCAATCAAAAATAATAGAAGGAAATGGGATATTTCATGGAATTTCATTTGAAACAAATGAAATCAATTTACCAATAACTTAATTCTCTCGTATGTAATACTTATAAATAAATTTTAATTTTAATTACTTGTCTCAATATATAAATTAAATCGAAAAAACACTTTTATACTAATTTAGACTGAATTTCATTAGTGGCTTGTCACATAAAATCTTTAATAATGTATGTATTTTTAATTTATCAAACACAGTGTGTAAGAATCAATAAATTCTAATTACTTAGTTTTCTAAAAATATTTACTTAGTTTAATTATCTTCCAAATACCTTGTATCCGTTTTTAATTCTATTTAGAACAAAAACATTGCTTCAATCATGTAGAACATAAAATTCAACTGATTCTTTGAAATAAAATTTAGAATATATTTCTTACACATAAATTATTTACTACATAAATTAACAAGTAAGAAAAATCATGCGTTAAGCATAGATTATGAAGCACTTTCCAACACTTAATGAAATCTTTAACAAAACTTTGTTATTTAGGGAAATAATAGTGTATAGTCAAATGTACCCAAATATGTATTCCAGTACTTTTGAACAGCCCTGTATTTCATACGTCAGTTGATATAATGGGAAAATTTAGTTAAGCAAGAAAATACCCAGTAGCTTGAAATTTCTTTTTCAGCAATTCATTCTATTAGATGGAAACATACTTGAATACTTTTGTTAAGCCTTGTAGTTTACATTGTACCTTTATTACACACCAGCATTAGGCTAAAATTTATTGTAAACTAAAACACTTTTAAAACAACTGAAATCACATTCTCATAAATTATCATTAATAGGCGTCCAGGTACCGAATTCTTTGCGTGGCCCTGTATATCCTTTTATCTATATTCTGCAAACATTTCTCAATAAATTGAATGAAGCTCAGCGTAAAAATGCATAGCTTATTTAAGAACCACGTTTAAATAATTTACACTCATATTCAGTATCGTTGGTGAGCTCTTTTGGGTATCCCTGTATATCAACTATAACATGTATACACACCATATAATGTGCATATATTTAGCGAAATATAAACGAATTTTAAAGATGTTGCACCCTATTAAACATATTAAAATTTATATGAATTTACGAGATGCACTAAAATATGCATTCTGTTAAGCATGCGTTAAAAAATAGCTATTATTTATTGACAGGGGCACACAAAAAAATTCTATGACATAATTGTAAAGGGGGGAAGATTATATGCGATATATCTTAATATATTAAACTATTTCATATGTAAAATTCGTCATATGTCACTGATGCTTAATACAAATTATACGATATAGTCATGCATAAAATGCAGTACAAAGCATTTACAGGGACACACAAAAAAATAAACTGTATATTATTTCCGAAGTACATTATATGTTTCTTATATGGCTGATGGATAGTTGAAATCCATTTTAATTATGATATGCTTTTTTTTAATTTCACTAAATATATGCATATTATCTTCCAAATACCTTGTATCCGTTTTTAATTCTATTATTATATGCCATCCCTTATTATATGATGTGTATTAATTATGTACTTTATACACAAGGTTACCCAAAAGAGCTCACAAACATTATTGAATATGAGCGTAAATTACTTAAAGGTGATTTTTAAATTAGCTATGCATTTTTACGCTCAATTGCATTCAATTTACTAAGAAATCTTTGCCGAATGTAAATAAAATTATATACAGAACCACGAAAAGATTGGATACATGGACACTTATGAATGATAATTTCTGAGAATGTGATTTCAGTAGTTTTAAGAGTGTTCTAGTTTAAAATAAATTTTTGGTTAATATTTTAAACAGTATATTCTTTCCGAAGTACTGTATCTGTATCTTATATGACTGATGGATAGCTGAAATGCATTTTAATTATGATATTTTTTTTTATTTCACTAAATCTATGCATATTATATGGTGTGTATTAATGCTGTAGTTTATGCACAGAGTTACTCAAAAGAGATCTCAAACATTGTTGAATATGAGCATAAATTACTTAAAGAATATTTTTAAATATGTTATGAATTTTTACGCTGAATTGCATTCAATTTACTAAGAAATCTTTGCAGAATGCAGATAAATTTATATATAGAACCACCAAAAGTATTGGATAAATGGACGCCTATGAATGATAATTTCCGAGAATGTGATTTCAGTATTTTTAAGAGTATTCTAGTTTAATATAAACTTTGGTTAATAGTGGCATGTATTAAAGGTACAAAGAAAACTAGAGGGCTGAACAAAAGTATTAAAGTATGTTTCTGAATATTAGTATAAATTGCTGAAAGAGAAATTTCATCCTGTTAAGCATGTTCTTGCCAAACTAAATTTTTCCATTAGATAGTATATTTATCAATCGACAGATAAAATACAGGGCTGTTCAAAAGCATTCAAATACATATTTGGCTATATAAAGTAACCTTATATCCCTAAATAACGAAGTTTTGTTAAAACATTTCATGAAGTGTTGGAAAGGGTTTCATAATGTATGCTTAGCACATGATTTTTCTTACTTGTTTTTTACTTACCCATCATACGTAGTATACGGTAAGTCTTGCAATCGTTTTGAAAATCGAAAAAAAAAAATTGAGTGATTTATACGTTTCGGACACTGGAGATTCCGAAAACTTAATTTTAGAAAAAAAAAATTGCCGCCCGTCCGTCTCTGTGTCTGTCTGTGTGTCTGTAACCGCTCTATCTCCCGAAAAAAAATGAGACAGAGACTTGAAATTTTGTATGTGCTTAGTATGTAAGAATTCGACAAAGCCTATTTAATATCAGTAACCTCGATTACCCGTAACTATTTTACCGTAACGATTTACCCGTAACGACTCTCGAAAAATTCGTTCTGATGAAAGGCATATAAAAATTTTCGAATTTTTTTATTTTGAGGAGTGGAAGTAAAAGGCAATATTACAATACAAATTTCGCATAAAAGACGAAGTCGATCGGATTATTAGTTGTCAAGATATTTCTAATCCTGTCTTACACATTCTTTGATTTTACATGATCCCGTATTTCATTCAAATTCCAGTTCAAAATAATTGGAAATGAGACACTTAATTCGATGCAAGAAACCGTTAGTGAATATAATTGTTATTTTTGGAGTTATAAGGATGTTTCTTTTATGCAATTCATTGCTACTTGAATAGTTTGTTGTTTCATACAATTGATCGAAATTGGTTCACTAGAAATTCATTAATAGAGCAGGATTATGTGTTAAAAAACTTAAATATACGTTTAAATTTTGTTTTGGAATTGTTAATGCATTTTATAAATTGTTTACATATGCTATGTTTTCATATATTATGTTATGCATATCCATGATTGGTAAGTATTACGGTGGCCTCCAATGACTAGTTTCTTTTCAGAATGTGATGTTTTTTCTATGCCGGTTTATCAGTATTGTCATTATACCAGATTGGTGCAGAAAGAGCGAATTTTTAGATTTTGAATTAGACTTATATTCTTATATAACATGCATGTCAAACACGTGGCCCGCCGACCTCTTCTCTGTGGTCCGCCAAGCGTTCGTATTTTACCTACGATTAATTCAGTTGTTCAAATGCATATCCTGAAGATAAGTTACGGTCTTAAAGACGGCAAACAACAGAAACATATGTGTATCAATGAAGATAGTAATACATATCTTATTTATTTTCTCATGAAATAAGTTGAATATTTCTCTTCGGAATATGATAGAATTCTGAAAAAAATAATAAATAAAAATGAAAATTACATTCATCTAGCAACATTGCGGTATAGAATAGATACAAATGCAATTGAATTTTAAATTTTAGCTCCAAAAAATTATGGATACAAAGTTAACCAATCGTAATATACGAAAGACTGGGTCATAAGTATAAAACATTAAGGATTCCTTAAACTTTTATAGTATTTTACTTCTCATATTTTTGAATTTTATGTCGAATAAATACTTTATTATATATATGCTGTATTTATTTTTTAAAGAAAATTTATTTTAAAATTAACAAAATTTGGTGCTAATTTAAAAAAGTTAAAATTTTTAAAAAATCAAAATACAAAATTAAAATGTTTTAGATTAGTTTCTTAGAAGGTTACTTTTATGCTTCGCACAAAACGAGGTTTAGTCGAATATTGATGATGTATTTACGTTTAAATATTTTTGTTATTAGATAACTAAATATATTATTGTTAATGAATCCTGCTTGATTCTTTTTTTTCCTTTATATTCATATACATAAATTTTGCTGTCACATATATACAGGATTTTTTTAATGTTCTCTACCAGTATTAATAAATACGGTTAACTGAAGAGGAATGTGGCATATTTTTTTGAAAGGAAATTTAAATTTCTATTATATTAAAAAGAAAACTGGAGTTTAATGTTTTTTGGAATTTGGATGGAATGAAACATTAAGAGGTGTGACAGGATAAAGTATAAAGAAAACTCATAAAGCATTTAGACAAACATCGAAAAGATAAAATGTAAGAACCGAAATTGATATCTCTTAAAAGAAAAATATGGGTTTTTCCACCAGCCTCCTGAAGAAAATTAATTTGATTTCGAAAAAATAATTATTGTATTTATTAAATTGAATAACCTGTGAGTCGAAATTACTGCAAAATCCAAGAAAGTGTGTTTCAAAGAGCAGTTAAAGAAATTTGAAAATACTATAAACATAAGTATACCATTCCCAAAAATTATTATATGTAGTCAGCTCTTTTTATGCTTAAAAACTTATGATACACATTAACACATATTATATTCTTGAGCTTAATCATCGTCTGACTAAAAAATATCTTCAAAATTTGCGTACAGATCTATAGATCGTAACTTTCTTATTACAAAAATTTGAAGGCTCTCTTTTTAAAATTTTAATTGATAATTTTAAACAGTTGAAAAAGGTTACCATTTTCATTTCAAATTCACAAATTATAAATGGGGATTGTTAGGCTACCAATGGACAAAGTATGTGAAGTATTAATTAGAAATTATAAAATATCGGAGCAGACTTCAACCTCAAGGCAAATTTTATAATGTCATCACGTTATTTTATTGTATATAAGCGTTTTAAATTTGAATTTATTACTTTGACAAAGTAATTTTCAAAAAGAAAATGCATTTCATTTTTAAAGTTGTGAGGCAATATTATTAAAATCACCAGAGTGAAAATTTTTATAATACATCAAAAATATTAAAAAATGAATTCAAAAGAAATTTTTTAATTTCATAAAAATCAGTTTAATCAATTTACTTCACATTTAATGATTGATGTTAAAATTGTTGCTTTCAATTTATTACTGCAGCTCAGTGCAATACATACTCACAATTCAGTGCATTTCCATAAAGAAATGAAAATATATGGATATAAGTTTCCAAAACTCTGTAGTTATTTGCTAAGTCGGTAGATTTTTCTAGTGCATAATGGCAATTAAACACATCATAGCTATGTTACTGTTCGGCAGTGCACTTTTATAAGATATCCTTGCATAGCTGCCAACCTCTGGTTGTTTTTCAAGTCAAATAAACATACTTTGTACCAGAAAAGTATTTACCAAATAAAAATAATTAATAAAAAAATATATAAATAATAATAGATAATAATAAAAATGATAATAAAAAAGGTAGTGTATAGATATAGTAGAAGTAACTTATAAAGCAAATTTTCTGATTCAGAAGGTATATATTTCAATTTTTTTAGCTGAAAAGCGCAAGACTGCAGCTTTGCTAGTTAAAAATCAACAGTCCAACGTGCACAATCATTTAAAAAAATAAATACAATTTAAAAAATTTAATTAAATTTTGTAGATTTGGTTGATAAAAAAATATTGTTGAATGTTTCTGTTTTCGGAAGAATGATAAAAAAAACAATGAATAATAACAACTTTGGAATTTACGTATATATTTCTTTAATATGGCTATTTTTGTGCGTGTTAATTTTATTCTTTGCAATGGTTATAATATTATGACCTTTTCTATGAGGCCCATCTCCTTGTATATAAAATTCTGACTTTAGCCCGCGGTGGTAAAGGAGTTTGACATGCCTGTAATATAATAAGTCTTGGGAGGCTAAAAAAGAAATAAAGTAGACTTAATGTCGTCTGATATAAAGCATGATCTAACATTGCATTATTAATGTCTTTTTAATCATGCTCTTGATGAAATTCTGAAACAAACAACATCAAGAATTTCAATTTAATGTAGAAAAATACGGTACAAGTTAATTTTTCGTAGATATTACAGTCTTCCCTCATAGCATGCATGTTCACAGTGACGTCACAATGACGTCACTGTGAGTCACTTTGGTCACATCACATCTGTGACGAAAATGCCACTACTCAATGACGTCACAATGTGACTAAGATGTGACTTTCTAAAAAAGTTTTCACAGTTCGTCACAATGTTAATGTCAAAGTAGTCACAAATGACACACTTTTCACAAATTGGTCACATTGTGACGTCACAAAGTGGTCACAATGTGACGTCACAAAAATGCTCTAAAACGGCCATAACGACTTCACATTTTAGTCACTGTGGCTTCACATCGATGTCACGTGACGTCACATCGACAATCGATCGTCACAAAGTCACATTGTAACTTCACAACGACGTTGCATGTCTTACGGGTTCTTACTCTTTATTATTTTTTATCCCCTTTAATTTGTAAATTTTTTCTTTGTTGTAATTTATTACACAGAACTTCAATAAAACGCACATGTTAAAGATTAAAAAACAAATTAAAAAAAAGTTTAACTAAAATTACCTCCTGCATTAAACTCAAGATAAAATGTAATTTATTATTATGTAAATATATATTTACTTTAAAATATTTCTCGTAAGATATTAGTAAAAAAGTAATTAAATTTTTTAGCCAATTCATCTAAACTCAGTACATTTTTACGTAAAACAACAAATGAAAACCTTAGTAAAATCAACTCTGAACTAGCATTAATTTCTTATTCATTTAATCATAAACTATTTGTTTCTCCTTATATATTCAATATTAGGGACATAGGAATTAAATTAGAGTACTCAGGAAAAAAATGCAATTTTAAGTATTTCAATTCTACTTAGGCAAAAAAGGTACGACTAAAAATAATTTTTAAAAAACGCTCTATGGGTTTCTTATGAAAAAAATATACCACTTTAAAATGTTTTACAAATGAGAGTTTTTTATACTTATTTCAACTTATCGTCTTTTATGAAAAACCCTTTTATTCATCTTTTAAACAAGCATGTTTAGAAAATTTTTAAAATAAAAAATATATAAATAAAGAGTCTTTTGTTCTAAAATTAAGGAAAAAATTAGCTTTATTATATTCAAACTTATTTATTATTACAAGTTATTTTATAAAGTATATTTAGAAGAAAGTCAGTATTTCTTTTATTTATCATAAAATAGTATTTTTTACTGTTCAATTTCAGAAAAAAAATCATCTTGTTTTTATATAGTAAATACTTTTTGTTCCTTATGTGTGTAAAACAATGTAAAAAATGCGAAATAAAATTGTTTTATGATATTGTCCCATTATTCATAATATGTCAGGCAAAAAAATAGCTCTCATTTTTCATTACATTTAAAATATTTTATAACCAATCACAAATCCGTTGATTCGATTTGCTTTTAGTATTTTTTATTACTACACTCATAAAATAATAATGCCTCAAAATAAATGTAAACAAAATTTCTTTAAATTTTAATTTCTAATCAATTTCAATGTCTTTGCAATACAAATTCTCTTTTTAAAATCTTAAATTACTCCGGCGTATTTTGCATTGAATTTGCTGTGTATCTTGAATCGGTCTGCTTCTAATTCCCCTTTGTTCCCAAACACTCATCCCGAAGACGGAGCAGCATGTTCCTTTCATTGGCACCGGCTACTTAGAAATATAACTGAAATACCTTTTGCATCTTCAGATCTGTAAATGGATCATTATAAAAACAGTTATTTGCTCCAACAGTTTCGGTGCACATTTTAAATTTGCAAAATCATAAGTGGAAGGACATCTTTGAAGTATAAGCATATTTTGACATGAATATTGTTTATGTTTTCCGGTTTATGTAAATCTTCTACGATTTATCTTGTAGTATTAAAAAAAAGGGGTTTTATTTAGTAAAATATTTTTTAAAAAAATCAAACAGAGCCACAAAATACATTCTATCAAAAATTGTAAACATAAAAAATAAAAATCTTAAATTTAAATATTACTCATATTTCAAACTCAATATGCTTTCTGGAACAATGATTTTGATAATTAAACTTTAAATTTAATTTATGTGTTCAACGAGACATGACAAATTTGCATAAACAATTGAACACATCAGCAGAAAAGATTTTTATTAATCTAAAAATGCTTTCAAAATGAAAAATTTATAAACAACATTCAATTTAATTCTTCAGAAAAGATTAAAATTAGTCATTTGTGTTGCATAGAATGTATAATTAAATACAAATTTTAATTAATTGCATATATCAACGATGAAAGAAATAAAAGTATTTTCCTGTTTGCCTTATTGTACATGGAAAAATCATTAATTTTCTTTTAATTTTCTTTATACTGATATCCTCGAATCTATACTAGAGTAAAGATTAATTAATATTTTTCGCTTGTTTATGGAAATGATGTTCTTGCAAAATAATATTACATTAATATTCAGGCGATAACTCAAAGAGAATATTTAATCCTGCGATTTATAGAAAGATTTGAAGAATTTATGCATGTAAGCTTTTTTTAATGGAGTGTGACTCAGCATTAAATAATTAAACTTATTAAATATGCATACTATATATATATATTTTTTTTATTTATAAAAAGTAAAATTATTAGTTCGATGAATTGCGCAATATCCACATAAATACAAAATATAGCTGAATTTAACGAAAAAATTCTAAATTTTATTTAAAAAAAGGGGGTTTTTCTGATCCACACTGCAACATTTTTTAATTATGAAAAAAACATGGAAAAAGGAATTTTTATATAAAAAAGTAACATTTTATAAAAGATTTAAACTTACATCCCCTAAATATAAAATTAATAAGAAAGATTAAAGTTATTCTACATAATTATATTTTTTCAATCATCAGACCTTGCATAAAATTTGTTTTTTAATATATTGTTAGGTTCTAATGGAAAATTAATGTTATGGCCTTTGAATTAGTTATTCTTAGACAGGCATAGCTATTTTTTTTATCTCTACAATTTTATTACGTTTTTTTTAACTAAATAAGATGGATATGTTTTAAAAAGATGGGAAAAATTAGTGACGCTAGGTTTTTTAAGAAAAAGAAAATAAACCGCTAGTATTAAATGTAACAATAGAGTATGACAGAAAACCAAAAATTTCATAAATATTCTTGTTAGGTGAATTTTGTGTAAGATAATAAAAAGTGTCATGTGAACATCAAATAATAGATATTTTTCTAGGAGGCAAAACGTCCTAAACTTATTTAAGTGCACACTTAAACACTCACGCAAAATCACACACCTAAGCGAAATGAAATAAATAGGAAGGGAGGGGGAATACATTTTTCTACATACACATAGTAAAGACAAGGAAAATGTTAAGTTGAAATTTTATGCAATTAAATTTCTTTCAATCTTTTAATCATTCCTTATGAATTAATAATTCACTAAGATTTTACTGACTACATTATGAGACTAACATATTGTGCAGTTGTATAACAATTGTATAACAATTTAATTTGCCGCGTATTGTATAACAATTTAATTATCTCATTAAAGTTCTTATCTCATTTTTTTTTATTTCTAAGTAGCAAGAATAAATTTTATTATTAATATTTCTTCAAAAATTTTGTTATGATTTCTAGTTTTCAAATGGAAATACTGAATTCTGTAACATACATTTTTAAAAGTATGGTAAATATTTTTCTTGATTGAGTATTTTCAGAAGATTAATTTGTTGTTTAATCAATGATTGTGTTACAGATTTACATTTTTTTGTCTTTGCTGTAGTTGATGTTGTTGCTTAGTGCAAACATTTATCAATTAGACACATACTTTAGGATATAATAATAATATAACAAAAGAACGGAATTAAACAGTTACATTCAAAAGAACGCATTAAACGGAACGCAATATATTATCAATACCATCTTATTTGTGCCATTCATTTTACATCACCCTGTATTTCGCGCAATCTGTAAGATGCTTCAAATGAGACCAAATTTGAAAAACTGTCATACTAAAAATGACAGGATTGTTTCATACTGGGCGTTGGAAAATATTTTCTTTCAATACTGAATACATCTGATGTGAGTGAAAAATACAGATGTATTAAGCCATGGTATACTAGACTTAACTTGTGATAAGGATGAAACATAAAGAATGCTTCAATATTTTATTGTTAAATAGAAATATTTAACAAACAATCAAATTAAATATTTCGTTGCACTCTAAGTATGCTTTTATGTAGATTTCATATGAAATACTACCTATTGCATTCTCTCCCATGTTGGAATTTCTGAAAATTTTTTGCAGATCTACACCGATCATGACTTCTAGACCCCAAAAAACCATCAATAAAAAAGTTATATATATATATATATATGTATATATATATATATATATATCACTTTCTTCTAGACACGATAACTTCTATAATTATGCTCAGATCTTCTTCAGCGTTTACATTAAATCAAGGGGCATAAAATCTCGGTCGAGTTCCTTAATGGGCAAAATCGGACCAAGGGGGTGGAAATAGGGAGGGTTTTTGTGAAAACAGAAAAAACGCGATAACTTCTTAATTAAAATAGATATCGAATCAGTTTAAAGTTTATATTACTAAAAATTGGGCTAAAAGTTTATGCATGATAGATTTTTGATAAAATTAAAAATGGGGTCAAAGGGCGAAAAAAACAGGATTTTTGGAAGAAAAAAAATCATAACTTCGTCAACTCTCAAGATATCAATTCCAAATAAATTTTGTATAAATGTTCTCAACTTTATCTAAAACTTTTGTATTTACAAGTTTTTGATGAGACCAACTTTTACCTATGAAAAAAATTAAAAACGAAAAGAAAAAGAGGGGTGGAAAAAGAAAAAAATTCATAACTTACTCAATTCTTAAGCAATCAAATCTAATTAAATTTATTTTACATCTTCTCAATAATATTTACAACTTTTATATTAACAAGTTTTTCATAGGACCGATTCTTATAGCAGAAATAAATTAAACTAATATAGGAGTTGGAGAAAAAACCTCAAATGCAAACTGCTTATATTGTGACTCATATTTAAATTCATTTTTGATTTTAAATTCATCGAAATGGCAAATCCTCTTATTTAGGCACTATATAATGTGACGTATTGGCCAGGTCCTATGTAAAGGCAGAATATATTTCAAAAATGGCTGCCAAAAAGGGTACTTTGAACAGAATTTCTCGATATCGACGTGATTGGAAAATTGAGAAAAAATAACAAATTGTGTTTTTTCTGAGTCATTTTTAAATCCATTTTTGTTCTCAAATGCATCCAACTTGCAGGTCCTTTTACTTGGGAACTATATAATCTGACGGATTGCATAGTTTTTTGATAAAGGTATAATATGTTTCAAAAAAGGCTGCCAAAATGGACACTTCGCACAAAATTTCCCAAAGCGATCATGAAAGAATTGAAGATATATTCAAATAACAAACTGGTTATTTTATGACTCATTTTTAAATTCAATTTTGCTCTCAAATGCATTCAGTTGACAGTTTTTTGTTATTGAGGAACTATATAATGTGCGTATTCGTCAATTTTTTTTTTTTTTTTATTAAGGCTAAATTTATATATTTTTTAAAGCTGTCAAAGTGGGCGCTTTCCAAAAAAATTCCCAAAGCGATCATGATAAACGAATTGAGGATGTATTCAAATAACAAATTGGTTATTTTATGACTTATTACTTTCCTCTATCTTCAATAGAAGAAAGTATTGTAATCGAAATTTTTTTCGACTTCCGGTTTTCGACGGATTTACACGTTTTAGTGGTCAGAGATTCCAAAAAACATATTTTTAGAAAATGTCTGTCTGTCCGTGTGTCTGTGTGTCTGTATGTGTGTCTGTCTGTGTGTATGTCGCCATTCTACCATCAAAAAGTGTATGAAGTTATACATAGAATTGAACCAAACTGTTTGTGAATGTTTTTCGCTGCGGCAAGCAGGTTCTCCTTCAGTTTTGAAATATTCCGGCGGAAGGGGGCGCTGCAATCGCGATTGTTGTTCCATTTTCAATATTGTACCGACTAAAAGTATATGAAGTTATGCATCGAATTGAACCAAATTTTTTGTGTATGTGTATGAATATGGCTAGTTGGTACTCACTGAATTTGAAAAAAAATCCGTCGGAAGGGGGGCGCTGCAATCGCGATTTTTGTACCATTTTCAATACTGTACCGACAAAAAGTACATGAAGTTATGCATAGAATTGAACCATTTTTTTGTGTAAGTATATGGCTATGGCTAGTTGGTCCACCCTGAATCTGAAAAAAAAATCCGCTGGAAGGGGGCGCTGCAATAGCAAATTTTATGCCATTTTAGGTAGCTTTCATTACAAAAAGTAAAAAGCTACCTATTGCAGCCAACCGGAAGAAAGTACTTCCAGAAAATGTTAGTATATTTTCACCGATCATAAACCCCAGACCCCAAAACCACCCTCCGTTCAAATGTTGACATATATATATATATATATATATATATATATATATATACACAATTTTATTTAAACCATTCAATTAATTTTTAAAAAATGAAGAAACAAATAAACAGTTTTTTACAGACCAATGCGCAAAATGCTACAAAAAGAAATGTAAAAAATGTAAATAACAAAACCAAAAGAAATTCCATATCCCCAAAATACATGGAAGTGTTCATCAGGGAGGCCCCTCCATGTAGGGGTAAATAAAGAGAAGTTTCTGAAAGGATGTAGGCTCATAAGCTAAATTACATCCTTAGCCCCCAACTTCTCAGATTTCAGAAATCAAACTAAAACCTTCAAAAATATTATAAATATATACAAATTTTTTAAAAATACCAAAACACAAGACCAAAAATTACACAAACAAAGCAGGAAAATTACCTACAAAACTAAATATAAAAAATAAAATTGTAAAATACAAACCCCCAGGAATACAAAACCCTCTTCAGCTAGTGGGGCCATTCACTAGCGCTTCAATCTCGCCCTAAATTGAAATCAAGCATCCGTAAGTAAAGAAACACTGAGACTCAGAAACTTTCAGTTAACATATAAGATGGATAACAGTTAACCATTAAAATCTTTTTTAAACCACTCATAGCCAATTCTAGATCTGTTTTGTTATTGCAAATCCTGCGGATCCTATTAACTTGTGAATACATAATATTTTTTAAAACTTTATTGCTAATACATGAAAACCAGTAAGTGAGGCTATTAACTTCAAAATTAAAATCCTTCCTTTTATCATAAAGTCCAATCAACCATTTTTCCTTGTTTTTCTTAATTTTAAGATCTAAGAAAGTAATTTGTTCACCATCATCGGTTCGGTTCAGGACGAGCTCATTAGGGTAAATGTTAAGGCTTATTTCCTCAAAATTATTGCAGTTAAATACTATAAGATCGTCTACATATCTAAAGAAGGAAATATTATTGAAATTTTTTTCGTAAAAATATAAAAATAGATTAGAGAACGCACTTGAAAAACTAGTTCCCATTGGCACCCCCTTATTTTGTTTATAATAATTAATTCCATTAAATAAAACATTTTCAAATAGGCAAAACTTAATTAAATCAATCCAAAACTTCTTATCTACTTTTAAAACATATTCAAATTCAACATAAATATTTTCAAATACCCCCACAATCAAATTGTGAGGAATGCTGCCAAACAGATTCTCAAAGTCAAAAGTGTTTACAGAAGTAATTTTCCATGAGTTACCATTCAAAAAATCTAAAACTTTAAGGTTATTGCCAATGATTGTATTGCAATCAAAAGTTTCTATTTCCTTTAAAATTAAATTCAGCAAACCAAACAAAATTTTACCCGCTTTGCAATTATAACTATTAGTACCACAGGTAACGAAGCGAAATTTTACTGGTTTCTTATGAAATTTAACAGTCGCAAAAAGGTAAGGAAATACAAAGTAATTCCTACTAATTCCAAATTTTTTATCAAAATCCAAAATACGTTTTTTTTATTTTAGAGGGGTTTTCAGTTAACGTTTTATAGGATTCATTACAGGTATATTCCTTCAAAAGAAGATTCCTATAGAAAACTTTACAAATTAAAGCAAAGTTACTACTTGCTTTATCAACAGTAGCAATAATAAACTTTTCTTTTAATTTAGCTATACTGGTTTTTAAATCGAAATTATAATGAAATTTTTTAGAACAACCCTTATTATAATAGTCTCTAAAAAACAAAAAATCTTTTTTAAATAATACCATAAACTTTAATTTCCATTCTCTAAAATCCTCAAAAGGCCAACTATATTTATATGAAACTTTTAAAATAAAGGCATCCAAATCCTTTTCCATAAATTCTATAATTTTAGGATTACTATAATTAAAGTTTAATCTAAATCCAGAACCCAAACTCATAATATTCCTTAACTGAACATCTTTTACAATATTTAAATCTCCTGAAATAATATGTCCAAAATCTGGATTAATATAATCTTTATAGCAGTCTAAATCACAGTAACAATCATCCCCTTTAATTAAATCTAGATTCTTACTATAATCATTATAGTTACAAATAAGATTTTTTAATGTCCTGTCATAACTATAAGTAATTCTAATTTTAAAGCTATTTTTAAGAGGGAAAAGGCTATTACAATCTTTCAGAATATTCTTAAATTTAATAGAATCAAAAATCTTATCTCTAAAACACAAAACAAAATTTTCAAGAGTTTCTTCACGTATAGATTTTATTTTATTTAAATCACTGAAACCAGTTTTATATTTAAATAAATCAATAACAATATCCTTTATATACTGATTTTTAAATTTATAACTATCAAACTTACTCCTCAAAAACCATTTAATAACTTTATTTTTTAATCTAAAAATTTTATTTTTTATTTCATTAATATCATAAAAATTAACATAATCTTTATTTACAGAATATGGAATTCTTTTGGTTTACAGGGGATATGGAATTTCTTTTGGTTTTGTTATATATATATATATATATATATATACATATATATATATATCTGATTTTTCTCATGCGATAACTAACGTATTTATGAACCGATTTGAATAAAACTTGGTATGTACATAATACATACAAATATCTCGACCGAGTTCATTGCCCAGCATCATCCGCCATCTTGTTTCAAAATGGCGGCCATTTAATTTTTTTTTAATTTTAAAATTTAAAATTAAATACAAAAAAATTCAAAGTTGAAAAATATTTTTATTTTATGTGTTAGATCTTAAAACACTAATTCCAGAACACTTTTTATTTTGTCTATATCTTAAAACATGACTGAGTTATAGCACTTTGAATTTTTTTTATGGCTGACATTTTGAAACGATCTGATTTTTGTCATGCGATAACTAACGTATTTAGGAACCGATTTGAATGAAACTTGGTATGTACATAGTACATACAAATATCTCGACCAAGATCGTTGGCCAGCACCACCCGCATCTTGTTTCAAAATGGCGGCCATTTAAAAATTTAAAAAAAAATTAAAATTTAAAATTAAATGCGAAAAAATTAAAAGTTGAAAAACTTTTTTATTTTATGTGTTAGGTCTTAAAACACCATATCCAGAACACTTTTTACTTTGTCTATATCTTTAAAAATGATTGAGTTATAGCACTTTGAATTTTTCTTATGGCTGACATTTTGAAACGATCTGATTTTTGTCATGCTATAACTAACGTTTTTATGAACCGATTTGAATGAAACTTAGTATGTACATAGTACATACAAATATCTTGACCGAGTTCGTTCGCCAGCATCATCCGCCATCTTGTTTCAAAATGGCGCCCATTTAAAAACTTTTTAAAAAATTAAATTTTAAAAATTAAAGCGAAAAAATTAAAAGTTGAAAAATATTTTTATTTTATGTGTTAGATCCTAAAACACCGATTCTATAACACTTTTTACTTTGTCTATATCTTAAAAAATGATTGAGTTATAGCACTTTGAATTTTTCTTATGGTTGACATTTTGAAACGATCTGATTTTGTCACGTGATAACACTCTTATATATAAATCGATTTGGATGTAATTTATTGTGCACATAGTACTTAATAAGGCCTGGACTGAGTTCGTTAACCAGTTTCATCCGCCATCTTGTTTAAAAATTGCGGCCATTTAAATTAAAGAAAAAATTAAAATTTGAAATTAGGTACAAAAAAGTCCTTCCGGCAAAGCCGGGAAGAAGAGGTAGCTTTCATATACTTATATATTTATTTATTTATTTTAAGGTAAGTTACATTGTTCAAAAATACTAAGCTCAAATTAGTGGAAATAATCTTATAAAATTAGTGATTTTATAAGATTGAAACTAGTTTTTGTCAAGACTGAATATTAATAGGAATTTTTAGAAATTAGTCATCTTTTATTCAACCTGGTTTTATTTTAAGTGATTTAGAGAGTCGCCAAATTCCACGATATCATAAAGTGCATGCCATTTTAAAGTAATATGATGGATCGTTCAGATCAAAACGTCAGCCATAAGGAAAATTCAAAGTGCTATAACTCAATCATTTTTCAAGATATATACAAAATAAAAAGTGTTCTGGAATCGTTGTTTTAAGTTTTAACACGTAAAAGAAAAATGTTTTTCAACTTTTAATTTTTTCGCATTTAATTTTAAATTTTAAAATTTTTAAAAAATTTAAAATAGCCACCATTTTGAAACAAAATGATGGATGATGCTGGCCAACGAACTCGGTCGAGACATTTGTATGTACTATGTACATGTTAAGTTTCATTGAAATAGGTTCATAAATACGCGTGTTATCACGTGACAAAATATCAGATCGTTTCAAAATGTCAGACATAAGAAAAATTCAAAGTGCTATAACTCAATCATTTTTAAGATATAGACAAAATAAAAAGTGTTCTTCAATCGTAGTTTTAAGTTCTAACACGTAAAAGAAAAATATTTTTTTTTGCATTTAATTTTAAATTTTTAAATTTTAAAAAAATTTAAAATGGCCACCATTTTGAAACAAAATGGCGGATGATGCTGGCCAACGAACTCGGTCGAGACATTTGTATGTACTATGTACATACCAAGTTTCATTGAAATCGGTTCATAAATACGCGTGTTATCACGTGACAAATATCAGATCGTTTCAAAATGTCAGCCATAAGAAAAATTCAAAGTGCTATAACTCAATCATTTTTTAAGATATAGACAAAATAAAAAGTGTTCTGGAATCTTTTTTTTAAGTTCTAACACGTAAAAGGAAAATATTTTTAAACTTTTAATTTTTTCGCATTTAATTTTAAATTTTAAATTTTTTAAAAATTTAAAATGGCTGCCATTTTGAAACAAAACGGCGGATGATGCTGACCAACGAACTCGGTCGAGACATTTGTATGTACTATGTACATACCAAGTTTCATTCAAATCGGTTCATAAATATGTTAGTTACCGCATGACAAAAATCAGATATATATATATATATATATATATATGTATATATATATATATATATATATGTCAACATTTGAACGGAGGGTGGTTTTGGGGTCTGGGGGTCATGATCGGTGAAAATATACCAAAATTTTCCGGAAGTGCTTTCCTCCGGACGGCTGCAATAGGTAGCTTTTTACTTTTTGTAATGAAAGCTACCTAAAAGTGAGAAATTGAAAAAGATTTTTCTTTTATGCATTTGACGTTGATACAAAGATTCCAAAGCACTTTTTGTTTCGTCTGTATCTTAGAAAATGTCTGAGTTATAGTACTTTTAATTTCTAGTGTTGATCACATTTTGAAATGATCTGGTTTTCGGCACGTGATAACACGCGTATTTATACACTGATTTGGATGAAACTTGCTGTGTAGATAGGACATACTGATGCACCTGGACCGAGTTTGTTGGAGAATTCCAACCGCCGTCTTGTTTCAAAATGGTGAAACATTATTTTTTTAATTTAAACTTTAAAATTAGGTGCAAAAAAGTAAGAAATGTAAAAAGATTTTTCTTTTGTGTTTTGACCTTGATACAATGATACCAGAGCATTTTTCGTTTCATCTATATCATTCAATTTCCAGTGAGATTCACATTTTGAAACGGTCTGAAATTTGTCACACGTTAATACACATATTTATAGACTGATTTCAATATAACTCTGTGTGTTCATGGTACATACCAATGTCTTGACCGAGTTCACGAGCCAACTTTATCCGCCATCTTGTTTCAAATTGGCGGCCATTTAAATTTGTCAAAAATCTTTTAAATGTATAATGATGTATAAACAAAAATTAAAAATTGAAAAAAGGTTCTTTCTAAGCTATTTATCTTAATAATGAATTCCGGAGTATTTTTTGCTTTGTTTTTACCTTGAAAAACGCTTGGGATATAGCAGTTTGAATTTCTAATGTGGGTGACATTTTTTTTTAACTCAATTTGCCCGCGACAGTACTCGTATATATTAATCGATTTCGATGTGACTGTGCATGTTCACATGAATTAAGATTACGATCAAGCTCACTGTTTTTTTTTTCATCCATCATGCTGCTTTAAAATGGATATCGTGGAATTTGGCGACCCTATAAATCGCTTAAAATAAAACCAGGTTGAATAAAGGATGACTAATTTCTAAAAATTCCTATTTATATTCAGTATTGACAAAAACTGGTATTCAATCTTACATAATCGTGTTCCACTATTTTGAGCTTCGTATATTTGATTTATATAACTGAATTTAAAATAAATAAATAAGTATATGAAAGCTACCTCTTCCTCCCGGCATTTCCGGAAGGACTTTTCAATATTGCACCGTTTAAAAGTGTATGAAGTTAGTTCTAGAAATCAACTAAATTTTTTGTATATGATTATTTTTTGGTAAGGCAAGTAAGTTCTCCCTGAATTTGAAAAAACAATTCTGCCTATCATTCTATTGTCCATCGGCTCGTGTAGAGACGGAAATTCGTTTTTACTCCAATTATTTGATTGAAGCAGAAGTTTGAGATGAAAACCAAAATTCGTATGGTGTTGAATTAAAATTATTAAAACATTAAAATGAGTAACTATTTTTTTTTAATATTAAAATGTACGTATGATATAGAAGAAAGTTTTGGGATTGGCACATGCAACTAGTTTTTAAATTCAAGTTTGCTCTCAAACGCATTCAATTGACAGCTATTTGTTATTTAGGAACTGTGCAATGTGCTGTATTGGTCAGTTTTTCGATAAAGGCTAAATATATATTTGAAAAAAGCTGTCAAATTGGGCATTTCGCACAAAATTTCCCAAAGCGATCTTTATTAAAGAATTGTGGATGCATTCAAATAACAAATTGGTTACTTTATGACTCATTTTTAAATTCAATTTTACTCTCAAACGCATTCAATCGGCAGTTATTTAAGAACTGTTTAAAATGCCGTATTGGTCGATTTTTTAACAAAGTCAGAATATATTTCAAAATATGTTGTCAATATGGACATTTGAGCCGAATTTCACATAAGGTGATTTTAATAAAACCACTTCTTACAGAAAAATAAAAATTAAAAACTTTTCAAAAGCGGCCAAAAATAATTGTTAAATTGGGTTTATTTTAAATCATATTCTATTTTTTGTTGTTGAAATGAAAATTTTTCGAAATCTACCTCCGCCTATAGGCCAAGCCGAAAGGGATTTTTTTAGATACAGTTGCCTTTTGTCAGCTTGTCTCGAGTTCAGTTTTCTGCGCATAACTGAAAAAATCTGCATATTTTAATATCGTTTAAAACACGGTTTTTCATGCTTTTCAATATTCTACTTAATGATAATTTTAGTTACCCTTTAACAATCTACCAGTTTCTTTTTCAGTGTTTTATCACGTCACGTTACAACATTTAGAAAATCGTAGTACAATACTTATTAGCTCATAATACAACACTAGCTCATGGTTAAACTAAAGTTTATAATATTCCGAAATATCACATTTTGTAATACGTTTTCATCATCCTATTATGATTACTTTTGTTCGCACCATATTTCTGGGAAATTTTGATCCAAATTTATCCAGGCTAATTGTATATCTTAAAGAAAAAAAATCTGTATTTAGCAAGTGATATAAAAACTGAAGATTTTTAAATAAATAAAAAAAAAATATTTAACAATACTTTAAGTTTCAAGCTTTAATTATGAAGTTAAACCATTAGATATTAAAGCTATTCTCAGAAAAATAAAATAATACCAATGCGGCAAGCCATTAAAAATAGCAGTTATTCCAGTGCTTTCTTAACAATCATATCACTGTTTTACCATCGATTCTCTCAAAGTGCAATAAGAAACGACCCATCCCATAAAAAATAAATTCAAAGGATCAATCCGGATTATATCTAAATTTATTTGATTGTTATTCCAAATAGAATATGCAGAAATGAAAAAAGGGGGGGGAGGGTCCGCATAGTAACTGATTTTAATATAATTTGGTACACAGTACAACTTGCAGGGTGTCCCAGAAGTAATGAGACAAACTTTAAAGAAGGGGGGAGGGGGAATCACAAGGATTCAGAATTGCATAGTAACCCATGGTCGGAAACGTCATGGGAAGGTAGTATGACAGGTACAAGGGACGAAGAGACACAAGACTGAGATCATCTGAAATGATTTATTGGTCAGCGATATTACATTAACTGAGGTAGATGACATGCGAAAATGTTACAACACATGTTCAAAGTTACCACCACTGTTAGTGATGCATGCATTACACCGTCGAACCATAGATTTAGTGACTCGCTCAAATACACCTGGATTTTGTTGGATATCCACAGTAGCACAGATGAGTCTTGAAACCAGATCCATTTCAGATTCCACAGACGTTGCGTACACAGCATTTTTCAGTGCACCCCAAAGAATTAAAACGATGCTGCTTAAATCAGGAGAGCGTGGTGGCCGGGGAACCGGTCCTCCACGACCAATACATTGGTGACCAAAAACCCGATGTTTTTGGGGGGTTTGATGATTTGGGGTTCGTCGTCAACCTACCGACGAACGAAGACTATTACGACCATGGGTTGCTATGCAATACTGAATCTTTGTGATGTTCCCTACCTCCCCTTTAAGTTTGCCCCATTACTTCTGGGACACCCTGTGTATTCAAATAGAGATCTTCAAAATATATTGATGAAAAATAAATTACTTTAGAGTTTTGGACATTTAAAAAACTTGTGATTAAACGAAGAATTTGGTATTTCAGGTTGAAATACCAAAGTGAAAATGATTTTAAACTGAAAAAATACCTGTATTGAATTTCATATAAAAAATTCTTGTATCATCATTAGTTTATTTTGCTGAAATGTTTATGTTTTTTTGTCTCCATTTCTCCATTATCAATAGGCATACAAAAGATCGCGTTGGGAAATATAGATTTTTAAAGAGATACTTTTGAAGTTAAAATCATTTATCAACTTGTTTTCTAAAGTGCTAAAATGACATAAATAGGTTACAGAAATAAGATTTCTTTTTTTTTGGCAACATAGATATTTATTATGAATTTAAGTTCCATTAGAAGTCTTAAAAAATCTCATTTACATGTACATTTTATTGCATTTTTTATTCCAAATTTGAAATACGGAAAAGTCTTTAATAATTTTGCTTTTGTGTGTAAAGAATTTCATGAATCATTTTCAAATTTCAGGTGAAAACGGCATTGTTAATGTGATAATTTTATTGTTTTTAAAAAGTAAATATTTTATTTTTGGTTATCGCTTTTGGATATCATATTTGAATGCAATGTCATTTATCATATTCTTTGTGGAGTTTTAAAATAACACGAATAACAATGAGAATTCATTAAAGCCCATTGTTTAAAAGTACATCTATGAGAAATAAAAGGCGCATTAGAAATAATATCCCATTTCCCTAGCTATATTTTATAGCATTATTTAAGTCTATAAACACAAAAATCTATTATTAAACTATTCTTTCAGTGAAATCATTTTACGAAATTTTGAATTTAAAGAGTTAACCACGACGTTAAGTGACAATTATATTGCTTATACAGGGTGTCCCCTCTCAACGGTGGCCAATGGCTAATTTCTAAACCGTTGGTCATAGACATATAGTTCTAATTGCAAAAATGCTTTAAAAAATGTAAAGAATTATTTTTTAAGCGATTTAGGTCAAAAAAATGTTTTACTAAAAAATTACGAAAATTAAATTTTTATACGGTCCCCCAGTCCTATAAGTGACATTTAGAAAATTTTTACCACTACTCTAACAAGTAAGACAAAAAAAGTCCCATTCCTCTGCGATCAAAATTGACCGAGTTAAAGCTGTCCAAAGTTGAAGCATATTTTTTGCTGCAAAATAGGGGTCAGTCACAAATTTACTGACATTTGATTTAATGAAATAAAAATAAACATCAGATAGAAAATTTAACTTTAAACATTGAGAGTAAAAAAAAAAAATACAATGTTGATTCTGACTTTATGTTGACTTTTACATGTTAAAGTAAAATATGCAATTTGTGCTAAAAATATAAATAAAAAAATAACAGAAATTATGTTAAATTAAACTATGAAAAGCAACAGTCACAAATCGTTACAAAATGATACATATTTAAAGCTCTATTAGATTACTCAACCTAATAGAATTTGATGTAGTCCTATAAAATAAATAAGTGGAACATACCTAAAATCGTATTAATATTACATTGTCATCGGGTTTAAATAAGTATGGGAATTGAACCTCAATCAGATATTTGAAAGTGAGTTAAAATTTGAATATAAGTTTTACAATAGGAAAATTTACATACGAAAACTATGAATAAAATAAAAGCTTATCAAAATAACATACCTTTTTAAAATAAAATCACGAAAAGAATCAGCTTCATTTGCTTACAAAAGAATACATACGTAAAAATACAGTTGAGGATATGAATTTCAAAATTCGCCTTATCGCTTTTTGATTTCTCTATCAGTCTATACAAACCTGCACTATTGTAACAATGCAATTTCAAAATTTATAATGAAAACCAATAGATGCATTTAAAGTTTTTTCGCTATTTCCCAAAATTTTATTTTTTCGATAAAGAGAATTTTGAAATTCATGTCTTCAGTTATTTTAATAACCAATCTAGAAGTTAATTAATTATAATAAACACTACCGTAAAACATATACGGTGACAGCGCCTTCAATTAAATCACTCATTTAAAACATTTTGTAATTGGAACTATATGTCTGTGACAAATAGTTTAGGAAGCAGCCTTTGAACAGCGTTGGAAATCGACTCCCTTTATAATACTTTATGCACTTAGTGTACGTTCCCTTAAAGCTCAGTCGAACTCATCCGTTTTCAGCTATAGAAAAGTGGTTTAAGTCATGAAATTTAAAGTTTCATAACTCGGTCAATTTTAATGTTACATGAATGGGACCTTTTCTGTATTACTTGCTAGAGTGTTGAGATAATTTTACTAAATATCACTTATAGGACCGGGGGACCGTATAAAAAATTAATTTTCGTAATTTTTTAGTAAAACATTTTTTTTTAACCAAAATCGCTTTAAAAACAATTCTTTGCCCTTTTTAAAGCATTTTTGCAATTGGAACTACATGTCTATGTCTAACGGTTTAGAAATTAGCCATTGGCCACCGTTGAGAGGGGACACCCTGTATAAAAAAGAATAAAAGAATAAATTATAGTTGCTTGATATGATTGTTGGAGTTAAAATCTATTATAATATTTTTAGTGATATATTAAAATGATCTGATTAACTGTGAGAAATTTATAAATTCCATTGCAGAAAATGTGATATCTAACATTCATTAATGTACATTGAAATAAAATATTATTTTTATGCATATGTTTCATTATTTTGTCTTGAAATTAAACACGCCCAGAAAACATTAATAAATCATTCTTTCTTTGAAAGAATTTTATGGGTTTCAAAGAAGGTAATTGCTGTTTTAAAGTGATAATGACATTGTTCATTTTTAATGCCATTGTTTCTTGATATGTATATGTATATTTATTTAAAAATAATTCAAACAAGCAAAATTTAAATTTTCATTTTTCCATAGATAAAAATGTGTCATGCAGTGAATATGTAGATTTTCAAAGTTACGAAAATAATTTAACCTAATCTTTGTCTATGATTGAAATTTTATTAAGAATTATTAAATATTTTAAATATATTTTATTAAATATTTTGTATATATTTTTCAGCCACGTGGAACTGATTCTGATTTATATAACAAAACTTAGAAAAAAATAAGCAGATGATAAAATATGTTCTACATTGAAAACTTTAATTTTATCAAAAATCCACTCAACGGAAAATAAAAATATCGCATAATTTTGTAATATCCGTTACAACTCTATGAGATTTCACTGCGTCGCGTTAACTGTTAAGTCATTATAACGCTTGAAGAGGATTATTACTTCTAGTCTTGTTTTGAAAAGAACTTTTTTTTTTACTCACATCACAGGTGATTCGGAAAATTATTCATAACTGAGTTCTTATATATCTTGGCCTATAAAATTTCAAAAATATATAAATTAGGTGAAATATCAATTCAAAGTATTAACCCTAATACCGACTAGTGCTTAATACGTGCATTGCAAATCCATATAAGATCATTGTGGAGCCAAAGTATGGCATGACCGCCATAAGTTTTTTAATATTTTAATTTTATGACAAACTTTCATTGAATTGAAAAACATAACATATTTTACATTACAACATAAAAAAGACGTCAAAAATCAAAATATATAGCATTTCATTACATTTAAAATATAATAACATATTATGAAATATAAAAATTTTTAGCACACGAACTACAAAATAGTTTTTACATTCGATAAATTTTACTGAAGATCCCTGTAAAATCACTTTTACGCAAAAATAGTACACGTTAGCTGATATTTTTTAACACTTTGAAGCGAAAACAAATAACCATGGAGTAAAAAAAAAATAGTATATTATACGCATAAAAATAAAACATCATATTAAGCATAAAAACATATAACATGTCATTCAATTTAAAATTATATAACATCTTTTTGAACATAAAAACTTTTAACATGTCAAGTTTTAGAACATATTACAAAAACTATTAGCAGTACCATTTGAAAATGACAAAGTTTCTTTGACTGACTGGTGATATAGAAGTAATATAAATCAATGTTATTTTTCATAAGACACTTTTATTATAAAAGTATCTTTAAAATGGGTTGTATCTTTCTTAGAAAAGTTCCCAAAAATAACCACGATTACTTCTTTTTGTGAAATTTCACTTATAAATAACTCACAATATTTTAAATTTTCTTATAGTAAAAAATTAAAATAATGTAAACCAATCAAATATAATTAAATGAACTTGCATATTTCATGGAATTTCATCTGAAACAAACGAATTCAAATTACCATTAAATTAATTTTCTCATATATAATATTTAAAAATAAAATCTAATTATAATTACTTGTCTCAATGAGTTTAAAAGTTAATTGGAATTAAATCGAAAAAAATCCTTTCTTGTACTAATTTAGCTTGAATTCCATTAGTGGATAGTCACGTAACATTTTTAATAATGTATGTATTTTTAATCTATGAAACACAACATTGAGAATCAGTATACTCTAATTGCTTAGTTTTCTAAAAATGTTTAATCAGTTTAATTGTCTTCCAAATTCTCTTTTTCCGTTTTAATAATATTTAAAACAAAAACATTGTTTAAATCACGAGAAACATAAAATTCAATTGATTCTTCGAAATAAAGTTAAAAAATATTTGTTACATATAAGTTATTTACTACTGGAATTAAAAAAGATTAAGCCATTATAATAAATGACCTCACTTTAATGAAGAAAATGAGACATTACAGACGTCAAAATACTTAAATGAACGAAATATAAACTTTATATTTAACAAATAGATTGAGATGTTAAAAGAATTTTCTATAAAAATGTAATTTGATAAACTTATGATGCATATTGAGGAATGAATAAGTCTTATGTTGGAATGAGATCCATAAATATTTCCTTCCGCAAGAATTATATGCATAGTAGATAGTGTATATAAATTCCTCTGAACAAGGTTTTTCAATTTATGTTAATTCAATCAAATTCTTCTGCACTACCTTGTATATTACCTTACGACTTTTCTGCCCAATGCATATTAAGCTGAAGTGTATATTTAAGTAAAAAATCCGTTAATACAACTTTTAACACCCTTCCAGCAATTACCGATACAACCTTGTCAATAAACCATATTTCAACCATAAATGGAAATGTGTTTTTTCTTTGCATATCAATGTATATAAGTTTATGTTTCAGAAACTGCAATTAGTATTCTATATTTATAATAAGTTAATGTTCAGCTAGGTTGGGAAGCCTACCAATTTGCTTAAATTCAATAAACTCCAATTATCAAATTCAATTTGCCATCTTCACAAATTCTTTGACGGATTCAAAACTGACAATTCAATTTGACGGCTTTTAAAGATCAACAGGGAAAGATATTTGATTGTGACCAAGAAACATTCAATACTTGAAAATATAAGTATTTTACGAAATATCAGTGGCTGTCTCACACAAATGTATAGATGAAGATGTGAGTTTCAAAATTGGCCTTATTTAGAAACCAAATTTTAGGAAATCGCGAAAAAACTGCACCTGTACCTTAGTTTTTATTTTAAACCACGAATTTAGAATGGTAGAAATACATGATAAAACTTTTTTCTTTCAGAATGTGATGTTTTTTCTATGTCGGTTTATCAATATTCTCATTTTACTAAATTGATGGAGAAAACACGAATTTTTAGAATTTGAATTAGACTTATGACTTCATATAAGAAGTCCTGCGAGACATGTAAAAAATATAGTACACATTACATCAATGTTTTCTGATTTAAATTATGAACTAATATTGTATTATTAATATCTTTTTAATCATACCCTTTATGGCAATCTAAAACAAACTACATCAAAAATTACAATTTAATGGAAAACAAAATGCACAAGTTAAATTTTCGTACAAATGACAGTCTTTTACCCTTTATTATTATTTTTTATCCCCTTTAATTTATGCATTTTTTCATTGTTGTAATTTATTATAGAGAAATTCAATAAAACACTCTTCTTAAAGATTAAAAAACAAATAATAAAATCTTTGCTAAAATCACTTTTTTGCATTAAACTCAAAATAAAATAAAATTTAATATTATGTAAATACATATTTACTCTAAAATATTTTTTGTAAAATATTAGTAAAAAAGTAATTACATTTTTAGCCAATTCATCTAAATTCAGTTCATCTTTACGTTAAATATTGAAGGAAAATTTTAATAAAATCAATTCTGAACTAGCATTAATTTTTTATTCATTTAATCATAAACTATTTTTTTCCTTTTATATATTCAATATTAGACACATAGAAATTAAATTAGTTTAGGGTCATTTCATATAAAATGAGCAAAAATTAAAAAAAAGTCGTGGCCCCAGGGTAACCCATTTTAATAAAATTTGATACACAGATTAAATTTATTTTGAAATAGAGCTATGCAAAATATGTTGACAAAAAATAAATTATTTTATCTGTTTTGGACATTTAAAAAACTTTTATATAGAATGGCATGTGTGAAAATTTTCAAAGTAGCAAGTTTGAAATTTTATATCTTGAAAATTATTTAACGGAAATAAATTTTGCTTATAATATTGTAACCTCTGAAAAATTATTTTCTTATTTATTTAATAAAATATATCTGTTAACGCAATGATTAATTTTTAATTAGTTGTAAAAATTGAAAGTGTGTGAATTTTGATAAAATTAGAAACGTTATAAAAATTAACGGAATTAAAAACATGTGTGAAATTGAGGCATGATGTAGTGTTACACATAAAGATCGATTATCCCATGTTTGAAAGTTACTATTTATTTCCTTCAACGTCAATAAAACAAAAAAAAACTTTTAAAAAATGCAAAATCATAATTTCCCCTTTTTTGTATGCAGAAAAAATAAATAAACAAACGACCCGACATTAGCAATATTTCACAGGCATAACGATTAATAAGTCCATAATATGCTAGAAAATTTTCAGTATTACCATTTGGTACCTAAAATTTAAAAAAAAAATGGGTTAAAAAATGTAATTTTATTACATTCCACACAAAATTTCTCTTTGAATTTGCCTACTTTTCTTAAACTATCGCATGATTTCAATTAAAAAATAATGCTGCCATGTACAAGAATTTAAAGTTACTAGATAATTAATTTTTCAATTCTTATCATTTTTAATATAATTCTGAAGAAAAAAAGAAAAGAAAAGAAAAGAAGGAAAATGCGAGAAATGGCGTTTGAAAATTTAAAACAGACACTTTTATGTACAAAATAAAATAATTATAAAAGATATGAATCCTTTCCTTAATGTGTAAAAACGTAGTAGAAATATTGCCTTTTCCGTCATTTTTTTAGCATTAAGGATTTAAAAAGGCATGCATGAAAATTTCTGCAATTAAAATACGTATTTTTATCTACAACGTCAAATAATTTGGCACTTATAACAGGTGTTCTTAATGCTGAAATAAGTATTCGAAATTTTAAATTTTGTCCTTATTTCTTTTCCTTTTTTATTAAGGAATAAAAAATCGAATCCTAAATCTCAAGAAGTTCAAATTCTATTTGTATAAGAAAGTTCAACTAAAAATAATTAAAAGAAATACTCTATGGGATTCTTACGGAAAAAATACCACTTTAAAATACTTTACAAATGTGAGTTTTATATATTTATTTCAACTTATCGTCTTATAAAAAAAAATTATTTTATTCATCATTTAAACAGGGTAACCGTATTATATTCAAACTTATTTATTATTATGAGATATTTTATAAAATATATTTAGAAGAAATTCACATCTGTATTTTTTTCTTTATCATAAAGTAGTATTTTTGTACTGTTGTTTTCAGAAAGAAAAGTATCTTTTTTTTATATTGTAAATACTTTTTGTTCCTTATGTGTGTAAAACAATGTAAAAAATGCGAAATAAAATTGTTTCATGATATTGTCCCATTATTCATAATCTGTTATGCAAAAAAATAGCTCTCAATTTTCATTACCTTAAAAATATTTTACAACTAATCACAAATCCGTCGATTTGAATGGCTTTCATTATTTTTTTACTATACTTATAAATAATAATGTCTCGGAATAAATGTAGGCAAAATGCCTTTGCAATACTAATTAGCCTTTCAAAATCCTAAACTACTCCGACGTATTTTGCATTGAATTTTCTGTGTATTTTTTATTGGTCTGCTACAAATTTCCCCTTTGTTCCCAAACACTCATCTCGAAGAGGGAGCAGCATGTTCCTTTCATAGTCCCCGGTTACTTAGAAGCATAACAGCAATATCTTTTGCATTTTGAGATTTGTAAATAGGCCGTTATGGAAACGTTTACTTGCTCCAACACTTTCGGTGCACACTTAAGATGTTCAATATCTTAAGTGGAAAGACATCTTTGACATATAATCGCATTTGATCCATCATATTTTGACATGAATATTGTTTGTGTTTTACGGTTTATGTAACTCTTCTATGATTCCTCTTGTAGTATTTCTTGCTTTTGTCCTATTTCTGTTAACATGCAGTTTTACAGCTAATTGACTTCTGTGAAATAATACTTGCAAATTGAATAATTTACCATCGGAATTAGATGTTTAGGTTGATAAAAAATTCTGCTTCTAAACTTTTTGGTGTCATCTTCAAAATGTTTCAACCATCGATTTTTACACAAACTAGACGTTTAACAAATGTCGCTTTATATTCTTATTGAATATTCGCGACAAAAACATTAATCCTTTTCCTTGTTAATATTTTTATGAATATCGTCTATTATTTATAAGACAACTTTGTTCGTGTGAGCCTGCTGTCCGTTTCTAACGTTTTATGGGTGAAAATGCTATTTATTTTTGCATTTGCTTTCGAAAATTATGGATATACAGCGGAATGTCCCTGACGATAATTATTACTTTACGCAGTTATATTCTAATTAAATTAATGTGGTTAGTATATGTGGGCAGTATAAATATAGCGTTTAAAATGAATAAGTTCCGATTTAGTGAAATTATGTGAATGGTTATATACCCATATCACCATTTACAGTGTTTTAGATCTGCTCTTTACTTACTTTTGATGTTTACATCAAATGCCAGCATGTGCCATTAGACATTTATTGCTTTCAAATAAAAAGGTGAGATAGTCCATGAGATTTCTTTTTAATGTTATTGCATTTTTCTTCAAGTAACATTGCTATATAATGTTGTCGGAAGTTCTAATGAAATGAGAAACCATTATTTATTTTATACAAATAGCAAGTAACCAGTTTAATGAAAGATACAGTTCGAATTTAACAAATCTTACTGGCTGTCGCCTACCTAAATTTTAATTTTATTTTTGTTAACCTATAGGCTCGCCTCCATTATTTTCCTCAGTCGTTATTAATTTTAAATAAACTGCTTTAACTGTACGTATTTCTCAGCCAATGGCTGAAAATATATTTATTTCGTATTTACACAAAAATATTGCGATAAACATCGGAATGAGCATTTTTCGCACCTTTTACATTGGGCAAGTGCACCAGGGCGCCACTGGTCATCGATTCTAAAAGGTCGTTTCGATTTCGCTCCTAATGTAAGCCTAATTTTCTACGGAATGGGGTAAGCTACATCCTTTTTCTATGCATCATTTTCTTTCTTTATGAACTTTATTTTGGTATAAGTTTTGTGAGAATTGGTTTAGTGGTTCCGGAGATATGACTATTTTAATCTTTCTTCTTCTTTCGTTTTCATGTCTCCATAGAACCAGGCTTCAGCCACCTATTCTTTTAATATCTGTGCACTCTACTGTACATATATTTACTTTTATCCGATTATATGTTGTTCTACATACTCTAGCTATCTTTGGATATATATTTTATGACGTTATATGGTTTATTATTGAAGTTATTTCTTCTCGAAGCTCATGTACTTTTTCTCATACTGGCGCCATTTTCAAAACATTGCACTTTTATTGCACTTTGTATATAAATTTTTCGTGTTGATAACCTAAAATTTTTGTTTGATTAATATATATTAAAGTATATAGATCATTTTGAAACCATATTTATAAAGTTTTTGAAAAGTTTCGATATAAATATAAGTGTTTTAAAAACTATTGTTTTTTATAGTGTATCCCATTTTTCCCATTGAAATAACATGGTGTAAACAATATATTGTTAAGAATTTTAAGATTCTTTATTAACTTTTTTACCCAAATGTATTGTTTATTATGTGTTCATTTCAACATTAGCTTTCTTTCAATACCAATATTGTGAAGATTTGGTCATTTTAAGAGTAAAAATATTGTATATTAAAATGTGTTATTTTTGCCTTATCAATCTAATTCTCGTCTTCAGGATTACGTGGTGTATTTTTATTCAGTTGTTTATACTTTAAACTGAGTTAATTAAAACACAGTTTGACTTGTTTTATAATTCTTTTACTGTAATGGATTTAAACGTATTTGTGTCATCAGTATTTTTACTTTGACCTATCTTTTGATAGTGGATAGGAATGTTAAAAGCTTCTTATAAAAATTTTATCCTCTTTCTTTTTCCCATAGGTTAACACTGAGAGTACTATTTTTTCAAAAAATTATTTAAAATATTAATTATTATTAAACAGTTATGTTTTTTATGTCTTTCGAAAGTAGGAAGATTGATCTTTCTGTTGGCGTTAAAATTTTAATTAAATTACTTTTACTAATATTTTTATTTTAGCTTAGAAAATAATTGTTTAATGATTATTTGAATAAGGATTGATTGATTAGTGAATTTCAATGGAAAAACGAATTTTAATTGAGCTAGTAGTATGGATTAGAATGGAGATTTAATTTATGGAGTGACTAATATCTGAACTCATTATTTTGTCAAATTAAAGAAATTGTTCACGAATTATAATTACATTGATAGTTTGTTCATAAAATAAGTTGTTCACGATGGAATTATGGGTTTTGTAAACATAAATATTAAGGAATAAGATTCAGGAAAATTATAAATAACTAAACTTAAAGGTCTTAAGTCATTTTGAGCATAAGATAACTATTTGGTATTTAAAATTAGACAAATATGTGTAATCAAGTATCATCTAAGGATAAACATGAAAAAATTGTGTATTAGTAGTACATTATTGCTAAAACTTTCATGTTTTTAGCGTATTAGGCACCAAAGCTTTTACTTAGTTATTAAACACCAGTATTTCAAACTAAATATTTTAGAAATCTTTTTTTTTTTTCAAAAGCCATTCACCTGCTCTTCTATGAGCCTTACAGCTCTGAAATTTTTCCAATTTCAGTCGTGAAGATCTTAGGGGTAATTTTCCTTCTGCTTCGCATGGATTCATTCGTTTAAGTGTATTTTCAATAGGGGAGCTCAGTAGAGGGGGCTACTTGGGGAACCTATTATTCTTTAATTCAATTTTCAATTTTCTTATTCATTTTGTTATTTTTTTTCTTTCACAAGCATTGCTAAAACTTACCAAGTTTATCTTTGATTTTGTCCCCCCTCCAATTGTCTTAACTTTTGGCTCTTCTTTTCTAATGGCGCTATCAATGTGCTTTAAAGTTCATTCCGTAAAAGAATTCAATTTTAGCTTGTCCCAACATTTTTTTTTCACACCAGCAATTTTTAATAATTTTATTTAACTTTTGGTACTCTTTTGTTTAATAAGTTTTTTTTTATTTTTTTATTTTTTAACGATCTCAATTTTATTTGATACGGTTTTAAACTTCTAAATTTTCCTCTTACAGTCTTTATTGTTATTTCTTCAATTCCTGTCTGCTGCTCCACCAGTGGGGGATAATTGGGACCTCCTTACTATTACATTTTATTTACTTAATCAAATTTTAACAAAATGTTCCCCACTTAAGGGGACAGTACACCTTTAAAAGCCGCAGAAAACGTAAAATTGTATCATGTGCTGTACATTTTTTAAAAAAAAAGAGTAATGTCTCTGGAAATATCTTTATATGATATTGAGCTTTCTTTAAAAATTTTTAGATCTAATATAGCAATTTTTTTTATGGGGTCGATTTCGAAATGATATTTTTAAAAAATTACGACATATAACATTTCACTGCGCGCAAGATATCTCATGCAGATTTCATGCGATTTGCATAAATTTGATCTTAAATTAAACATAATACCTTGGACTACAAATTGAACTAGAATGTTTATGAATGGCTAATTAGATACAGAGAAATTAGATTTTAATTATAGAAAATAAAAAATAATGAATTTTTGCATACATTCAACCTTGTAATTTTTTTCATATTGAACACAACTGCATAATTCTAGTTCATTTTCTTCATTATATGTACATGTAGGCAGGGTAAAAATTTTGAAGCTATACTTTGAACGGTTTTGGAGATATCATGCGCGCAAGTGTAAAAAACATAATTTTGAGTAAAAGCCGTTTAAAGATTAAAATGTATTTTACAAATATAAAACCCATAAAAAAGAAATAAAACTATTAATAATATAACATATTCAGTATTAAAAATAAAACTTGATGCTTCTTTAAATTGATAAATAAAAAAATAGTTTGTAAAATGGAGTAAAATGTAGGAATTTGTGTACATGTTTGCGACTCGCAAAAAATACGAAATTCAATTATATGGTTTGCATTTTTTTTTTTTTTTTTTTTTTTTTTTTTGTAAATAATAATGTCCCTAGATGCACAGAACTTTCAAAATATCTTTATATGTTATTGAAATGCATTAAAAATATTTAATTTGGATATATAATGTGCAAAAAATACCAAAGAGTAGGTTTTAAAAATGATTAAAAACAAAAAAGAATGACGTCGAATAAGCGTTGAACAATCGCTTACTGCATGCATGATATCTCATGCAGATTTCATACGATTTGCATAATTTTTTTCTTAAAATAAACATAATATTCTAGACTATAATTTAAACTTAATTTTATATAAATGGTTAGTTAGAAAAATCGCAATTACTTTTGAATTATAAAAAACAGAAATCACTATCTTTTGCACAAGTTCAATCTTATAATTTTTTTCCAACTAAACACAGCTGCATAATTCTAATTTATTTTCATGTTTATATATATATTTAGATAGGATAAAAATTTTGAAGCTATACTTCTCATGGTTTTGGAGATATGATATGCTCATAGGGTGGATCGAAAAATTTTTTTTCACTGTGTCAAAACCTACCTATTCGGAAAAGATGTTCTCTTGGATGGAGATTAAGGGAAAAATAATTAAAAAAATTAATTTTAAATTTTAATACTGCCACAATGAGGTTTAATTTCGAAAAAAGTGAAAAAAGACCTAATTTTGGCTAGATTATTTTTTATTCAAAATAATAGTTTAAAAAGTTATCTAAAACCTACCTATGCGTAAAAGATGTTATATTATACGCTGAGTATGAGAAAAATAATTTAAAAAAATAATTTCAAAATTTTAATCTACCGAAATGTGGCTCAAATTTATGTATTTGAACGTTTTTACGGTAAAAAATCAACTTTTGTTTTGTAAAATAAAATATGAATTTTAGACATTTTTAACATTTATTACAATGAGAGGCTATTTAATTGATTACAAGATAAAAACTTTAGTTTCTTATTTAACAGCTTCATTAGTTTTAAATCAAAAAAATTGTCAAAATTGCAATTGGCGATAATGACGTTCGGTATTGAAAATCGACATGAGATTTTGTAATTCAATTCAATTTTTATAAAACTGTCTCTTATGTATGGTCCATACACAGCAGAAATACTTCCGTGACTCTTCTGATTATTAGTTTTGTAGAATGAGTGTTGCGCGAATAGATATTATTGATAGTAGATGTTATTGCCACTGAAATGATTGCTGGATTTACATATTGCTTCTGAAATCATGTCGTTACTAAATCCGCCAGTTAGTGGAGGTTCAACACATTTTCCTATTTAATTAAATCTATGAAATCCGTCGCAAAAAGTCAAAAAGCAGGTAAATGGAAAATATAGATAGTTTTTATGTAATGATTAGGATTACAGCAGACCGTTTGATTTCACTCGCGCATTTTCAGTATTCATATACTGACATAAATGAAAATACAAAAAGCTTCTAACATGCTGCGAATAATCTTTCTATTTCACCAGTGAAACATTTGTGCCCAGCCGCGGTTTCATTCACGCTGCAAAAAGATGACATAGTGAAACTTCATTGGTTTGTAACTAGCACAAAAAACATTGTAGTGGACGCTTAAAGATCAGTCCCATATTTCGAATAACACATCCTTTAACATCTATATTAACAGATATTACGTCACAACCGATAGCAACCAACTTTGTTACATGTATATTATTGTTAACACATGACAAAAAATGCACGTCGTGTTTTCAAATTGTTTGGTACTCTCCCGTAATTTATATATATGTGGCCGATGTATTCGGAACCCAGTTCTTTTTTCAAGCTCAAGTCTGCTTCTATTATCATTTTTCTTCTGTTGTTTTCTAGTGATGCAATCAGTCTTTACACCCATAAAAGTTTAAAGAAAATGGCCATGGTCATAATCTTTTACAAATGACTAAAGATAATTACTAAAACGAAGGAGTGGTCTTTGGTTTGTTTTGTCATGCCGATTTTTTTCTGTCAGTAGCATTTGATTCATGGATTTGTAAGATAATGCCCACGTCTTGAAGTGCACCAGACACGATGGCAGCACCTGCTTGGTCGGAAGTGCCCAAACTCTCCAATATTCTGATGATGTGACACCTAGCTCGGCAGCGTTTTGGCTTTTCAATGATAGCTAATGATGTAGAAAAGTGAGTTTGCTCTCAATACGTCGGTTTAGTTTACACTCAATATTCATATTCATATTCAAATCTACTGAACTGAAAAAAATAGGCAGTACTTTCGGAAAGGTCCAAAAGACTGTAGTAGCTTTCAGTATCTTATTTTGTTTTACAGGAATTAAGAAGAGCGCAATATTTGTCGTTAAACAGTTTAATTTTTCTTAAAAAGCTGCTATGGTAAGTTAATGAGATTGAATCTCATTTACAGGTCACTATTACAGTAACTTATTAGCAACTCCTTCTCACTGGCAGGAAATAAATAGATGTTGACCGATTTCTTTCCTCGGTTATTCTTTAAATACCAATATGTAAATTTTATAACTTTTTGTATTAGGGAGCATATTTACTGGCATATCAAAGCTAGAACCAAATAGGGTGTAATTCATATCTCTTTCTTTTTTTTTATTTTTTTTAAACAACGCCATGGTACAGTAATATTCAAGGTACACTAAGCTACACAATACACAAGCAGACAAATTCTAACTGAAAAAACTGGAACTGCCAGTTTTTAGAAACCTTAAATTACTTGCAGGAGTATTAAATTTCGAAATTAGTTTTATTTATTTATTTATTTATTTATTTATTTTTACTTAATATCCATGCAATATATTTCTTACGCAAAGATAGGTTTTGATTGATATTAAAATGTTTATTTTGCGTCAAAATTAAATCTAATCAAATTTAGATCTTTTTCCGTTTTTTCAATATTTTATCGAATTTTCAACTTTTTTGTGGCAGTATTAAATTTTGAATTTATTACTTATTGTTGTCTTTTACTTAATCTCCATACGATATAACATCTTTTCCGAACTGTTGTATTAAAAAAATATTAAAGTAATTAGTTTTTGACAAAAACAACCTAACCAAAATTCGGTCTTTTTTCAAATTTTTTCGAAAGTTCAACCCTTTTGTGGCAGTATTAAATTTTAAAATTAATTTTTTTTATTATTTTTCCCTTAATCTCCATACAATTGAACATCTTTTCCGCATAGGTAGATTTTGATTCTTGGGCCATAGGTTATTCTGCATGGGCGGATTAAATCCAATCTCTATCTAACCAGTCCAGGGGATCATGTCCACACTTTTGTCCAGACTTTATTCCATAGAGAGCGACCGCTTTTTCAAGACGACATTGCCAATATCCACACTGCTAAGTGTGTTCAAGCTTGGTTCGAAGAGCTTGACGATGATGTTGAACATCATTCCTGGCCCCCCTCAGTATCTGGATTTGAACATTTTTGAACATTTATTGGAAGATTTGCAGTCCAAGTTTCGTTCTCGATATCTTCTTCCATCCAGCCTTTCGGAATTAAAGACCATTCTGTAGGAGTAATGGCTTAATATACTTTTAAATATCGTTCATGACCATAATATATCTATAAAAGGCCACATTAAATCTGTACTTCAGTCAAAGGGTAGTTCAACCCCCTACTAATAAAGATTTCCATTATTTTACAGGTGTTTGTATTATTTTGTCCCCCATCTGTATAATCAAATACAATGTGGAATTATAAGGTAGCGATAACAACTCCTTATTAATGTTGTAGTCGTAAAAAAAGTTCATACGCTAGAAGAAGAGGGTATATGCAAAATTCATGAAAATCATGCCTAGACAGTACGCTATAGCTTTATTTCAGAAACTGAGAGTCTATAGCATTTCTTAAAACAATGCAGAAGGTGTGTGGGTATGCCCCTACTCCCCCTGCCTTGTCGCCTGACACCGGCAGTATTGATACATATGTTTATGCTTATAATCTAGATTTAAAAATTAATCAAATATAATTTCGCACAAATATTCCCTATGATATTTTAATCTTTTGAATAGATATTCATTAAAAGAAAACAACAAAAGTTTTATTTAATACAATATTTTTCTTTAAAATCAAAACAGAGACACAAAATGTATTCTATGAAATTGGAAAACATCAAAAGAAAAGAATCTTAAATTTAAATATCACTCATTTTTCAATTTCAATATGTTTTCTGGAACAACGATTTTGATAATTAAACTTTAAATTTAATTTATGTGTTGAACGATACATAACAAGTTTGCATAAACAATTGAACACATCAGCAGAAAAAAAATTTATTAATGTAAAAATGCTTTCAAAATTAAAATTTTATAAACAATATTTAATTTAAATCTTGAGCAAATGATTAAAATTAGTTATTTGTATTGCATAGTATGTATAATTAAATTCAAATTTTAATTAATTACATATGACAATGAAGAAAGAAATGAAAGTCTTTCCTGTTTGCCTTATTATGCACGGAACAATCATTAATTTTCTTTATACTGTTATCATAGGACTTGCACTGGAGTTAAGATTAATTAATCTTTTTCGTTTGTTTATGGAAATGATGTTCTTGGAAAATAATATTACATTAATATTCAGACGATAACTCAAAGAGAATATTTAATCCTGCAATTTATAGGAAGATTTGCTGAAATAATGAATGTATTTTTTTTTCTAATGGAGTATGGCTCAGCATAAATAATTGAACACATTAAATAAGTATACTGAATAAAAAATTCTTTTTTATTAATCAAAAAATATTAGTTCGAAGAGTTGCGTAATAGGTACATAAATCCAAAATGTGTAAATTTCCGTTTTGTAAAATATATTTTAACTGAAAAATAATGTAATATTTATTTAAAAATGTTTTTTTTTCAGGTCCACACTATATCATTTTTAAATTTTTAAATAATGTTTAAAAGACAATTTTAAACATAAAAATATAACATTTTATGAAAATTTTAAACTCAACAGGTAGCGTTACTATACTGCTTTGTTCACGATTTCCACAATAGCCATATCTCATGAATTAGTGGATGGATTTTCATAAAACTTTGGATTTAGTTAGTATTTGATATAGCATGGAGTTGATTAGGTTTTGGTGCAAATCATTCAAAAGGTATTGCGACCATTGTGCATTATTTGTGATTATAGCAATTGCTATATCTCAAAAACTAATGCACGATTTTTTAACTTCAGATTTAGTTAATCTCTGATATAGATTAGAGTTGTTTAGTATTGGTAGACATCGCCCTACAGATGGCGCTGCTATGCTACATTTTTCATGATTTCGCAATAAATATATCTCATTTTATTAGTAATGCATGGATTTTTATCAAAGCTCAGATTCAGTTAGTATCTGATAAAAAATTCATCGTGAATAATTTTTGGTATACAACAACCTACATGTGGCTCTGTTATGCAGTTTGTTTTTTAAAAGATTTTAAAATAACATTTTTCATTAAACTTCAGATCAGTTATAAGTTGTTGTTTTTGGTTTAAATCATTAAACCAGTGGCACGGCTATGCTGGATTTTTCAGAAAGTATTAACATGCATAAAGCAGAAGAAAGTTTTGGGGTGCCACATCTGACTAATTTTAAACATAATTTCTGATATTCACTTATAAAAATATATTTTCAAATATAATAAAGAAGTTACTTACAAATTGTGATACGATTGAATGTAAACATTGTGATGAGTACTTTCGCGTATTTAAAAGACTAATAAAACATGGTGATGACGCAATTTTATGCCATATATTAATGTAGAGAATAAAATTGTACATTAAAAAACTTTTCTCGTTTGTTAAGCCTCTTGGTTTTTTTTAAAATCATTTTTTATTATTTGGTTGTTCGTATTTTACCAATATGTTATATGGGACGAAAGAGAACCGTACTGCTGTCCACTTATGAAAAAATAAGAAAAAAAAAAGACCGAAATCACTTCTATCATAAATTTATCTTCTGTTCTTTTGTAATCATAATTTTGTCTCCTGTCTTGCAATAAAAAATAAAAAAAATCTTATGTAATAATTCACAAAAAAATGTAATTAAAGAGAAATTCAATTTTTATAATTAACAAAAAAGTCATAATTAGTTTTTTTCAGAAAAAAAATAATTTTAACTTTAAATAAGTTTTTTGTTAAAATTTACTTTTATACTTATATCGAGAGAAATTAAGTTATTTTCCTATTCATTAATTTTTTTTTTTTTTTTTTTTTTTTTTTTGTTACAGAAGGTTTGTAAAGCCTAAATTTTTGAGCATTAATATTTTTTTATAAAAAAAAGTTCTTAAAATTATTCTATTATAGAATTTTTTTATCTTTCATTTATAATTGTACAAAAACTCTATAAAATACTTGATAAAAGTCAACAGTTTGCTAGTTCTATATGAAAAAAAAAATCTTAATTTAAAATTATGCTACATATGTAAAAAATAAACATTTTTCATTGTGTTTTCTTTTAAAAGCTATTCTATTCTTTTGCCACATAAATATTGATTGTTTTGAAAAGAATCATAGAAATGTAGTTTTTTAATAAAATCGTAAAAGTATATTACCGTCATTTAAAGTTCACATTTGCACATTTTGTAATTACATATTTGATTATTTTTCAGATATATAATGCAATAATTAAAAAAATAAATACAGTCGAGTCTCTACATAACGAAATCCACCGTTCCAGTAAAAAATTTGTTATATAGAGAAATTCGATGTATAGAGAATAATGTTAAAAATCGTATTTAATGTGTGAAATTTGAACAAATATTATTTTTGATCTTTTGAATTAAGAATTTGTTTAAAAGTACATATTAACCTAACATTTTATTTCTTAATTATTTAAGCTGTTTCAAAAAAGAGAACAGACATTTATTAGAAAGCTTAATGAAAATCAAATAAGGAAGACTTGCATTAATTTCAGACGAAGAAATCTGTAATTTTTTGTTGTTTTGATTTTAAAATTGTTACGCTCTCAAAAAAATGCTCAGATTTTAGCAAGGAATGAAAAATTGTAGTAAACATTTTCCTCCATTTGGAGGCCTCTCATTGATTCCTCTCTTACATGTGTATCAATCCAATTGACTATGTTATGAGAAGGATGTGGAAAGGTATGTGGGAGGTGGGATGAATTCATTGGATTTAAAGAACTAGGAGAGAAGTAATAAAAAAAAAGCACTAACGATAAATCAAAAATAAGTGATGGAAAATTGATTCCATATGATTTTGAAGCTTTTTAAAATTGAATAAATTAAGACCAATTTATGAAAAAATTCGTTATATGGAGATAGATATTTCGCTATATAGAGACTGTTTTTAATGTAATCATGCGAAAAGGTGACCGTTCCTACTAAAAATTCGTTATATAGAGAAATTCGATGTATGGAGTTTCGTTATAGAGAGACTCGACTGTATTATTAAGTACAAGTATTATTAATAGAGAACACAAAATGTGTAAGAAATACATTACAATGCACATTTAAAGAATTTGAAATGAGATTTTTTATGGTGTTGAGATTCTTTAAATCCGATTTTCCTATTTTTGAATTATTATACAGTAAAACCTAGTTACAACAAAATTTTAGGGACCAAATAAATGTATCGTTGCAGAGGGATATATTGCTATATCGAGGTTCTACATATTTTGGGCATTTAATAGTGTTTTTTATTTTAAGTTATACAATACTTAACAGATTTATACTTTGAAGAAATTAATTCAGCGTTCCCAGCCTCATTGAAAATCTTGAAAGTCAGGGAAATTCAAAGTAGTCATCGAAAATCAGGAAAGTTTCAAAATTTATAGGAATAGCTAGGGAATTTACACATATTTTCTAAAAATTCATTAAATTTTTGGGATAAAAAATCACAATTTGTCTAACAATCTATATGTGCAAGTTATCATTAACAAGGCGCAAATATCCCGTTTTCAGTGCTCTATGCCTAAGAATTTCTAGAAAAACCACTCATATTTTTCTTAAAAGGAATTCAAAATACAGCTGAAAAAAGTTATGCAAGAAATGAAATGGAACTCCAGGTCAGATTGCCTTAGGCTTTACATTGAAAAAAACTTTAGTACTACAAATATAAACTTACTGAAATATTTGTATGTTTACTAAAACTTTATAAAGAAATATGTAAATCTACAAAACTAAATTTTGTAAATTTACAAAAATCTTTGCAAAAAATAATCTATGGAAACTATAATAATCATACTAACATTTTATCTGTAACCGCGGTTGCTGGGGAAATTTTTGTTGTTGCTATAACACAAAGAGTTCCAGGAATCCCAGTTTCCAAGAAATATTTTACTAACGCTACAGATTTTTTTTATCAGTGTAATGTTCTTGTATGATAATCGTATTTGATAAATTACTAATTCTTACCTACGAATCCTTTTATTAACGAGAATTTTAAAATACTAGTAGTTGCTGTTAACACGATTCGCATTGCACATTATTTGACATTTAATGCTAACATGTCAAACTGCATTATAAAAGAACACTTCTAAAAATGAATCATTTCCTGACTAAATAAAAGCTCAAAAAATAGCTTTCTAAAATATGGATTTTTTTTTTCAAATTGATTCTTTAATACAGTACAATTCTTAATAAAAAATTGTTAAGCATTAAATAAAAGTTTGTTATAATTAAATTTTATTAAGGAATGTACTGTTTAGGTTAAAATTCAGTTTATTATGAATTTCCATAGTCTTTTTCGTTTTGCATCACAGTGTCGAATCAGTATTCTACATTGTCACCAGTCGCCCTTTTACAAAACAGTTTATTTTAGGAAATGGATTACAGAAAACTGTACAGCCAAATAATTTAATATATCAACCAAAATAAATTAAAAAACGAAAATTATTATTAAAAATACGCCATAAGTTAAAGATAACTTTTATTATATACATAGTTTTTTCAAATATACATAAAACTAGTTGGATGTGTCAATCCCGAAACTTTCTTCTATCTCATAAATACATTTTAATATTTAAAAAAAAAAAAAAAAAAAAAAAAAAAAAAAAACGTGGTGACCCCAAAGTTACCCACTATCGAATTTCCTCGAACATTTGACCAAGCCTAATGATATTCTGGTATCCGAAAAGCCTATAACGCAAAATTTAATTGTTTTTCTGAGAAAATGAGCTTAGTAGTGCCTCATGCTGGATAATTTATACTAAAACCTAATAAGCATCTATTGATGTCAAGACCTAACAGAATCTGAAATTTGATGGAGTTTCGTCCATTAGTTCTTGAGATATAGTTATAACAAAAAATTTGCAAAACGTAGCACAGCAACACCATATCTTGGACAATTTATGTCAAAACGTAAAAAAGCGTCGAATTATATTATGGTGTAAAAGAATCTGAAGTTTGATGAAATTCTGGGCATTAGTTCTTGAGATACAGCTAGTTTAAAAAATACCGTGTAAAATATAGCACAGCAGCACCATCAGTTGAAGAATTTATAACAAAACGTAATCATAGTGTAATTATGTTATATGTCATTTTGTAACAAAATCTGAAGTTTGATGAAATTCTGTACGTTGGTTGTTGAGATATAGCTATAGGAAAAATCGTGCAAAATGCAGCATATCTGCACCACCTGTTGCAAGGTTAATACCAAAATGTAATCAGCGTCTAATTATGTTATATATTTTAGTGTAAAAGGAACTAAAATTTGGTGAAGTTCTCTGCATTAGTTCTTGAGATATAGCTATTGCAAAAATCGTGAAAAATGTAGCATAGCAACGCCACCTATAAGGCAGTTCACACCAAAACCTTATCAGCGGCTATGTATCTTAAGGTATCGCGGAATCTGAAGTTTGGTGAAATTCTGAGCATTAGTTCTTGAGATATAGCTATCATGAAAATCATAAAAAACGTGGCATAGCAGCGCCACCTGCTGGCCAATTTACACCAAAACTTAATCAGCGTCTATGTATATCAAGGGGTCACAGAATCTGAAGTTTGGTGGAATTCTGTGCATTAGTTCTTGAGATATAGCAATCTTGAAAATCATGAAATACGGATGTTGCAGCGCCACCTGGAGGCCAATTTTCACCAAAAACGAATAGGCACTAATTCATATCAAGGTCTAAGTGAATATAAAATTTTATTAAATTTGGAGCATTAGTTCTTGAGATAGAGCGGCCACAAATTTTTTGTCACATACAGACAGACTCACAGACAGACACTGAGACTCACAGACACACAGACTCAAAGACAGACGAACAGACTCACAGACAGACATTTTCTAAAAATAGTCAAAAACGTGTTCAGGACCTTCTAAAACGTATAAATCCGTCGAAAACCGGAAGTCGAAAATTTTCATGAATCCAATACTTTCTTCTTGTAAAGATAGAAGAAAGTAAAAATATCCCCAATGAATACCTCATGTCCAGTATACACTAATCCACAACTAAATGATTCCACGATTCTTGGAATTTTTTTAAATTATTGTCAGAATAAAAAGTTTTTTAAATAATATCTTTCCTTCGAACACTATTAATGGGAAATCCACCTATTGGGGTCTGTATGTATTACTTTTAACGATGCTTGTTTTACACAAGATGATATTATTCTCCTTTAAAAAGTAGTTTTCTTTAATTACCTAAAAAAACTACATGTAAAGTATTATGAAAATGGTACTACTTGGTTATCCCGTCGACTGAAAACGATCGCCAAACTATCAGATTAAATGCCAATAATGGAAGATCGTGAATGTCATATTCAATCACATTAAACACGATACATGTGTTTAAAACGTCATGAGGTGATTTTTATTTGTATTTTTATCAACGTTCTACTAATTTATTTCTATTTTCGTTATTTAAAATAAAAATTATGTCAATATGTATAATCTGGCTATTAGTTTGGCGAAATTGGTCGACGGGATAACCATGTATTACCATAAAAATTTATATGGCAAGTTGCAATTTCTAACTAGTTAATTAACATGGACTAAAAAACTCCTTTTCACTTTCAACATATGACTGCTAAATCCAAGTTCAAGACATCCAACATCCACATTTCAATACTTTTAGCCATATTGGAAAAAAATCATAGGGTCACAATTATAATTCAGGGCGTTTATTTTACATAGTTTATTCCTCTTTTGATGTGCAGATATCCCTGTTGGTAGATATGGTGGTATCCGAACTATGAAATACAATGGTTATGTCACTTGATATTAGTACACAGATGCTGATCACTGAAAATTTTTTTATTACATATATATATATGCGCACATGTTTTGCTGCTTTAGGTCCTTGTTCTGAAATGACTCGTTCTTCAATTTCATGAAGAATTTGAAATGCATTAACAAGCCTGATAACATCATCAAGCTTGCTCATGATTTCTTCATTACATTGTAAACTTTCTCTCTCGCTCATACGCTGCCGCACTGCTACACCAGAATCCAATACATACAATTTAGCATATCTTTTCTGGCCTATTTCTGATAAACGACAATGAGAAAGTATTATCATAATTTTTACCATGGATTCAAAAACATTACGTGCAAGTACGGGAGGGGGAGGTGTAACTTGAACACCTCTAGAGCCAAAAGACAATGCCCTGTTATGTGACCTCACGTGTTCATAAAGTGAGCTTATTATCTAACCCTACCTTCTTTAAGTTGTCTCGTATGATTTAGATACGGTTGAATAGGTTATGGTGATTGCTATGGTTACCACCGGAAGGTCGAAAATATTTCGCAGTTTAGAATGGCAGTGCCTTGAGCTGAGTGATCACGGACGGTAAATTGTTTGCGTTTTAATTAGCTTGTTGTTCTACGAAAAATGGAGTCAGAATTTGCAATCATAGTTCTGTGGAATAAAATAGAATTAAGTTAAAACATCTGCGTGTTATTTTATGACAACTAACGCGATATTGGTGACTCTGGACAACATAAAAATACCATCAGCAATTCCAAAATGAGATGTTTCCAGATTGTTAAGGAATGGTGATAAGTTCCATAGTGATGAAGTAAATCATGGAACATGATAATTGATATGCTTTCTGGAAAACAGATAAGTGCTTCTGAATCATTTTTCTGATATTTCTTCTATTATTTTACAGTAAAATTTTAACTCGCAAATGTTATTTTGATTTAACTGTGCTTTTCTATATTAATAATTATAAATCGTATCTAATGTCGATGCTGTTCAAATTTCTTTATATAATAGTTCAGATCCTGCGCTTTGGTTTGTAATGTGCGAAAGTACATTTGCTTTAGCTACCCCCAAAGCAATAACAGAATCTGTTACAAAATATAACTATATTGTGTAGCATCTTCCACCCGATATTGCATCAATTGTTCGTGACATATTAATGCAACCGGATGCTACCGATCCTTATGGCATCTTAAAAAAGGAATTAATTGCACGTTCGGGAGAGTCATCCCAGCAAGAAATACGGCAACTATTGTCTGGGAAAGAATTAGGGAATCGGAAACATTCAGATTCATTAAGTAGCATGAAACGTCGCCCGGAATCCCTAAATGTTTCTGACAATTTAATGTTAAAGTTATTTTTGACGCGTTTACCAAATTATGTTCAAGCAATTTTAGCGGCTGTCTCTGATTTAACCCTTGAAAAGGCTGCGGAAATTTCGGATCGGATTTCGGAGGTTACTCCGTCCCCACTTTCTGCATTTACCGTGTCCAGCGAGAATGAACAGTCAATAGAATATAAATTTATGAGAGAAATTGAAAAACTTATTAAGCGCAACGATCAAATGGCATTTTCACGTGGGCGATCACCATACCGTAGAATTCGAGTAAACCTCGTGAGCGAAATAACAGTGCTAAGCGCGATTCATCTATTTGTTGGCACCATCGATGATTTGGAATAAAATGTAGAGAAGAAAAATGCATAAAACGAATTTCTTGGTCCGGAAACGAAACAAGCAAAGAGTAGAGGCGACTTGCCTCACTCTTGCGATTCTTTGCCTCAGCAGTTACGTCGCCTGTTCATTAAAGACCGGACAACAAATGTTTCCTTCTGGTCGATATAGGGTCGTATGGGTCAATCCTTCCTGCCGATAATTTACAAAAACGGAATCCATCCGTACAAACCCTTTTGGCTGCTAATTCTTCAAATATAAATGTTTATGGTCAACAAACCCTTTCTCTAGACTTTAAGTTAAGGCGAAAATTTAATTGGCCTTTTCTAGTGGCAAATGTTAATACACCAATATTGGGAGCAGATTTTATCCATAATTTCAAATTGGTCCCAGATCTCCGTCACAAATGTCTAAGGGACTTAAAATCAAAATTTGAAACGACAGCCCACATGAAATGTGTATCCATTCATTCAGTAAAAACAAACAATATTGATAATATGTGTAATGAACTTCTTAAAAAATTCCCATCTATAACAAAATTACCAGATCCTAATCAGCCTCTTAAACACAACACAATGCATTTTATTACAACAAAAGGACCTCCAGTTGTGGCAAAACCTAGAAGGTTAGCACCGGATCGCCTGAAAATCGCTAAAACTGAATTTCAAAATATGATACAACTCGGACATTTAAGACCTTCACGTAGCAATTATGCATCACCTTTGCACATGATTCCAAAAAAAAGGAACTTTGGAGTGGAGACCTGTAGGTGATTATCGTGCCTTGAATTCGCGAACTGTAAAAGACAGATATCCGACTCTGTGTATAGCTGATTTTACCTCTAATTTACGCAACACTAAAATTTTTAGTCACATTGACCTAATCAAAGCTTATCATCAAATATCAATCAATCCTGATGATATTCCTAAAACAGCGATATGCACACCTTTCGGATTATTTGAAAGCATACGCATGCAGTTTGGCTTTTGCAATGCATCTGCAACTTTTCAGAGATTTATCGACGAAATAATACGTGATTTACCTGGCGTCTATGTTTTTGTTGATGATATACTTATTGCCTCTAAAAATGAAGAGGAGCATTATCATCATTTAAAAGCCTTATTTTCCAAATTAGATGAATATGGTTTGTACATAAATGTTTCTAAGTGCACATTTGGCAAACGTACCATTGATTTCTTAGGATTTCGAATATCTGAACACGGTATTCAGCCCCTTCCTGATAAAGTTAAATGTATAATTGATTTTACACAGCCCACAACTTTATCTCAACTTCGACGATTTTTGGGAATGTTTAATTTTTATAGATCTTTCATATATAAAGCTGCACACATACTTGCGCCTTTAGTGCAATTATTCGAAGGCCACCCAAACAAAAGGAAATCTCGTTCCCGTGTTCCTAAAACTTCCGAACCGATTAATTGGAACGAAGATGCTAAAAAAGCTTTCACAGATGCCAAAAATGCCATAGCTCAAGTAGCTCTTTTACGGCATTCCATACCAGGTACTCAGTTAAGTATATGGGTTGACGCCTCAGATGTCGCGATTGGCTGCACTCTTTTTCAATTTTTTCAGGAACATTATGAACCTTTAGCATTATTTTGCAAGAGTCAGCGGAATTGGTCAACTTATGACCGGGAATTATTTTCTATTTATTCAGCAATAAAGAAATTTCGGCACATGTTAGAGGGGAGAAATTTTAAAATTTATACCGATCAGAAACCGCTAATTTATGCATTTAAGCAAAATCCCCATAAATGTTCGCCTCGGCAATTACGCCATTTAGATTTTATTTCCCAATATTCCACTGACATTAGACATGTACCAGGTTTCAAAAATACTGTCGCAGATTGTCTCTCAAGAATTGAAACTGATTCTATTTCAAAATCTACAATCTTAAATTTTGATGATTTTGAAGAAGCTCAGAAAAATGATTCATAGCTACAAAACCTGCTGCATAGTTCATCGCTAAAATTGGAACCTTGCCTCATTTCTGATCGTAACCTGCTATATGATGTTTCCACAGGTACGCCTGGACCCTTAGTTCCTAGCTCCTTTCGTCCACTCATATACGAACATTTGCACAACCTGTCTCATACTACCATAGCAGCCACCACAAAGTTAATTTGTTCAAAATACGTATGGCCAAATATGAAACGAGACATCAAAAACTGGGTTCGTTGCTGTGATCGTGTCAAAGATCAAAAATACAAAGGCACACCACGGCACCTCTTGGCACGTTCTCTGTTCCTGATGCACGTTTTTCCGAGATTCACATAGATATTGTGGGTCCCTTGCCTCCATCTGACGGTTTCAGCTATCTTTTAACGATCATCGACCGATTTACCAGATGGCCAGAAGTTATACCCATATGTGATACACTAGCCAAAACAGTTTGCAATGCCATATTCAAGCACTGGATTTCAATATTTGGTTGTCCTTCACTCATAACCACGGATCAAGGCCCCCAAATGCGATCAGTGATTTTTGATGAATTTACAAAAATGTTGGGAACAAAGAAGATCCGAACCACAGCTTAACATCCTATATCCAATGGCATTATCGAAAAATTTCATCGACATTTAAAGTCATCCATCAAAGCTCACGAAACCAATAGATGGACTGAAATATTGCCGATAGTTTTACTAGGCATTCGCACAGCAGTGAAGGAAGATATACAAGCTTCTTGCGCTGAACTTGTTTTCGGCACTACGTTGAGACTGCCATGTGACATGCTGGATGAATCCATAATCCAACCATGCAACGAGAACTTCATCACTCAACTAAGAAACACCATGCGGCAGTTAAATCCAGTTGCTACATCAGCTCACTGCCACGAGAAGTTCTATATAACCCTTCTTTGACATCTTGTTCACACATCTTTCTAAGAGTGGAACATGTACAACCTCCACTGTGTCAACTATATACTGGTCCTCACAAAGTTCTAAGTAGAACTGAAAAAACCATAACAATCGAACTTAATGTTCGTAAGTCCACGTATCAATAGATCGTGTGAAGCCAGCTCATCTGATTCCTCAATCAGACTTGTCCACGAAAACTGTCCCAGAGAACTCTAATTTAAAACTCTCTGTTAAATCGGACAGTAATCCTGATCAAACAAAAACTGTCACACGTTCGGGCAGACATGTCCATTTTTCTAAAAAACTGGTATCTTACATTACTTCCTGAAAATATTGTTAAAACTGTTCATTTTGCATATCTATATATTATTTCTATATTTTGTTACATTTCTTATTTTTGTTGCATTTCAAATTTATTTCAATGTATATATATATATATCTTTGTAATTTTTTTTTCAACCAGCGTGAATTCTGACCTAAAAGAAATGAAAACTTAAAAATAATTATAAATTATATCGTTTCTTCGGTACCCTTCTTTACTGGGGGGATACTCTATGATGACTGCTATGGTTACCACCGGAAGGTCCAAAATATTTCGCAGTTCAGAATGACAGTGCCTTGAGCTGTTACCATAGTGATCACGGACGGTAAATTGTTTACGTTTTAACTAGCTTGTTGTTCTACGAAAAATGGAGTCAGAATTTGCAATCATAGTTCTGTAGAATAAAATAGAATTAAGTTAAAACATCTGCGAGTTATTTTATGACAACTAACGCGATAAGGTCGTTGTAACAACAGTGATTAGAAATTCCTCTTGTATTCTTCCTTGCATAAAAAAGAAGAAAAAGAAGCACTGCACTTAATGCAAACATTGTCCGTATCAACAACATTATTTTTTTTCAATCATTGGATGTATCTTTCGATATTATTTGCACTGTCCATTGTTCGATGTCGAGCAATGGCTTGTAAGCGACTTTCTTATACAATCAGCGGTTGATTACACTCAGCGAAATGTCTTTGTTCAGTTCGCAGAGAAGCTTCATATCCTCCTGAAGAAGCTTCTTCCCCCATTTGTAACATTCGTCTTTATCTTTCTCTTTTTGCCATGACGAGTCTTCTAGCACTAGTTTCGCTTCATCTTCCGTTCCTTCCATTCGTCTTTCCCAGTCTCTTTCTGCCATGGCGTGTCTTCTTGTAGAAGCTTCTTCCTCTGTCTCGTTAGCTCACCTTTCACGCTGCCTTATAGTCTTCTACTCTCGTGAAGAATTGCCATTTATTGACTTTTTGTGCTTAGAAATCTTCTTTTGAATACTTTAACTGTCATTTTTTATGATGAAATATTAAAATATATATAAATATTAAAAAAAGAATTATGTAACATTCCGTGAGCGATTTGTCTCTTCTTTCAAAAGTAAAAAATACGTAAAAGTATATAATCCCTTTTTAACTCTGTTTTGAAAATTATAAACTATAGTAAAATGTAGTTGTGCGTAAGCAGTTCATATTAAATAGACAAAATAATAATCGAATATGAAACGAAAGCTAAAGAAAACTAACATAAAAACGCAATGAGAACAACTTCTTTAAAATATCTAAATAATATCAATTACAGTATTAAAGTTTTGAGTTGTTCAACAACTATTCGATTAAAAAAATTATTGTTTTTAATTCTGCGCATTTTTTAAACTTGGAATTTAATTTATCATATTGCTATGGCAGACAATAAATTGATATCTTTGGAATAATAGAATAAATAGAATAACAATTTTTCTTGATGTTCGTAGTAAAAATGTTTTTCTTTATTTAAAAAAATGTAATAAATAATTAATCAATAATTATTTGCACGCTAGGTAAAAGAATTATCATAATATCCGCTATAACTTCATACTGTTGCAACATGTGTACGTAATATGTATATTCCATGTTACAAGAATTCTTTTAGAACTGGTATTCTTAGAATTGCAGCGGGGCGTACATAATGTATATGTCTCGCATTGCAGTAAACCTTTAGAAATTTTAGAACTCGAGAGATTACGAGCTGAACATAAAAAAGTTAAAGAGTCGTCAAAAATATATTAAAATCTATTTAAATTTTCCGAAATTTTGAACTTTATTGATCATGGGTCCCTTACCTGCAACCCATGTGCCAAAAAAACAGCCCTGAGCCCTTTGGTTTCCGAGTTTTTATCTTTACATAGACACGCGCAACGGACATTTTATGAATATAATATCTGTAAATAAATTTTCAAATTAAAAAATCAATAGCGTTTCTTATCATTTTCTATTTATTTACTTATCGTAATACTTTTAAAACCATTATTTCTTTAATAATTTGGAATTTCTATAAAAACTCTTTTATTTAGATATTTATCAAGGAAAAGTATTTTGAAAGCTCATTTAATTAATTGTTAGCGCTATTCTGCTTATTTTTTCTTGAATGCCATTTAAAGAAATTAATATTTTGTGAAGAATGCATATTGTAAAAGTTTATCAATGGAGTTTTAATCTAAAGAAAACAGTTTCTTTTGTGACAAAAATATTTTTTTCTTTTGTCTCTAGAAACATAATTGCATTATTGATACTTGAATTATAATAAACATTTCCTTTATTTGTATTTTTTAAAAAGAAGAAAGGAGTAATTTTACCTTTTGGGAAAATAAAGGTATTTGATCATGCATGCAAATTAATATTATACTACTGTTGTGTAATTATTTGGCAATCATTAATAATTATTATCAGTTATCTGTAAACAATCTGTGTGTTCTATGAATATAAAAGAAATTTGATACCACAAATAATGAAAAAAGTAACATACGTGTTGAAAAGTAACTGTTACTGTATGTATATTATAATTGCACAATATAATAATATTTATGTAAATATTTTAGACGACCAATTATTCAAAATTAAATATATATATACCTTGTGATCCAAAAGTCAGGACGAACTTTAAAAATGACTAATTCGAAAACGGATCAAGATACAAAGACACGGTTTGCAACGAATGGATGGAGAAGAAACTGGGTTTTGTGTAACAACGAAAAAAAAATAGTTTTGTTAGCGACCAACAAATAGCGCTATAGTTTTTTATTGCACCAAAAAGATGATTTACAAATGAAAAAAAAATATTGACAACTTACAAGTCACTTTAATTACAGTTAATTAGTACTACAGTAAATGTTTAATATGCTGCCCATCATTCATAAGTGCAGCAGTGAGACTAGGATCCAAACCGTTCACAGCATTTAGAAGCATTTCTTGCATTATGGCAGACACATTTTGACGGATGGCATCTTTCAGTGCTGCTAGTGATGCCGTTGGTCGCCAACAGAACTGTATTTTTTCGTTGTTACGCAAAATCCGGTTTATTTTCCATCCGTTTTGTGCAAAGCGTATCTTTGTATCTTGATTAGTTTTCGAATTATTCATTTTTGAAGTTCATCCTTACTTTGGATCACCGTATATATATATATGTTTCTCTGTGTGTAAACATGTATTTTTTTTACAATATCTACACACACTACTTTAACTTCCCTTGACAACACTGTATTTTCAACTATACTTTTTGTAATGGTTTTATAATGAATTTTAAATCATAAATTTATCTTAACACAGAAAATGGTACATGTGGGAATTTTGCAAGTCATTTTATGAATGAAATTCTTTTTTTATTAAAACATTTTATACAAAAAATACCCTATTAGTTGAATATCACACGAGTAAAAAAATACTTCTTATTAAACAATTATTTTGTAATTAAATAGTATTCATATCTGATTTACTTCATATGAATTTAACTTCATTGCTGCTTCTGCAATAAAAACTCAAAGTATAAAATGAAAATCGTTAAAATGAAATGTATTGCTAAATTTTATGATATTTTACCAAGATTAACAAACTTTGAAGCTATTGTGGTAATCTTGCCACTAACACTTTCCAACAAATATTTATTGTTAAAACTGATACTGATTTATCCATAGAAAATCAAATAATAAATGATCAACCGTTAACCCGGCAGGTAGTATCATGTCGGTCTTTTTGCAACCCCTATAAATTATTTTCTCCTAACTCGTATCCTATTACGAATATAATGAAGAACTATTAATTAGACTATTTTTATTGTTTCTCCACCACCATAACCTTATCACAGAACATCTGTTTTACATTCAGATAGTGTTCTCGCTGAAATTTTACCAACGTTAATAATTTGGCTAATTAAAAATAAAAAAGAAACATTCGCCAAATGAAAAAGTATCAGCAAAATAGATTTGCCGTGTAGCGAAAAAAAATTAATGTACCCCGTTTCTTTCCAATATATTCTAATCTAAGGTTTTATAACTGCGACAACGACTGTTATTAATTAATGTCAACTATCCTCTGCAAATATATTAAAAATGTATATATATTAAAAATTTGTATATATGCGTATGTATGAAAAGCGAAAAAAAAAAAGAAAAGAAAGAAAAAACAAAAATCAAGCACTAGTAATTTGGCAAATCTAATCGCTTGTTTACTACCAAACGAGGAATTTAGTCGCAATTTTAAGCAATGGCGAGCGACAGCGAGAACTCTGCTTTCAGGTATATATCTGCTTTCAGGTACAAGCAAAGTTAACATTGCTTCAGTACGAAATAATCAATAAACTCAGTTCATGTTTACGTTTTCCTATTATTTCTAATGTTATTATATAAAAGTATAATTTAAATAAATTTATAATTTATAATTTCATCCAGATATAATACTCGAATATTAAATGAGAAATGATTATTTTACATTTCCTTTATGCTGGGGGAGGCTGCAAAAAGACCGAGCGTGACTAATGATGTTCTGAAAAAAGACGCGACTAATCTTGAGTTAAGTTTAAGGCCCCCACTAGTCACTGAAAAAGATCCGGAAGATAGTTTTATGTCAATTGGGGCGTTCTTTTCAAACATCTAGCTCAAATTTTAATATTTTTACATGATTTTTTTACATAGGATAACTGTGAACAATCCACAACATTTTGGTTTCAGATTAAAAAAAAAATACTTTAAATTTCAAAACCGGTTTAAACTGGTTCTGAAATTGAAACTGTCATAATACAAAAAATATATAAACAAAATCGAAAAAGTAAAAACTAGACCGGTTGTAGACCGTCCTCATCTATCCTATGGGGGGAAAAATGTAGAAATATTAAAATTTGAGCGCGATATTTGAACCCTCCCATAGACTTTACATTATCATCCGGGTCTTTTTCAGTGACTATTGGGTGTCTTAACCCCTTCGCGACGGGAGCCTTTTACGAAATTTTTAATGTTTTGTCACCGGTTTTAACATACAGAATTTTTGTTTCTTGTTAAATCGAGGAAATTCTCCGATTGAATAAGGCAAATTTTACAGTATAATTTTACTGGTGGGAATAAAGATGGATTCTTAAGCCTTTATGCGGCACGTATACGTGTCGCTCGTCCCCAAGGAGTTAAGCACTGTTTTAATGTCTTTCAATGAGAGCACATGGGGGGGAGGGGGTTAGTATCCTTCTTTGGTATCATATTTGAAACATTGCAAAATACTTGTTTATTAATTTTAGTTACACTATGGGTGTATCAAATATCAAGATTTTATTTCATCGGTTTGTAAGGTATAGTGATCTGTTAAATTTTAATTTCAGCTCCTTTGCTTTTTCTCTAGAGATCAGATTTTAGAAAAACAATGTTTTATATCTGTATTGCCATCAGGAAACAAATATATTTGAAATTTAAATGTTTTCTGTTAACAAGTAGTAGGTAAAAAATGCATAACAAGATTTGACTACCGCATCCAAACATTAAAACAGAATAATAGTTAAATGTAAGCTTAACTATTATTCTGTTAATAAGTTAAATGTAAGCATTTAAAGAAAGGTTTACGTTTGAAGTTCGAATACATTTTAAGCACTCATAAAAAATTAAAAGATGCAACCAGCGTTTGACTATTTCAAGAGATAACGGGCCAATTTCAAGGGAAGAAAAAGTATAGCAAATACAAAGAAGCATCGTATTCAAGAAATGGAAACAATTTTTTAAAAAAATTCTCTTAAGAAAAGAACAAATTGTGGAACCAAAAGTGTAACTGTTATCCATATTTACCATAGGATTAAATATAAATATAGTGAATATCAGGGTGCATTACCATCCGTGAATAAATGTCAACTTCTTTTTTTTAAATCTTTTTTTAACTAGAATACACAAAATACTTTTTTTTCCGAAAATCTTTTCACCCATTTTACAATTACTAGCCGCCGTTGTCGACCAGTTTGTATACTCCCTTGAATGTATACTATGTATTAAATCATATTTATTTTATTCATAACTTATTTTAATTCCTTTTTTTTTGCCAATTTCTTTTTGCCAAAAAGACTCTGCTAGAGAAATAGACACAGATTCCATATGCGCACCACATTGGCGCGATTGCAACAAAATGGCATTTATATGTGCCTCACATGGTAACCGGGATATTGTTATTTTTTTTATTAATAAACTGTTTGTTTTCTTTTATTTTCTATTTTAAAACTTTTTCTATTTATAAACATGAACAAAAAATTTTTTGGAACTCTACGAAAGAGATCTTGCTTATCAGAAAGAATCTTTCGTTAATTGGGATCCGGTTGATAATACCGTACTATAATATGTTTTATTCTATAATTATCAACTAATTTTGTATTATTATTTCACTTTTAAAATAATAGAAATTAGTTTAAAAATATGTATGTGATTGATATTTGAAAACGGAATTTTTGCCAAACAAGCGTCAGAAAAATAACCCGCCAATGTAGTGCATGTATGACATCTGTGCTGGTAAACCAAGAATTCTGTATTTTTATTCTAGCCCAGCGCAGACAACTAATCGTCAAATACTGTAAGTTTAAAATTCATGACTTTTATTTATTTTCTTAAGAAAAAGAACAGAAAAAATAAAAATAATAATATTTTTAAGCTCCAATATTGCAGCGAAGAAGCAAAATATAAATAAATCCAATTTACTTCAGTATAAATCTTGCCAAAATATTTTTGCATAGTAACCCATAAGATGTGTTTCATTTGGACGTTGCTATTAAACAACTAACAAATTATCCTGATTTTTGTGCCACATACGTTAGCGTAATATATATATAGATAAGTTTTATAGTTAAATAGTAAAATTATTTTACAGTTCTGGCATCGCTCTTAGGATACATTCAGTATTTTGACCAACAAAAATAAATAATAAAATAATAATAAAATAGGAGAATAAAAACTATATTCACAATTATTAATTTAAAAAAAGCAAACATACTCTTTACAATATAGCTTTAAATTTCTGAGAGTTTTTAAATGTAACTTATGTCAAAAATTGTTTTTCTTATACCGTATTTTTTTTTATCTTTTAAAAAATACATAATGTCATGAATTTATTATTCTTTACCTGACATTATTAGATAAGAACTTCTTTTAAGGGTCGAATTTTGCTAACAGTTTTGTTTTTACAGAGATACAGGTGATTGATGGGTTTTAGTAAAAATGGGAAAAGTATTTTATTAGTTACGTGTCACGCGTTTTTATAGAATAAACATCTGCCAACATTCTTAAGTAACGAAACACAGCAGATGAAAATACTTTGAATGATTCTGATTTTTATTTACTTAAATATTACCTTTAGAGAGAGTCTAGATTATAGAATAATATTTTTTAGATTTTTTGTCAAAGACGAACGTGTGAAAAGTTTAATTTCTGCAGCAGATTAAGGGCCTGATAAATGCACGGGCCTCCGGGGCTTTGGCCCTGGGCCCAATAATTTCAAGGGCCCACAAATTATGTGGCTGATTTTTTTCCTTAATCAAATACTTATCAAATAATTTTGTTTTATAAAATATGAAACGTAAAATTTAAATATTCTAAATGTCTCAATAAAAATTTTAGAAGCTTTTAACCTAGGTATTTATCACCCAAACAACTTTGCCAACTCTTCAAATAAACCCTTTTTTATGAAAGTTTCGCCAAAAATCCGTAGATAGGGGGGGGGGCAACTTCTTAACAGGCCCTGGGCCCAACTTTAGCTTGACCGGGCTCTGAGCGGATTTGCACGTTGCAATCATTTTTATTGGTAAAGAGTGAAGACGCAAACTATGTGCTTAGGGCAAAATGTAAGTCAGTAAAAATGTAATTTGAATTCTGAAATAGTTATACAATTCACTTCTACGGATTTTTCCAAAAGCTCTTTACAATTATTCAATCTTAAAGTATAGTTATTTTGTTTAATTGTATGTTATTGTTATTGTTATTTTATGGTATTGTTTTGTAGTTATCTTTATTAATCAATTTTTAATTTGTTTTGTCTTTGTTCCCTTTTATTACTTTGATGAGTATGAGACAATTAATGCCCGTGCATTTGAGTAAATGAGTTTATTGTTTCTTCCTTAAATGAACTTTTTTATGTGCATTATACCAATTACATTTAAAGTATACTAGAGTATACTCATAGTTACTCTGTTATAAGCACAAAAAATATTAAATTAACGGGTTTTTTCATAAATATTTTCAGAAACCAGAAAACATAAATGTTTTCTCCCCCTTGGCTGATCAAGTGTAAGTTTTAGCAATGAAATGCTATATGTGGGCTTTCAATTACCTCAGAGTTATTAAAAAAAAAATAAAAAAAAATAAAAAAATAAAAAAATAATAAAAAAAACGCGTTTTTATTTACTATATAAAAAAAGTTCGAAAACTCAGATTTATAAATTTATTTAATATTATTTACACTCTCAAAAAATCTTCCGTCTTTTCACAGAAAATGTACTGGCAGCACTGCTGCCAGTAATTGTCTGTAGATTGACGAATACCCGTATATTTTTTCCTCCGTCAAAAGAGGTAATCCATCTTTTGAAAAAAGTTCGGAAAAGATAATATCGGCCGGCGTGAGGATCGAACTGAAGGTCCCAGCATTGGAAGACGCTCTTCTTCAGCGCCACGGTTGTACATAAGAAAAGTGATTTGAAGTAGAATCATTCATTTCATATGAGTGTAGGTTGGTCTCTTTCATTAAAAAATTTTTAATTTTGAAGTTAATTTCGGAAAGATTCCATCTTTAATTAAACTGCGATTGAGATTTTTCTACGTTTATATTAATATAGTATAAAAATGTGAATTTTAAATATATTTACTTAGATTGATAGGAGGAAAAATATGGATGTTCTATTTTTATTCGATAAGATTTTTTTGAATAATATCTTTTTTTTTAATTTTATTTTTTAATTAAAATATCTTTTAAATGTGTTCACTTAAAGTATATTTTAAATGAGAATATTTATTATATAAATAACTTAGTAAATTCAACTTTATTCAACGTATCCAACTTTCAATAGCAAATTGTGAGAATTTTTAAATGAATAAAGAAAGTAATTGTTATTTATTTTTAAATTCGAAAACATTTTTGTCTTTTTAAACTAAATTAGACATTTTAATCTATAGAATATTTTTGTTTTTCATTTTAAAAATAAATTCGAATTTATTACTAACAGACCCAATACGCATGCGTGCTAGCTATAAACGGAATCTCTTCCTCATTTTTCGACGTTCAGAATGAATTCACAGATCAAATACGTTTTCTGGGATAACGGAAGTTATTTGTGAAAAAATAACGATAACTTAGTGTATATTGACGAATTTTTCTGACAGTGTATAACATTTGCAGTAATAGAAATAAATATAAAATGCAATACAAATCGAAAAATTGATGTAAAAAATAAAATTATCATTAAATCACATTAGAATTTAAATTACACTGGGATTGGAATTTAATCCCTCATCGTCATCCGAGGTTTAAGAGCCTTTACTTTGAAATTCAGACCAAAAAACGATGTTTTGATAGTTGTATTTTTTAAATAGTTTGATATTTTTTTAATGTCGAAGTAAATAATATATAACGTAAAATTGAAACCCTGAATCTTTTCTGTAGAAAATGTCAATATTGAATGCTGTGAATGCCATTTTTCATGAAAATACCGATATGTTTGGAGTACAATATCTCTGGTCAGCAACAACATCCCAAAATTCTTTAGTCATAAGCTATTAATGTAAAATTATCGACGTATTAAAATTTGTTTCCGTGGAATATTGTTTCTTAACATTGTTATGTTGCCACAAAGTTCAAACCAAATAATGTTTTAATAAGCATTTAAAACAACATTTAAATTTGTGTTATGTAAAAAAAGCGTCACGGTGGAATAAAGCAAAATACAGCATGCAGTAGTTAAAAAAAAAGACAAAAGTTGCTGAAAAACCATTGTCAATGATCACATTTTTCCCGTATTAAAAAACGAAATATCCCATTTCTCTTTCGGAAGGGGAAAGAAAATATAGATATTCCGTTTTATCATAGGAAAAAATACACAGAAAGGTAAAAGAGAAGTAGGAGTTTTCCTTTTCTGAGAGGGAAAAAGTGTGATGATCGACATTCTTTGTTTGAATATTTTTAATTTTTTTCTGAAAATATAAAGGAACCCCACCTTTTTTTTCTTTTCCATGTTTTTGAACATATGTCCAACTACTAAATGGTATTTTTTTTCATTCAACCGTGTCGCTTTTTTTAGATAATGCTAATTTAAATATTGCAAATATTGAAAATTTTGAATATTTAACAGATTATATTTGTTAACAGCAAGAATATCTCGATGCAGTATTACATTATTTACCTTGTCCTAGTAGTACACTTTTATATTCTATAAGAAAAGGTTTGGGTTGCTGTTGCTGAAATAAGATATTTAATGCGATTGTTGGACTAAAACGTCATTTTGATTGCATTTTGTGGCAAAATAACAATGTAAAATAACAATGCCAAATGGAAACAACTAAACTATAAACAGCAGGTAGTGTTATACCAACAGTTTATGTCAAAAGAATCTTGTTGCTTGCCAGAGATATAGTACTCCAAATGTACTAGCATTTCACTTTTCATGAAAAATGGGATTTGGAGCCTTGAACTTTGACATTTTTCTATAGAAAAGAGAAAATTCTAAAGGGCTTAAAAATTGCACATTACTTATTCAATATGATCTACCTCAACATTAAAAAAATTCTAGTAAATCAAAAAATACAATTTTTGCACTTTGTATGATTTTCAAAATAATGGCTCTTAAAAAGAGCATACTGAAAAATTAAGTTAAAACATTTATTTTCCTGAGGATATATTTTAAATATACGATTGCACACTATGCCTGCGCATTAACCATTAACGAAGGGAATTTTAAAGTATATATATAAAGTATATATATATAGAAAGATAGATTTCTAGATTTATTCTAAGTGCTAGCATAAAAAAAATAATTATTTTATATTAAATATACAATGGCGGTCAAAAGTTTCCGGCCAGCAAAAATTTTTCAGTTAATTTGTAAATATACCCATATGAAGAGGAATCTCAAAGCGATACTTATTACATTATATCGACATATTAGTTAGGAACTTATAGAAGAACGTGTAACTATTAATAAATTTTATTGACAAAATTAAATATAAAAGAAAACGCATGTTCTCAAAAGTTTCCGGCCACTTACCATTCTTTAGTTTTTTTTTTCTATCCATAAAGTGTTTTTGGGTTGTCTTTATGAATGCATCAACGTGTATAGCATAGTTTGAATTCAAATTTGAAAAGTTCAAAAATTATTGTTCATAAATGAGTGATTAGTTTGTCGCTAAAAGGCCAACCTTCTCGAGATATTGCGGCTAAGTTATCGGTCGGTAAAATCGACTGTAAACAATATTTACAAAATTATATAAAGATGGTTATGGCTTTCAGGACTATCAGAGGTCCGGGAGATCCCGGAAAATTACTATTCCTGAGGACAGAATTATCAGGAGAAAAATCATTGATAATGAGCATGAAAATTCCGTTGCAATATACTGCGATTTATGGAATGAAAATATTTCTGAAATAAGTTAGTCTACCGTGTTATGATGCTGACGTGATACAGAACTTTATGGAAGAGTCGGTGTTAAAAAATTTTCAGAGGTAAAAAAAAAAAATGCAGACGTACCCTACTTTCATTTTCCAAGGAACACAAAGTCTGGTCAAGTGAAAACTGGAAAAAAGTTCTATTTTCCCATCAATCGAATTCGAAACAGTTTTGGAAGTGATGGCAGACACAACGTCCGATGACCTAACAACAAAAGATACGATTCGACCTATGTTATTCCTAGAATTTATCATGGGGGAAGACACGTTATGCCGTGGGGAGTATTTTCCTCAAAAAGTGTCGGTCCGTTATTTGAAATCCACAGCCAGGTGACTTATACAATGTATAAGGATATCTTACAAGACTATTTTCTGCCTTATTAGAGAAAAAAATTTGGTCGCATCTATTTTTCTTAACATGATAACGACATAAATAATGTTTGCAAACCTCGATAAGCAATGGTTTTCGCACAAAAAATTTCATTTTTCAAATGATCAGCCCAAGCGCCCAGCATGAAACCAATAGAAAATCTTTGAAAAGAAGTTGGCAAAAGTCTGCGGAACTATAAATATTCCAACCCAGCCGAAATTTCGCCAAAATTGCAAGAAATGTGGGAAAAACGTACCATAGACGATCTTTAACCGTTGATTGTATGAATGTCACGTTGCTGCGCCGCAGTACTTATTGCTAAGGCTAATAAAATAGTAATACGATGAAATACTAATCGTAAATGTTGTTGATTACTGTAATTTTCTATTACAATACCACTTTTTTACAAACTTGTGAAGCTGACCGGAAACTTTTGAGAACATGCATTTTCCTTTATATTTAATTTTGTCAGTTAAATTTATTGACATTTACATGTTCTTCTATAAGTAAGTTTCTAACTATTATGTCAATAAAATGTATAAATATCACTTTGAGATTCCTTTTCATATGGGTATATTTACAAATTAACTGTAAAATTTTTGCTGGTCGGAAACTTTTGACCGCCACTGTATATTCAAAAGTTTTAGTAGCAATGAATTCACATCGAAATTCTCAAATTTTCAGAGGAAAATTTCATCCGAATTTTTGAAAATAGTGAAATGTAGAAATCATATTTTGATAGACAAGCCTGACTCATTTTAATGTTCATCATTAAATTTACAGACAGGAGACACAAAAGGGGGTTCTCACAGTTATAAAACGTATGTATCGTTAAAAAAAAAAAAAAAAAAAAAAAAAAAAAAAAAAAAAAACTTTAGATTTATAGTAGGTTAGAAAAATATAAAATAGGAGCGATTTGAGTAATGCACAGGAAAATATCTTCGGAGAACTCTATTATAAATCAGATGAATAAAATAATAACAAGCGGATAAGTGATTTTGTGATGAACAATTTTATTTTCAAGAGAAAAATGACGTTTCTGTTTGAAAAGAAAGGTGTTTAATAAGTGTTTAACCACTATCTCTTGCTTGCAATAACTGACGGAGCATAAAAATAGACAATGGCTAACAAAACTGATGGTACATAGATTACAAAAAACAAAGCGAAATATGGAAAGATGTATGCTAGACATAATTAGTAGAGACAGCAAAGGAGTAATCTGTATGCTAGACATAATTAGTAGAGACAGCAAAGGAGTAATCTGGATAAGAAGTCATTCGAAGGTTTCTGAAATCGTCAAAAAATTTAACGGGTAAAATAGGAATGGGCTGAGTACATTATGAGCCATTTTCAAATTTCGCTTACATCTGCTGTCCCAAAGTAAAAAGAAGAATTTTGAAACATAAATGAATATTTAAAGTTTGATTTCAGCTATGCATTAGCTAAAGTAGATTATATTGAACATTTCTAACATGAAAAATAATAAAAAAAAATTATAAATATTTTTGAGATATAAATCTTGATAAAGTGAATTTTGAAGTTGACTGACTAACAGCCTTAATTTTCTAAAACTGTACACATTTTAGTTATATCGAACTAAAATAAAATTAATGTAATATCTTTATGTATATATAGATTTCTAATGTTAAGATAGAAAGAAATAATTAATTTATATTAAATATATATTCAAAAGTTATAGTAGCAATGGATTCACATCGAAATTCTCAACTCTTTAGAGGAAAATTTCATCCGAATTTTTGAAAATAGTGAAATGTAGAATAGATAATATGATAGACAAGTCTGACTCCTTTTTGTGTTCATCACTAAATTTGCAGAGAGGAGACACAAAATGGGGCTCTCACAGATATAAAACGCGTGTAAAACATGTTTCGTAAAAAAAAAAAAAAAAAAAAAAAAAAAAAAAAAAGATTTATAGTAGGTTAGAAAAATATAAAATAAGAGCGATTTGAGTGATGCACAGGAAAATATATTCGGGAAACTCTGTCATGAGTGAGATGAATAAAATAATAACGAGCGGATAAGTGATTTTGAAAAGAAGAATTTTATTTTCAAGAGAAAAATGACGTTTCTGTTTGAAAATAAAGGTGTTTAAACAGCGTTTAACCGCTATGCTTTGCTTGCACTAACTGACAGATAAAAACAGATGATAGCTAACGAAACTGATGATACAGAGGTTACAAAAAACAAAGCGAAATATGGAAAGATGTGTGCTAGACAAAATTTAGCAGAGACAGCAAAGGAGTAACCTGTATAAGAAGTCATTCGGAGGTTTCTGAAATCGTCAAAAAATTTAACGGGTAAAGTAGGAATGGGCTGGGTACGTTATGGGCCGTTTTCAAATTTCGCTTACATATGATATCCCAGAGTAAAAAGAAGAAATTTCAAACATAAATGAATATTTAAAGGTTGATTTAAGCTATGAATTTGCTAAAGAAGATTATATTAAACATTTCTAACATGAAAAATTTAAAAAAAAATTAATAAAAACTTTTGAGATATAAATCTTTAAAATTTTGATTCTAAGCAAAAATGACTGTCCCATTCCAAGTTTTATGTTTTTAACTGTGTTTTTTTATTTGAGCTAACTTTTTTAAATAAAAAGGTTTAATTATTTTAAATATGAACTGTTAGAGTTCTATATTAATGAAAAAAGCTATTACAAAATATATTTTCTTTAAGAAATTACTAGAAATCTTTTGTCCCTCATTTTTTGTCAAGTTCTTTACCATGTGATTATTTTAGTTAAAATAGGTTTCGAATGCTGCCTAAAGTTAGAAGCAAATATTCGGCGATATAGTTATACTATTCACGGAATTACTACTTGCCATTTTTTACTCTTCAGTTGTAAAGCAATGTAATAGTGGTAAGAAAAAGCTGTTATCAAGGTTGGCATTTTTTTTTTTTTTTTTTTTTTTTTTTTTTTTTTACTGTCAAGTCTGTTACTGTAAATTTTAATATTAAAATACTGATTTTTGCACTTTTTTAATTAAATATTGTTTCAGAAGGTATGTGTATTTTTATTTAAGTTAGAAATTATACAAGCTAGTTCATTTCTAACAGTTTTATTTGAAACGTCAAGTCTGTTACATGTCAAGTTCGTTACTATGAAATGTAAGCGGCTAAGTAAGTTTACTAAATAGTGTTACGAATTTTGTAAATAGTTAGTGTTTGTACTGTAGAATAATGTAAATAATCTTATTAAGCTCCATTCCTTTACTAATATTAGTTTTTGTTACATTGTCTCTGTTATCAAGCAAACTTGTCTATTATTTTTCAGTGTATGTCTACGGCAGATTGGCGAATTATTAAAGATATCGCCAAGTTGGCGTCACTTTTGGCGACTAATTTTGATCTCCAAATTTGGCGATATATGGCCAAGTTGGCGACAAACTTGGCGATTGTTGGTGATGGTAACCCTTCCCTCTGTATGGTAATCCCCCTTAGGTATGCTGATACATTGAATGTTTTTCCTTGGTTTTCTGGAATATTCGAGTGGCCTCTGGAAATTTCCGGCACATGCTGCGAGCCTATATAAGGAGAGCAATACGAGCTGTTGTTGTCATTATTTACCAGTCAGTCAATTAGTGAACAAGGCGCTTGTTAAGCAAGTTTGCTTGAGTTTCATCTATGTTGTTTTGAATGTTGTTAAGTGTTGAGACGTTGTATAAAGGGTCTCTGGGATCTAAAGCTGTACTTGTACGATAGATTTGAGCAGTTATTTTTTAATATCTAGTAATATTTGTGAGTTTCGAAGACTCTGTTGTTCTGAAGATCTGTAAATAAATTATTTTCTACTTTTCTAAGGGACAAGAGTTTAAGTTGTCTAACCATAAGATCAAAAGAACCCTATATACGCTGCAACATTTGGTGTCAGGAGTCGGGATCTTATGGCGAAAACAAGAACAATGGACGGACAACTGAAAGTACTGTTAGAAGCTATTAACGGATTAAGAACAGAGCTGACCAATAAAATTGATAAAGGCCAAGAAGAGTTGGCGGATAAAATGAATAAAAACGAAGAAAGAATGAAAGAGTTGACAGAAGAATTGAAAAAGGAAGTTAATAAAAGTCAATAAAAGTCGTCGTGAAGTTAATAAAAGTCGTCGGTAGAGAGAAGAATAGATTCGGTAGAAGAGAAAATAGAGAATGAAGTTTGTAAAGTAGAAGAGAAAATTCAGAATGTAATTAGTTATGTTGAAGAGAAAATGGAAAGAAAAATAGAGGAAGTAGAAGAGAAAATTCAGAATGAAGTTAATAATATTGAAGAGAAAATAGATGAAGTAGATGAAAAGGGAAATAAAAAAGAACAAGATCTTGAGAAGAAGCTTTCAGCGTCAAGTGGTAATTATGAAGAATTTAGGAATCCGCCTGCTTCTCCTGTGGACGTTAAGTTGTCGACATACGACGGAAAGAGTTCCTGGCAAGTTTACAAGACCCAATTCACTATTGTAGCCGAAGAGAACAAATGGAGTGACGAGGTGAAAGCTTGTCAACTGGAAGCGTCTTTGAGAGGAGAAGCCGCCGACGTGCTGCAAACATTGCCCGATATGACGCAACTCAATTTTGAGACTTTAAGTTGTGCACTTGAAATGAGATTCGGAGAAAAATTCTTCAAAGATTATACGAGAATACAAATGAAGAGCCGCCATCAAAAATCGAGTGAAACCCTTCAAGTGTTTGCCTCAGAAATAGAACGTCTGGCAAATTTAGCATTCATCGACTGCCCAACAAATGTACGGGAAATGCTCTCATTGCAGTACTTTGTAGACGGAATAAAAGATCCAGAAGTGCAGAGAGCGGTAAGAATGGCAGATGTGCAGGATTTAAAGGCTGCATTACTATATGCCTTAAAGCTGGAAGCAGCTACACAAGCCAGCCAAAGAGATCGTCATTCAGTCCGAGGGGCAACGGTGAACAAAAGCTCAGACACTGAGAGCTACGTCTTGAAAGAAATTAGGAAATTAAATCAAGAGATTGAAGCTTTAAAATATGGAAGAACAAGCTCAAGAAGACAGAATCTCACGTGCTGGGGATACGGTGATACAGGACATCTCCGAAGAAATTCCCCAAAATCCACGAACGTGAGATAAATTCAAATAGTCAGCAGGGAAACTAAATTTTGGCCATCTCGAGGGGCGGAGGTTGCCAGAGAATGAAAAGATATCCAGAAAAGATCCTCCAGATATCAAAAATGAGTGGCGGTGATAATGAATTATATGTGATAGGCTTTATTAACCGAATTCAGTGCCGTATGATTGGCGATACAGGAGCCAATGTGACAATAATAAGAGAAGATTTGGTTCGAAAATTGAAATCTAAACTCATCTGGACTAGATTATCCAGAAGACAATAGTACACAAGCAGGAGTATTGGTGGCTTCATCTGTAGTGGACCTCTCGAAGAAGACCATTCCAGTCAGAATTGCTAACATCAGTGATAAGATGAGGACTATCAAGAAAGGAGAGGTGATAGCATCATGTGCTCCGGTGACGTGCATAAGTCAAAATTCCAGTCACTCTGAGAAATCTTCAGATAATTTAGTCAAGGATTTGTTACAAAATACAGACGTAGATCCAAAACAGATGCACGCTGCGGAAAATTTAATTAGGGAATTCCAAAGTTTATTCTTCCAAACATCAGAAGACTTTGGACGAACAAAAATGGCACAACACCGAATTGATACTGGAGATCACTCACCTATTAAAAAACACCCTACACGATTACCTTTTGCCAAGCAAGAAGAGGTGCAAAATTTAATTAAGGATATGGAAGAAAATGACGTCATTGAACCATCGACAAGTCCATGGGCGTCTCCCATTGTATTAGTAAGAAAGAAGTATGGTTCTACAAGATTGTGTAGACTACCGCCGACTGAATGACGTCACCAAAAAGCATAGTTACCCTCTACCAAGGATTGACGACACTCTCGACACGCTTGCGGGCAACACTTGGTTCTCGACTCTGGATCTGAAGAGTGGTTACTGGCAGGTAGAGATTCATCCCGACGACCGCGAGAAGACTGCCTTCACAACGGGACAAGGATTATGGCAATTCAAGATAATGCCTTTTGGTCTATGTAACGCACCTGCAACTTTCGAACGGCTTATGGAAACGGTTCTCCGGGGGCTGTCATATGAAGCATGTCTTGTTTATTTAGATGATATAATCACAGGAAAATCTTTTGATGAACATCTGAACAACCTCAGGCGGGTGCAACAAAAATTAAAGGAAGCTAATTTGAAGTTAAGCCCTTCGAAGTGCAGTTTGTTTCGAAATGAAGTCACCTACCTTGGACACATCATTTCGGCGGAAGGAGTTAGGACTGATCCAGAGAAGATATCGGCTGTGAAAAATTGGAACCGTCCAGCAGATGTTCACCAGCTTCGAAGTTTTCTAGGATTATGCACCTATTACAGAAAATTCGTCAAAGGCTTCTCGATGATTGCAAGACCACTTCATAAATTAACAGAAGCCAATCAAAAATTTATGTGGACACAGGAATGTGACGCTGCTTTCGGCCTCGACACCCACTCCAATTCTGTCGTATCCTCAAATCGATAAACAGTTTATAATTGATACGGATGCGAGTAACGAAAGCATTGGCGCTGTACTGCCCAGGAAATCGACGGCCAGGAGCGTGTTATCGCCTATTTCAGCAAGTGCTTGTCAAAGGCAGAGCGAAACTACTGCGTAACAAGAAAAGAGCTTCTTGCTGTAGTGAAAGCCGTAGATCACTTTCATCACTATCTTTACGGTCGAAAATTCCTGATCCGAACTGATCATGCTTCTCTAACTTGGCTATTGAATTTTAAGAACCCTGAATGCCAGATAGCCAGGTGGATACAAAAGCTTCAAGAGTACGATATGGAGATAAGCCATCGAAAAGGCTCATCACATGGAAATGCAGATGCTGTCTCAAGAAGACCCTGCTTAGAGAATTGTAGATACTGCGACCGGGTTGAGAAGAAATTTAATGTCAAATGTCCTATAGTAAGACAAGTTACAACTGGGTCTACATCATCACAAGATCCGTGGAGTGACGAGAGCCTGCGTAAAGATGAAATTGCTGATCCTGAAATCAAGCCAATTCTAGAGCTGAAAGAGGAGTCCAACAGGAAGCCCAGCTGGCAAGACATGGCCCATTACCATCCTACGACTAAACGTTATTGGGCTCTCTCGGATTTCCTACATTTGAAGAACGGTATCTTGTACCGAAAATGGGAGTCTGACGAAGGAAAGACATGTAGATGGCAACTACTACTCCCTAAGTCGAGAATTTCTATGGTCCTTCAAGAACTTCATGGTAGTCCCACAGGAGGTCATTTTGGTGTAATGAAGACCCTTCAAAAGGTTCGAGAGCGTTTTTACTGGAATAATGTTCGCAGTGATGCAGAGTAGTGGTGTCGAACTTGTGACACCTGTGTGGCTCGGGTCCAAAGAGGCGCACCCGTGGACGATTGCAACGTTATAATGTAGGAGCTCCTTTCGAAAGAATTGCTCTAGACATCCTGGGTCCTCTTTCTAGAACATCTGATGGCAACAAGTACATCCTCGTTGTCATGGACTACTTCACTAAGTGGCCTGAAGCCTAAGCCATTCCTAATCAAGAGGCGGTAACCGTAGCAGACATACTAGTTCAACACTGGGTTTCCAGATATGGAGTTCCTCTTCAAATCCATTCCGATCAAGGAAGAAACTTTGATTCGGCTGTGTTTAAGGAGATGTGTGTACTACTCGGCATGGACAAAACTCGAACTACACCTCTACATCATCAATCGGACGGCATGGTGGAGTGGTTCAATCGTACCATAGTAAATAGCCTCTCCCTCCTTGTGTCTAAATATCAACAGGACTGGGACAAGAAATTGCCTCTTTTCCTGCTTGCCTACAGGAGTGCTGCTCATGAGGCTACTGGTTATTCCCCTTCTCAAATGCTGTTTGGTCGTGATCTTCGTCTACCTGCGGATCTTTTGTTTGGTCGTCCTCCTGATGCTCCTTCATTGCCTGAGGAATATGTCAATGAACTCCAGGCGCGGATTGAGGTGATTCATTGTCTAGCGAGGAACCGAATTGGACTGTCATCAGAAAAGATGAAGACACGGTACGACACAAAGTCAACTGGACATGAGTTGAACGAAGGTGACAAAGTTTGGTTGTGGAATCCCATACGTCGTAAGGGACAGTCACCAAAATTACAAAGAAACTGGGACGGTCCTTACACAGTCGTCAACAGGCTGAATGACGTCGTCGTACTCATAAAAAATCGCCACACGCCAAACCCAAGATCGTACACTATAACCGGCTAGCCCCTTACTTTGGCCAAAGTGATTAGAAATTCAAAACTGGAATTTCAGACCATGGTCATGAAAGTCACTTTTTGTAAATATGTAAATAGTAATTAGTTCTTATTTATGTTAATCTTATTATTGTTATTTATTTATTTATTTATTTATTTATTTGTTATTTATTTTAAGTGTTTTTCTCTAACTCAAGGGATTGCACTGCCCGGGATGTGCAGTCTTTGAGGAGGGGGTAGTGTTACGAATTTTGTAAATAGTTAGTGTTTGTACTGTAGAATAATGTAAATAATCTTATTAAGCTCCATTCCTTTACTAATATTTGTTTTTGTTACATTGTCTCTGTTATCAAGCAAACTTGTCTATTATTTTTCAGTTTATGTCTATGGCAGATTGGCGAACTATTAAAGATATCGCCAAGTTGGCGTCACTTTTGGCGACTAATTTTGGTCACCAAATTTGGCGATATATTGCCAAGTTGGCGACAAACTTGCCGATTGTTGGCGATGGTAACCCTTCCCTCTGTATGGTAACCCCCCCCTTAGGTATGCTGATACATTGAATGTTTTTCCTTGGTTTTCTGGAATATTCGAGAAGCCTCTGGAAATTTCCGGCGCATGCTGCGAGCCTATATAAGGAGAGCAATACGAGCTATTGTTGTCATTATTTACCAGTCAGTCATTGAGTGAACAAGGCGCTTGTTAAGCAAGTTTGCTTGAGTTTCATCTATGTTGTTTTGAATATTATTAAGTATTGAGACGTTGTATAAAGAGTCTCTGGGATCTAAAGCTGTACTTGTACGATAGATTTGAGCAGTTGTTTTTGAATATCTAGTAATATTTGTGAGTTTCGAAGACTCTGTTGTTCTGAAGATCTGTAAATAAATTATTTTCTACTTTTCTAAGGGACAAGAGTTTGAAGTTGTCTAACCATAAGATCAAAAGAACCCTATATACGCTGCAACAATAGTTTTAGAATGTATGTAAATTATTACCTAATTTAGAAAATATACAAATTATTTTATTTTAATAGTTTTTTTTTTTTTTTAGTTTTATTTGAAATTTCAAATCCGTTACTTGTCAAGTCCGTTGCCATGAAATGTAAGCGAATGATGAAAACGGCCTTATAATAATAGGAGACAATTGCTGGAATAGAAACGGCCTTCAGTAATATTCCAAAGGTATACAAGAACTAAGAAGACAACTTTGAATAAGATGGACACGAATTCGAAAAAGTTTGCGGTGTTAATCTGTTGACTAAAGCAATAGACAGAAAACAATGGAATAATCTGGAGGGGAGGAAGACTCACATACAGTAGTGGATTGATAAAAGCTATTATTCTTGATGATGATGATATATGGAATAAAATTATTAACACTTTAATTTGATAAAAGACAAGATATCTATAATAGATATTTTATAATGTAATATTCGATAGAAGAATAAAGCATTTTATCTTTGCCGGTAAAACAAATGTATTCCTAAATAGATATACTAAAAATACTGTTTTAAAATATACAGTTAGTCCCTTTCAAATTATAGTAAATAGAAAATCTTAAAGTTTGCTGCAAAAATATATTGTATAAAAACATAGTTGACAGGAGGAAAAAAAATCTAAAATTATATGATAATTTTAAACTTATTTTAATTAAAATGAGTGTGGGTTTACTATCTAATATTAACTAAAATAACGCGCTTCGTTTTAGAAATAAATTGTTCTATAGAGATAATAATCGTTACATTTTATCCATTTGATTAAAATTCGATAAGCGTCATCGTAACATGGTGCTAAAACGTAACCTATTCATCATACAATTAAGAGATAAATGGCAATTTTCTCATTTATTCGCTTAAAACGAAACAGCAAACGATGGCGAACAAACTTTTTATATTTGAATTAATCATTATTTTAGCGTGTCCGATCTTAACTCAGTTCTTCATGGAAAATTTTAAAAAGCGTAATTGAGGTAATTTATTCTAAAATTAATTATCCCCATTCTTCTTTTAGGAGGTACGTTTCTGTTTCCTCCTTAATCTATTCCAGTAGAATTAAAACAGAAAAAATATAACTTCGACAGCTTCATTTCAGTGTAATTAAATTTAGATAACTTCAAATCGGAATCAGCGGAACATCTTAAAAGGAACTTTAATTTCATTAAGGTGTGTTCATCAATTTAAATAATTTAAAACAACACTTAAAATGATTAAATAATTACAGCTTATTCTTATAAGATGAAAAATGATTTAATATTCATTACTTACACTTTTTATCGATATTAGATATGCATGACATGGTTAAATTGATAAGTACTGAAAATAAAATTGCTTGGTTCAGATTACTTCAAAAACTTCTAGCCTTCAAAACTATCACATTTTCTTAATAATAAACGTGGATTATTTTTAAGTTCCATACATGGAATACACTGAAATGAAGGGTACATGTTAATAATGAATCAAAAACTTGTTGTTATTTTTTATATTATTAATAAATACTAATCTCCAATTAGAAAAAAAGAACAAAATGTTAAAATCATGAATATTCTTTAGATACTATATAATCTGGAATATTTTGAGTATCCATGGAACTCCATGTGTTTAAAATGTGAAATGCGAAATGCATTACATACATGTATTTTAAAACCCAATTTCATTAGCTACCGCCCATAGTGGATAAAGTATTTGAATTATTCCTGCATCTTTTTATATGAGCTATAGAATTTTATACAATAAACAAATAAATAAATAAATGTAAATTACTTAGAAAATAACAGCACAATTGGAAGTTCATTTTCATAAATTTCTATTCGTAGAATGTAATGTATTATTACTGTTTCGTGCAGCTTTGATTTCAATGCATAGCGAAACTCCATATCTTAAAAAGAGAAAGAAAAAATGCATTACATACATATATTTTGAAACCCAATTTCAGTAGTTATTGTGCATAGTAGGTAAAATATTTGAATATCGTATTTATTCGTGTATAACGCGTACTTTTTTTTTTTCAAAAAATTAGGGCAAAACTCCTACGTGCGCGTTATACGCGGAATATTTTTTTACTGTTGGATGTAATATACAATACATATGAACCAATAGATGTATTCAAAGAAGACAATCACTTGGTAAATCTTACTTAATTGAATTAATACGCCATGTTTTTTTCATTCGCAGCACTTTTTTTGTACAACAGAGCTGGTAACATAATTTAAACGATAATTAGCAATTCTCACTGGCGGTACCTACCTACTGGCGGTAATTCTGTACCTACCCGAAGTCTAAAAATGTATTTTCGCTTTGTTTTCTGTCTGGTGTAATGTTTGTTTTGACTTATTTTACTGAAATTCATTTAGTTATTTATTCATTTGCATATCAAATTTACGGTGCGCGTTATATACGAGATTAAAAAAAATCGCCATTTTTTCTTGTAAAGTGCGGAGTTTGTGTTATACACGCATGCACGGTATACACGAGTAAATACGGTATGTTCTTGCAGCTTTCTACACGAGCTTTACAATTTTTATACAACCAAAAAAAATTAATTTACTTATAAAATACACAGCACAATTTAAAATTCACTTGCAGCTATTTCTATCTATATAATTAGAGTTGCAAAAAGTCGGTTTATTCCCGGGTTTATTTCCAATAGACCAGGTTTATTCCCAGGTTTATTACCAAAAAACCGAATTATTCCATAAAATCCCTGGTTTTTTCCAGGTTTATTCCGAAAAACCCGGTTTATTCCCGAGTTTAAACCGGGTTTTTTCTAACCTTTGCAACGCTACATATAATGCAATGCATTGTTATTGTTTCGTGCAGATTTGCTTACAGTTTATAATTTTTTATACACACTACACACAGTATTCTAAATTTCATTTAGTTATAAAACATACAATCTAACAAAATGTGAATTTAAGGCATTCATCGTCAATAAAAGTCAATGTGTCTAAAATATTTTTTGATGTTCTCTATATAAAATATCTGAACTAATGCTCAATTTTTCTTTCTTTATCACACTGTGTCTTGAACTCATGAAAAATCTCAGTAGTAGATTTGAAACGACTGTTTTTATTTGCCATATATTATTTTTTACAATTTTAAACACTGGTTTTCTATGTTTAAATAATTTTTATTTTTAAAGAAATATATATATATATATGTGTACAAGGTGATTATTATTTTTTTTGAGAAAATGAAATGACAAATCAGACATATAACAAGGAATATTACATAGAAACATAGGACTGCAAACCGCTTATTGAATCACAAATACAGGATGTTTCATCCGAACTCAATTTGGGTTGACGGTAATCTATACTAATAAAAGAACAAAACTCTCTGTGTGTGTGTCTGCGATGGCTAGCAAAATCTACAGCATGTACGAAGCTCAGAAGTTTTTTGAGAGTAGCCCTAAATCTCTCCTGATGCACCTGAGCTTCAGAATTTTGAAATTCTAATTATTAACTGAGTAATTAATTAAAATCGAGAGGTCACTCTCATAAAAAATCATCTTTTTCCTATTTTTTTCTCTTTCGTTTATTTACGGTTGGTTGGTTGTGTAAAAATGTTCGCAGAAGTAATAAGAAAACTGAGACAGAATTAAAGAAACCCATAGAGGAATGAGATAAGTGGAGGTGAAGTAAGCCTCTAAAAGTTTTGCAATATGAAACCATTTATCGCTCAAATTTTAATGTGCCAAACAAAAGGACGTGGAAGGGATTTTGTATTATAAGATGAATTGAAAGAAATGAATTACAATTGAAGCATATTTTAAGAGGAAAGAGCAAATTTTTAAAATGATCTTTGTTCTATTATTATTTATTAAAATAAATGTTCGCTTTTAAAATGAAGGAAATTGGAAAGTTAGCAATAATTTAATATCGAATTAATTCTTTTAAAATCATGCATGAAAACTTAAGTAATAAATATTAATCTAAAATACAGATTTCTGACTGCAGACGATTTTAATGTATTAACAAAAGAATGTTATATTTTCAAGCAAAACGTTAAAATATTTTTCTATATTGATATTTAAAACACATATGATAAAATAATTAATAAATTTTTACCGGTGAAGCGATAGATTAGTTCTTTTTAATAAACAAGAGCAAAAAAAAAAAAAAAAAAAAAAAAAAAAAAAAACGGGTTTAAACTTGTTTTAATTGATAGGCGTGTCAAAGCACGTACTTTGTTGGTACTTAATTGGACTTAATGTAGGGTTACATCTTTAGCATCATCTCCAGAGATAGTACTTACACTCTATTAATTTCTTTTTACTCTATGAAAGAAGCCAATTTGAGATTTTGACATTTCGAAAGTGACTGTTCCCCCCCCCCCCCAAAGACCTTTAAAATTTAAAGACTGGCAAAATGTCAGTTTAACTTAGGATTTTTGAACACAGCTGTTACGTCAGATCGTTGGTACTTCGTACATTAGAATGTATGTGTGGTTAGCTATAATGCAGTAAATATATGTATATGTATATATGAGGCTTTTTTAGCAATTTTTTTAAATCATTGATTAAATTTGAATGCATTTTATTTAAGTTAAAATTTTATTAAGACTTTAATTTGTTTTTAGAACAAAAATGCAATGGCTGTTTGACGTACAATTGTTCGAATCAGCAGACGATACACAGTAATAAATAATCAAATAGCAAAATAAATTATGTATAAAAATAGTCACTAAAAGAATAGTAGCAAAACATAATGTTTAGGCGTATAAACACGTAACCCGATCCCAACCAGAGAAAAAAACAGACTATACTCCGATCCAAAGAAGACAAAAATTCCATGAGTATAAACGTGAACCGAACCTAAAAATTCCATCTGAAAAATCTATGGATTTGATATCTGACCCGAATCAAATCTGATTCTCACAAAAATATTCAAATGAAGCACACCCCAATCCGATCAAGGAAAAATAATGTTCGTGTATATGCAACCCGACCCGAACCTAAAAATGTTCTTTGAAAAAACCCGAAAAATGACCAGAACGAAACCTGAAATCGATAAAAATATTCCAAAGAACTATAACCCGATAAGAGTAAGACAAAATAATTTCCGTGAACATAAACCTGATTTGAACCTAAAAAATTCCATTTGAAAAAAAACCCTGAAATTTTACGCAAACTACATCTGAATCCGATAAAAATATTCGAAAGAACCATAACCGGATTTAAAAAAGAGAAAATAATTTCCGTGGACATGAACCCGATCCGAACCTAAAATTCCATTAGAAAAAAATACCTGAAATTAGAACCAAACCCATTAGAATCGAACCAAATATGAACCTGACAAAAATATTCCACAGAACCATACCCGGATCTGAACAAGACAAAAAAATTCCATGAACATGAACCCAATCCGAACCTAAAAAAGTGAACTAAATTTGAATCTAACAAAAATATTCCAGAGAAGCATATCCTTATTCAAACAATGCAGAATAATTTCCGTTGATGCGCAACCCAACCTGAACCTAAAAATTCCATTTAAAAAACCGAAATCTGAATTGAATGACATCTGAACCCGAAAAAAATATTCCAAAGACCTAAAACCGGACCCGAGCAAGACAAAATAATTTCTCTGGATATGAATCCGACCAGAACCTTAAAAGTCATTTTGAAAAAATACCTGAAATCTGAATCGAACCAAATCTGAATCCGACGAAAATATTCCAAATAACTATAACCAGATACGAACAAGACAATATAATTTCCATGAGCATAAACCCAATCCGAACCAGAAAATTTGTAAAAAAAAATAAATCCCGAAATTTGAACCAAATCTAATCTGAACCTGAACCTAACAAAAATATTTCAGTGAAGTATAACCTCATTGGAACTAGGTAAAATAATCTCCATGGAAGTACAACCCGAACCGAACTTAAAAATCTCATTTGAAGGAAAAAAAACCCACGAAATCTGAATTGAACCGAATCTAAACTGAACAAAAATATTCCAAACAACCATAACCGTATCCGAAGAAGACAAAATAATTTCCATGAACATGAATCCAATCCGAACCTAAAATTCGGATGTTCTACAAAACATAATGCGCTCCGTAGCGGTGGAAAGTGAAACTAAGTACTTAGCGTGAGATGGTTAAGATACTTCGTTTATAGTTAATGTTAAATTAGAACTTATAGGTAACAGTTAGGTTGCAATTATGTTCCGGTGAGCTTTAATTTATACTTATTTTCCTGTTAGGTTACAGTTAGGTCATGGTTAAGCTACAGCTAGGTTAAGGTTAAGTTGCGGTTAGGTTTTGGTTAGATTATGGGTAGATTATGATAAGGTGACGGCCAGGTTACATTTATGGTATATTTAAGTTACAGTTAGGTTACTGTTAAGATACAGCTGGGTTACAGACAAGTTATGATTACAATACAATTAGGTTACGGTTAGGATTTTGTTCACAAAATGAACATTATGCATGTTTGATAAAAAATATGCACCTATTTTTGTAAAATGGCTCTGAAATTATAATACTATATACTAACCTTTTAGGTAATCATCGAGAATCGATTTCATTCACGGTATAGTCGGATTTAAGAGTGATATAATTAGTTTCAAATTCAAAATATTTCACTTGGGATATATATGTGAAAAAAGTATTTAGTTAAGTACCTTAACAGTAATTTTAAGGATAAATATCAACGCTTTAACACGAAAATCACGCAATCGTTGGACACATATTTCCTCCTGCGTTTCCCATTGCAGTCATTTTGGGTATTTTTTGGAGCTAAATATTAGTTTTTTTAAGCCAATTTTTGACACAGTCAGGGGGCACGTATTTAATATAATGTACACTGTAAAAATTTTTACCCTTTTGCAGTATCATCACTCCCCCGCTTTTATAGAATATCTCTCTTTTGACCTATGAGAATGCTCCATAATAGGCTGAAGTAATCATTTTCTATAAAAGCGGTGGAGCGACGATGCAGCAAAAGGGTCAAGTTTTTAATAGTGTATTTACACATATTTCGAGTTAAAGATAAAATCATAAAAATTTCAAGTTCGTTTAAGATTATTATTACGGACCCGGGCAACGCCGGTCGGGTCAGCTAGTAGTTTAAAAAAAAAACTGAAGTATATTATAATAAAACACTTAACAGTCATTCTCACCTTTGTTTTAAATGTGATAACCTTTGTTTTAATTTTCTTCGAAATTATTACTTTCAAAGCTACCTACTTTGTAGCTAGAATGAAACACCCTGTATTTTTGACTAAAAAGATAATTTGCATACCCATGTTCCTATGTGATATTTTATCCTTGTTGTGTGCTTGATTTGTCATATCATTTTGCCTACGTTTTTTTTTTAACAACCTTGTATTTGCGAAATCTCTAATGAATATGATGTTGAAATAGTAATCAGAAGGTATGTGTTTCGGAAACGGCTCTCAGAGGGAATAATTTTACTGCAATCAATTTAAAAAAAGCCAAATTGATTTCTACAGTGTCGAAGAAAGTTTGGTTTATCAACTCTGCTTTTAAGATTTGAACTAAATATATATATATATATATATATATATATATATATTTCGTATTAGCACATGTGACTTGAGAAAATTAAATACCTGTTTTGTACATATGAGACAAAATATTAATAATTTGAAACTGCATCTGAAAAATTAGAAATTTAATAACTCGAGAGCAATTTGACCTTTTTTTACAAATTCACCAAATTGACCGGTTTAACTATTGCTTTATTCATTTAAAGTAAAAAATACGTTCTCTTTTCTGTGAACAGCGATGTTTCCTAGATTATTATAATTTCCTTATCAATTTTTGTCAAAAATGAAGTGTAAAGGATCTAATTGACGGATAATCACTAATATAGTAATCAATGTAACAATCAACCATTATGTTTCACCGTCAAAAATTGTCAAAAAGCGTTGCCATATTCAACCAAAGATTCATTTGAAAAGATTTATACTTGGCATGAATTGAAATGAAATGAAAAGAAATCACTCACTCATTCGGAGTCAGCCATTCAGTAAGCAACTTTTCTCCACGAACAAAAATGTTTATTGATAATTCATATTTTAGGTTATAGGTGTTAAATATCACATAACAGACTAAGGTAAAGCATTTTGCAGTTAGCATTAACAAAAAAAGTTCAGTATAACAAAACTTCGTAATGCAAAAGAAGAAAGATGAAGTTAAAGAGTAAAAAGATATATATATATGTATATATGTTTAAAAAATGTCCCCTTCTAAAACATTGATATACCAGCAGATTCTGAACTGTTTGTCAAAGATAGACATTTAGAATAGGAAGACGATAACAACTAAGAATTATATAAGAACATAGGGTCACAAATGCGATGTTGTCGCATCACATGCCCACAAAGCTGGGGAACGCTATCGTCTGCTGTCGAAAAATATGCGCCCAGTTCAACCGGTGCTGGTAATCTAAGGCGGTCAAAGACAGAGCACGTTGCAAACGATATAGATGTAATTCCTCTATGTATGAGAAATTTTGGTTTGTGAACCAGTTACACAAGCTGTAATACGGTCAGTATTTGAGAATGGGTCATTTTTGTCTTCGGACTGTACGGTTCTTCCAGTATACTTACCCGCATTGTTCTTTGAACACCAGTATCGATCGTTCGTGTGTCGGAACCATTGACTTTCTGGTATACGGTATCTTAATTCATTGGTCGGAACACTCCATTTCGCTCAATCGATAATACAGACAATAGAATATAGTATGAGTAGGGATGCGTCTGATTCGAATCAGACAACGACACAGTTTCCAAACTGTTGTTCCACTGCAATTGGCCGTTCCATAAACAAGGCGTATATACTCCAATTCATTATTCGTGTTGTGTTCCATCCTTCTTTCAGCTCATACACCTAAAATATGCTTTACCACGCTTCTTTCTGTCCATATCTCTTCTTGTTTTAGGTAGATGTACTCTACTTTCTCATTATTTTAAATTTAACTAAGAAATGTCACAAAGAGAAAATCTTCAGAAAATATTATTTGAACAAAACTTGACTAAATTCTTAAAAGAAAATGACACTACTTTAAACCACCACTTCGCCTTTTTGTCTGCATAACACACGTACCTCATAACTATAAATATTAAATTATTAGTGTGTAGCATTTTGTAATATGCATTTTGTTCTTTGTTTAAGGCTCAAATGTATTTATATTATAAGAAAATTACCATTATCTGTATATATTATACATATTTCGGTACAGAGTCTGTTATGCCAGATACATAGCATGATATTCTTATCTGCTGTGACGTAAATCATACTGCAGCTATTTTGTTATTACTGTATGATTGTAGTATTGATTATTATCGAATTGATTAATTATACTTTACTGAAATATGTAATCCTTTTTTATTTTTAGTTCCTAATAAAGTTGCGCCTCCCTGCTATTCTGCCATGATATGCTTGCAAGTTATGCCGTCCTCTTGTGCGTCAGGGGGCGCGTGCGACCCATGTTCCTATATGAATATTAGTAGTTATCGTCTATTTAACCTGACAAAGAGCTCTGAATCACTCATATAACAAAGTTTTAATTTTCCCCTTACATTACGTTATGTATAATTTATACCAAAATAAAGAATGAAATCTTGTGTGGTAATTTTAATTTATAAGAATAAAACGCATTACGAGTTACTTGTACTTTTTGGCAGTAATCCACGTAAGTTCATAAATTTTAAATGTTTTAACGTAACAGATAAATTTGCAGCAAAATAAAAGTTTAATTTCCACATTCTAGTAAATTAGTTGTGTTTTTTATTTAAGTATTTCATAAAGTTTTCAATGTAAAACTAGTTTAACAATAAATAAAACAGCATAGTTAACTACGTATATTTTTAGCATTTTAAATGAAAATTCTAAAAAAATATATATATAGCGGTGTTACAAATTAAGTTATTGAAGAAAAAAAAAATTCACACTTCAGTAAATCATCATGTTTTACACGTATAAAAAATAAGAAACTTTCATAAACTTTTAAAAGCTAATTTCTGGTTTTCTATGACACATACATGAAAGAAATGTTTTGTCCTTACTTTAATGTTTAAATTTACATATTTTAGTTTGTATTCCTTTTACGCGCTGTGTTTTTCTTTTCCCTAAAATACAGTTCAGTAATATTTCATTTTACTTTCGCGTTTTCGTCTTTTTTTAGCTTATATTTATATTTATATTTGTTTTTTGTTTCTGAAAGTGATATATTTGCGTTCTTCTTGAGGGATTTTGTAATTGTATTTAGGAATATTTTAAACTTTTACATAAGATTGAAAGAACTTTTACATTTGAAAGAATTTTCTGCTCAAAAATACATTATAAATTTATTTTTTCACCACGAATAAACTCCCTCCCCCTCCCCCTACAAAAAAATTAAAATAAAAATAAAAATAAAGGGAATTCGTAGTAATAGTATATTGCTCAAGAATAATTTCTCTTCGTTCACTTTTATCCTTTTTCTTTAATTCTTAGAGCGTTCGTAGTTATGTAAACACGTAACAGCTATAGTCTAGTCATCGTTCAATTCGTTCGTCTGTCCGCATATACCAATGCAAAAATACCCAACGGAATCGTTTGAAATTTAAAATATATAATTATACATAATTTTGTCGAGTGATTTAAAATTTTTTAAAAATCAGATGTATAGTTCACTTACAGGGACAATCAAAAGTATTTTGCTTAATTAAGGTCAATCAGAAAAAAAGATCAAGTGCATTTTAAATGTTTATGTGCATTAAAATCCCTCTGTCGGCGAATTTCTATATTTTAAACTCTTGCAATTCTTCAAATAAGTTATAAGTGCATCATTTAATTTACGAGTCAATAACCTCTTTTGATCTCATTTGGAACAAAAGAAAGCAATGTAGAATCCTCTTATTTATTGCTAACCCTGTACAATTAACTCTATTAAAAAATGTAGTTCACATCGATTTGAAATAACTTTTGATTAATTTAATTAATTATTTGAAATTATCTTTAGTTTTCTTCCTGACTTTTCTTTACCTTTTATATGATTGATAACATTTTATACGACTAAACTTTCTTATACGCCTTTCTTTAAAATTTCGCTTTTTTTCATCAAAAATATTAAATTTTCAAAAACAATATCTTTTCTATAAGTTTCTGAAAATAATAGAGTAATTTTCTCACATATGAATCATTCCCTCGCGTGAGGAAATGTTAAAATACACATTATTAACTTTTAAATTTTATTTAGATAAAGTTAATTATTAAAAAACTACATGTTCATGTACTATGTCTTTAGTAAAAACTAAATCCCCCGTTAATACATTTTTAGAAAATAAATTATTTTTATAAATTTAAATAAGGAAGTGATAACATCATTTCAAAATTTGCCCAATCTGTCTGTTAAATTATTCCTTACACACAGAGGTATTTCTTCAGAATGGCTATATTTTATAAAGAGAGGTAAAGTCCATGTGCTCAGAACACGTGCATTGTTTCATGATAAAAAGTACTTTTCGTTTAGTGTTTCAATCAAAATTGGTATCACTATCACAAAAAACCAGAAAAATTAATGAGTGAGCGAATGATATGAAATATGAGTTGCAAGCTTTTTTGTAAAATAAAAATTGCATGCGCAAACAAAATAATAATTTAATGCATAGAAATAATACTTCGTGTGTTCATAATAAAAGAAAGATTTTATAGGAAATAAATATAAATGTTTAAGTAAGAAATGATACTTTTTATAATTTTCGGTAGTAGTACATGCGTGTGAGACATGGACATTTTATAGGTTTAACAATACATTTTAACTATATATTCTACTTAATGCTTCAATTTTATAAGCGAATAAGGTTATTTTCTAAACAATATTCAAACTTCATGTTTAAAAATTGTTTTAATGTTGAAAAAATTTAAATATCTTCCAGTTTCCTCATTACATCCTATTTGTGTAAAAACACATATACTGGGTGTCCCAAAAATGACTGATGTATTTTAAAATTTAATAACTTGCAAACGGTGACAGCTATTTAAAAAATTTCTCCAGGGGGGTTATGTATAATGTCAGGAGTTTTTTTACCGTATTTTTTTATTTTAGATCGCATCTCAAACAATAGGTGGCGCTGACGGCGATTGAAGGCCAGATGATCAGTGCTGAGTAAATCGTCGACCTGGCCTTCAATCGCCGTCAGCGCCACCTATTGTTTGAGATGCGAACTAAAATAAAAAATTACGGTTAAAAAACTGCTGACATTATACATAACTCTCCTGCAAAATTTTTTTAAATAGCTGTCACCGTTTGCAAGTTATTGAATTTTAAAATCCATCAGTCATTTTTGGGACACGCGGTATGTATTATTGTTTTCAATGTACACTTAATTAAAAAAAATGATAGAAAGGTCATATTTGGTTACTAAAATAACTTGAGACCATTCACATTTATTTCAAAGTAATGACAAAAAAATTATCATAATTTACATTACAACCATAGAAACATGAAATAGACAATTTAATCATATATTTTTAAACATTATTATTATTTATATGTTCACTCTATCTTATATATAACGTACAAATTACAGTTTATCTATTTACAAGCTGTCATTAAAGTTTTTTTATATTTCATGAATAAATGTTCAAATCTACTTTTCAAATTTTCCAAGCATTTATGTAGGTTTTTAGATTTTAAGAACTTTTAAGGATATGAACCATTTTTATGGATTACTGCAATATCTTGAATTGCTCAATGCAATTTGCTAACTTTAAAGTTTTGTGAGAATTTTTGGTAGATAAGTAATGAGTTTTAATTGTCGTTGAATAAATGTACTGAAGAACTTATTTAAAAAGTATGTTGATTGTGTGAATCATGTATGTTCAGCATTGTTGGAAGGTTTAGGGAATTTTTCATAGGTCTTTAACGTGTTTATCTATTATGCCAGTAGCTTAAATTCATCAGGAAAGTTTATAAAAATGTAAAATCTATGGAAATATTTTTACATTATACAGTTTATAATTTATAATTATATGCAATCAAATTCATTATATGTTTCTGTTATCTCCTATTTGCACTCTGTGTAAACAAATAACTACGAAAGCTTTTTACCTCATTAAATATGAATAAAAGTAAGTCGTTCCATACAACCTTCCTATACAGTTGAGTCTTTCTATAACGAAATTTGTTTATATAGAATTTCATAGAAACGATAAATCTTTTCATGATTACATTGAAAATAATTTCCATATACAAAATATATATCAATATAAGTTTTTTTTTTTTTTTTTTGAAATTTTTTTCCATTTGTACAAAAAACGCTTTATGTTATTAATGGAATCCCTTTTCTTTGTTTAATTCATGGTTTATATTTCATAACTGAATACTTTTACCGTATTCTTTATCTGCAAAAAAGACATTAACCTACTTTCACCCCCATCCCCAAACACCACAATCTTCTTGACACAGTGTCTATAGCTATTACATGCATCTTTAAACACTATATACAAATATTCTTTATTTTATTTTATTTTATTACTATGCTTTTATTAATGGATTAAATCGGCTCAATGAATTCCAAGCAATAGTCTAATTTTTATTAATAACTTTTAACGTTGATGTTAAATTATGTTAAAATTTTAATATTGTTGATTTTTAATATCTTTTTGTTTGTAGATTTGTTTGTATCTAGATTTTTGTTTGTAGAACGGAATTTATTAATTAAACTTGATACATAAAAATATACAGAGAGAGAATAAACATTTTATTAATTAGAGAGTGAAGTAAAATAAAATAAAATAAAATACAAACATTTTGTAGTTAAATTTTAAATAAAATCTTTGAACATATTTCTATGCTTCTGAAGTATAAATATTGTTTGATGAAATATTAAAGTGGATTGTTTTTATATTTTACTTTTATTACTTCCGGAATTACGTAATTGTAAATATGTTTAAAAATCATTATTAAAATTAAAAAATAAATGCAAACATTATATTTATTTAAATTAATTATTAAAATTTCAATATTTAAAAAAAATATTTTTAAAGCATTTATCATTATAACTAAATAAGTGAGAAAAAAATTGGTATGTTTTTTTATATTTATCATAAAGAAACTGTAAAAAACTATGAAATAAAATAAAATTGTTTCTTTAGTCGATAGGAACTCCTTCCATCATCTTTATTTTAATTTAATAAAAGCAAAAGATTTTTTATTAATAAAAAGAGTATTATAAAATATATTTCAATAAACTTTCTCTAATGTCGTTTGCCACCATGTTTTTTATCGTATCCCATAAAACAAGCAAGATTCCATAAGTGCAAAACATATATTTTTAACTTCCAAACACATATTTTTAACAAGATTGTCATAAATAATAATAATAATTAAGCAAATACCTTAAACATCAATTTATGAAACTGGAGGTTATAATGTAAGTATAATCAACGATGAATGATAAAAGTATACTTTTGTAAAAATAATAAACGAATTTTAAATCACAACATTCATTTCCAAATTACAGTTACATTTAGGATAGTTCTTCTATCCCGCTCTTAAAAAAAAAAAAATTAATTAAAAAAAAAAAGCAAGACAAACAATATTATTTTCATCAATAAAGGATGGATTATTTAAAATGATTAGATTTAGCACATGGTCGAAGATATGCGAGCGATGGAAATTAATTTATCTTGAAAAATAATCGAATTGTCAATTTTTCTGTTAGCATTGCTATTGATCTTGAATATAACTAAATGTTCGTTTAATTAACTTAGATTTTGAAAGATACTGGTTAAAGTTAATTAAAATTCTCAATTAACTCTCAATTAATTCTCTAATTAATTTCTCAAAAGTTGTTATTATAAATGCTAATTTGGATAATACCATAAATTATGTGTTGTTCTTTTCAAAAATATATTAGTGAGATAAATGTAAATAATTTCTGTATTTTGTAAAAATTTTGGAATAATAATAAAAAAAAGATTATTTTTATAACAAATTTTGAATGGAGCATTCTTTTAAATAACATTTTTTAAATTCATTGCAATTATTGTGTAGCTATTAAAATTTGACTATTTAAAAATGCATTTTTAAAACATTTATCATTAAAATTAGATAAGTGGGAAAAAATTCTTTTTTGTTCATTTTGTCTTTATTTTTAAACTTTCTATAAAGAATCTGTAACAAACAGTGAAATTAATTAAAATTCTTTCTTTATTCTTTACGAACTTCTTCCATCATATTGTAATTTAATGAAAAAAAAAAGCTTTATATCTATATATATATAAATATGTAAAAAAAAATCACTTCAATAAATTTGTGCTAATATCATTTGCCATTAGATTTTTTATTATATCCTATTAAATAAACAAAATTCCAAATGTTCAAAACATATGTTTTTAAATTACAGTTATATGTTCTTTAACAAGTTTATAATAAATAAGAGAAAAATATTTTAAACATTAATTTATGAAACTGTTATAATGTAAGTATAATTTATGAAACCGTTATAATGTAAGAATAATCAACGTCAATGATAAAAATGTACTTTTGTAATGGTAATAAACGAATTTTTAACCTCAACATTCCTTTCCAAAATTACAATTCCATTCCGAATAAATATTTTAATTTCGCTCTTGAACAAAACGCAAGACAAATGCTTTTATTTCCAACAATGAAAGATGGGTTTTGTAAATTAGAGTGGATTTATTACAATGGTCTAAGATATGTGAACGGTTCGAAAGTAATTTATCTTGAAAAATAATCGAAATGGGAATTTTTCTGTTAGCATTGCTATTGATATTGAATACAACTAAATGCTTGTTCAATTAACTTAGACTTTGAAAAATATTGGTTAAAGATAATTAAAAGTCTATCTGTTATCTAATTATTTTTTCAAAAGTTGTTATTATCAATGCTAATTTGAATAGCATAATGGTGATTCATTTTAAAAATTAATTAAATTATTGATATAAATGCAAATAATTTCTGGGTTTAAAACAAACAATTTTGGAATAAAAAAAAGATAACAAAGATTGAATAGAGTAATCTATTAAATAATCTTTTTTGAATTTAATGTAATTATTATAATTTTAATATTTAAAAATATGTTCTTTAAACCTTTATCACTAAAATTAAATAAATGGGAAAAATTTTTTGTATTTTGTCTGTATTTTTATATTTCCCATAAACAAACTGTAATAAAGCCTCAAATTTATAAAAACTGTTTCTTTATTCGTTACGAATTTTTCCTATCTACTTTATTTTAATTTAGTTGATAGCAAATGATTTTTTATATAAAAAAGGGATAAATAAAAAACTCTTCAAATAAATAATGCGCTAATGTAGCTTTTTGTTATGTTTTTTAGGTAGCTTTCATTACAAAAAGTAAAAAACTACATATTGCAGCCGTCCGGAGGAAAGCACTTCCGGAAAATTTTGGTATATTTTCACCGATCATGACCCCCAGACCCCAAAACCACCCTCCGTTCAAATGTTGACATATATATACATATATATAACCATATATATATATATATATCTGATTTTTGTCATGCGATAACTAACGTATTTGTGAACCGATTTGAATGAAACTTGGTATGTACATAGTGCATACAAATGTCTCGACCGAGTTCGTTGGTCAGCATCATCCGTCATTTTGTTTCAAAATGGCGGCCATTTTAATTTTTAAAAAAAAATTAAAATTTAAAATTAAATGTGAAAAAAATCAAAATTTGAAAAATATTCTTCTTTTACGTGTTAGAACTTAAAACAACGATTCCAGAACACTTTTTATTTTGTCTATATCTTACAAAACGATTGAGTTATAGCACTTTGAATTTTTCTTAAGGCTGACATTTTGAAACGATCTGATTTTTGTCACGTGATAACACGCGTATTTATGAACCGATTTCAATGAAACTTGGTATGTACATAGTACACACAAATGTCTCGACCGAGTTCGTTGGCCAGCATCATCCGCCATTTTGTTTCAAAATGGTGGCCATTTTAAATTTTTAAAAAATTTAAAATTTAAAATTAAATGCGAAAAAATCCAAATTTGAAAAATATTTTTCTTTTACGTGTTAGAACTTAAAACAACAATTCCTTAACACTTTTTATTTTGTCTATATCTTACAAAATGATTGAGTTATATCACTTTGAATTTTTCTTATGGCTGACATTTTGAAACGATCTGATTTTTGTCACCTGATAACACGCGTATTTATGAACCGATTTCAATGAAACTTGGCATGTACATAGTACATACAAAAGTCTCGACCGAGTTCGTTGGCCAGCATCATGAACCATTTTGTTTCAAAATGGTGGCTATTTTAAATTTTTTAAAAAATTTAAAATTTAAAATTAAATGCGAAAAGTTAAAAGTTGAAAAACATTTTTCTTTTACGTGTTAATCGTTGTTTTCAACGATTCCAGAACACTTTTTATTTTGTATACATCTTGAAAAATGATTGAGTTATAGCACTTTGAATTTTCCTTATGGCTGACGTTTTGATCTGAACGATCCATCATGTTACTTTAAAATGGCATACACTTTATGATATCGTGGAACTTGGCGACTCTCTAAATCGCTTAAAATAAAACCAGGTTGAATAAAAGATGACTAATTTCTAAAAATTCCTATTAATATTCAGTCTTGACAAAAACTAGTATTCAATCTTATAAAATCACTAATTTTATAAGATTATTACTACTAATTTGAGCTAAGTATTTTTTAACAATGTAACTTACTTTAAAATAAATAAATACATATATAAGTATATGAAAGCTACCTCTTCCTCCCGGCATTGCTGGAAGGACTTTTTTAGGTAGCTTTCATTAAAAAAAGTAAACAGCTACCTATTGTAGCCGTCGTCCGGAGGAAAGCACTTCCAGAAAATTTTGGTATATTTTCACCGATCATGACCCCCAGACCCCCAAAACCACCCTCTGTTCAAATGTTGACATATGTATATATATATATATATATATATATAAAACCATATATATATCTATATATATATATCTGATTTTTGTCATGCGATAACTAACGTATTTATGAACCGATTTGAATGAAACTTGGTATGTACATAGAACATACAAATATTTCGAACGAGTTCGTTGGCCAGCATCATACGCCATCTTTTTTCAAAATGGCGACCATTTAAAAGAATTTAAAATTTAAAATTTAAAATTAAATGTGAAAAAATTAAAAGTTGAAAAATATTTTTATTTTATGTTAGATTTTAAAACACCATATCCAGAACACTTTTTACTTTGTCTATATCTTAAAAAATGATTGAGTTATAGCACTTTGAATTTTTCTTATGGTAGACATTTTGAAACGATCTGATTTTTGTCATGCTATAACTAACGTATTTACGAGCCGATTTGAATAAAACTTGGTATGTACATAGTACATACAAATAACTCGACCGAGTTCGTTGGCCAGCATCATCCGCCAACGTGTTTCAAAATGGTGGCCATTTAAAATTAAAAAAAATAAATTTAAAATTAAATGCAAAAGAATTAAAATTTGAAAAATATTTTTATTTTATGTATTAGATCCTAAAATACCCATTTTAGAACACTTTTTACTTTGTCTATATCTTAAAAAATGATTGAGTTATAGCACTTTGAATTTTTCTTATGGCTGACATTTTGAAACGATCTGATTTTTGTCATGTGATTACACTCGTATTTATAAATCAATTTGGATGTAACTTGATGTGTACATAGTACATAATAAAGCGTGGACCAAGTTCGTTAACCCATTAATGCCCGAATTATTTTCTTCGATAAAATTTAAATTTTGTATTTCCCACCACTTTTAAAATCAAATTAACTTTTATCTAAATTTATCGAGGATTCTATCTCGTGAAAGAAGGTATATATTTATCTTCCTCTTTACTGGTGGGAAAACCGCTTTCTTGCTGTTTTTGTAACCGTCCTCAAAAGAGGACGCTGGGCGTTAATGGGTTAACCAGTTCCATCCGCCATCTTGTTTAAAAATGACGGCCATTTCAATTTTTTTTAAAGTTTAAAATTTGAAATTAGATACAAAAAATGAGAAATTGAAAAGGATTTTTCTTTTATCAATTTGACCTTAATACAAAGATTCCAAAGCATTTTTTGTTTTGTCTGAATCTTAAAAAATGTCTGAGTTATAGTACTTTAAATTTCTAGTATTGCTCACATTTTGAAATGATCTGGTTTTCGTCCCGTGATAACACGCGTATTTATACACCGATTTGGATGAAACTTGGTGCGTAGATAGGACATACTGATGCCTGGACCGAGTTCGTTGGCCATTTCCAACCGCCGTCTTGTTTCAAAATGGCGGAATATTAATTTTTTTAATTAAAATTTTAAAATTAGGTGCAAAAAAGTAAGAAATTGAAAAAGATTTTTCTTTTGTAGTTTGACCTTGATACAAAGATTCAAGAGCATTTTTCTTTCATCTGTATCTTGAAAAATTGCTGAGTTTTAGCACTTTCAATTTCCAGTGTGATTGACATTTTGAAACGGTCTAAAATTTGTCACGCGTTAATACGCTTATTTATAAACTGATTTCGATATAATATCCGTGTGTTCATGGTGCATACCAATGTCTTGGCCGAGTTCAAGGGCGAACTTTATCTGCATGTTTCTAAATAGCGGCCATTTAAATTTGCCAAAAATCTTTTCAATGTATAATGATGTATAAACAAAAAATTAGAAATTGAAACAAGGTTCATTCTAAACTATTTATCTTAATAATGAATCCCGGAGTATTTTTTGCTTTGTCTTTACCTTAAAAAACGCTTGGGATATAGCAGTTTGAATTTCTAATGTGGGAGGCATTTTTTAAAAAAAGTCAATTTGCCCGTGACAGCTCTGGTATATATTAATCGATTTCGATGTGAGTGTGCATGTTAACATGAATTAAGATTTCGATCAAGATCATTGGATTTTTTTACCCATCATGCTGCTTTAAAATGGATATCGTGGAATTTAGCGACCCTATAAATCGCTTAAAATAAAATCAGGTTGAATAAAATATGACTGATTTCTAAAGATTCTTATTAATATTCAATATTGACAAAAACTAGTATTCAATCTTATATAATCGTGTTCCACTAATTGAGCTTCATATGTTTGAATAATATAATATAATTTAAAATAAATAAATAAATAAATAAGTATTTGAAAGCTACCTCTTCCTCCCGGCATTGCCGGAAGGACTTTTTTTTTATTATATCCTATTAAATATGCAAGATTCCAAAAGTAAAAAGCAAATATTTTTTTCAGTTCCAGTCATATTTTTGTTAACAAACTTGTAATAAAAAAAGAAACAAATATTTTAAACATTAAATTATCAAACTAAACGATATAATTTAAGTATATTTAACGTTAATGATAAAAATGTACTTTTGTCATAATACTAAACGAAATTTGAATCACAACATTCAAATACAAAATTTCAATTACATTTCGAATAAATCTTTTAATCTCGCTCTTGAACAAAACGCAAGAAAAATATTTCTATTTCCGCCAATGACAGATTTCTTTTCTAAATTAATCAGATTTAGTACAATGGTCTAATATATGTGAACGGTTTGGAATAAATTTATCTTGAAAATAATCTAATTATCGATTTTTTGGTTAGAATTGCTAATGGTTTTGAGTATAACTAAACGTTCGTTCAGTTAACTTATATTTTAAAAGATATTGGTAAAAGATGATTAAACGTCTCAATGTTATCTACTTAATTTTTCTAAAGTCGTTATTATTAAAGCTAATTTGAATACCATAATAAATTATGTGATGTTCATATCAAAACTATTATTGAGATAAATGTAAATAATTTCTGAATTCAAAACAAACAAAATTTGAATAATAATAAAAAAAAAAAGATTAAAATTGCTATAACTATTCTTGAACAGATCACTCTTTTAAATTATCTTTTTTGATTTCAGTGTAATTTTTGTGTAACTAATATTAAATATATGATCATGGTTCCTACGGGTACCATTATTTTCCAGGTAAAATACCAGAATTTCTTTATAGAAAAATAAATAAAGCTGAAAAGCGTGGATTTTAATCTCACTCAGTGATAGATTTTCTATGAGAAAATACTGGTACCGAAAAATTTCATGGTCATAAAATTCCAAGACCCGTACGAACCATGATGATATTGTTCAGTTCATCATTGTAAACTTATTGAAATGTACATGCTTTGAACTCTCCTAAGGTTATAGCAAACCAGATTTGTCGAAAACGAAGGCCGCGAGTGTCATGTTGTCCTGTGGATGATTTTTTCGCGCCCCGTGGATGATTTTTTCGCGCCTCGTGGGTGTTTTTTTCGCACCCTTTCGAATGCTTCATGTTGCAAAAATTGCTTAAAAGTTTCAAATCATTACTATTTGCTTGGCTTTTATACTGTAAACAGCATCAATTTTTATAGCTCTTTATTCCACCAAAGATTTTGAGATGAGCCCGGTTAAGGGAAAAATAGTTTTTAGCTCACAGGCTGTCATAGCCTGAGAGCTTATGTGCCCGCCCGTTCTGTGCGTATGTTCGTTCGTACGTGCATAACGCGATAACTCATGATAAAAATATCGGATCCACTTGAAATTTTGTATATAGGTATATCCTGATAAGGCGCTTTCCTGATTAGTTTTTTAGTTAATTCGATATGTATAAGAGGGAGAACGGGGGGCTCATGCCGCTCCCCTTAATTGATATAAACGGGATTTTCATGCAGAATTAACAGTTTTCGTTCAAAATTTAGATATAGGATAATTCTGATGAGGCGCCTCTGTGATTGGTATTAGGTATTCATTGGATAATTTATAAACAGGGAGTATTAAAACTCTTTTTCGAATATATTAGCAGCTAAAAATAAAGATCAAAATCTTCTACTTACCCTCTCTTGGTCAGGTAAGTTCGGGCTGCTTCGGTTCCGTAAAATCGAGTCCGCGCCAGGCTGATTTTCATTCAAATACAAACTCAAAAAAGGATGCAGGCATTAATTTAAAAATTATATACAACTATATTACAGTTATTTACAGCATTACGTTTGTTTAACAATAAATTCGAATATTTTCATTAAATACGAAGTCACAACTTCGTTCAAAACAAAACAATTCTTCTACATATCCATAGCAACATCGGAAAAAAAACATTCTAAAGAAAAACAATTTTATCAGTTCATTTCAGTTCATAAAAAAGTAAAAAAGTTCTGCATTCATACAAAAGTTAAAGTTCGATTAAAAATCGTTTGGAGGTGCGTTCAGTCTTTACAAAGAGAAACAGAGGGAGCTGTCCGCGACACACTCCCCCCCTTGAGTTTTACCATGTTGAAACTCAATCACTGTCGAGGTCAAGTTCATGAGGTCTAAACGTTCTGGGGTTCGAATCACACGTCCATACTTAGACTTTCTAGGAGAGTCTTCTCGAACTTTGGCAGAAATGGGTGACTCATTATCATTAGGTTCACTAGGAGGAGCACACTCAACATTTTTCTGGAAAAAGTCATTAGATTCTAAATTTACTTCCAACGGATATAATCTTTGTACAGGACGAAGTATCTCCCCAAACTTGGTTCGTAGTTTTGCTAAGCGTACTACACCATCTTTTCCTGTAAACAACTGGATAACTTTTCCTAGAGGCCAATTCATTCTTTTTTCTTTGGTGCTAACAATAACAATATCTCCAACTGAGAGTTTCGGATACCTGTTTGACTTCTTATGATAATTTTTCAGCTGTCCCAAATATTCTAGTCGGAAGCGTTTTCTTAAGTCTTCACGAATTTTCAGTCGATATTGATATCTTTTTTGAAGATAGCTTGCATCTATATTGTCCAGATCAGGGACATCACCTTCACTGATTTCACGAAGAAACATGGCAGGAGTTAAGGGTTCTAGCTCAAGGTCTTCAGACATGTATGTTAATGGTCTGGAATTTACGATATTTTCACAATCACAAAGAACAGTATACATTTCTTCATATTTTAAAGATGCGTTTCCTAACACCTTCCTAAGGATATTCTTCATTAGTCCAATCATACGCTCCCAGAAACCTCCCCACCAAGGAGAGGCAGGGGGAATAAATTTCCAGGTAATTCGTTCTACAGCATGATCACTCATCACTCTTTCCCAATCTATTTTCTTCAACAAAAAATTAGAACCAACAAAATTAGATCCGTTATCCGTATAAACAATTTGAGGTCTTCCTCTTCGTGATATAAATCGACGAAATGCAAGTAAGAAATTATCAGTGGATAAGGAGGTGACGAGTTCGAGGTGAATAGTTCGGAAAACGGCGCAGGTGAATAGTACAATCCAAGATTTTGAGCCATTTTTTAGAAATAAAGGTCCAGCTAGATCGATACCTATGACTTGGAATACAGAGGCGTCTTTGATTCTATCTTCTGGCAGAGGTGGTATTTCTACAACGAGAGGTTTTGCTTCGAACTTCTTACATTTTACACAATTCTTCAGAACCTTTCGGATAGTTTTACGACCTTTTAGGATCCAATATTTTTCTCGCAAAATTGCCATTAAGGTTTGAACACCACAATGTAATGACTGATTGTGTTTTTCAATTATTAATTTTGAAACAACTGGATGGTCAGAAGGCAAGATTATTGGTAGCCTGAAATCTTCTGTATCTTCTCTCATACATATTCTAGATTTAAGTCGTATGAGTCCGTGTGGGTCAATGAATGGCTTCAAATGACGTAAACGCTCGTCTTTCTCCGATTTGAAACAACTTCTCTGGATAATTTTCCATACGATAACTTCAGCATTTTTTATTTCTTCAAATTTCAAATTACCATACTTTCGTTCTTCTTTATTAACTTTGCAGTTGTCTATGAATCTTTTCATAAATGCAGTGATTCTGATTATTTTCTTGAACTGGGAAACTCGAGTAAAATATGGGAATTCTTCATCTAGAGCAATCAAGGAAGATACAATTGTCTTCTTTTTTTCTTTATCAATTTCCTCTTTTTTCGGAGCTATGTCAAAAGCTGGCCACAAGTCTGGTTCCAGTTTCAACCATGTAGGACCTTCATGCCATTGCTTAACTTTTAGTGCTTCCACAGAGCATCCTCTTGATGGTATATCAGCTGGATTCATGTCGCCAGGAACAAACTTCCAGTCTTCCGGATTACTGTGTTTTCTAATTTCCTTTACTCTATTCATCACGAATACACCCCAGTTTTCATCATTCTTTATCCAATATAGGGTGTTCATCGAATCTGACCAATAAAATGTGGGAATATTTTCATATTTTAAATCTTGTTTAACAGTTTCCATCAGTCTGATTCCAATAGTGCAAGCTAATAATTCGAGTCTACAAATGGATGTAGGTTTCAGGGGGGCGACTCTTGCACGAGCTTGTACAAGTTGACATGATATTTTATCCTTTTCTTTACACCTTAAGTAAATGCATGTGGCATATGCCTTTTGTGAGGCATCACAGAAAACATGAAAAGAAGATTCAGTATCTAAATCAGAATTAAGCATCATTTGTCTAGGGATCTTCAGTTCTGCCAAATAGGCCAAATCACTTTTCCACTTAATAAATGTTTTACAAATATCTTCGGGAAGAGGTTCATCCCATGTAACTTTCAGTTGCCAACACTTTTGCAATAAAAGCTTCGGAATAAGTGTTATACTACAAGTAAAGCCTATCGGGTCATAAATCTTGTGAGCTTCTGACAAAATAACTCTTTTTGTGATGAATTTATTATTAGAATCATTTAAACTTCTAACATCACAACTCAAAGTGTCATCGTACAAATCCCAAATGAGACCAAGAATAGGGACTGTTCTCCTTTCATTAGGATCCTCAAAATTTTCAAATCTTGAATTATCAGATGATGAAATTTCCGAAAAGGTGTCATTACAGGCAATTTGGTTCGTCAATGGCAAATTATAAGCCCAATCTTGCAGTTCGAATTTAGCACTAGCCAAAATTTCAATCGAATCATTTTTGAATTTCCTTAACTCATCTTCATTGTTTACACTTGTGACTAAATTGTCAACATACCAAGATTCAGAAAGTTTCTTAGCCGTCGCTCTGAGATGTTCAGGAACATCATTCATTAATTTTGTTAAAGTAGCACTCAATAAGAAAGGACTACTGGATATTCCAAAAACGACCCTCTTATGTCGATATATCTTCAACTGATCTGGATTCCCTTGTTCCCACCACAGGAACCTCAAAAAGTCACGATCATTATGGTTAAGCCCTATTTGCAAAAAGGCTCTTTTTATATCAGAACTTACACCTATTGACTTTTCACGAAATCTGTTAATAATTGCAGGAATAGTTTCTATCAAATTAGGCCCCTTTTCTACACAATCATTTATTGAAGGAAACCCCTTAATTTTCACCGACCCATCAAATACTGGTCTTATTTTGGTTGTTTTGGAATTCATTCTAATAACGGCACGATGGGGTAAATAATGGCAAGAATTATCATATTCATTTTCAGGTACAGTTTCTATAATTTTTTCTTCCTCCCAAGATTTGAAAACCGCTTCATAATCTTCTAAGAAACCCTTGTCTCTTAAATTTTTTACTGTATTCTTTAATCTTTTCTCAGCGATTTCTCGATAATTAGGGAGTGGGGGGTGGCCTTCGACCCAAGGTAAACAGACTTCAAATCTGCCTTCTTCATCCCTTTTTACCGTCGAAAGAAAATGTTGCAGTGTTTGATCATGCAATTCCTTTTTAGATTCATTAACGGATGGATCTAAAATGCCTAGAGTATCAAGATTCCATAATTCAGCAATTTTATAATCTGATACATACATAGAAAAGGTAAATGAGTTATCAATTTTATTTTCTATTTCTAAAGGAACTTTTCCCATAATAGTCCATCCTAAATAAGTTTCGACACATACTAAACCTGATCTTAATTTTCTTATCTTGCCCGTAAGTAACTTTCCCGCAATATCTGCTCCTATCAGAACATGAATTTCAGTTGGCGAAGATTCAAACAATAGCTTATTTTTCATACGAATAGTGTCATTCAAAAAGATTCTATTTTCTTTGAGCTCATTTAACAGGGGTCTTACATCAATTTGTGGAACATCAGAACAAATTTTAGTTTGATCAAAAGCCTTAAAATTACATTTGTAATCACCTTTTACACTACTCAGATTTACAACAAACTGTTTATGAATTTCAGACATTTCCCTTCCACCAAATAAACTATGAATAATGTTACTCTCACTTAAACTTTCATATTGCATCACTTCAGCAACAAACTTTGAAATGTAGGTTTTTTGCGATCCAGAATCGATTAAGCATCTAACAAACTTATCTTCACCATTTCCGCAAATTTTTACAATTAAAGTTTGCAATAAAACTTTCTGTGTACATGTTTTATTCGTCAAAGTGAAATTTTTCTCATTAGTTTCTTTTTTCTCATTAACTTTATTACCCTTATCACAAATTAAAGAATTGTGTTTTCCACTGCAATGTTCACATCTTATTTTTGAAAAGCAATCTTTTGCTAAATGATTTCCCTTTTTCATACAGAGGTAACACATTCCATTTTTTCTTAAATATGCTTTCCTTTCTGCTACGGACTTAGAGCAAGCTGCAGAAATGTGCTTGATTGATTCAGCGGAATCTCCGCAAAAGATACACTGATTAATCGTAACCTTCAATGAAGCAGCAGTAGGAACTTTAAATTTATTTATTTTTCTATCCCTCTGCACTTGGGGTGGATTTTGAACAATGAGCCTGTCTTGTATTTGAATCGCGTTTTCTCTGCATTCGATCTCGGCCTGTAAAAAATCAAGTAGTTCATTAACTTCAAAAAGGTTTTCCTGCGACTTTCGTTTACGCTGAAATTCTAAATTTAACTCATTGGGAATTAATTTCAGTAAAATTGGAGTAAGTAACGTACCATATGTACCGGAAGTTACTTCAAGAGAATTCAAACTTCTGATTTGTGTTTCGATACTGTCATACAGTTTCCGTAGTGCGAAAATATTATTTACATTCTTAACAGTTTCTAAATTCAGTAATTTTCCCATATGAGCATTAATTATCAAGTCTTTACGACCAAAACGTTTTTTAAGTAGCTCAATAGCTGCTATATAATTTTCACTTGATAGCGAAAAACCACTAATTGCACTAGCAGCAGCTCCGGTAAGAAAAGAATGTAAGTAATTAAATTTATCAATATCGTTTAAACTGTTATTCTGGTGTATAGCATTATCGTACTGGTTCCAGAAAGTTAACCAATGAACGGGATCTCCACTAAATTTATCAATGTTCAATTTTGGTAACTTCACTTTAGAATGAGAACAAGCAGCTAAATTTTCTGATAAAATATTCTCATTCATTGCATTCGTTTTCTTAACAGAACGCGCAGGTTCAACTTTCGTTTTAACAACATAAGTTAATTTCGATTTCATTGAAATTATTTTCTCGGAATAACTTTCAGCAGTTTCAAATTCAGTTTCTAGTTCGCTGTCATTTTTCATTAAATTTTGAATTTGTTCATCTAAAGCCATTAAATTGCTGTATTTCGTACTTAACTGATCAATATGTTCCGTAAGAACGGAAATTTCATGTTCTGTTTGTGAAAGATACACTTCACAAGTATTAATTAATTTTGTAGTTGCTGATCGAGAAACCGTACGTTTCTTCTTTAATTTTTCAAGATCAGACATTTTTTAATCAATAATTTGAAATACTATACTTTTCAAAATACAACAATTCAATAACTTTCCAAAATAATCTTGTTCTCAAAATACGTTAAATATCAATATTATTATTATTATTATCTTCAACAGAATTAAGCATTTAACACTTATTTATTTCTATATTCAATTCTTCATTTAATTGAAACCACCTGGCGTCCCTGAATTCGTGCGCCATGAATTTATATTAAAACTCTTTTTCGAATATATTAGCAGCTAAAAATAAAGATCAAAATCTTCTACTTACCCTCTCTTGGTCAGGTAAGTTCGGGCTGCTTCGGTTCCGTAAAATCGAGTCCGCGCCAGGCTGATTTTCATTCAAATACAAACTCAAAAAAGGATGCAGGCATTAATTTAAAAATTATATACAACTATATTACAGTTATTTACAGCATTACGTTTGTTTAACAATAAATTCGAATATTTTCATTAAATACGAAGTCACAACTTCGTTCAAAACAAAACAATTCTTCTACATATCCATAGCAACATCGGAAAAAAAACATTCTAAAGAAAAACAATTTTATCAGTTCATTTCAGTTCATAAAAAAGTAAAAAAGTTCTGCATTCATACAAAAGTTAAAGTTCGATTAAAAATCGTTTGGAGGTGCGTTCAGTCTTTACAAAGAGAAACAGAGGGAGCTGTCCGCGACAGGGAGAACGGGGGGGGGGGGGGATAATGCCCCTCCCTTTTATTTATATAAATCGGTTTTTCATGCAGAATTATCAGTTTTCGTTCAAAATTTAGATACAGGACCATATGTGAAATCAGTATTCGTAGCCTGTGAGCTCAGTGCCACCAGTTTAACTGGGCAATATTAAAAAAAAAAAAAAAAAAAGTTCAAACTGTTCAAAATTGTATGAAAATACACCTTTTAAATTTTATTTAAAATTTTACGAATTTTACGAAAATTTTACTCAGGAGAAAGAAAACCTGCAATTTAGTTTTTGTTCCAGAAGTTCGAAAAGCGGGGAGTTTGATAATTATTTTGAAAGAAAGCTAAAACTAATAATACAGTTAACGACTTTAAAGTATATATAATATTTATTTTTAAAAACATGTTTTATAAAACAGTTTTTAGCTCACAGGCTATCATAGCCTGAGAGCTTATGTGCCCGTCCGTTCTGTATGTACGTTCGTACGTTCGTACGTTCATATGTTCGTTCGTGCGTAACGCGATAACTCATGATAAAAATATCGGATCCACTTGAAATTTTGTATATAGGTATATCCTGATAAGGCGCTTCCCTGATTAGTTTTTGGAGTTCATTCGATATGTATAAGAGGGGGAACGGGGGGGGGCTCATGCCCCTTCCCTTAATTGATATAAAGGGGATTTTCATGCAGAATTAACAGTTTTCGTTCAAAATTTAGATATAGGATCATTCTGATGAGACGATTCCGTGACTGTCATTAGGTGTTCATTGAATAAGTATAAACAGGGGGAACGGGGGCTCATGTCCCCCCCTTAATTGATATAAAAGGGATTTTCATGCAGAATTAACAGTTTTCTTTCAAAATTTAGATATAGGATCATTCTGATGAGGCGATTCCGTGACTGTTATTAGGTGTTCATTGAATAAGTATAAACAGGGGGAACGGGGGGCTCATTCCCCTCCCCTTAATTGCTATAAACGGGATTTCCATGCAGAATTAACAGTTTTCGTTCAAAATTTAGATATAGGATCATTCTGATGAGGCAATACCGTGGCTGTTATTAGGTGTTCATAGAATAAGTATAAACAGGGGGAACGGGGGCTCATGCCCCCCCCCCCTTAATTGATATAAAAGGGATTTTCACGCAGAATTAACAGTTTTCTTTCAAAATTTAGATATAGGATCATTCTGATGAGGCGATTCCGTGACTGTCATTAGGTGTTCATTGAATAAGTATAAACAGGGGGAACGGGGGCTCATGTCCCCCGCTTAATTGATATAAAAGGGATTTTCATGCAGAATTAACAGTTTTCTTTCAAAATTTAGATATAGGATCATTCTGATGAGGCGATTCCGTGACTGTTATTAGGTGTTCATTGAGTAAGTATAAACAGGGGGAACGGGGGGCTATGTCCCCTCCCCTTAATTGCTATAAACGGGATTTTCATGCAGAATTAACAGTTTTCGTTCAAAATTTAGATATAGGATCATTCTGATGAGGCAATACCGTGGCTGTTATTAGGTGTTCATAGAATAAGTATAAACAGGGGGAACGGGGGGCTCATACCCCTCCCCTTAATTGATATAAACGGGATTTTCATGCAGAAGTAACAGTTTTCGTTCAAAATTTAGATATAGGATCATTCTGATGAGGCGAGTCCGTGGCTGTTATTAGGTTTTCCATGAATAAGTATAAACAGGGGGAACGGGGGCTCATGTCCCCCCCTTAATTGATATAAAAGGGATTTTCACGCAGAATTAACAGTTTTCTTTCAAAATTTAGATATAGGATCATTCTGATGAGGCGATTCCGTGACTGTTATTAGGTGTTCATTGAATAAGTATAAACAGGGGGAACGGGGGGCTATGTCCCCTCCCCTTAATTGCTATAAACGGGATTTTCATGCAGAATTAACAGTTTTCGTTCAAAATTTAGATATAGGATCATTCTGATTAGGCAATACCGTGGCTGTTATTAGGTGTTCATAGAATAAGTATAAACAGGGGGAACGGGGGGCTCATACCCCTCCCCTTAATTGATATAAACGGGATTTTCATGCAGAATTAACAGTTTTCGTTCAAAATTTAGATATAGGATCATTCTGATGAGGCGAGTCCGTGGCTGTTATTAGGTGTTCATTGAATAAGTATAAACAGGGGGAACGGGGGCTCATGTCCCCCCCTTAATTGATATAAAAGGGATTTTCACGCAGAATTAACAGTTTTCTTTCAAAATTTAGATATAGGATCATTCTGATGAGGCGATTCCGTGACTGTTATTAGGTGTTCATTGAATAAGTATAAACAGGGGGAACGGGGGGCTCATTCCCCTCCCCTTAATTGCTATAAACGGGATTTTCATGCAGAATTAACAGTTTTCGTTCAAAATTTAGATATAGGATCATTCTGATGAGGCAATACCGTGGCTATTATTAGGTGTTCATAGAATAAGTATAAACAGGGGGAACGGGGGCTCATGTACCCCCCTTAATTGATATAAAGGGATTTTCATGCAGAATTAACAGTTTTCTTTCAAAATTTAAATATAGGATCATTCTGATGAGGCGATTCCGTGACTGTTATTAGGTGTTCATTGAATAAGTATAAACAGGGGGAACGGGGGGCTCATTCCCCTGCCCTTAATTGCTATAAACGGGATTTCCATGCAGAATTAACAGTTTTCGTTCAAAATTTAGATATAGGATCATTCTGATGAGGCAATACCGTGGCTGTTATTAGGTGTTCATAGAATAAGTATAAACAGGGGGAACGGGGGCTCATGCCCCTCCCCTTAATTGATATAGGCGGGATTTTCATGCAGAATTAACAGTTTTCGTTCAAAATTTAGATATAGGATCATTCTGATGAGGCGATTCCGTGACTGTCATTAGGTGTTCATTGAAAAAGTATAAACAGGGGGAACGGGGGCTCATGTCCCCCCCTGAATTGATATAAAAGGGATTTTCATGCAGAATTAACAGTTTTCTTTCAAAATTTAGATATAGGATCATTCTGATGAGGCGATTCCGTGACTGTTATTAGGTGTTCATTGAGTAAGTATAAACAGGGGGAACGGGGGGCTATGTCCCCTCCCCTTAATTGCTATAAACGGGATTTTCATGCAGAATTAACAGTTTTCGTTCAAAATTTAGATATAGGATCATTCTGATGAGGCAATACCGTGGCTGTTATTAGGTGTTCATAGAATAAGTATAAACAGGGGTAACGGGGGGCTCATACTCCTCCCCTTAATTGATATAAACGGGATTTTCATGCAGAATTAACAGTTTTCGTTCAAAATTTAGATATAGGATCATTCTGATGAGGCGAGTCCGTGGCTGTTATTAGGTGTTCATTGAATAAGTATAAACAGGGGGAACGGGGGCTCATGTCCCCCTCTTAATGGATATAAAAGGGATTTTCACGCAGAATTAACAGTTTTCTTTCAAAATTTAGATATAGGATCATTCTGATGAGGCGATTCCGTGACTGTTATTAGGTGTTCATAGAATAAGTATAAACAGGGGGAACGGGGGGCTCATACTCCTCCCCTTAATTGATATAAACGGGATTTTCATGCAGAATTAACAGTTTTCGTTCAAAATTTAGATATAGGATCATTCTGGTGAGGCGAGTCCGTGGCTGTTATTAGGTGTTCATTGAATAAGTATAAACAGGGGGAACGGGGGTTCTAATGCCCCTCCCCTTAACTTGTATAAATGGATTTTTCAATCAGAATTGTCTGATTTCGTTCAAGTCTCTGAATAATTTTGGAAGTTTAATGATTAAGTATAAAAGAGGAGAATAACTCCTCTTAAATTATATAAATGCTAAATGGGTTTTTATTAAGAATTATCCGATTTGCTCTGAATTTTGGATATAGGTTTTTTAATATGATAAAGCATGTACTTGATAGTTTAAGAGGTTCTATGATTAAGTATAAAAAAGGAGAAAGGGGAGAGCTGTTTCCCCTTCATAATTTTTTTTTCGAACGGAATTAACGAAAATACAAGGCTGTAATGTACAATTAGTATGCGTAGCCTGTGAGCTCAATGCCATCAGTTTAACTGGGCAATATTCTTTTTTATTATCTCACAGGCTATCATAGCCTGAGAGCTTATGTGCCCGTCCGTTCTGTATGTACGTTCGTACGTGCGTTCGTGCGTAACGCGATAACTCATGATAAAAATATCGGATCCACTTGAAATTTTGTATATAGGTATATCCTTATAAGGCGCTTCCCTGATTAGTTTTTGGAGTTCATTCGATAAGTATAAGAGAAAGAACGGGGGGCTCATGCCCCTCCCCTTAGTTGATATAAAGGAGATTTTCATGCAGATTTAACAGTTTTCGTTCAAAATATAGATATAGGATCATTCTGATAAGGCGATTCCGTGACTGTTATTGGGTGTTCATTGAATAAGTATAAACAGGGGTAACGGGGGGCTCATGCCCCTCCCCTTAATTGATATAAACGGAATTTTCATGCAGAATTAAAAGTTTTCGTTCTAAATTTAAATATAGGATCATTCTGATGAGGCAATTTCGTGACAGTTATTAGGTGTTCTTTGAATAAGTATAAACGTGATGAACGGGGGTTCTAATGCCCCTCCCCTTAATTTGTATAAATGGGTTTTTCAAGCAGAATTATCAGATTTCGTTCAAATCTCTGAATAGTTTTGTAAGTTTAATGATTAAATATAAAAGAGGGGGATAACTTCTCTTAAATTATATAAATGCTGAATGGGTTTTTATTAAGAATTATCCGATTTGCTCTGAATTTTGGATGTAGATTTTTTATATGATAAAGCATATCCTTGATAGTTTAGGAGGTTCAATGATTAAGTATAAAAAAGGGGAAAGGGGGGGGGGCTGTTTCCCCGTCTTAATTTTTTTTTCGAATGGAATTAACTCTTGAAAATACAAGGTTGTAATGTACAATTAGTATGCGTAGACTGTGAGCTCAGTGTCATCAGTTTAACTGGGCAATATTCTTTTTATTTATTTACTATATTTAAATATTTTCAGTAATTTTTACATTGAATATTTTAAATATTAATTCATGAAACTGGATGTTATAGTGTAAGTATAATCAACATTAATGATAAAAATGTATTTTTGTAATAATAATAATCTAGTTTTGAATCACAACAATCATTTTCAAAATTAGAATTACATATTGATTAAGTCTTTTAATCTCGCTCTTGAACAAAAAGCAAGACAAATATTTTTATTTCCACCAATAAAAGATTGATTTTGTAAATTAATTAGATTTAGTACGATGGTCTAAGATATGTGAACGGTTCGAAATTAATTTATCTATAAGGGAATTATTAAAGTAATTATACTACATACTAAAGAGAAAATAAATTTATTATTAAAATTAAAAAATAACTGCGAAGATTTTTTAAAATATTTTATTTTTATTATTTCTAATCGTATGTGAATATAAATATGCTTACAATTAATTCTTAAAATGACAAAAATATTGCAAACATTTTATTAGTTTTAATTACGAGTAAACCTAACTATTAAAATTTCAGTATTTCAAAATACATGTTTTAAACATTTATAATAGGTATGTGGGAATTTTTTTTCTTTATTTTGTCTTTATTATTATACTTCTGATGAAGAAACTAAAACAAAAAATGAATTAATTTAAAATTGTTTCTTTTCTCGTTAAGAAATTATTCCATTCTATTTAATTTGATTTTATAAAATAAAAAGATATTTTATTAAAAAATGAGTAAATAAAAACAACATCCAGTAAACTTGCGTTGTTTGACGTTACTTTTTTTTATGTATAATAAAATAAACAAGATTCCAAATGTCCAAAACGTGTATTTTTAAATTCCAGTTATATTAAAAAAAACAAGCTTGTAATAAATGATAACATATATTTTAAATATTAATTTATGATCTGCACTATATAATACAATTATAATCAGCGTTAATGGTAAAAAAACACTTTTGTAAAAACAATAAACCAATTTTGAATCACAATATTCATTTCCGAAATTACAATTACATTTCAAATAAATCTTTTGATCTCGCTCTTGAACAAAATGTTGGACGCATATTTTTATTTCCACAAATGAACAATGGATTTCCTAAATTAATTGGATTTAGTACAATGGTCTGATGACGCGAAGGGTTTGATATTAATTTATATTGAAAATTATTCGAATTGTCAATTTTTCGTTTAGCATTGATATCGATCTTGAATGTAAAGATATAGTTCTCGAATGTTTGTTCAATTAACTTAGATTTTGTAAGATATTGGTTTAAGATAATTACAAGTCTCTCTGTAATCTAATTAATTTTTATAAAAGTTGTTATTATAAATATTAATTTGGATAGCATAATGAATTATTTTTTGTCCACTTCAAAAATTATTTAGATTATAGAGATAAATGTAAATAATTTCTGAATTCTAAAAAATCAAGTACGGGATGAAAAAAATAAAAATAAAATTATAACAAAGCTTGAAAAGAGCTCTTTTTTAAAAAATTTTTTAATTCAATGTAATTTTGCGAATTTATTAAGGTTTTAATAATAAAAAATTTATTTTTTAAACATTTGTCATTAAAAGTATATAAATGGGAAACAAGTAAAAAAAAATCATACGTTAAGCATAGATTATTAAGCATTTTCCAACGCTTCATGAAATCTTAAAAAAAAGTTCGTTATTTAGATAAATAAGGATATAAAGCCAAATACGCATTCCAGTACTATTGAATAGCCCTGTATTTGATATGTGAACTAACATACATATTATATAAAGGAAAATTTTAGTTTAGCAAAAAATGCCTAGTAGCTTAAAATTTCTCTTTCAGCAATTTATACTAATAGATGGAAACATATTAGACTATATTGTTCAGCCTTGTAGTTTGTCGGGTACATTTATTACATATTAGTGTTAAGATAAAATTTATTTTAAACTAAAACACTCTTAAAACAAATGAAATCACTTTCTCATAAATTATCATTCATAGGTTCCATGGTTCTTTGCGTGAAACTACATATAATTTTATCTATATTCTGCAAACATTCTTAGTAAATTTAATGTAGTTAAGCGTAAAAATGCATAATTTATTTAAGAATCACCTTTAAGTAATTTACGCTCATATTTAGTAACTTTGGCGAGCTGTATATTAACTTTAGCATTAATACACACCGTATAATATGGATAAATTTAGTTAAACTTATCTTTTCCATATCTTTTGTGTGTCCCTGTAAATACTCCGTACTTTATATTAGGGAAGGCAGTATCGTATAATTTATACTAAGCCTCATTGACATTCATCAATTTTATTATACACGAAACAGTTTAATATATTTAAAATATGTCACACACAATTCCCCCTTTTTTCATTATCTAATGGAATTCTTTTGTGTGGCCCTGTGAATGAATAATAGCTACATTTTCACCTTATATTTTATATAATGCATATTTTAATGCACCTATTAAAACATATAAATTTTAATATGTTTGACAGAGTATGACGTCTTTAAAATTCCTTTGAAGCGATTTTACGGCCGTAATGTAAAGAGAAACTTTTGATTATCCCTGTAGATAATCTAATCTTGGTAGAAACTTCATTTTCGATAGGGTTCATGGTAGAGTAAACGTCAATAAAGTCTTAAAATTTCATGGAAATCCGAGTATATTTACCTGAGTTAGAGCGCGGACAGATGGACATATGACCAGACAAACCGAATCCAAAAGAACTTTTCAACTTTGTTGGAAAGCGCTAAAAATATTGCCTGTATTTTGTTTTTATTTTTATACTCCAATAAAGGAACTGTAACAAAAAATGAAATTAATTAAAATTGTTTCTTTATTCGTAACGAATTTCTTCCACCACCTTTATTTTAATTTAGTTAAAAATGAGTTAGTAAAAGAGTTTATTTTTAAAAGAAATTAGTAAATAAAAAACCCCTTCCAATAAACTAGTGCTAATGGCGTTTATCATTATGCTTTTTATTGCGTTCTATTAAATAAGCAAGATTCGAAAAGTGCGAAACATACATTTTTAAATTCCAACATTAAAAAAAAAGCTTGTAATAAATAAAAAACAAGTTATTTACAGGCTCTGATTACCGAATGGGCACGATAAGCACCTGCTTCTCTTAGAAGATTTTGAAGGGGCCCTAAATTAAAAATGCAAGGGGCCTAAATTTTATATTGAATTAATTGCATTCCAAAATTCTAATTTCTTTACAAAGTAACTAATATACACATATGTAAATTAAAAGTTTCAGAACTATTTAGAAATAGTAACATTTTATGTTTTTTCTTATATACTAAATTAAAACTTATTATCCTATTTATATTTTTATAGTAATACTTTTTGCATATTTTTCTTCTGTCACAATATAAACTCAATTGAACCACTGTTAGGAACAATATTTGTAGCATTCGTGAGTTTCTGTGTATGTCAAATTTAGAAAACACTTTTCGAAAGAATAGGGCCCCGAAAAGGCATTGTGCTTCCCATAATTTCAAAGCTTAATCAGGCCCTGATTACTTAAACATTAATTTATGAAGCTGGACGTTATAATGAAAGTATAATCAATGCTAATAATAAAAGCACTTTTGTAATAAAAATAAACAGATCTTGCCTCACAACATTCATTTCCAAAATTACAAATTCATTTCGAATAAATCTTTTAATCTCGCTCTTCAACAAAAGTAAGAGAAATATTTTTATTTCCACCAATGTCAGATTGATTTTCTAAATTAATTAGATTCCGTACAATGGTATAAGATATCTGAATCATTTGAAATTTATTTTATCTTGGGAAATAATCGAATTGTCAATTTTTCTGTTAACATTGCTATTGATCTTAAATATTACTAAGTGCTCGTTCAATTAACTTAGATTTTGAAACATATTGATTAGGGATAATTAAAAGTGTCGCTATTATCTAATTAATTTTTCAAAAAATGCTATTATAAATGCTAATTTGAATAATATAGTGAATTATTTGTTGTTCATTTGAAAAATGTATTAAATTATGGAGATAAATGTAAATAATTTCAGAGTTCTAACAAACAAGATTGGAATTAAAAAAAAAAGATTAAAATTTTTATAACCAATTTATAGAGCACCCTTTTAAATTATCTTTTTTTTTATTTCAATGTGATTTTCATGTAACAAAAATTAAATATATCTTTTTGTTCAGTTCATCATTGTAAGCTTATTGAAATATACAGCCGAGTCACTATGTAACGAAGTCGATTGTTCAGCTAAAAAATTTGTTACATAGAAAAATTCGTTGTATAGAGAAAATCACAAAATTTTTCATTTAATGTGTAATTCTTCGTCAAAAATGCTTTGGGGCTGTTTATTTAAGATTTTGAAATGTTTAATGCTAAACATTAATTTTATTTTTTATTTTTTATTTATTTAAACAATTTCAAAATAAAAAAAAATGTTTATTCGAAAAGTTAGTAAAAGAACGCAAAAATCTGTTGAAAAAATTTTTAACAACAAGACTGCAACATGACTGTAACAATGCAACAACAAGATTGGTATATATCTCTAAAAAGTCAAAGAGAACTAAATTGTCTTCGATACTTAAACGCATCTTAATTTTTCTTCATTTCTCTCTTTAGTCTCTTGTCGTCAGATTTCACTATATCTAATATATTTCACAGAAAATCGTGAATTTTTAAAACAATTGTAATTTTTTTTCATTGACATTGAATCGCTCAGCTTTATAAAATTTCTCATTCGCTTTCCAAAAGTTAATCTTGTTTGTGTGTGTGTGGGGGGGGAGGGGGTGATTTTTTTGGTGGGGGGCGGTATAAGAAATAAAGTAGAAATATATAGCAATTAAATACAAACCAGAAATCAGCAAATATAAATTCATTCTACAAACAATTTCAAGCGTTGTCTAAATAAATGGAGGAAGGTTTCTCAAGAAATTCGTTATATGGAGATATATATTTCGCTGTATGGATATTATTTTTAACGTAATAATGAAAAAAATAACAGTTCCTACAAAAAAAAATTGTTATATAGAAAAATTCGTTGGATGGAGTTTCATTGTAGAAAGACTCGACTGTATATGTTTTTAACTCTTCTTAAGATTATAGCAGACCAGAACCGTCAAAAGCTAAGCCCGCGTCCGCCACGTCACCCTGAGGAACATTTCTTCGCGCCAATCCGAATGTTTCATGTTACTAAGTTTTTTAACAAATAAAACGTTTTAAGACTTGCTTAATAGTTTTAAATCATTAGTATTTACATGCTTTTTACACTGCAGCATAAAATATTTTGACTATTTACTCTACCAAAGATTTTGAGATGAGCCCGATTCAGGTAAATATAACTTTATATTTAGTATGTTTTCATATTTTCTGTGATTTTTATTTCGTCATGGGATATTTTATATCGGATAATCAATATATGATCCTTATTATATGTATATGCATTGTATAACATGTGCTTTTGCCTTCAGAATGTTTCATCTTAATAACTTTATTTTAAAATAAAAATCCCTTTAAAAATGCTTTATTTTAAACGTTTACATGTTTTTTCTATTTTACGTATCCTTAAGATTATAGCACTTATCATACAAAACCTTTTGAGGTACGCTCCGTAAAATTTAATTCTAAATTTCCTGTGATTTATCTTTTTTCTGCAGCCTATTTTTAAATAGGCATGAGTATCCCTAACGATTATTTGCGTTATAAATAATAAAGAACAGTTATTTTGAGTTGAAATGAATATCAAATTGATTTTAAGATGGGTTATAAAGGGGTGGATATTTATTTTAAGAAGTGTATTACTAAACTGTAAAAAATGATTTAAATCTACAAAATGAGTTTTTGTAAAAACTTTAGAAATTCCTTACTAAACTCTAAGCTTATAGAATATTATCTGCACACGGTCAAGAAAAAAGATGTAAATCTACAAAATTAATTTTGGAAAAGTTACAGAAATATGTATTTTTACTAAAATTTTATTGATAATCTGTGATAATTAAATATTTTTTGTTGTTGCTGCTGAATTTAAATAAACTATTCTAGTAAATAAAATTTGGTACTTCTAGGTTAACCCGTCGACCAAAAAATTATCGCCAAACTATGAGATTAAATGCCAATAATGGATGATCGTGAATGTCGCATTCAATGATATTAAATACGCTTCACGTGTTTAAAATGTCATAAAGTACTTTTTATTTGTATTTTTATTAATATTCTACTAATTATTTGTTTTTTCTTTATTTAAAATAAAAATTATGTCAATATGTATAATTTGGCCATTAGTTTGGCAATTTGTATAATTTGGCGAAATTAGTCGACGGGATAACAGAGCAGTACCTAAATTTTTAAATCATTCAAAAATTGTATTCTCGTCAGAAACCACCTCTATGCATGCTTTTTAGAATCCTAGAATCTCAGGAATTGAGTAAAAAAACGATTTCAAAAACACATATACGCGTATATGAATCAAGATACAAATCCTAAAAAATACATGTCAAGCTTCCGACTTTAATTACGTGTTTGCTTAAAGTATATTACGATTTATTAATAAATTTCATGTTATTTATTTGCTGTATTTATTTGTGTATTATTACCTACACTGTAAGAAAATTTGTGTAAGGTTCCTAAGAAAACATGTGACAGCTATTCTGCCACAAGTTTTCCCAGGAATTTAATCATAAAAATGTGAGGAAACTTACTTAAGCCAGGAAAGTTCAGAAATCTATAATCTGGGATGTTATTCATGAAATCTCAGTTAACGTTTCACAATTCTGAAAAGTCTAGAAACCTTTTATCTATAACGTTACTCATTTCTTCTGTGCTATGTTCCACCATTCTGAAACCTACAATCTGAAACATTACTCGTGAAATCTCAGTTAAATTCCACCATTCTGAAAAGCTCTGAAACCTATAATCTGGAAGGCTACTCATAAAATCTCAGGTAGATTCCACCTTTCTGAAAAGTTCCGAAATCTTTATTTTGGTATGTTACTCATAAGATCTCAGTTAGGTTCCGCTATTCCGAAACCTGTCATCTGGAATACTACTCATGAAATCTCATTTATGTTCCTTCACTCTGAAAAACTCTGAAACCTATAGCATGGTATGTTACACATAAAATCTCAGTTAAGTTTCTTCATTGTAAAAAGATCTGATCACGGAATACGGTAATGTTCCTGGGTAAGCCAGTGGCAGCAATTCTTCCACAGGTTTTCTCAGGAACTTAACAAAAAATTTGCCTGGAAAATTATACAAATCTAAAAAGTCCAGAAGTTTATAATCAAGTATGTTAAAGCTATGTTTCAACCAGAAGTTACTTGTAATATTCAGCATGTCATTCAAAGAGTTTTAAGATGCCCCACAGTTATCATAATATCTCATCAGAATTCATATTCTCTAATTATTTCTTTAACATTAGAATCGTCTGTAATTCGTTGACTTTTCTTTTGTCTTTTTCATAACAGAAATAAATTAGTTAAAATATTGATGCAAGGATAAATTATGATAAATACACACTCAGAAACAAAAGAAATATCCAAATGAGTGCATTGTGCTGGGATCTGCAAAAAAACATGGTTAAGTTTTTGTACTTTTTTATCAAGCTCAACATATTAATTTGAAAGAGTAAATAAATTAAGAGATGATGTAACAAAGTACATTTTTGGAAAAATCTCATACATAGCAGTTTTTTAATAAACTTTAGATAATTTTACCACATTATTTAATAATTTAAACAGATGAGCAATTCGTGACATTTTGCATAACATGGTAGATTTAATCTTTATCAAAGCATTCTTAAATGTTTTTACAATATCTGAATATCTGCTCTTTTTGGGGAAATATGTGGCTATTCGAAGCTTCCCCCCCCCTTCCCCCACTATGTTTACTTTACTTGGATTAATTTTCTTTAATAATTCTATTCCTTAAATAATCTATATAATACCACAGTAATAAATGAAAAACCGGTTTTTGATGCATGTTTTATACAGGGCATAATTGTTTTAAAATTTTACTCTAAAACGTTAAGGTTTAATAACAAAAATTTTCAAAGCAAGTTCAAATACGCAAAAATGTTTGAAAGAGATTTTTTAAACTATAGTAAAAAATAACTTATAAATTGTAATTTAAGCATTAGCATATATAAAAACATTCATCCATGTGTTTTATGCACAAAATTCAAATTCAGATGTCAAGAGATACAATAAAATATATATTTAGCTGCCGAATGAAGATAATATTTTTAAAAGATTGAAAATCGTAATACAGTGTACTCTTGATACTTCAAATGAAGTACATTTTTCTCTTTGATATTATAATTTCCTCTAAATGACTTATCAGAACAATTGGCTATTACAAAATATTTTTTTAGAATTCCTTCGACTTAAGATATCGCAAGAATACTGTAATTTAAAAAATAATTTAATCAAAAATAAAAATTCACAGATTTTGTATATAAGCACAGAGTTTTATTCATATTATGGCTAAAATTACAATCTAGAATTAAAACCTAGAATAATTACAAATCTAGAATTTTATCGCAATTTGCTTAATTTTTCACATAAAGTAATTACCTTTCGAGGAATTACACCAACTTCAACAACTTTCAACTTCAACAATTTTAGTTCAATGAAAGTGCGAGTCTCAGTGCCTTTGAAACGATATTTTATGCTACAAAAATTGTATAAAGAGATTGTCGAAAATGCATCCTGTTCAAATTCGACATCTTCAATTAAAATTTCATTTTCTCCTTGCTTTCGTTCAGCTGCAGAGGGATTGTATATGAATTTGCAGATCTTCAGAGCTAAATGATTCAGTAACTCACATTTTTCTGTCTATTGCAAGAAATCTTCAGTTAAAGCTTTAGTTAGAGTAGAAGAAAAATGTTCTGAAAAATCTGAAAATCCTTGCGAGTTGGGTGCTTTAATATATAAGTGACTGCTAATATTTAAATTTAATTCTGCTGTTTCAAGGTCTTCATTTTTTTCTGTTAATGAACTATCATTATTTTCAAATGTGATTGTTATCCAAGTTGGCTACAAAGAAACAAAAAACATATTATAGGTTTTATTTTTTATGCATAAATTATTGAATGCAATAGTGTTTATTCAGTTTCTGGAAAAATCAAAATGTTTATTGGAGAAGTTATTCATATTTGCACTTTGTATTATGCAATAGCTTGATAATATAGAATACTTGAATGTATGTCCTAAAAAGACTGTAATAAGAATACGTAAAGTACTGCAACTATTTTTGTATACACCCAGAATGTTCTACAAAAAATGAAAAAAGTTGCAAAACAGTCAATATATGTATTTTAAAAAGGGAGTTTTTGCAAGTGCACTATTGTCATGTTGCGCATGAACAAAAATGAATATCCATGAAATGTACAGGGTTATGTACCATTTTGAAAAACGGATTGTAATATTTTGGATTCGAAGTGAAAAATTTGAATTTATTAGATGAAAACGGGTTTATACATCGTTGAAAATTTTTTATCTCAATTATGTATTGATTTTGTGAAATCTCCATTCAGTAGACTAACTATAGTTTGTGAGTCTTCAGGAAAATTTTCCACAAGGAATCTATATCTTTTCCCCCCTTTTTCTCATCAGCTTTTTATCAGTCCCCGTTTCGTGACCCGTGTTGTTGGTATGATTTGTTTTACGCGCAGATCAGGTTAGGAGTACGTTTATACATTTGTATTTACATACATTCGTTATTCAATACGAATGACTCGTTCTCAAAATCCTAAAATGATCAACCGTTTATGACGTTTAAGATGTTTATTTTTTACAATTACTTCAAAGCCCCCTCCCCCCTACCTCGCAGGATTTGCGGATCTCAGTTTTGCCACTGTCCTCGATATTGATATACAATATGATTTCATTTACGCTTTTACACATTTTTTGGTTAGCTCCTTGCAATATAGCGTAAAATGAGCAATTTCCACCGTCGAGTAACACTAAAAAACGATTAACTTTACCGTAATCAGTCGTAAACTTGATGGGTGCTACTCGCCAAGCACGATGGTTGTAAGATATATCGATACCAGGGATAAAATGGGAAAAAATCGTTTATAATTTTCGCAGTACAAATTGACGATTATCCCAAGCACTAGAAAAGAAAGTAGATAACTCTTTTTTGATTTAAAGTTTCTTAATCGCTGCTGGTGAGAAGACATAATTAATTGCAAAGAGATCTTTTTTCATCCGAGCTAATTACGCATGCTACTATACACTATGAAGTATTTAAAACAGGGGACGTAGTTTATCTTGAAATTAAAAAAAAGTTTACCGAAATGTCTAATTTTAATGTTTAATTCTGAAATTCCTTAAAATCTCTTCCTTTGACTTATTATACAATATATTTAATTTCATTTATGACAAAACTGATATAACGTAATTTCAAGTTAATGTTACTTTTAATATACTCAATCCAGGAATCTCATTCCTGTGCGAAATAAAGTGTGCCTGTTGATAAAATCTGCTAAAAAACTACTAAATCCGAAATTTTGACGAATCTGCATTATACAAGACCCATGTTCCTTCGCAAACTCGCTTAAATTTACTAAATAAAGTCCACTTACTTCGTGAAGCTGATTATTTCGGGTTTTGGTGGGTTCTAAATCAAATACAAAGTGACTGGTAACCCCGCCCCCCTTCTTAAATAGGCTTAAACAAAGACTTTTGTTTAGAATTATACGTTTTCTTTGAAGTTTGGATATCAGTTTATTAGAAAATTAGGCGAGACAAATCAACTCAACAATGTTAGGTCAAGTATAGGTCAAGTGTAAAAGGACCTCCCCCCCTCTCCAACTAATTCAGCTTTACCTAGATTTTCCTTGTTACTGAAACTTGTATTTGAAACCAATTAGTTTCAAATTTTGGTCTCCTTTTATTAGAAGGATAAATTACTTTTTTAACACGTTGAATTTCACGCCAGTCACAGATGACTGAAATTGAAATTTCTATTTTCTTAGTGATATCCTTTAATAAAATAAAATGAAAATTTTAAATAAATTTTCAGCAATTCGTTAAAACAATATAATATTTAGTTTTATATTATAATTTTACGCTGTCGGCCATTGGTGACTGACTCGGCTAAAACAGAAATTTCGATGTCAGTCACCGGTGAATGACATGGCACTTAACATCTTAATGCAAGGGTTTTTAGATTAAGTATTTTTTTATTGGGGGGGGAATCCTCCACTTTCATTTTGTTTATTTTAAATTGCATTTTCCTTCCTTAAAAATATCCAAATAGCTTCAAATTTTGGGTGCATATTTAATAAAAAGATGGATTAATCTCACAGATACTTAATTATATTTTCTAACTATCATAATAATTGCAGCAAACTTTAAACTTCCCCCAACCCCCCCCCCCCTCACTTCAAACTCTTATAAAATTTATCGATGTTTTATAAAAGTAGTATTGTGAAATTTTCAAAATGCATTTGCTAACCCTGTCAAAATAACAATGTTAAAAAATTATCAGATTCAAGGTATACTGTGTAACACTGAAATAGTTCAACAAATCACAATAATAGATGTAATAAGATTTAAATTCAAAGTGATACTTTACGCTTTAAATATGGAAGTAAGCTCACACATGTTAAGTACGAAATTACTTTTCACGTTTCTTCACAATTCTTTTGGTAATAAATAATTCGGTATGCTTTTTTAAAATTTAATTTTGAAAGCCTTTTTGGAAGCATATTTCTAGAATTCCTGTTTCTAATATACTAGTTAATGTGCATTTAAGTTTGTTGAATTATATAACATAAATATTGTGTCCTTTTAAATCAAATCACAGAAATCCTCGATGTTACTTTATCCCCTGTTAATGTGGTTTCGAATACTTTTCTTATGTTCTATGCAGCTTTATGTCAATTTGATAAATTATAATATTGAAAGTTATTTTGTAAGCGAGATTTAGAAGCCTCCATTTGCGTGGATTTTACTTGGGCTTTGGAGAACTTGCTAACGCAGATATCCGAGCTCTTGTTTTTCAATATGGTCATAATGCATATTTTAAGTTTTATTACATAATATATTCAAATTTGGAAATTAAGTTTGAGAAATTCTCGATGTTACGACACCTTTTAATGGAGATTCAGAGCCGTTTTTTTAGATGTAGCTTTTATTTAATAAATTTTAATTTTAATATTATTTTCTTAGACTTTTTGATGCCTGTTTAAATATATAGAATTTAATTTGGGTTTCCCCCCCCCTCTCCTACACACAGCCACGTTAATGCGGATTTCCGAGCTCATTTTAAATATTGTTAATTTGACTACGGTAATTTCTTGGTTACATATTTTTCTTTTATATACAATTTCAGCTTTCAGTTGAGTGTACTCCTATCAAATGGAAATTTAAAAATATTAGTAAGCTACAATGTTGATAGTTAGAAATATACGAACACTTCATATGATTTTATATGAAGTGTTCGTAACTTTCTTAATTGTCAATAATTAAAAATCTGCGTACTGGCCAGTGGCAATGTTAATTTTTATCTATATTTTGCACAAGCATATAAATGAAAGATATAATAAAGACACATGCACATAAATTATTCCAGTTATTCAGAATTTCTTAAAAGAAAGTAACATTCAAAAAGTATGCCTTACAAATGTTAAAAAATCCAACAGTTAAAGTATTGACTTCATTAAAATCTGATAAAAATCCAGCAATTCTTAATTTATGTAATTTTTTCTTAAATTAAGATTATAAATTCATACTATAAAATTTTGTTTAGTTTCCATTTAATCCGTCATTTAACATTCACAAAGTTTTTAGCTTATGATAATGTGCATAGAATTTTTATAGTCTGCTTATGCATATAAGTTAAATTGCACATGTAATGAAATGCAAAATAGTCTTCAATTTAAAAATCAAACAAATTACCGTATCATTCATTCCTAAAGGATAAATAACACTAACAGTAGGTATATTCAAAAGCAGTAAATCATTATCATCTACTTCTGTTCCATCATCAAAGTAATTTTGACTCGAGCAAAAGAAATTTTCCGTTTCTGACCCTTGATAAATTAGAAGCAATAAAAATGAATTAATTTGTATTTTATTGCAAACATTTTTTTAAAATAACTTTCTTTAAATGTAAATGTCATGCTGTAAAACTCTACAAAAAAAATAAATAAAAAAATAAAAAATAAAAACTCTGCAGATTGCAAAATGCATGTAATAGCACACTGTCTCATGCATAAAAGATACAGTGTCTCACATAAGTGATGGTACACTTGTGCTTTATAAAAAGAAACTGTAATAAAATAAATAAACAAACATGTGCAAAAATGTTTTGTGTGTGCTTCATATTTAAAGTTAGTAACAATTATTACATAACATACATTTTGTCAAAATATTAAAATATTAATTTAGTAAAGATACAATTGTTCAGAACGGAGCAAAAAATGACTCACATAAGTGATGGGACACTTACTTTTCCATCAAATATTTATCCAAAAATTTTACTTTGTAAAAGGTTTTAATATTTTGTTTGATTTCCTTTTATTTTTAAAACATGATTTAATCTTTTTGGGATGGATTCGACTAATTTTTTGTGATTTCTGGAGTGATTTTACCCCATTCTTCTTGAAGCATCGATTTTAGTTGTTGTTTTGAAGAAATGGTGTGTTTGCGAATTCTTGATTCCAATTCTTGCCAAATATTCTCTATGGGATTTAAGTCTGGAGATTGTGGTGGTGTTTTTATTATTTCAGGACAGTTATATAGCAGCCAGAGTCTAACGTGTGCTTGGGGCCATTGTCCTGGTAGAATTAAAAATCGTTATGAAGGTTCAATTTTCGTGCTGAAGATTTCAAATTTTGCTTTAAAATATCAATATACATGTACTGATCCATTATAATGTCAATAAAACAAGATTACCAACTCGAGCGGACGACATACACCCCCATACCATAACTCCTCCTCCACCATGTTTTACTGTTGGTACCAAGTTCTGTTTTCGAAATTCTTCCCTGGGTTTTATCCACACCAAGATTCTACCGTCAGAACCAATTATATTAAATTTACTCTCATCAGCAAATATAACTTTATTCCAGTAATCAGAATTCTTATTTATGTTGGATTTTGCGAAAGCTAGTCTGAGTTTTCTATTCTTTTCACTTACGAAGAATTTTTTCCTGGCTACTCTACCGTGATATCTAGCAGATCGAATTATCCTTTTAATAGTCTCAGGATTAACAATTATTCCATATAATGCTTGTAAATCAGCAGCAACTTTTGAAGCACTATTTCTTGGACTTTTTTTAATATTTCGAACGATAATTCGCTTTATTCCATTGGATAGCTTTGATAGTCGGCCAGGTCTTCTTTTATCCTGAATCATATGATTCTTTTTATATTGTTTAATGATATTGAAAACTGTTGAACGGCTCAAGTTAACTGTTTCAGCAGTTTTTCTAATAGATTTTCCACGTTCAACATGCAAATTAATAACTAATTTTCGAATTTCAGGCGAAGTTTCTTTTCGTTTAGCATTCATGGTTACACAGAGCTAAAAAACACAAAAATTCCAAAACAAACTGGAGAGAAATACTGCAGACGATTTTATAAATTATTGCCAATTGCTTTTAAGTAAAAATAAAACCCCCAAAAATAATTTTATTGCTTATTTCAGACGATTTTTGTTGCATATATGATGGTGTCCCATCACTTATGTGAGTGTTTTTTTGCTCCGTTCTAAACATTTGTATTTTTATTAAATTAATGTTTTAATATTTTGACAAAATGTATCTTATGTAATAATCTTTACTAAATTTAAGTATGAAACATACCCACAAAAAATGTGTACATGCTTTTTTAATTTATTTGATTAGTTTCCTTTTGTAAAGCACAAGTGTCCCATCACTTATGTGAGACACTGTATGCAAAGGATATCTGGCAAAGATCGTATATTCAGCTAACAAGTGCATGTTTGGAATTTGCACCAATATACAAGTTACTCCAATTACTCGGCAATATATTCCTTCACTTAAAAAAATAATTGAATATTTTCTGTACTTAAATATAAGTATATAGAAACAAATAGTCATTTAAATAAACGCAGTTTTATTTTTTATCTTTTCTCTAATATAAAAGTAAAAATAACGATTATGAGTAAAAAATGAAAACAGAATTCAAATATAAGGATTTAAAAAAGTGCTCGCTAAAGTTACGCTTAAATAATGGCATAACTCAATTGCATTCTGTTTTAATAGGAGACTGCATTTAAGCTACCGATTTGTATAATATTGGTAAAATTAACTTAACCTCATTAAAATAAATATTTAATATAAGATTTTCAATCAACACTAAATTTTCCAGAGTTTCCATCATAAAATTATTGTAATTTCAATAATTATGTGGTTATATTTTGTTAATAAAATATACACCGAGTTTCTTTGATTAAAAAATTTAAAAAAGATGTATAGTGTTAGATTTTGATAATCTTAAATACATACTTAAGTGCTAAGTTAAAGAAAAATTATAAATGGAGGATTATGCGATTTACGACAGATTAATTAAACATAAATATTGTTTTAATTATTTTAATACAATATATCAAGAATAACATACAAACTTACCTGGTAGTTGTTCTCTCTCTCTCTCTCTCATCTCATGTCTTCTCCTGAGATAGTATTGTGGTGTTGGTAGTTGTTTAAATTCTAATCCACAAACTGGGCGCTATTTTTAACAGTTTATTGGTCAATTAAATGAAACAGACATAGTTTATTTACGTTAATAATATTATTTTATCTTCAAAATTAAAAATTCGAGAGGCAATTTAGAGAAATTTGATAAATTTACGAAACATGGGGGCACTATAGAATGAAAGATGTCTATTTTTCGAAAATCTCTAAGAAAATGCTATCAATGCAGAAAAATGCTTACAAGGAAGGTCTCCATACGGGCATACTCAGAAAAATCTGAAAAAATTAGAGAATGTTCTTCTCATATAGTTATATATGTTTATAAAAAAAAATTCGGCGGAACCTCCTTATAACGTCCGTAAAAAATAATAAAAATTTCGTTTATTTGGCGATTTATCTCCGGTTGGCGAAAAAACGAAATTTTGAAAAATACACTTTTACGCTTCGAATACTTTTTAAAGAAAAAACTTTCTATATTCAATTTATTTAAATAAGTTTAGTTTAAGTAATTTTAGTTTTGCATTTTTACTTTACTTTAAGTGTAATTTTGTCATATACGTTTATATGTACTTATAACAAAATGAAATTAATGCATTTTATCATTTAAAACACAATTTAAATTGATTAAAATTGTTCCAAATTGAAAAATACACTGTTAAAAATCTGCTGCATTTTGTTGCAACGCACTCCCTTGCTTGTATAGAAAACGGTTACTTGGCCGTGAAATGGAGCTTTCTCATTGGTTGGAATAGAGATATTATATACAAGCGGTGGAGTGCGTTGCAGCAAAATGCAGCAGATTTTTAACAGTGTTGCACAAGCTACAACACCGCTAAAAATCTGTACCATTTTCTGCAGCGTCACTCCACCGCTTTTATAGAAAACGGTCAATTCACCGTGCTATGGAGCATTCTCATTGGTCAGAAGAGAGATATTCTATAAAAGTAGTGGAGTGACGTTGCAGTAAATGCTGCAGATTTTTAACAGTGAAGTCAATTAAAATCAATTTTCAGATTCGTTAAAATCGTCTGCTTTTGGCGAGGAAATGCACTGCTCGCTAAATCCCGCGTCGCTTTCAGCTTTTCACGCCAATTATTCCAAACTATTTTATTTTTTTACATATCTAATAATGTAATTCCGCCGCTAATTTTCATTGATCCTTTATTACCTACATAAGTAGTTTAATTCGTATTTTTTTCAAAAAATTCTGAGTATGCCCCCAATGGAGACCTTCCTTGTTAGTGTTTCGTTAAAGATACAACTCCTTATTATATGGTATTTGGGGTTTCTGCATTAAAATTTTAAGTAAAAGAACATTACCGTACTTAGCAGTCACATTTAGGCACACTAACTTTACCATAAAATTAGTAATATTTTCTAGTAAGTGACTTAAAAATGTACCTTTTCATCCTTTATATAAGGTACACTGGGGTAATAATGCCACGTTAAGGTTCTACCAATTTTCACGACTTAGTTTTAAATTGTATTTTTCAAACAAATATAGGATCTGATACAGCAACCCATTGACTATCTATATAAAATAAAATAATTTAACAGATATGTATTCATAAAATGTAATGGCGTTTTTTCTTGACCAATGCTATTTGGCGTTAATACCCACCTATATGGTTAATAACGCCATGCAAACAAAACTATAAAATAAGATGGAATAATTGCATGTAGATTGCCCAATTCTAAAAATACAAACTCTACAGCTCTAGAAATTGACAAATTGCAATCTAAGCTATTGAAAATGTACAATTTTTTGTGACTCTGAAAGAAAAAGAAAGCTGTGGTGGTGGCGGGGGTAGGAGGCCAAAGAATATCAGATTCTGTTTTCGTTTTGCTTAAAAATGACCATTTAAATAGAATTATTAGAAACATTGCACGGATTATTTGAATCAGTATTTATATTCCCATGTATGCATTCTATGCGATAGAAAATATTGATTTTTTTGTGATAGTGAAAAAAAGGAGTGAGGGGGAGCTTCAACAGAATATAACATCCTGTGTCTCTCTTTGCTTAAAAAGTCCCGCTTAAATATGATTATAAGAAACATTGCATGGTTTTAACCATTCATAATGTAATATTTTAATCATGTGAAGTTTTATAATAACTAGAGTTATATGTAATAAATATTTTTCTTAAACCTTAACTGCTGTTAGCGCCTCACATACCGCTGAGTTTTTCAAGTTTCAGAGTTTAACTTGCAATTTTTAGTTTAACTATAAATACCGGGAAAATTTTGTTTCATTTGGAGTCCTATTACTATCTCTAGAAACTTTTGAATAGCTGAATTTTATTTATAATAGTCCTGTATATAAGGTTCAATACAAAAATAATATTCTAAATGTTAATTTAACATTTTATTCATCGTTAGATTAAGCAGTCTGATAGGCCGCTCACAGTAAGTTATGCGACAATTTTTGTCACAGCAGTTAAGAGTTGATACTATTATAGTAATCTAGTAAATAGTTTTTAACCTATAACTCCACACTAATGCGGATTCTCCAAACCTACAGTTAAATTGTCGACGTTTTAAAGAGCATGCTTTAATAAATTTTTAATAAATTGAATAAAATTTTTGATTAAAAAATATTATCCCAAAGAGATCTTTTATTCAATTTTATACATAATTCATATGGTTATATATCATTATCTCTATATTAGCAACAAAATTAACCTTTAACTGCTGTCAGCAATCTGACTGAACACTGCACCCCCTCCCCCTCCCCCCCCCCCAAAATAGCGTTTAACTTGTATTTTCCAGTTTAACTATGGTTACAACTGAAATTCTCTTTCGTTTGGAGTTCTCGTAATATTGTTAGAAATATTTGAATAGATTAAATTTAATTAGAATTAATTCTGTACAAAAAGTTTAGCGCAGGAACAGTATTCTATGATTTTTAATCATGGATCGCATTTTAACCTTTAACTAATGCTACCGGTCTCGTAGACCACTATTTTTCTTTTAATTTTTTAGTTTAACTGCAAACACTACCGAAATTTTGTTTCATTTGGAATTTTAATACTATCACCAGAGACTAAACAGGTGAATATTAAGTATAATACCCTTGTACAAAAAGTTTAGTACAAAAACACAATCCCATGAGTTATTTCCGCCTTTTATTCATCTTTCCATTTTGTGGTCTCACAAACCGCATTACATTCATACGTTACAATTTCTGTCACATCTATTAAAGGTTAAATTTATAAAGTTTTGAAAAACCGAACGCTGAGAAAGCGGACAGTTAAAATTTCGAACTCAGTTGAACAATCCAGTGGAAATTTAATAGAAACCTGATTTTGAAGATGTTCGAATTTGAATCTTGAAAACATTTTGATATAGTTTTATTTACAAGAGTTAAAAATTATTTTTTACATTAGTAAAAAAAATAATAATAATATAATAAAAAATAAAATAGAGAGATTATTTTTAAGTATTGGGCACCCCCCCCTCCTTAATCTTACCATTTCAACAATGATGATTATGCTGTCCCATATTAATATATAAACCCCCTTCGGATATAGTTCGGCCACTGTTGGGAATCAACCGGGGTAATAACGCCAATCCCTGGCGTTATTACCCCGGGATACTTATTGCGCAGTAAATCCTAAACTACAAATTATCTCGAGAAGATATCCAAAATCTTCTACAACAATTTGAAAGTACATGAAATACACTACAAATTTATGTAATAAACAAAGTATTTCTGGATAAAAAATATAGTCTTCAGATCAAAAACCTTATCTCGCAAATTTTAGATCAAGCGTTAATTTTAGTTGCTTGTAAAAACAATAAGACCTAAAAATGAAACAAATTAACTTGAAGCTGTTTTTGCGATTTATATGACTCAAAACCCTTCTGCGCAGAACACATGGGTGTCATTTACCTGATTATTTCATAATTATGCAAAATATAAGCACTTGGCGTTATTACCCCGCCTGACGTTATTACCCCAGGGTCCTTACATATATAGCTTACAGATACTAAAGAGGAGAGGGGGGAGAAATGACAAAATTTAAAAATTTCTCTACTGATATGTCTTTAATTTCATGTTATAGACTGAATATTTTGAAAAATAAAATAGTTGGCCATAGCTTCTTCCCTTTCCCCTTCAAGCGTTGTCTTTGGTTATTATATTTTATATGCTAGATTTATTGTTTTAGGAAACAGTCGAACCCGCTTAAGACGTGATACCGATTAATACCCGAATTTACTCCAGATCCAACATCACAAGAACATCGCTTTTACAACAAATGTAAAAATTTTCATCCCTTGCAACAAAAAGATCTCGCTTAAGACGCGAATTCATATACCTAGATATTAAGCTTTTAATGTGAACATCAAACTATTTCCGAATAGTAATAATCGCTATATTTAATGACAGAAAGATTACTATTCGAAAATAGTGACAGACATTGTAAAAAGAAATCCTCTAGACTAGCATAGCTGATTAAATAAGGGGATTATTACTAATCGGAAATAGTACTAGGTATTTGGTTTAAAAGTCGCGGTACTAAAATCAAGAATTTCTTCAAACAATCATTGATAAAATATTTTCGTAAAACGATCATTGTTCGAATTTGGAAAAATAGGTTTGAAAATGTACAATAAGACAGATATAAGCACTTTCATACCAAAGTTAGTTGCTCTGGATCCCGTATTTTTTTTTTTTTTTTTTTTTTTTTTTTTTTTTTTTTTTTTTTTTTTTATCTGAGGCAACAAAATGACCCACACGCAAAAAGAAGTTCATATGGATAATAAAGACCAAGAAGAGTCTTCAGAGTCTAAACTGGGAAAAAAGATATTCGAGATGCACAATTAAATGCGTAGTAAAAGCTTCAGTAAAAATTAATGACTCTTGTTTCATACTCGATTCATAACTAAGCGATCAAAATGATACACACAAAAAAAATTGATTTTTACAGCAGAATATAGCTCAGGAACTGTACAGAGCAGAGATTTGAATAAGAGCTTTGAGATGTATAATTTGTAGGGTATATGCACCTTTGTGCTATTTTTTATAGCACAAGATCCCGTAGTCTTTTCACAACTGGGATAATAAAATGACATACAACGCAAAATAACGATTTTTCTGTGATTGATTTTTCTGACCAACCACAAAATAAGGAATGTTACACACAAAACATATATAAATTTACACAGATTATCAATAACTTCTATTTTACAATAAATCCGAAAAGTTACACTAAAGCTCACAAAAAGCATGCCTACTAAAACTAAGGAATGTTACACAGAAAACATTCGGAACGTTTCACAGTTGATCAGTAATTTCCACTTTCTCAACTATTCCAAAAAGTTACACAACATTGTGAAAGGTATTACACAGGATTTATCGGTATTCTTGGATCAGAAGAAAAAAACCGAGAAAACCCAGGAATGTTACACAGTAAATGTCAAGAACATTGTGCAGATTTTTTACAGTGTACGTACTTAAATTATAATTGCATTTAATTATCTAAGTAATTATGAGTCAAAACACACGTACAAAAGAGGAATTATTATCTGTTGGATCGTTGATTGTACAGAAAAAAGATTAATCTATTACTTTAACTCAAAGCCAAAAGAGAAAAATGAAATAAAATTGTGATATTTAGAAAAAAATCTAAGAAATTTTTCTCCGATCAAAATGCAATCGAAATGTGTTATAAATATTCATATTTAAAAAAAGAAATGTGATTTTTTTTTTCTATTGCAAAATAACTTTCTGTAATCCGCATATATTCAATCTTTTCAACATAACAGTTTCATTTTCTTTTTTTTACATGTCGTTATTACAGCGTGGCATATTTAAAAAAATTCTTCGCATTTATTTCTAACATTTATATTTACTATAAAATTATTTTGGAAGATTTGAAATAAATAAAAAAATATAATTTCTTCGCTGAAAATGAACATTTTGAAATATAAAAAAGAAAAGGAATTTAAAAAAAATTTATTTTCACATTGCAAGAACTAATATTAATCGAAGAGTGAAATTTGCTTGGAGATACATAAAAAAGTTTCATAAATGATATAAAGTTTTCTTTCTTTCTTAACAAGAAAAATGCTTATCATTTTTACTTTAGTTAATAAAATACAAATATTTTGTGTAATTTTAATGGTTGTGAGGAATCTTTAATAGAAAAATACTATTATTCCAAGTGTTTCTTTTAAATTTTATATTACACTAAAGTGTCAGACCCGGTTTTACAGGATTAAAAAAATGGGAGAAAATTATTTAATTTATTGGAAATACTAATAGATATTTTATGTTTAACGTATTTTTTTTATTTTCAGCTAAGAAATCTAAAGTTTTTATATGAAACATATCGATAAAGTATTCAAATAAAGTTTTAACACTTTTTAAAATCGATTCTTGCACCGAAGAAAACGCCAAAACCTTATAGCAGCTTTCCGATTACGACATTTTCAGTAGTTTAAGCTTGAAACCTATGTTGCTGTATTTATTTACTGATGAAATTTCATTTCAGTTATAAAACAGTAGACTTTAAAAATTACAGAATGTTTTTAATTGATATAACAAAAGGGTAATCCTTAATATAGGAATGTAACATATTGAACATATTTAAGAAAAATGTACAATATTATTTTTAAATTATAATTGGGTGTTAAAGTATGATTATATTTCCTTGTTGATATTTTTGAAATAAGATATTTTGAATCTGCTCAAGCTGTAAAAGAATGGAGTTACATAAAACGCGGAGTTTAATTTTAGACTCTGAATGCACTTACATTTTCTGAGGATTAGTTTTTTTTATTTAACAAGAGTGCTTTACGCTACAGAACTGGAAAATATTCGCCTGGACGAATTGGCTTAAGGGGGTCTGGGACACATTTAAAAAAAAATTATTGACTTAAAATTTTGATATGTTTTTTTCATGATTAATCATATCATGTGTAAGATCACATGATAAAACTTATCATATCTACATATATATATATATATATATATTTATATATATATATATATATATAGGGTGATTCTAAATTTTTTTACAATAAAAAAGGGGTGATAATACACATCAAAACAAACAATATTAAATAGGAGACCAAGGGTCCAAAACGTTTTTCAAAGGAGATAACTGCCATTAAAGTTTAGGGACCAAAATTTCAAATAAACATAAAAAACGGAAACATCGGTTGATTGTTATGCGGTTTTCACTAAAATTATTCTTTATGTCGGCGATTTCTTGAAATTAAATTATAAATTTCAAAAAATGCCGATACAGGGCTTTAGACTTTGCAGTAATGAACAGCTATTTTTTGCACCTCATTAAATGTTTTCGTAAGCTTAGACTCAAACTTAAATTTTGAGCTCAAAATCTGAATAGTTGGGAGTGGTTAAGCAGCACAAACTGAGCTGTGTTCAGAGGGTTTAAATTTCAAATGATTTTAAAAAATGGAAAAATTGGTCGATTGATTTGCGGTTTTCACTAAAACTATTCTTTATTTAGATATTTTCGCAAAAATAAATTATAAAGATAAGTTTCAAGAAATGCCGATAGAGGGCGCTTTAGACTTTGGAGTAACGAACAACTTTTTTTTGACGGTATTTTTTGCATCTTATTAAATGGTTTCGTAAGCTTACACTTGAACTTAAATTTTGAGCTCAAAATCTGAATATCTGGGAGTGGTTAAATAGCACAAACTGAGGGTTCAAATTTCAAATGACTGTAAAAAACGGAAAAATTGGTCGATTCGTTTGCGGTTTTCTCTAAAACTAATTTTTAAATCAGCAATTTCTTGAAAATAAATTTTAAAGATAAATTTCACAAAATGCCGATAGAGGGCGCCTTAGACTTTGGAGTAGCGTACAACTTTTTTAACCGTTATTTTTTTAATCTCATTAAATGCTTTCAAATACATAGACTTAAATTTTAGGTTCAAATTCTGAATCGTTGGGAGTGTTTAAGTAGCGAAAAATTGAATTGTGTTCGAGGAGAAAGGAGGGTTAAATTTCAACTCCTGAACACACTTCAGTTTGCGCTTCTTAACCCCTCATAACGATTCAGAATTTGAGCTCAAAATTTAAATTTAAATCTAAGCTTCCAAAAACATTTAAAAAGCTTTTGCAAGCATTTAAGTAGAACCAAAAAATAATGGTTAAAATGAATTGTTGGTTACTCTGAAGTTTAAGGCGCCCTCCAACGGAATTTTTTGAAATTTATCTTTAAAATTTATTTTCAAGAAGATACTGACATAAAGAATAGTTTTATTTTAAACCGCAAACGAATCGACCATTTTTTTATTTTATTTTCTATAAGCATTTTAAATTTGAACCTCCCCCTCCCCCTTAAAAACAATTCAGTTTGTGCTACTTAACCATTCCCTACTATTCAGATTTTGATCTCAAAATTTAAGTTTAAGTCTAGGCTTCCGAAATCATTTAAATGCAAAAAATAACGGCAAAAATTGTTGTTCGTTACTCCAAAGTCTAAAGCGGCCTCTATCGACTTTTTTTTAAATTTATCTTTATAATTTATTTTTAAGAAAATACCAACATAAAAAATAGTTTTAGTGAAAACCACAAATCAATGAACCAATTTTTCCGATTTTTTTTAAATCATTTGAAATTTAAACCCTCTGAACACAGTTCAATTTGTGCTATTTAACTACTCCCAGCTTTCAGATTTTGAGCTCAAAATTTAAGTTTGAGTTTATGCTTACGAAAACATTTAATGAGATGCAAAAAATTCCGGCAAAAAATAGCTGTTCGTTACTCCAAAGTCTAAAACGCCCTCTCTCGGCGATTTTTGAAATTTATCTTTATGATTTAATTTCAAGAAAATGCCGCCATAAAGAATAATTTTAGTGAAAACCGCAAATCAATCGATCGATTTTTACGTTTTTTTTATGTTTATTTGAAATTTTGGTCCCTAAATTTTAATGGCGGTTATCTCCTTTTGAAAACGTTTTGGACCCTTGGTCTTCTGTTTAATATTGTTTGTCTTGATGTGTACTATCACCCCTCTTTTACTGTAAAAAAATTTAGACTCACCCTGTATATTAATTTTTATTTTTGAAATTTATTAAACCTCAAATTTTTACTTGTAGAACTTCAATTTGTGTGCATTTAAATAAACAGAAAATATCTATATGTTAATTTTAATTCAATGTTTAAAAAATATTAAAAAATATTTAAAGTAAAATTTAAAAACAAGATAATGTAACTTTCTATTAAAAAAGTCATATTTTCATAAATTTTTTTTTTTTAATTTGTTGGATCAAAATTAAAGTATTACAATAGAAAAAAGACATGCTCAAAGTTTGAAACTTTATTTTTAATTATTCTTATGTTATAGTAATTTAAATAGAAGAAAAATAACGAAGAACCCATCATGAAGAAAAACTTATTTTCAGAAGAAGTCATTTCCCTGACAACTATTGCTTGAAAGCTTGATTTTGAAAAGAAACTAAAACGAAGAAATTTATATTTTCTCTTATATTTAAGATAGAAGCATAATTCAAACGTTATTTTAAGCATTAAAAAACAGTGAAATTTTAAATGCAATATATATATATATATATATATAAAAGGTCTTCAAATTTTAAACAAAGTCCTTTCGACCAATGACATTTTCTTATAAAGGCATTCTATTGTAAAACTACCAAAAAATCACGTGATTTTCAAAAAATTCTTTTCTCAATCACCACATCATTTACATTATAAAGAGCGTTTATTGCTTATATTGGTAAAATAAATAAAATTAAAACATGAATAATTTCTAAATAAAGAATTACATTAAATATTCGTTTTCCTTAAAATTCGGAAAATGCCTTCCAATACAAAGTTAAGTATGCTAAATAAAAGCATTGACTTAAGCTCTAAAAATCTTTTGAATTCTGCCAACTTTTAAACTTGTATCACAAAATAAGGAGCGTACATTAATTTGCCAACAAACACATATTTAAGGGAGTTATCAGTTTTCTATTGGGAAGTGATAACAATACGGTAATTTTACGAGAGCATAAAGATTAAATAATTATAATTTTTCATTGCATATTGCCGTAAAAAAATATGTTATTTTAATTTCTGTTACAAAACAACGCTTAGTTTTTAAATTTTTCAAGTAATAACAACAAAGAATATAAATAAATCAACAGCAGTGACTTCTTAGCAAAGATTAGCTTTAAAATTCTTGAAACATTTTTCATTATTTTCTTTCTATATCGAAAATAAAGAAGATACATTAATGTCGCTAGAAACACCTAATTAAACTTGTTTTCAGTTTCAGTTAGAAAATAAAACTAAAAAATAATTTTGTGAAACATACAAAATTATATATTATTTACATTACTTAGCGTTGTCCAATAAAATAGGTGTTGTTAAATTCTTCCGAAAAACAGACGTTCTATTTGTTTTGTTTTTCAAAAAACAAGAAAAGAAAACGAAAATAAATAATTAAACAAATAACAATGACTCTTTAGCCTTAATTACCGTTCGAATTTAGTAAACATTTTTCGTCCATTTTGTCTGTGCATTGGAAAAAAGCAAGGTACATTAATTTGCCTAGAAATACCTAATTAAGCGTGTTATCGGGTTTCTAATTGGAAACGCAAACAAAAGAGTAATTGTGTAAGATTACTAAAAAATAAATTGGGAATGAAAAATAATGTGTTGTGTTAGCATCCATTATTGATTTGTTACATATTTATGTAAATTAATTGAGCGAAAATAATCGAATTTCGTTTCTTTTTATTAAGAGAATAAATATGCTTTTTTTTTTTTTTTTTTTTTTTTTTTTTTTACTTATGGGATACATGTTTTTGCAAAAAAATGAGGATCTACCAATCTTTAAAAAAATATTTTATATTAACTTTTACACATAGTTACTAAAGTGTTTTATAATATTTTATAAATTGTGATTACATCAATTTTATAATAACCTTCTGAGTTGTAAAAGCCAAGCAATATAAAGAAAATAAAACTAATTTAATATTTGAAATGTAAATGAAGATCTGACGACATGCACTTGTGGCAGAAAAATATTAATTTTAATTTTAATGATTTTAATTCTATATGATTTTTAGATGAGTTACATATGGGTTAAACTACATAATATGAGAAATTAATTAAAAATATGAGAAAATATTTACGCGAGACCTCATAACATCCGGAAAACGCGAGTTTCTGAATAGAGAAAACTTATTTATGTCTTATTAAAACATGCTCGGAAATGTTTCAAAAATTACAGGCACCTAATAAAAAAAGTATTTTTATAAATTATTCTTAACCCTCTCGGGTCCAATTTTTTTTTCAGTTTTCAGAAAAAAATATTTTTACGTTAATAACATTAACACTAGCTATTCAAATAGATTAATTAGTGTTTAATGAATATTTCATTGCCTGAAAGATAACGAATGTTGTTGTTTTGCATTCTATTCAACTATTGTTCATCTGACAATAGGATAAGGAAGAATTTTCAGAGATGTTTAGAAAATATCGCTTTAACAAATATTACAACTTCCTGATACTTTTAGCGTTTTATTACACATGATTCTTTCAGAAAAGTAACTTTTATTTTAAACTTAGAGTGAAATATATCTTTAAAATAAAAGAATCGCCAACTGCGCAAAGAAAATTTAGAAAATAATAATATGTATTATTATTTCTAAATTCCTAAATATAAAAAAATCATATAGTAACATTATATGAATCTGGCAGCATGAATCTGGCAGCAAAAGTATTTCTTAAAACAAAATAATACTCCATTAAATGTCATATTACTATTAATAGTACACCAGACCCATGAGGGTTAAAAATTGAAAGATATATTCTTTTGTGGGGTTTCAAAAGATAAAGGAACGTTTATCAGAGTGCTTCGTGATTCAGAAGAGGTTCTCGTTTATTTTAGCTCATGATTACAGTACATTTTCGTAAATTAAGAAACAATTTTTTTTACAGTGTAGAAATTTTGCATATAAAAACATTATTTTACTGCTTTATTTAATACACAATTAATAAATATATAATGGTAAAATAGATTATATTTCAGCTTATGAAAGTACTTTACTGAACAAATAACCATAAAATTTTGAAATTTCTTGTCAGAAAATGTCAGGAGAAGCGAAGAACACTGCAACAAGCAGCGTTTAGCTGAAACAGAAAGGAATCCAAATATGTATTTTTCAAATATTCTTTTTCCTTGTTCTCTTTTTCATGTGCCAGTTATGGCAAGAATACGTAAGTAAAAAATAACACTTATGTTTGCAAGCTTAGTATCATTAAACTCTATCACAAACAGAAGATTCATTCAATTTTATGGTAATCGGAAATAAGATTTACGTATACTACTACCACTTTTTCCCCTGTCAACAGCTTTTCCGTCTTAGCCCTTTTCAGCCTAAATCTAGCTCTTTTTCGTCTTGTCGAGTTCCGGAGAAAAAAAAAAGTTTCTGAATCTAGACTCAAATCTATCCGAAACAAGTGGGAAATTGACGTCAAACATGTCGATTGAAATACTTTAGTACTATAAAGAAGTTTTATAAATATACACACTCTGAAATCTGACTCAAATTTCATGTAATTTTCTTCGTTTTAACGAAACCATTTCCTGGGAAATGCTCCAAGCTAATATTTCGTTAAATGAAGATAATTACTTTCTTAACTTGTTTGACGATACACATTTCTTTAAAAGTTTCATCAAAAAAGGGTTAGTGATACAGATTTGTAGCACATGTCCTTATTCACTTAGAATGTTCTCATTCTACAATGGATTTCTATATCTATCATTAAATAAAGCAAATATAGAACAGTAGAAAACGTCCTTATTTTCGCTGATTGTACTTATCATACAACGACTTTCTATTTCTATAATTAAATAAATCAAATACAAAATAGTAGCACACGTTCTTATTCACTCAGAATGTTCTCATCCTATAATGGCTTTTTATTTCGATCATTAAAAAAGGCAAATACCGAATAGTAGCACACGTCCTTATTCAGGCAGAATGTTCTCATCCTAGAATTGCTATAATTTTTCATTAAATAAAGCAAATATAGAATGGTAGCAAACATCGTTAGTACCGCAGAATGTTTTCATCCTATCATGACTTTTTATTTCTGCTATTGACTAAAAAATATATAAAATAATAGCACACGTTTTTATTTTTGCAGATAATTCTCACCCTATAACGGCTTCTTATTTTTATCATTAAATAAAGCAAATATACAATATCAGCACAAGTTCTTATTCATGCAGAACGTTCCCATTCAAAAATCCTTCTTTACAACACATTTAATAAAATTTCTTTCTTCTAAAAGTATACTAATTTAATAGGGCCACTATTTCCACTTATTAATCTCGTTATTTTTTAATCACATATTTTCAATATTGGTTAAACTACAATTTAAAATGATTCATTGCACATTTTGAATAAGTTTTCTTTATCTTATCATAGAATTTTTAATTCATTAAAGTAAAACAAATGTTATTACTGATTATAAGTGCAATCATAAATAGTTATTTAACGGGTGTCTCAAAAATGACTGATGGATTTTAAAATTTAATAACTTGCAAACGGTGACAGCTATTTTTTTTTTTTTTTTTTTTTTTTTTTTTTTTTTTTTTTTTTTTGCAGGAGGGTTATGTATAATGCCAGAAGGTTTTTTTTTTTTTTTTACAGTAACTTTTGATTTTAGTTCGAATTTTAAACAATAGATGGCGCTGACAGCGATTGCAGGCCAGGTGATCAGTATTGAGTAAGCGAAATTGTTTTTCCCAAGCACCTTCGTCGTTCCAAGCCCAAGCTCGCACCCTGATTGGTTGTTGCTCTCGGCACTGTTTTCACGTAACTTGGCGATAACCATACTTGGCCAAAAATACTTCGCTCGTAAGTGAACGAGTAAACCTAAAACCTAACCTACTCATTCTTATTCTTCCTTCATTCTTATCCTCGTGGTCTCGTGCTCTTGTGAGTAAAAACTTTTAAAGAGTACAGCTTTCAGTAAGACATGTTCCATCCAATCCAATGCTGCAAGAGAAAAGTTACTTTGTACTCGGTTCGGAAGGAAATCAAACTCCTCGACGGAAGCATCTATTACTACGCCAAGTATGATTATCGTCAAATTACATGAAAAAAGTGCCGAGAGGAACAACCAATCAGAGTGCGAGTTTGGGCTTGGAACGAAGAAGGTGCTGGGGTATTTAATTACGCACTTTGTAAGGCCAGTTTCCGCATCGACCTGGCCTTCTATCGCCGTCAACGCCATCTATTGTTTGAAATTTGAACTAAAATAAAAAATTACGATAAAAAACGCCTGACATTATACATAACCCTCCTGCAAAGATTTTTTAAGTAGCTGTCACCGTTTGCAAGTTATTGAATTTTAAAATCCATCAGTCATTTTTGGGACACCCGGTAAATATATATAGTAATGTAAGTTACGATTGCGACAATGTTATATGAACTTATTGTGCTTCAGCTAACCTGATACTTATTTTAATTTGATTACCAACATTATGCGCATAATAATACAAATATATGTGGAATAAATTTCATCTTAGAAAAAATTCTTCATACATAAATAAATAAATCTTAAAAGTGATTAAAACTGGGCAGACTCTTGCATTAAATTTATAAAAAACACTTTTCTTCAAAATCCATTTTGTTTATAAAATATTTTTTCTTAGCTTTGTCTTGCAAAAAGTATGCGGCTATAAATTTATATTTAAGACGTGTTTTTGCATTAAACTGTTCCTTTATACATAGATTTTTTTAGGGTTTTTAAGAAAGAAATGTGATGAATGGATTTTAATAAAAGTTGCTGTAGCGAGATTCTTAAATATTTATGGATTTAAACTGTAATGTAATACTTAATGAAGAAAGATGAGCTATAAAAGAAACAAAAAATGTTATATTTTTTAACAAACGCTTGAGTATTTTTTTTTATAAAATATATTTCAATAGTTATAACATTTGGGTTATAGTTATACAGGGTATTTTGAAACTCATGGTACAAACTTTAAGGGTAGATAGAGCACACAGTAACAATAACTTATTGTATAGTAATGTATGTGACGAAGTGACGCATTACAGTAAAAACACTAGGGGACAATAGGGCCCTTTTTTTAATTTTCAAAATTTCTCTTTCATATCAGAAAAAATTTATGCTATCCTTTTCTTCTCATTTCATGATTACTTAATCATAAAATTCTTTGAAAATTTTTGGTATGAAATCGAATTTTTTGAATTACAAAAAGTGCAAAATTGGAAAATTTATCAAACGAAATACATGCATAAAAAAGATAAAATATTTATTTTCAATGTAGTTTACAAGTAAATAATAATGTAGGCAATAATATTACAATAAGTGTTCAAAATTGCGCCCACCAACTGTGATAAATGATCGCAGCGTCCGTGAAACGATTGGCGTACACTTCTAAAGATGTCAGGCATTTCTCGCACACGTGCAGCAGTATTTGATAAGCAAGATACTAGATTTTTGTCTGAGTCTACTGGAGCCTCATAAACAAGACTCTTTAGATGTCCCCATAAAAATAAATCAAATCGTGAGATCGCTGTGGCCAAGAATCTGGTCCACCAAGCCCAATCCATCGCGTTCCAAATGAGGCATTCAGGTAACTGCGCACATCAGTGGTGAAGTGCGCGGGCGCTCCATCATATTGAAACTACATCCGGTTACGAATGGCGACAGGAATATGTTGCTGCAGATCTGGTATAACTTTTGCAAAACAATAAGGTAACGGCGACTATCCAGCCTCTTTGGTGGTAGTATGGGCCAATCAAATAATTGTTAACAATACCCACTCACAAATTCATAGAAAATCGTTGTTGATAAGCATGTGTGCGCGTTGCATGTGATTTATTGGTTGCCCAAAGATGGAAATTGCGTGCATTAAATACACCCTCGCGTGTAAGTACTGCCTCATTTGTAAATAGAATATGAGCAGTAAAGTCTGGCTGCAATACATGTTGATCCAAAACCCACTGGCAAAAGTTCAACCGCAGAAAATAGTCTTCCGGATTCAAAATTGTTTCACGTTGAAAACGTAACGGATGATATCGATTTTCATTTAACACTCTCGGATGACTCGCGCCTAAATTTTGTGCAACAGCTCTTGTACTTGATTCGGTCCTTTCAATCACAAAATTCAAAATAATTTCTTTCAGGCTTGTACTGCGTACAACACTTTTTCTCGCAGTTTCTTATCCAGTCACGTGGAAAAAATCTGTTTCAGAAAGCTGACGATGTAAACCTTGAAACATTCTATGATCAGGCATTCTTCTGCGAGTAAACTGCTCCTGATACATTCGTAGAGCAACTCCATATGAACGACCATACATGAAATGCGTATCGGCTTTTTCGGCATATGTAAGGTCTTCCATGACGAACGATAGCACAATTAAAAATGGCGATTTCTTCTACTTGAATGCATAGTACTGAATGGCGACCAGTAACTTACTGCCCTCTACCGCCGGTGGAATCAACCAAAAATTCCATTTCTATTTCAAAAATTTCTATTTCTATTTCTATTTTCAATTAAAAAATTTTCGATTTCATACCAAAAATTTTCAAAGCAGAATTCTATTTTTGGGTAATTATGAGATGTCAAGAAAAGGATAGCATACAAATTTTGTGGTATGACAGAGAAATTTTGAAAATTAAAAAAGGGGCCTAATTGCCTCCCTGGTGTTTTTACCTTAATGCGTCTCTTGGCCCCATACATTCCTATACAATAAATGATTATTTTTATATGTTCAACCTACCCTTAAAGTACCTACCATGAGTTTAGAAACACCCTGTATATGATTCTTCGTTTTTTTTTTTTTTTTTTTTTTTTTTTTTTCAGACCATGCTAAAAAGCGCCTCAAAACAAATTACAAAAGGAAAAGAAAATACGTTTAAAAATAATTTATAGAAATTGAAAACATAGAAAAAAAATATATCTTTTATTTTTATTCTTTTTATTTAATAATAATATTATTATTAGATTACTTTATATCAAAATAGTCTAAATATTGTAAAATTAACTTTATATCATAAATCTATAAATATAAATATTGTTTGATAATTATCTCCTCTGTAGCATAAAATGTTTGAAATCCTATCAGAATAATAAATAATTAATTACCAGCAATTCAGCAAATTCACAAAAGGTTAAATAAAAACTTATTCATCGAACAAAAAAAGTATTATTTGTAGTTCTGTTTTTAATTCTAAACATTAACAATATTTTCATATTGTAATCCTATGTTCAAAAGCGAACCATTTTCCTATTTTGTTCAAAATTTAAATGTATTTTTACTTTTTTTTTATTTACAGTACACTCAGAGATGTAGTACAAAAAAGAGAAAGACACATTTTAATTTAATTAACTCCAAATGTCTTCTGAAATAATTTAAGTGAGAGTGTTTCAAAATGCTTTAATTTCAGTTAATTTCCTTAATCTGTTTAATGGACATTTCAGATTACATTTTCAAGGATAATTACTCAGATCGATAAAAGTCACAGATTCAAATCGGAAATTGATTTTATTTTAAAAGCAATTAAATGGTTTACATGCTTTATAAATTTTATATTTTTAAATCAAAAGATATGCCTATATTTCTATTCTATTCCTCTAAAAATATTATGAGTTGAAATAAATATCTGCTAATAGCCTAAAATTATGTATAAAAGTTACTTTTTGCAATATAATAATAAAATGTTGTATTATTTACACTAATACGGATAAAAAAGTCCATATGCTTTAAAAGGTGATGTTATAAAACTGTCACATAGCTAATAACTGCAAAATTTGCAATAAATATTTCCTATTTGCGGAAAAAAATCTGCTTTATGTTTTACATGTGTTTCTAAATTCATTGTTATCCATATCGATAAGAGTTACTATTTTAAATCCTAATTATTGCACCGGTGTTACATATGCATACGTAATGCATATCCTAATTGACCAAAAGTCATCCAAAACTTACCATGTTCGAAGTTTTCTAGGAGATACCTGTCGAATTCTTTAGCAACAAGGATAATAGTAATGTATACACTGTAAAAAAAAAAAAAAAAAAAAAAAAAAAAAAAAAAAAAAAAAAAAAGAGGTTACTAATTTTTGTTTAGTAAATTTGTATTCCACAGAATTTTTTAGTAACCATTACAAACTTTTTTTTGCAAGTGAAACAAACATTTCTTTTGTAAACTGAACAAAAGAATTTTTTGTATAACTAACTTAACTTTTTAGTATGAGCCACCAAGCAAATTTTAGTAATAGCTCCAAAATTATTTTTAGTAACCATGACGTGTGCCCGAAGGACAGGAGCTTCATTCGAGTTGCATACAGTGGGTAAAAAGACAGACTTTTGAAACGGAAGATTTTCGGCAAAGCCGCAATAGATGGCAGCACCAAACATTGCTACCTGCTCTATTTTGACATGTTTCTAAACGGGAGGGAAAGTTCAGAGATCATTACCCATGGTAACTTCTACGACAGGATTTTCATAATCCCTTTATCTAACAAGTACTTACACTGCATACATTCGGTGCATATTTGGTGGTGGCCAGCATCGAACCTAGGTACTTTCAGCCTGGAGTGCGATGCTATGACCACTAAGCTATCACGGCCACACCAAGTGAGATTTAGTAATAGCTATTAAAAATGTAAAACTATTAACTCTATTCGTTGCTAGTTTTTTCCTAGTAATTCTTACAGATTCCTTGTAACCGAATAAGGTTACAAAAATTTTTTTAGTAATTACAAGGATCACTAAATTTTTTTAGTAGATCGACTCTTTTTTTTTACCATGCATGCATGTATACATAATAAAATTGAAATCACAAATATAAATATAAATGAATGAGGATAATAACAAATGGACAAATAGAAAAACAGGATGAACAATAATGTGTAAGCCTTAAATATTTAAGTAGCATACAGATTCATCAGAGGTGCTATGCATGCTAGTTCAAAGAGAATATATGTTATTTCGTCAAATTTTGTCATCAATATGCTTAAAAAGACAAAAATAAGCTCCTTATAACATATGGAAATTATAAAAATATTAAAAGACTTGTAGGAAAAAGAAATAAACCAATGAACAAATGAATTGAAATCGAAAATACAAAATTCAATACTTGAAATTTACTAGAAACAACAGTTAAGAAGAAAGAGTAAAAAAAAAATGAAAAGATGAGTTACATATTATAGAAAAAATTAACATTAATAAATCCAATAGAGAATTCCACAGCCATACAAAAGGTATGAATAAGTGATAAACATGATGATAAATACATGCATTTAAAGCAAAAACCCAGTATGTTTTTATTAAATTTTATAATTGTTTTGGAAAATATATTGTAATTGATTTTATAATTTTTTCGGTAATCCACCATTCAACAAACCATATTAGTATTTTCGTTTTTATAAAAAATCTTGTATATTTTTGTAAATTTTATAATTTTTTAATATATTTTTAAAACATTTTATAATGCTCGGAATTATCTGTAGATTAATCCTACGATTATGTATGTTCTGCACAACTTTTTGGTTGTGTTAAATTGGTACATGCATTAATGGAGATGTAAAAATTTCTTTTAAAAATGCGATACATTTTCAATCTTTTTTGTTTATAGCATGCGGGATTTTGAAACCCAGTATTTAGTAATAAATAAAAGTATTTTTGCTTGATTTTGATTTTAAGCATCATCTTGAAATATTTAAAGACAGAATAATATTTTCTTTAATTTTTTCCCATAAGGTCAACCATGCGGTAAAGCACTGCTTGGAGAATATCTTTTACTTGGCGAAAATAGCTTTCTCGTGCACGTGAAAAAAAAAAAAAAAATGGCACAGACGTAAAAAAATCTGAGTCAGAGAATAATTTCCCGTATTTTGGAAAAAAATATCAATTTAAATAACGAACTGCAGACACATCTGTTCTGATATTTTACTTATATTGTTAATACGATAAATATTTAATGAAATCTGAGTATTTACACGAAATTGTTAACTGTTGATGCACAAAAGAAAATAAGAACTTTTACGTGTATTTTAATACTGATAAAACGACTCGTATAAAAAGAATATCGTGAAACATCAGAGCGTCATGATATCGTAGCAAGGTGAATTTCAGATGCTTCCTAAATCCACCAGGTGTCCTAAAATGGACCGACTAATATTAAAATTCAATAACTTACAAATGGCGACAACCATAACAAAACTTTTGCAGGAGAGTTAAACAAGATGTCAAGAAATTTTCTAGTGTAATTGTTGAATTTAGATTTAAAAAGCAGCGATATATCACACTGCTAACAATAAGCGCTAAGTTGGAGCGCGCTGTTTTGCCTGTCGTTTCTTGCAGTACCGATGCTAAGTAAAGAGTTTAAATGTGTAGAGTAGGTCTATAAGAAAATAAAATCATTGATGAGTGCGAACAAATCTATATGTTTAACCTCATTTGTTTACATCAATACTGAGAAAAGAGAAAGGCCAAAAATTGAACTCGTATTTAGCTATTACACTGTGAAGAAAATCTCTAAAGTTAGTGAAAGTTTTCTAGGAAACTGGGATTCCTAGAACTTTTTATGTAACGGCAACAGAAAAAATTGATGTAACAGATACGGATTTGCTCTGAAAAAAAAATTGTAAGTTTACTAAAAAATTATTAGAAAACTGGGATTCCAAGAATTTTTTATGTAGTTTCAACCCACGTTACAAATAAAGTTTTAGTAAAATAACAGAAATTTTAATAGGTTCTTTTGTAGAGTTACAGATTTCTGTAACTTTACAAAAATTAGTTTAGTAGATTTACATTTTTTTTTTTTTTTTTTTTTTTTGTACAGTACACAGATAAAATTTTAGGAATTCTACAGATTTCGGAAACTTTACATCTGTAGGATTACATATTTTTTTTTACAGTGTACCTATGCAAAGGAAAGAATTTAAATATATAGAGTAGGCCCATGGAAAAAAATACATTGGTGAGTGCGAGCCAATCTGCATGTTTAACCTCATTCGTTCTCATCAATACTGAGAAGAGAGAGGACAAAAATTGAACACCTACTATTACTTGCAATAATCTCTGCTATTTAAAACTAAAATCGAAAATTGCATTAAAGAATTCCTGAAATCATATATAATGCTCCCTCATTTTTTTTTTTTTTTTTTTTATAATTGTCATCAGGGTATGGAATTTTAAAATCAGTCAGTCCATTTCAATACACCCGATAGCTGAATAAAAAGGAAGTTTTTACAAATTGGAAAAAAAAAATACTATTTTTTTTAATTTAATTTTATTTTTACTTACCAATCATATGTAGTATAGTGTAAATTTGCAATCGTTTTGAAAATCGAAAAAAAAAATTGATGGTTTATTCGTTTCAGATACTGGAGATTTTGATAAACTTATTTTTAGGGGGAAATGCCCTCCGTCCGTCTGTGTATCTGTCTGTATGTCTGTCTGCCTATCTGTAAACGCTCTATCTCCCGAACAAATTGAAATAGAGACTTGCAACTCTGTATGTACTTAGTATGTTAGAATGGAACGAAGCCTATTTAACATCAATAACCTCAATTATCCAGAAATATTTTTTTCGGACTCTCGAAAAGTTCGTTCTTATGAAAGATATATAAAAATTTCCGAAATGTTTTATTTTAAGGAATGGACGTGAAAAGCAATAAAATAAATCAAATTTTGCATTAAGAGAGAAGTCAATTGGATTATTAGTTACCGAGATATGTGTAATCCTGTTTTCCACATTCTTCGATTTTTTATGACCCTGTATTTCATTCAAATTTCAATTCAAAGCTATATTAATTGGAAATGAGACGCTTAATCCGACGCAGTAAACGGTTAGTTAATATTTTTGGAATTATAAAGATCTTTCTTTTATGCAATCCGGTACTACTTGAGTATTTTGGCGTTTTATATAATTCATCAAAATTGGTTCATCAGCAATTTATTAGTAGACAATTACAATGTATATTAAAACTATATAAATATGCGTTTAGCTTTTATTTTGCAATTGCGATGCATTTTATAAGTAGTTTACATGCGTTTTAATTTCATATTTTATATTGTGATGGGTAAGTATCATGATGCCCCCTCCCCCTCCCCCAAGGACTAGTTTATTTATTTTGTAATTTACTATCGGTTTTTTAGTTGTTCTTGGAAAAATTCCTGTAATGTGATCAGGAAAAGAAGAATGATAAAGATAGAAGGATTCGTTGAAAATCAATATCTGAGCATAGATTTTATGCATGTAAACGACTTTCTTTATTGAAAGTCGATTAATAATAAAAATAGACAGTTTGTGAAAAAATTTTAATTTCCAAGATATTTGTTGTTATAATGTAAAATGGTTTCATATTTTAACGAAAAAATATACCGTGTGTATTTTTTCTTCGGTATCACTTGGTCTGTTTTTGAACACGAATTTTTTTTCGAAGAAAAATCCTCATTATTAATTTTATAGAAACTTACCTATACGCGCATTTATCTGGAAATTGTTGCAAAAAACATGGATATTTTTAAAATAAAATACTGGTCTTCAAAACATGTAGTCGTGGGGGACCTGAATATAGTATTCATAAAATATTTGCCCACAGGAATATGCTCTCACAAATACACAAGTAATTGTGTCCATGATTGTCAAATTATTGCCAAACTTGATGATACTTGGAGACTTACCGTTGAATTGGGTGGTAAAAAAATAATTCATCATAAAAAATAAACTTGGCGCTGGTTGATTTTTTTGTTGAAATCTCCATTTAAATTCAATTTTGACGAACTTGGAATCTTCTATAATCGGATTCAATTTATTTATCTTTCCTATTTTAAAGCAAATTTAATTGAAATTTTAAAAGTAATATATCAGTGAAATTTCCTTGTAGGTACATGTCTAAAATACTTTTAAAATCTAATGTTTAAAAATTTGTATTTATAAATATCTTTAACAATATTGTTTATAAATATCCAAAATTCTTTACATTTTATATTTTAATGGCACAATACTTATAAAAAAAATATATGATTTTTTTCTGAATATTTAAAATTAATGCTTAATAATGTATATCTGTACACAAGGATGAAACATACAGCATAATTAATTTGTAAAAAAAAAAAAAAAAATAAATAAAAATAATAAAAATAAAAAAATGTTATTTCTTAAATTGAAAATTACAATGGAGTAATAACGGAATTATATTATGTATAATTTTTTATCTTAATATTATTTTACTTTTTGCAAGTCACTTCTTAAGTATTTGCATTTAAAATGTCTTTAACTATTAAATAAAATATATATATATATTTTTTTTATTCAAATTTATAAAATTAAATGCTTATCATTTAATCCATCATAAATTATTCTAATACAAGTAGCCGTTACAATCAATATAATACAACAATTCTGTTTTATTTTTTTAATTCAAAGTTAATGAAAAAATTAATTATTAAAAAAGTATATTTCTAATGAGTTTTGTTGCAGTTTATTTCTTCTTTTAAATTATTGTCTTACGAAAGATAGTTTTTATTTGTCTTTAGTGCCATTTAATGTTAATCTTTACTTATTAAATTTACAAATTATAACATATGAAGACTATCTTTGTTTTCTTAATTATCGAAAGAACATAAGTAATTAATGAGAGCTATTTAGTTAGTTTTGCTTGAGTAACAATTTTTAACATTTTTTACTTTCATTGTCTCTAATAAATTGCTATGCAAATTGTATAATTTATTTTATGAAAGATAAAACGATGAAAGTTATTGAAATTAATTAATGAAATTTATTTATATTAAAAAAGACAATAGTGAGTAAGAATTATTAAAAATGCAATATACATTTTTAAAAATCAGTATTTAGAAAGGCAAATATTTATCTAATTACACAATTCATCCGTCAGTCCGCGCTCAAACTCTCGTAAATATTCTCGGAGTGACCTGAAAATTTTCGAAGTTGTTGACGTTTACCCCAGCATAAACCACATTTCAAATGAAGTTTCTAGTTTACTTATAGGGAGACTCAAAAGTTTACCTTTATATTACGGCCCGTGAAGAAAAATCGCTTCAAATGAATGTCACCCTGTGAAACATATTAAGATTTATATGCATTTACGAAGTGCACTAAAATATGCATTCAGTAAAATATGCGGCGAAAAAATAGCTATTATTCATTTGCAAGGCTACACAAAATAATTCCATTAGAAAATGGTACAGCGGGTGCGAGTTATTTTAATTATATTAAACTATTTCATGTATAATAAAACTGCATACTGTATAATACGAACTATATAGCATTTACAAGGACACACAAAAGATTTTAAATAGTATATTCTTTCTGAAGTACTGTGTATGTATCCGATGATGGCAGGTGGATGGATGAAATGTATTGTAATTTTGATATGCGATTTTAAGTTTATTAAATCCATGCATGTTATATGGTGTGCATAAATGTTATAGTTGCTATACCGAGCTACACAAAGGTTGTTGAATATGAGCGTAATTTATTAAAACGTGGTTTTTAAATAAGTTACACATTTTTACGTTGAACTGCATTCAATTTACTTAGAAATATTTGTAGAATATAGATAAAATGATATACAGGACTACGCAAAGAATCGGATATATGGACGCTTGTGAATGATAATTTTGAGAATGCGCTTTCAATAGTTTCAAGAGTGTTTTAGTTTAAAATAAATTTTAACTAATTACTGGTGTGTAAAAATATTCATGTATGTTTCTTTCTATTAGTATACTAATATTTTTGTCTAATATTTTGTCTAATATTTTTGCGGTTTTTTAGAAAAATTTGGAGTGGAATTGCAGTGATATATTCCCAGATATCTTAGTGATAACACTATTTTTATATTATACCTCTTGCTTTTTAGTTAGAATACCTCGACTTACGCAGGGATTAAACCTATTAATCAAATTTAGTACATATGACATGTAAAATAAAGTTATTTTTGTGAAAACCTTTTTGATATGCGTAAATTCACATTAAACCATTTAGTTGCTAATTTTTATTTCACATTGACACCTATATTGGTTGCAGAAAGTATTGTGAAAGCTTATAATTCTACTTTTGTTTTATCTTTGCCAAACTGCATATTAATTGACTTATTTTAGAGAGCATTGTTTGATGAAAAAGAGGTTATTTTGAAGCGATTTTAATGAAACCATATTTACTTTCCACCACTTATAACGTCACTATCATATATTTTTCGTTCGTGGTGTACAATATCTGATTTCAGTCCAATTTTTTCCCCTTTGCTTAAATTTTTTGGTGTTTTTAAGAAGTTTTTATAACTGCTTAATTAATTATTTTTGGCATTATTAATTCTACTCTGTTATTTTTCTGTTGTATTATGTTCACTTATACTGAAACTTTAAAGTCTATTAAATAATTTTCTATAATAGTGTCCTTCTAAAAATTAACCATTTCAGAGATATGATTCATTGCAATAGAATGAAAATTTTATGGCCTATTAATGATAGCTTGATGACTTTCTTGACCGGTGCTATTTGGAGTTATTATTCACTTGTAAAGTAAGACGGAATAATGTGAAATAAATTGTGCAATTCTAAAGATACAAATTCTGCAGCACTAAAATTTTACTTTTTTTTTTTTTTTTTTACTTACACTATTGCTTGCGGTGTGAGGATGCAGTAATAATCATTTGATATATTACTTACACTTAGGCCATGCAATTTTCTCTTTGTCTTTTTTGATTTTTAACAATCACAATAATGCTGTCCCGTGGGTACAGTAAAAAATGAACACTCTTCGGATGTAGTGAGATCAATGAAAAAAATCATTTGGTATAACTAAATGAGACATCGAGGGATGCGATTGGTACGTAGGATGTGGTTGCTGTCGCAATATTTTGGCAATGGCTTAGCTACGTAATGTTTTCTGTGTTTTCAATCGTCTTAGGGAATTTTTCTATCGGTTTCAGTAAATTGTCAAAGTAGCCATATTATTGTTTATTAAAGGTTTTTTTTTTTTTTTTTTTTTTTTTTTTTAATTTTTACCGAAGCGTTAATTTTGATTTTCTTTAACTTAAAAGACCTACTCCGTGCTTTTGTCAACTATTATTTGACTTTAAATAAACAAGGTAGAACCCGTCGGATTTCGACGAAAGAAAAAGTTACGAAAAAAAACTGTTTCACTTATTTATAATAAACTGGTTATAATAAAAATTCACTTTATATTGTTAAGTCTAACGCTTAAACAAATAATACCTGAAGTTAACGAAATATTATACCTTTAAACTCAGTTGTGGAAATTATTTTTATCGTATGCTTAGGCAATAAAATGTAATAAAGATCAGTTGTTATGATACAGTTATTAATTAAGGATCTTATGTTTGATATTCCAAAATGAAAAACAGCAAAATATATTCCACTTTGACTCAATCAAGGAATTTTTTACAGTCGAATATAAACCCGATATTATTTTAACCTTTTCAAAATTTGCATGCACACCTTTCATATCTATATTCACTTTTAAAAATGTTTTTTTTTTTAATTTGATCATTTTAAAATCATTTTAATTAAAAAAATGAAGTCTCGATTGCTATTAGCTAGAAACAGACACTAAACGATTTCTATCCATTTAAGTAAAAGCAAATGAAACTTTCGGAAATAATCTGAATACAATAAATAGGGTAAACAATATTCCTGTGGCGTAACATAAGGTAAAACAGCGATTTTTACAGTCACAATCTTGAATATTGCCGAGATCTTTACTTACTTATCTAACTTGGCGAAGTGAATTCATCTAGTCGAGAGTTATCAAGTTCTGTAACACAAGACCTTGCACACTGTGTATGACTGCTCTTCAAAAAGGCACTTTAAAATTTTGTAAAACATTGCATTTTGTCAGTGTATATTCGGTTGCCTTATTTTTAAAAATGAATTATTTTTACCTGTGAAGCATCTGTTTTACGTTTTAAGCTCAATTATTAAAGAAAATCTATGAATATTATGCATATGAGGCCATTCTCGCCGAGTAAAACACAAACGCTTCAAAAGTGCTATGTCGTCCTTCAAGAAAAAAAATGGATATCTACTTATGCACATACCTCCATTTGTTTGCTTATAAAGTTTCATGGTTTATCGAAAATCACTCATTTATGTTTCATAAAAATTCGGAAACTTATTTTACACACACATTAATAAATTGCATTCTTCCATCCATTTGATATGAAATAAACAAAAGCAGAGAAAATTAGACACAGCACTATTCTAATACATTTTTGTAAATTTTCGGTTTTTGTAAACAGACATTGTTGTATTGTGTATAAAGATAGTTTGTAACAAACTAAAATCTTTATTTGCTAAATAAAAAATTGCTAAGTTCTAAATTCACCGGGTTGTAACCGAAGATATTCTTAACATAGCATGTGTATTAATGAGAAATGTTTTCCTTTATATGAGAAAATGGCAGCAAAAAAACAAGGTTTGCTGGCTTTTTCTTCCTTTACTTTTAATTAAAGTGGAATACTTCTGTTGCTACAATTGGAAAAAAAATATTAAAATCTACAAAAAAAGAAAAAATAAATTACAAAAATAAATTAAGATATAGTTCTTAAAGAAATTGAATTTAAAAGTACATTTTTCCTATACGACGGTAAAATGTGTGATGTTTAGAAGTTTTACAAAATTATCATAGCAAAGATCGTAAAAAAAGAATTTCATTTCAAATTTCAAAGTGTTGCCATACGCAAAATGACGTACAGCCACTGATAGGTTTGGCCTTTATAATATGGACAGTCTTTATGGCTATTTATTTGCAGTGTTTTATGTGCAGTCATAAGTGTCCATCACAAAGTATGAAAATATTCCCCAAAGTGTCAAAAGCAATTGATATAAATAAAGTTTTGCAACTTATAATTTTATTTAATTTGTAAAAAAAATAATTATTTACATTTAAAAACCTCATTATGTGTTACATAATAATCATAAATTTCATTTTATCATTTTAAAACTAATTAGTTACTATGAAAACAAAACCTTTTACACATATATTTTAGATAATTATATTGAAGTTTTAATTAGGTCAAATATTGTAAGCATTTCAAATACATGATATAGTTAACTTTACAATACATTCACTTTGAAATACTGCTGGGAGGAAAGTGTTATAGTTAATTTTTCAAGAATGGAATTTTCAATTTCTCATATTATAATTATAACATGGAAAAATAAATTATCATTAATCAAATGTTCAGTAAATTTAGAAATAACACTTCTCATTCTCCAAACTTTACTTTGAAGACGCATTTGTTAAGAGAAAATGATCGGTTAATCATTGTAAATTTCTTAGTGAAACATACTATTTGAATAAATTTGCGTAGAAATGATTATAAAGAATAAAAAATCATTTAAAATTTTAATTATAAATAACTAGCTGAACCGCTAAGCGTTGCCCGGGACAATAGACGTTTTCAAACAAATTGAGAATATTTGAAATCTCTACTTATATTAAAATAGAAAAAATTAAAAAAATATATATGGAGAGTATTTTAACTTTTATCTGAGTTAACACAGGTATGCATTTCTGTTACAAAAACCATGTTTTAGAAGGACAAAGAAAGATATTCGTTAATATTATATGTTTTGAACCAAAAAAAAAAAATGAATTATTCAAAAGTTTCTTTCTTCAATAAAACTTACTCCATGCAAAATCTTCTGAGCAGGCACGCAACGTTGCACATCTGAACAAACCCTAAGACCGCATAAAATGATTAATTACCTAATTTATTATAATTTTTGGACGGTGCCGTGACTTTATTTTGAAGATCGATTCTAAATCAAACAGGAAAAACAAAATCATCAAAACAGAAAAAAAATTAGAAATGCGTGTGCAATTTGTCTGTAGCATTCAGACATAAAATGCAATCGTTAAATCCCATAGCTACCACCTGCTCTCATTGGCTGGCTGCTTCGTTGCAACTGAATGGTGGCAAGCTGCAAATAGCTTCTAACCTGGCTACTTCGTTGTCATTGCTTGGTGGAAAACTGCAAATGTCCTCTTACCCAGTAAGTTTTAATTAAAAAAAATCTAAATTATAATTTAGAAATACGTCTACGAAGTGCACTTTCTGGTGTTAACATCCACGCATGACAAAAATTTCAGAGACCTGTGTGCTACGATTTCGGTGTTATCTGCGGTCAGGCAGGCAGACATCTCTTATTTTATATATCTAGATATATTACAAATAATTTTCAGCTCAACATTGCTCTGAGCTACAATTTGAGATGGATCTCGGAATCTGTGGAGGGAAAATGATCTTCATGAAAAGCAATTGTTTTGAGAAAAATACACATCGGTCACATTTATTAATTAACATGAAAATATTTAGTAAAAAGATATTTATTAAAAGTAAAAAACAAAATATTATTAATATTATTAAATCAGCTGCATGATTTTATGTGATATCAGCGCAATTTTAAAATTTATAAAATGTCTAATTTTTAATGTTTTTTTACATATTTTTTTAATTCTTAAATTGACGAAATATGATTTTAGTTATTTTAAAATTTAAAAAATGATTATCAACACCGTTTTAATTCTGAAAAAAGCTAAATATTGATTTGATCATACATTTAAATTTTTATATTTTTATAAATATAATTTTTATGTAAAGCATTGTTTAGTTATTTATATCGATATCATGTATAAATAGTGACGCAATGAAAGAAAAGTAGGATAAGATAATATCTCCAGGGCCTTGTAGGAAAATATTTTACATTATTTATGTATTTATTTATTTGCATTTTACTTTTTTTTTTTCAACGTATAAGCAATAACGAATCCTGCAATAGTCATTTTTATTCTTTTTAGGGTTCCGTTCACCTGACGAAACCCTATTCGTCTCCGTCCTCTGTCTGTCTGTCATACAGTCCGTACACAAAAACTATATACGCCAGAGAGTTAAAATTTGGTGTACTTACTGCTGGATACCTCTTGTCACACAACAAATCATAAAATTTTGAAACAGACTATTATTTTAATTTAAATATTATTTTTTAAATCACCAGTTCATTTTATTGTTGATTTTTCTCTTCTAATTGTTGTCACGCAAGTTTAAATAGACATGAAAAATATTTCATTTTTTACCCTTTACTTTTAAAAGAGAAAGGAGTATTTCTGTTGCCACAATTACAACATTGTTATTACAAAATACAAAAAAAAATTAATGTCTCAAAAGTAAACTGAGGTACGGCTTTTAAACAAAATGTATATTTAAGTACATTTTCTTCCCTATACGATGGTGTGGAAATTGAAAATGTGCGGTATACAGAAGCTTAAAACTTTGCAATAGCGTAAATTTCAAAATTGAAATTTCATTTCTTTTAATTGTTGTATGCAAGTTTAAATAAAATTATTATGCATCTAACATAAATTAATGTATTAAATTTATCTCGTAAAAACGTTTTTTTTTTGTTTATATTTCATCATATTAAATTATATTTATCATCTATTTTGACACGTGAAACGAAATAGTTTTTATATTTATTAAATTATTATTCATTTAAATTAAGAGCCGCCTCTGCTGACCAGTTTGATCTTCCTTAAATTTATGCTAAGCTTTGCAATATTTCACTTTCATTCATAATTTTATTTACTTGGGTACCTTTACTAAATCTGTAGATTCTGACACAGAAATCAACAAACCTATGCGATCAAGGCAATATTTAGGGGAAGAGTCTGTTAAAATTCTGTTCTGGTTGGTGCGATTTTCTAAGAAATCGCAAAATAGTGCCGAAAAAACGTTTTTCATTTGTCAGTTTCATGAAAAATGTGTTTTGAAGGAGATATTAACGTAACCGTCTGTGCGATCTCCGATTACATTCACCCTCTTGTTTTCTGTATAATAGATGAGAAAAATTGTAAAACTGTTTTAGTGATAAGATTAAAAACCATTTTTTAACTGTCTATATAACGTTTTAATAATTCTTCTTATGTGGATATTTTTATCTAAAAACACCTCAAAGAAATAAAAAGTTGAGAAAAAAAGAATAAATATTTCATAAGACTATTTTTCGCTATTTAAAACTGGATACATTGCAGCAAAAACAGTTTTAATTACACCAGCTCGATGAGACGGGTATATTTCGATATTACTGTTTCCAAGGCGAAAATAAAAGGCAAGTTCTGCTTAAAAGACAATGAATGAAATTATTGGAGAAAGAAGGCATTTTCGTGGAAACATATGGCTTGTACTCTGTTTACACACCTGGAGTTTCAGGATAATCCCTCATTTATTTTTCTAGATATTTAACAAAACGTCTAAAATTGCAAGTGGCCGATCAGCTTTGGCCATATAGCGTATATTAATTCCACAAAAAAGTGTTTATTCCTTGGATAGGCTTGCGTAAATACGGATTAGGTTCCCTTAGAAAGACTCCCACGGAGGACACTACCTCCCCTACGAGCCCATATCCCAAGATTTAATAATTTGCCATCATAAGCACAACAACAATAAAAAATGAGTTCTTTTTTATTTGAAAATGAAAAAAAAGAGTTTCACATTACTATTTCTGAATAAAAGTATTCGCTTGTTTTAACCATAGAAATACTCGCGACTAAATTAGGTAAATATTTATACACTATAATAATACTATAAAATTTCTTAACCTTTGGCACGCTGATTTAAATTAAGACAATACTTCATTCTTATTGCATAAAGTTAAGAAAAAATAAATTACTTCAGCTTCTAGCAATCGGAAAAAAGTATTCACTTTTCTGCTTTTTAATACATTAATTTTTTCCTTCACTTAACTTTGATGGATGAGTTTCAATTACGTCAGCTTGATTTGACGGGCATATATCGATATCCCTGTTCTAAGGCGAAAATAAAAAGCATGTTCTGCGTCAAAAACGGCACAAATTGGCCACAATCGGACTAGAAAACATTGTTACTTTCGATACAGTTTCGTCACAATGTTAATTTTAATATAGTCACAAATGACATATTTTTCACAAATTTGTCACACCATGACTTCACAAGTGGACAAAATGTGACATCACAAACGATCTCTAAAACGGCCTTAACGACTTGGCATTCTAACCCCTATGACTTCACATCGACGGTCACAAAATCACAAAGAGACTTCACAACGACGTCATCATGCTTTACAGATTATTTTCGAATTGAGAATTGAACATATATAAATTCTCAACAATAAAGAGAAATGCATTTTTTTTGGGGGGGGGGGAGGGTCACAAATTTCAAAAAATAATTCGACCAAGTAAGCCTTTTATACCAGTATTTCTTAATAATCTATGAGCTATATTTAACCTTAAAAATACTCTCAATTATTGAGGAAATATTTCTATGTTAAAATGGTCCTGTAAATTTTCATAGCTGCTTGCCACCTTGGTTTAAATTAAGATAATGTTTTACTCTTATTGCATAAAGTTGAGGGAAAATCAAATGACTTAGGCTTCTGGCAATCACAAAAACTATGCATTTTTCTTCTTTTTTAATACATTCACTTTTTCCTTCACTTAACTGTGATGGATGAGTTTTAATTACGCCAGCTTGATTTGACAAGCATATTTCGATATTCCTGTTTCTATCACGAAAATAAGAAGGATGTTCTGCTTCAAAAGCAAATAAATGAAATTATTGGAGAAAAAAACATTGTGTGTTCTGTACAAAACAAAATTTGTCTTAGGGATATTGAATCTGCATAAAATTAATTTACTGTGCTTATCCTTAGTTCCTGTCGCATATTTTCCTAAGAACTATTTTTTCTGTTCTAGACAAAAACAAAAACAGATTTCTTCTATAGCAGAAAATGCTATCGGGTACATGTAATATAATAAATTAAACGTCATAAGTTATCTTTGTATGTATGTACTCAAAATGAAAAATACTTCTAAATGAAAAAAAAAAATAAGTCCTTATTTTTTAATTATTGTTACCGGAGATCAATTAGGCAGTCTGAAACAAAAGTAATGTGATTGATATTTATTGAAAAATGTAATGGATATATATGTATGTATTTTTATGACGCAGAATTTTATTTTAAAATTAATCTATTGACATTTTTTGTGAGGAAAGTTTCATAAAAAATAATAAGGATTAATTTTTTCTGAAACAAAAAACTTTTTTTTTAATTTATTTACTTGTATTTAGAGACATCGAATATTAAAAATTATTCATCTTTTTCTGAGTATGACTATCTAATGCAAACTCAAAATTCGAAAGTTTTAAAAGTTATATTTTAAAAAATAATAAAAGTAATAAATTATCATTTTTTGTTTTGTTGAATAAAACTTATTGTTAAATTTGTCATACTGGGATTACTCTTCATTGCTCTAATTTTAAGCTTCAATTTCTACACATTAAAACATTACTTTATTTTAAACAGTCATTATCGACAAATTTAACACGTGAAATATGTGTAGAATTTCATAACGCTAAATAAACAACAGTTTTTTTTTTCTGAATCAAGCATGTCATTACACTTCAGTTCATAGAAGATATGACAAGCTTATTTAGGGAATTTCTTTTAATTATGAGTTTGTATTTTAAATAATTTTGTAAAGAAATACGTATCAAGATATTATATGATTGTATGACATTCGTAATACTTCCACAGTTGCTTAGTTATTCCACTTTATGAGAAAATACTTAAAATCTAATAGGTATAAAATTATAAAAATAAATAAATAAATAATATAATATAATAATAATAAAGAAAGAAAGTTGGTTGGTTGGTTGATTGATTGATTGGGGTTTAATGGCACAAAGAAAAAGAAAGAAAGAAAAACAGCGTCTGAATGCGAAAACATACTTTCAATCTAAAGGATAAACTTAAAAAAAATTAATTGTAGTATAACTGTAAATAATTCATAATATCACATTTATTAATTTTCCATGCAAAATATAATCCCAATAAATAAAATATATTCTATAAAACCGAGGCTATTATATTAAATGATAATGATAATTTGCTTAAACAATACTTTAATCGTCCTTTGAAATGCCAAAATGACTTGACCTTTAGTGTTCAGTGAAAAACTATGGATTTCGAGAAAAAAAAATCCATAAACCATCCATCCACATATTCTTTTATAAAAATATGCATTTTTAGATTATATTATTAAAATTTTCCGTAAAAACAGAAAAAACAAAGCTCTGGGTAAATTTACACTAATTCTTTGTTAAATGTATTTGACTGAGTTTCTCAATTATCATATTATGCGCATTTCCCTTATCTTATATCTAATTCCCAATAGGAATTTCCATGTCTTTATTTAAAGATATTTTTATTTTGTTAAATTTTGTAATTCAAATACACACTTTTAAAATTCTTTTGCTATAGAAATATTAAAGAAAAATTCTAAATCGTAAAAGACATATTTTGTATGTCACAGCATGAACTCTAATAGTTCAGTCAATATGTGTTTTTCTACTGTTAAGAAGATTGGGCTTCAAAACCTAAGACGATTATAAACATAATATCACAAGTGTTAAAGTAAAGTTGTGTTAAAGTAATTCCAGTTGTTAAAGTATGTTTATCCAATTGTGTTAAAGTAAATTTTAAACATGTTGAGTTCAGATTTACTCGAAAAAAATTCAAATCCTTTGAAGCTCACAGAAAATCCAATTGTTCTCTAATTTTAAAAACTAAATTAAACCATTGTCATTACAAGTAAATTTATAGAATCTTGTGTATTTTTAACACTGTTAATTTACAGAGTCTATATTCTAAATTTAGAAGAACATTTCTGTGTTCTTTTGCATAATCTCTTTTTTTTCCAATCTCTATAATTTTACACAAGACTTAATATAAAAGTCTACCCGAAGTTTCTCTGCAATTTCGCAGAAAATGTTTCCACAGTGTATATTTAATGAATTCACGCCTCCCCTTCACTTTAGTATGATTGATGGATTTTAATTACGCAGTTCCATTTGGTGGGAGCTTGTATATATTATTCTACCCAAACCGAAAAGAAAGAAATTGCTTCGTTGGAAAGGTAAACAACTAGTTCTATCGAAAAAAAACAAAATCGATGACGTTATTCTTCACAAGACACAAATTGCTCAAAGAAAACTGGATTTAAACACTTCCTCGTGTCTCACAGTAAAACTATAGAACATATGTATTTACTACAAAATGCTGTCTGTTATACGCAATAACAATGATTAAAATGGTATAGGGTTAATCCATGCCACGTGAAGATTTCAATTGTTCGAAAGTTTATTTTATTAATATTTTACTCAACTCAAAATTAAATACTCATATCTGGTTTTAAACAGTTTATTCTGATGAGTAAACTCAACTCAGGTTCTTTCGAACATTAATAATTTAACAAAACACAACTCCAATAAAAACCGTAACATTTTTACACATATTCTCAAAAAAACATTCTTATCAAACTCAAAAACAAAAAGAATATTGTTTCACACAGCTTAGGTAAAAGCTGAAGAAATAAAACAGATAATGTATTTATCACAAAAAATCGTTTGCACAGAAAACTTTTTACATTTTGAAATAATTAGGTATATCTTGGTTGCTAGGTGACAAAGTCAGTAGAAAATTAAATAGCCTTTTATCAAACATACCGCCCCTCTTGAAACCTCTGAGGGGGGTTTCAAACTAAAACACTGCAATTACAACCATTGTAAAAAATATAAAGAACAATACAATTAAATACAATATAAATGAGGCACAGTTAAGTTAACTTTAAGCAAATATTTAAACAATTTTACATAATACATAATAAATAAAGAAATTTTACAATAATGTACACTTTCTTATAAAAACTGAATTACTTTTCAAGAGGTAATACAGCAATTTTGGATACTGCTCTTTTATATATTCCATTTGGGGTTTTTATATTTACAACTCTTATTCTATTATCATTACCAAAAAATACTTCTACAATTCTCCCTAATAACCATTTAGACACTGGAAGATCATCTTCCTTTATTACAACCATATCTCCTATTTTGAGGTTGTTTTTTGATATTATCCACTTATGCCTTTGCTGCAATGTACTTAAATAACTATTTTTCCACTTTTTCCAGATGGTCTGAACCATTTTAGTGGTCTTTTGCCATAAGTTTAGTCTATTATCTTCAATATTACTCAGGTCAGATTCAGCAATGGCATTAAGTGGGCGACCAATAAGAAAATGTCCCGGGGTCAAGACCTCCAAGTCATCAATATCTGTAGTCATCAATATCTGTAGGGAGTAAGCGGGCGCGAATTTAAGATACCTTCAATTTGGACAATTATAGTTAACATTTCTTCATAAGTTAATTTAGAGTTGCCTACAACACGTTTAAAGTGATACTTGAAGGACTTGACTCCCGATTCCCATAAACCTCCAAAATTTGGAGCTTTAGGGGGAATAAATTCCCAAGCAATACCTTCAGATATCAAGTAATTAGTAAGGTTCTGGTCTGGTTTGTTTACCAATTCATGCAACCTTTTAAGCTCTACATTAGTCTTCACAAAATTGCCTGCATTATCACTGAAAATTTTTCGAGGTTTGCCTCGTCTGGCAAAAAACCTCTTTAATGTTGCAATAAAAGCCTCAGATGTTAAATCATTGACTAATTCCAAATGCACTGCCTTTGTTACCATACGAATAAAAATACAAACATAAAACTTTATGATAAATGCCTTTACGTTGACCTCTATATCTAATCAAAAATGGACCACAGTAATCAGTTCCTGTGCAATTAAAAACAAAGTCTACATTTAATCTTTCTTTTGGGAGCTCGCCCATAATTTGCTCTAACAATTTAGGTTTGGCCCTAAAGCATGTAATACATTTATGTACAATTTTTCTACAAATAGCCTTACCGTTTAAAGGCCAAAATTCTCTTCGAACACAATAAAGTAAATTTTGTGGTCCTATATGTAGATATTTTTTGTGATAAAACTCGATAATTAATTCTGTTAATTTGTGTTTAGAGGGCAGTACAATTGAGTGTTCTTGGGCATAATTTACCGTGCTATTTTGGAGACGACCTCCAACTCTGATTAAATTATTTTTATCCAAGAAAGGATTTAATGAAAGTAATCTACTATTTTTTGGTAACTCCTTACCCTTAGATAACAATGTGAATTCAGAACTAAACTCTTTTTCTTGAACAGATTTTATGATAAACTGCTCAGCTTTCTTCAATTCAGCAGATGTTAACTTACCTGAATACCTTTCTTTTGGCTTCTTGACATTCTGAATGAACCTGAAAACATAGCTAAGAATTCTTATTAATTTAGCATAATTATTACTCAATTGCAAAAAATAGTCAATAAAAAATGAACAGTCTGATATTAAAAGTGAAGTCTCTGAAAAAGTCTTTTTAAGTTCACTTCTGTATAGATCCTTATCATTTTGCTCAAGTTCGACAGTATTTAAAGAAGGTTCAGTTTGTTGTGTTAGGAATAGTGGACCCTTCCACCATAAGTTACTCTGGAGAAGTTTGTCTGGATCTACACCTCGTGACACAAGATCAGCAGGATTATCAGAAGAAGCCACATGTCCCCAATGACTGATATCAGAAAGATTCTGAATCGTAGCCACACGTGATGACACAAAGGTTTTTAAGTCACACGGCTGTTTTCGAATCCAACATAATACAATAGTACTATCTGAATAATAGTAAATAGATTCTTTAGGAACTTTTAAGGTTTTGGCAACCTTATTCATCAATTTGGATAATAAAACTGCATTACAGAGCTCCAAGCGAGGAATAGTGATTGTTTTGATTGGTGCAACTCGACTTTTACTGCAAGGCAACGGAGAAATTTGCTCTCCTGAAGAATTTGAAGACACAATAATGAAACACATATTTAATAGTTGAATAAGCTCAATTTGCAATCTCTTAGCTGATTTTAGGTCAGCTGCTCCAGTCAGGACATCGTCCATGTAAAAGTCTGATTGTACCACACCAGAAGCATACGGAAATTGAGATTCACCATCTATACCAAGCTGTTTAAGGCAGCGCATGGCTAAATAAGGGGCACTAGTTGTGCCATATGTGACTGTACATAGTCTGTAATATTTCATCTCACCATTTACAGAAACTTTCCAAACTATGCGCTGTAAATCACGTTGACTTTTATCGATAAGTATCATGCGATACATCATTTTTACATCTGCTGTAAATGCATAGCGGTGTGTACGAAATCTAAGTATTATGCTAAACAAATCATCTTGAATGACACCTCCATTCAGCTGTATGGAATTTAGGGATTCTCCTGATGAAGTTGCATGTGAACCATTAAAGACAACTCTCAATTTTGTAGAACTTTTATCTGGGCGATAAACAGCATGATGAGGTAGATAATTCGCATGTATTGGCTCATCTGTTTTCTCTACTTCCTCCATATGGCCTAACTCTCTATACTCTGCCATAAATGCTCAATATAACTCTAAAAGATTTGGATTTTTGACTAGCCTATTCCAAAGTGAATTTAATCTATTTTCCGCAAATTGCTTTGATTCTCCCAAAGAACTAGGATCTTTTTTCAACGGCATTTGTACTAGGAATTTGCCCGTTATATCTCTCTGATGTGTGTTTATAAAGTGGGTGTTGCATGCTAATTCTTCTGTATTTCTCAATGGTGTACTTTCTTCTACTCTTTCAATTTCCCAAAATTTTTTCATTTCGAAATTTAAATCTGTTTCAGTAATTAACCCACAATGTATTTGTTCTTGATCGTTACAATCGTAAACACTCCCACTTACTATGCAACCGAACACCGTATTTTGCAGTATTAATTTAGAATTTGGTAGCTTCATACGACCCACCTTTATCAATTCTAGAAATACTTCAGCTCCTAGCAAACGATCTATTTTCCCTGGTCTATTAAATTCAGGATCAGCAAGAATAATAGACTCTGGAATTCCTAGCTCTGAAATATTAATATATTTCGAGGGCATAATTTGCGAAATCTTTGGTATGATAAGGAAATCTAACTCCCGACTATAATCTCCCGAATTATTACTGATCAAGGCAGTAGTTTTATTTTTTACCGCTACAGAGGATCCACTTAAACACGATACCGAAATATTACTTTTTTCTTTTCGAATTCCTAATCTTTCAACTAACTGCAATGTTAAAAAATTGCTCATTGAACCATTGTCCAATAAAGCACGCACCGGAACTTTATTTCCGAATTATCTCTCATATAAACAATAGCAGTGGAAAGAAGAACTGTTTTAACATTATTCGATCTCACATTTGAAGTACCAGTGAAATTTTGAATTTGGTTATTTAACTCAAATGGTATGGCGTCAACATTTAATGTTGGTTTACTTTCATTCGTCGACAATGCATTTGGCACTTCCTTATCACTATATTTTTTTGTGTATCCCACCGCATTGGAATTTCTCTCACGCCTATCAAAACAAAGAAGTATATTGTGGCGTTTATGGCATTTTGAACACGAGAATGTTGAGTTACATTTTTTGACGCAGTGGAATTCTGAAAGACAGTTAAAGCACATATTGTTTTTTTTCACAAAATCTACTCTTTCCTGTACATTAAATTTTTGAAATTTGGGACATTTAAAAACACTGTGATTTTCCTGGTTACATACAACACATTTGCGCATATTTTTCTCATTTAAACTCGCAACCATGGATGTTACCTTTGAAAAGCTATGCTTTGTTTGGCTTTCGTTTTGAAAATTTCGCTTTGTATTTACTTGTTTGGACGCACTTAGTGTACGCGCGTGGTCTCTCAAGAATTCTAGCAATTCAGTTAAACTCGGTAAATTATCCCGCTTAAGATGTCTTTCCCACCACATTTTTGTATTTACATCTAATTTTTGAGCCAAAATATAAGCAAACATAGTAGAAGAAAACCCCTCAACTTTTTGTTCTAAAATCTCTAACGACCTAATACATTCATTTGTTATATCTATTAGATTTAATAATGCTGCTGGGGACTCATTCTGAATAACAGGAATATTTAAAAAACGTTTTAAATGCGCGTAAACTTGTTCTCTCGAATTTGAAAACCGTTCTTCCAAAAGCGACCATGCAACTTCATAATTAGAATCCACGATTGAAATAGATTGAATTATACGAAAGGCATCTCCTCTCAATGAAGACTTCAAATATTGTAATTTCATTGCCCCTGACAAATTAGAATTTTCATGTACAGTAGCCTTAAATATATCTTTGAAAGAAAGCCACTCATGCAAATTACCCGTAAATACAGGAAGAGTTAACTTTGGCAATTTAATGTTATTATTAGCCTTTGTGGCGTTTTCTAAATTAACAGTTTGCACTTTCATTTTTGATAACTTTTTTGTAAGTTCAAATTCCATTATTTCTATAATTTCATTAATTTCTTCGTTTTCCTTAATAAAATCCTCAATTTCATCTTCTTTACTTATCTTATAAATAGACTCAAATAACTCAGAAAAAATTTTCTCTAATTTATTCCGTTTCTCCTTTATGAGAATTAATTCATTTAATTCTAGCTCAGTATTCGATAATTTTTCTTTTAATTTTGTTAAATTGGTTTTGAAAATTTTCTTTTTTGCTTTTAATTCTTTCATACTCATTTTTAACGAATAAAAATTAAATGGGTGCACTTACCCCTCTTGGCTCTTTAAAAGATGAGTTCTAACATCGAAGAAATAGCAAAACAGCACAAAATATTCACCAGTTATCCTTCAATCATTGACGTAGAACAACTCGCTGATTTTTCTCCGTAGAGACGGACCATATAAAGATTTCAATTGTTCGAAAGTTTATTTTATTAATATTTTACTCAACTCAAAATTAAATACTCATATCTGGTTTTAAACAGTTTATTCTGATGAGTAAACTCAACTCAGGTTCTTTCGAACATTAATAATTTAACAAAACACAACTCCAATAAAAACCGTAACATTTTTACACATATTCTCAAAAAAACATTCTTATCAAACTCAAAAACAAAAAGAATATTGTTTCACGCAGCTTAGGTAAAAGCTGAAGAAATAAAACAGATAATGTATTTATCACAAAAAATCGTTTGCACAGAAAACTTTTTACATTTTGACATAATTAGGTATATCTTGGTTGCTAGGTGACAAAGTCAGTAGAAAATTAAATAGCCTTTTATCAAACACCACTTGTGGAACAAACATATTATTGTCACTTCTACTCTTCAATTTTCAGTCTCAGCTGTGTTTGTATTTGTGGTATCTAGTTTAGATGAAGGATAATGAGGTTATGTGTTTATGAGAATCGGAATCTCAAATTAAAAGCTTAAAATAGGGGTACGTAAAAGAAAAAAGATTGGGAAGTACTGGTGTAGGATATAAAAAGATTACATTTCCATTCCATGTCAAGTGTTCCCACAAGTGATGTGGAATATTACTTTTCTATATTACTATAAGAAAATACTTGGCACAATACAGTGTAAAGAAAAAAAAATTCGTTAACTTGCGGCAAAAACTGGTGGTAGCGATGTCGCCATCAGTTTTTGTTGTAAAAGTTGCAGTAAACTTAGATATAAATTTTTTATTACATCTAAATTTAATGCAATTTTTACTGCAAAAACTGCAAGCAACATTGCTGCTGGAAGTTTTTACCGTAAATTTAACAGATTTTTTACTGTGTACGACATAAATAGATAAAAAAAACAATGTTTAAAAAACAAAAACCCTTTATTTTTTTATCGCAAATTAAATTTGTTAGCTATAGCGTACCGTTATCCGAGTAAATTATGAATGCTCAGAAAAGAAAATTACCGAAACATATGTTACGTAAGCGGATTCACTGACTAAGTTCATCATTTTATTGGTTGATGAACTTTGTCAGTGACTTCCCTTCTACAACATATATTTCGGCAATTTTCTTTTCTGAACAATCATACAAGGTTTATCTAAACTACTGGGCAAAACTTTAAGGGATGATAGTACACATCTAGATAAATAATATTAAAGGGAAAACTAAGGGTCATTAACGCCTTCCGTAGGAGATAGGCGCCATCAAAGTTTTGGGTCCAAAATTTGAAATGATTATAAAAAACGGAAAAATTGGTCGATTCGTTTGCGGTTTTCGCGAAAAATACTCTTAATGTCAGTATTGTCTTGGAAATAAATTATAAAGATAAATTTCAAAAAATGGCGATATAGGACGCTTTAGACTTCGGAGTAACGTACAACTATTTTTTAAAGTTATTCTTTACATCTCATTAAATTTTTTGAAGTTTAGACATAAACTTAAATTTTGTGCTGAAAATCTGAATTGCACAGAGTGGTTAAGTAGCGCTAACTGAACTGTGTTCAATGGCGGTGGGAAGGTTCAAATTTCAAATGATTATACAAAACGGAAATTCTGGTCGATTCGTTTGCGGTTTTCTCTAAAACCATTCTTTATGTTAATATTTCCTTGAAAATAGTTATTAAAGATAAATTAAAAAAAAAATTCCGTTAGAGGGCGCTTTAAACGTTAGAGTAACCAGCAACAATTTTAACTGTTTTTTTTTTTTTTTTTTTTTTTTTTTTGCATCTAATTAGAGGTTTGCAAAAGCTTACACTTAAAGTTTAAGCTCAAATTTTGAATCGTTGGGAGGGGCTAAGAAGCGCAAACTGAACTGTGTTCAGGAGTTGAAATGTTACCCTGCCCACTATACGAACCCAGTCCAATTTTTCGCTACTTAATTACTCACAATTATTCAGATTTTGAGCTCAAAATTTAAGTCTAAGCTTTTAAAACATTTATTTAAATTTAAAAAATAACGGTTATAAATAGTTGTTAGTTACTCTAAAGTTTAAGGCGCCCTCTAACGGAATTTAAAAAAAATTATCTTTAAAATTTATTTTCAAGGTAATACTGACATAAAGAATGGTTTTAGAGAAAACCGCAAACGAATAGACCAATTTTTCCGTTTTTTATAATCATTTGAAATTTGAACCTACCCACCACCATTGAAAACAGCTCAGTTTCGCTACTTAACCACTCTCAACGATTTAGATTTTCAGCTCAAAATTTAAGTTTATGCCTAAGCTTCTAAAAAAAATTAATGAGATGCAAAAAATAACGGTACAAAATAGTTGTACGTTACTCCAATGTCTAAAGCGCCCTCTATCGACATTTTTTGAAATTTATATTTATAATTTGTTTTCAAGACAATACTGACATAAAGAATAATTTTAATTAAAACCTCAAATCAATTGACCAATTTTTCTGTTTTTTTATAATCATTTAAAATTTTAACCTATCCATGCCCACTGAACACAGTTCAGTTTGTGCTATTTAACCACAGATTTTGAGCTAAAAATTTAAGTTTATGTCTTAACCTCCAAAAAAAATTTAATGCGTTGCAAAGAATAACGGTAAAAAATAGTTGTTCGTTACTCCAAAGTGTAAAGCTCCCTCTATCGGCATTTTTTGAAATTTATCGTTATAATCTATTTCCAAGACAATACTGATATAAAGAATAGTTTTTGTGAAAACCGCAAACGAATCGATCAATTTTTCCGCTATTTATATTGATTTCAAATTTTGGACTCTAAACTTTGATGGCGCCTATCTCATTCGGAAGACATTTGGAAACCTTAGTTTCCCATTTAGTATTATTTGTCTTGATATGTACAATCACAGCTTAAACTTTTGCCTAGTAGTTTAGATACACCCTGTATTTTGCATTGATGACGGCATGCTTTAGCTGACGAATCTAGTTTGCAGAAAAAAAAATGCTTTGTTGTTTTAAAAGTTGTTTTTTTATTTATTTATATAATTTTTCCATATATCACTGTTCTTTAAACAATACAATTATATCTCTACTATTATAACAATACTATTATATATAGGCTAATATTAAAATGTATTATTCTTTTCGTTATGTTTCATGTGTAATTTGTGTTCTAACAACTAATAAGTTAATAGATATAGATATTTATGTAAGTATCACATGCAATGACATTTTCTCCTTTTTGCACAGGATGATTCTAAAGGTAAATTAAATTTATATCTGTAAAATTCTTAATTTATTATACGGAAATCATCTTAATTTAAAAATTGCATTTTAATTATCTTCGTTTGTAAGGTTCAAAAGAAATTAAATTAGAATTAGGGTACTACTCAGAGAAAAAGTACCCATTTCGAAACTATATTTAATCTAGTCAATCCTTTCCTACACATTAGATTGATAGACTCATTAAGATTAAACCTGTTTTAATTATCCTGAATTTATTATACGAAAATCCCTTTTAATTTAAATAGTATTTTAATCTTCGTTTGTAACGTTAAAAAAAAAAAAAAAAAAAAAAAAAAAAAAAAAAAAACTAAATTAATTGGCTTTTAGAACACAGAGAAAAAGTACCTACATACATGTAATATATTTAATGCAGCATGATAGATGCATTTAAATTACGCAAATTTTTATTATCCGTAATTTATTATACGGAAACCTTTTTAATTTAAACAGTATTTTAATCTTAGTTTATAAGCTTCAAAAGAAGTTATTTAGTTGGCTTTCAGTACTCAGGAAAAGAGCCCATTTCGAAACTGTATTTACTGCAGTCAATATTTTCCTTCACATTAGCATGATAGATGTGTTTAAATTACACCAGTAAGAATTATCTTTAATTTATTATACGAAAATAATTTTAATTTAAACAGTATTTTAATCATTTTTATAAGGCTCAAAAGAAATTAAATAAGTAAATTGTGAGTACTCAGAGAAAAGTACACATATAAGTATGAAGTACATTTAATGCAGTCAATATTCTCCTTCACATTAGCATGATATATGCCTTTAGATTACACCAGCTTGTTTTTATGAACCGCATGTCGTTTGTTGCCCTTCCTAAAGCAAAAGTAAAAAGCATGTTTTGCTACGAAAGCAAACAACTAATACTATCAAGGGAGAAGAAAACAGCATCCTGTGTTTTCTTCGCAAGATATAAATTGTCGTTAGAATATTGAATTTACATAAAGTTAATTTATTTAGCTTATTTTTTTGTCCTCGCATATTTTCTTAAGTACACGTTTAGGTATACCACAGTAAAAGAAAACGAGTTTTTTCTTTCTCCGAGAATGAAATTTGTGATACAGAAAACAATATATTTAATGATTTAATTTAACTTTGTTTACGGACCTCTATTTAAATGAAAAGTATTTTTTTAATTAACAAAGCATTAAGTAAATTGTGAGTTTTATGTTTGTCATTGGGTTTATTGTTGTTGTTGTTGTTGCTATTTGTTTCTTTGGATTATGAACTAAAGTATAAAAATATGACAGCTGTTTGAATTTTAATTTATTCGATGTATACATTTTGTTTAATTGTGGCACATATTTAAATTTAATCTAGTCAATCCTTTCCTACACATTAGATTGATAGACTCATTAAAATTACACCAGTTCTAATTATCCTTAATTTACTACACGAAAATTATTTTAATTATAACAGCATAATGTTCAAATAAATTAAATTAGTAAATTAAGAATACTCATAGAAAAGTACCCATATAAGTATGAAGTATATTTAATGCAGTCAATATTCTCCGTTACAGTAGCATGATAGATGCCTTTAAATTACACCAGCTTGTTTTCATGAGCCGCATGTCGTTGTTGCTCTTTCTAAAGCAAAAATAAAAGCATGTTTTGCTTCGAAAGCAAACAACTAATACTATCAAGGGACAAAAGGAAACAACATTTCCGTGTTTTCTTCGCAAAATATAAATTGTTTTTAGAATATTGAATTTACATAAAGTTAATTTATTTAGCTAATCTTTTTGTCCTCGCATATTTCCTTAGGTACACTTTTACACATTAATCACAGTAAAAGAAAACGAGTCTTTTCCTTCTCCGAGAATGAAATTTGTGATAGTGAAAACAATATATTTAATGATTTAATTTAACTTTGTTTATGTACCTCTATTTAAATGAAAAGTATTTTTTTAATTAACAAATTATTAAGTAAATTGTGAGTTTTGTGTTTGTCATTGTTTTTTGTTTGTTTGTTTTAAATTAAACTATAGCAATACCACAGATATTTAAATTTAAGCTTAATTAATGTTTTAACAAAATAAATAAAAGCGGCATGTATCTAAATTTAAAATGAATGAGCAAACACTTTTATTGTATAAAGTTTAATCATAAAATCTGAAGCACTTAAATTGTTTTTTTTTATGCGAATAACCACGTTGGGCACTTTACATAACATGTCGTACATTACAAAGGAGGGAGGGGCAGGTTGATGTCATCGAACGGGAAGAAAGTTTATGTACCGATACAGTATAGTGAATGCATGAATATATGGCCGCATAAAGCGCAGCCACAAGAGGAGTTTAAAAACTATAAGTCGGAAAATCTACACCACAGTTTATAGCTGGATAAATTTCCACAAAAGAAAAAAAGGGCGATTAAAAAACGTGTTCCGTAGCATGTCAGTAGCGCATTAAATAAGAGATTTTTCTTAGTGAGATCGAATACTGCTTGGACCTATTTTTTGGAACGAAAATTTCCATCGATTATTTTCGAACAACAATTGAAAAAATATTTTTAATCATATAGACGTAATATCGTTACATTTATGTGTTATTACGATTAGTTACTAATATCAAATGGAAGAATTTGTGAGATGCTGCAATAAAATAAATGTTATAAGTGTACTTTGTGGTAAAATTCATCTGCTGAAAAAAAAAATATGATTAAAATTATATATCCCGTGAGAAATTTTTAAAAAATGGAAACAATATTTTAATCATGTTTTCAAATGCTAAAGAAAAATCATATGACTTTGGCTTCTGGCACTCAAGTAAAGAGCATGCAATTTTACATTATTTTTATAGTGTGACCGTTTCCCTTCACAGGAGCGTAACGGGTGCGTTTTAATTATGCCACCTAGTTTTGATTGCGAATATTTTGATATTCTCTGTTTCCAATTCTAAAAAAAAAGTATTATTCTCATGCTAAAGCTAATACACGAAAATATAGCATGAAAAAAAATTAGTTTGTCACAAGACAAAAACTGTCTTCGGATATTGAATTTGCATAAATTTAATTTCTTTCGTAGGTACATGTTCTTTGAGATGTTACAGAAAATGAAGAGAAAATGTTTTCTTCTCACAAGTACCAGACATGATACAATAAATTAAATTATATAAGTGTTATTTTTAGTGAAATTTTTGCAAGTAATATATATATATATATATATATATATATATATATATATACATATATATATATATGACAAAAATAAAATGCAAAATCCACTTATAACGTATGCTTACACAACCAGAGAATTTGGATTATATATTTAGATTAAAACAACACTTTAATCATGTTTTCAAATGCTAAATAAAAATCAGATGACTTTGGCTTCTGATACACACGTAAAAAGAATTTTGATACTATTTTTAATAGATTCACCATTTGCCTTCCCATCAGTGTGATGGATGCGTTTTAATTATGCCACCTAGTTTTGATGTCGAATATTTTGATGTTCACTGTTTCCAAGGCTAAAATAAAATTATATTCTTCTGCAAACATAAATACGTAAAATGATCGAATGGAAAAAACAGGTAAGTTTGTCACAAGACAAAAACTGTCAAGTGGATAGAGAATTTACATAAATATAATTTACTTCGCTTTCTCTGGTACCTGTTAAAATATATATTGACGCTTTACAGAAAATGAAGAAAAAATGGTTTCTTCTCTCAAAGTGTAATGTATCAAAATATGATACGATAAATTAAATAATATAAGTGTTCTTCGTGGTGAAATTTATGTGCGAGTAATAAAAATTATGACTAAAATAAAATACAAAATCAGAAAATTTATTAGAAATTATAGGTGTCTGTTTTATACGGGTAATGAATAAAAATAGTAGAAAAAAGCATAACATTTAAGACGTAACGATCACTATCGGATAAAATAGAAAAATAAATATAGAGAGAAAATAGAAATAATAAATTCGATAATTTAGACAGATTTAATTGTGCATCGTATTTTAATTCTATTGCTTTTTTCCTTAAAATTTAGAAACTGAATTACATATGGTTTTTACGTACAGCTTGCGGCACATATTGGAAACCTCAAAAGAATCATATGGCATATAATTACATTTGCTGCAGTTTTCTGTTTCATTCAATATTGATAATACCCGGTTTCTGAACAGTAACAAAAGTAAGGAGTAACGAATTTTTTTAACGGGTAGCAAGTTCGAAACTAACAAATCATACGGATATTCATTTTGTCGTTACTTTTACAGCACTATTACTGAGCACCAAAATTTGGTTGAAACTCGAGCAAAATTTTTAACAGTGTGATGAAATGTAATGGAATTATTTTGAGAGTCTCTGTAGATTAACCGCAAATGCTACAGGCAGTCTGTTCAATACTGAAAATAATATAGTAAATACCAGTATCATATATCCATTTCATAGAAATCAGAGAATATTTATTCGAATTTAATCACCCACAGACAGACAAAAGACTGCCAGACAGACAGACAGATAGGCGGAAAGACAGATAGATAGGCAAACCCAATTCATATTTTTTTCAATGTGTTAGAAAGCGTTAAAAACCAATGTAAATTTAAAACCACGATAAAAACAATATTTCAATACTCTATTTTCAATTTTTATTTTTTATTTTTTTATTTATTTATTCCATTTCGAAACCCTCAAATAATCTCGTGAAAGAAAAGTATTTAGATTAAAACAATACTTTAATCATGTTTTCAAATGCTAATGAACAATCATATGACTCATCATATTTTAATTGTTGCAATGTAATATTTCTTCGCACAACGTAAAACTTTTTTAACGCTAAAAGAGAAATACAAAAACTGCGACCAACAATAAGAAACAATTTAGCACACATATCATTTTTGATAGTGGAACGTAATGGTATAACAGACAACATTATTACTAACAGAATAAAATGACAACAAAAATTTATATCGCAGTTCCCTATCAGATAAAGGAAAAAAGAAAATGAGGAAGCATATAAATACTTATTTATAATATGGAATAGGAAAAGCAAACATACTGAAGAAGAAATTACAGCTATGATTATGAAGGAATATCGAAGTAAAAAAATTCAAATTTCACTGTGAAAGGACTTTGTAATTGTGAATGGTAATTGTGTTAGATAAGAAAAATGTTAACAAGAACTTATGACCCATATTACTATGCCATAAAAAAAAACATTGGAATGCATTTATCAAACTCAAAAATGCACCACAAAGAAAAGAGATTATTTTGTTGTTAAATCTTAAATCAAGGGGCTAAGCTAATTTTAATTTTAATAATAAACTAAATATCTAAGGGTTTATACGATGTAATAATTACTAAATAATCACAACACAGTAGTTTTATTAAAAGGTTTTTTTCAATCTTTAATTGTATACTCTCAATCCCAATCTCGATACTTGTCTTTTTTTCAGGGAATGCTGATTCGCCATTTGAATGCTATTGTAACATTAAATTATTTCAATTCTTCACAATTACTTTTTAGTATTCAATCCTTCCTTTATAAATTTCCACTGGACTTTATAATGTTTCTTCATCATTAAGAACGGAAATGTTATCTCATCCCCAGGAATGATTTTGTCGAAGAATGCATTCAAATATTTCAGTTTCAAATTTTTTTTATGCTCTAAAATTTTGAATATAACGAGTATTAAATGCATTTGACATTTTATAGAAATAGATAATTTTATATGAATTTATGGTGAAAACAATGTTGGAGAATTTCCCTGCACTGGAAATTTTAACCCTTTAACCATCTGGCCCGGCTTTTTCCGTTTCTAAAAATCTTATTTAAATGCCTGCAGGCAAAAATATTTTAAACGGAATGTTATTTTGAATCATACATAGAAAGAAGGGATATTAAAGATATTATAGCATCTAACTGTGAATAATTTATATAAATATCTTGCAATTTATAAGCATTCTTATAAAAATGCATGAAAACCCTTGGACGGTGAAAGGGTATAACTGAAATAAAAAATAATCCAAAACTTTTTTAAATATATATATATATATATATATTGTCAACTGTCATCAATTGACGTATTTTTAAATAATTTCTTTATATGTCTTTTACTTATATGTTTGTGTCTATCCCTCTTTTAGGTAGCTTTCATTACAAAAAGTAAAAAGCTACCTATTGCAGCCGTCCGGAGGAAAGCACTTCCAGAAAATTTTGGTATATTTTCACCGATCATGACCCCCAGACCCCAAAACCACCCTCCGTTCAAATGTTGACATATATATATATATATAACCATATATATATATATATATATATAACCATATATATATATATATATATATATATATATATATATATATATATATAACCATATATATATATATATATATATATATATATATATATATATATATATATATATATATATATATATATATATATATATATATATCTGATTTTTGTCATGCGATAACTAACGTATTTATGAACCGATTTGAATGAAACTTGGTATGTACATAGTACATACAAATGTCTCGACCGAGTTCGTTGGTCAGCATCATCCGCCATTTTGTTTCAAAATGGCGGTCATTTTAAATTTTTAAAAAGATTTAAAATTTAAAATTAAATGCGAAAAAATTAAAAGTTGAAAAATATTTTTCATTTACGTGTTAGAACTTAAAACAAAGATTCCAGAACACTTTTTATTTTGTCTATATCTTAAAAAATGATTGAGTTATAGCACTTTGAATTTTTCTTATGGCTGATATTTTGAAACGATCTGATTTTTGTCGCGTGATAACACGCGTATTTATGAACCGATTTCAATGAAAGTTGGTACGTACATAGTACATACAAATTTCTCGACCGAGTTCGTTGGCCAGCATCATCCGCCATTTTGTTTCAAAATGGTGGCCATTTTAAATTTTTTAAAAATTTTAAAATTTAAAATTAAATGCGAAAAAATCAAAATTTGAAAAATATTTTTCTTTTACGTGTTAGAACTTAAAACAACAATTCCAGAACATTTTTTATTTTGTCTATATCTTACAAAATGATTGAGTTATAGCACTTTGAATTTTTCTTATGTCTGACATTTTGAAACGATCTGATTTTTGTCACATGATAACACGCGTATTTATGAACCGATTTCAATGAAACTTGGTATGTACATAGTATATACAAATGTCTCGACCGAGTTCGTTGGCCAGCATCATCCACCATTTTGTTTCAAAATGGTGGCCATTTTAAATTTTTTTAAAAATTTAAAATTTAAAATTAAATGCGAAAAAATTAAAAGTTGAAAAAGATTTTTCTTTTACGTGTTAGAACTTAAAACAACAATTCCAGAACACTTTTTATTTTGTCTATATCTTAAAAAATGATTGAGTTATAGCACTTTGAATTTTGCTTATGGCTGACATTTTGAAACGGTCTGATCTGAACGATCCACAATATTGCTTTAAAATGGCATACACTTTATGATATCGTGGAATTTGGTGACTCTCTAAATCGCTTAAAATAATACCAGGTTGAATAAAAGATGGCTAATTTCTAAAAATTCCTATTAATATTCAATCTTTACAAAAACTAGTATTCAATCTTATAAAATCACTAATTTTATAAGATTATTTCCACTAATTTGAGCTTAGTATTTTTGAACAATGTAACTTACCTTAAAATAAATAAATAAATATATAAGTATATGAAAGCTACCTCTTCCTCCCGGCATTGCCGGAAGGACTTTTTTAAGTAGAAAAATTAAGCAAACCATGAAATGTGTAAACTGTGTTTATAGTACATATTAAATACAGACTAATTTAAAAGTGCTGTATTAAATATATATTTTTTACTCCGGCTATTTATTTGAAAAACTTAAGCAGTCTTTTGTTTAATTTTAATACATCATGTTAATTAAATTTTACGAAGTTAAATCTTAAAATAGAATTTTACACTTTAATTAAAAAGTATGGGGATAAAATGTAATGAGGAAATTTGCATGTCCTTCTCTCATCTTTGCTAATTTACTTTTAGAAAATAAAAGAAGGCTTTGAAACTACTCTAAATATAGCTTTAAAAAAAAGTTTATAAACGTCTGAAAAATTTTCCGAAAAGTTTGCTGATAAAAACCTTATTTCCATTAGTGATAAATGCGCTTTTAGATTGTAGTACATTGTGAAACCAATTATGAGATTTTTCTTCTCTAATTCGTTTCTGCTTCCCGGAACTCTGTAATTAAAGAAGATATTTTCGTTGCATTTTGTAGGTTAAATTAACTTTTAGCGCCTGAATTCCGAATGTAGCATTTCTATTTCATTTACGCCAGCTAAAATTGGATATAAATTTCAACTTATTAGTTTTTATTGCTAAACGAAAGTAACACATTGTTAAACACATATTGTATCAAATAGGTAGCGTTTATAAAACTTTTAAAACAAATATTTATTTTCTTTCATTAAATTAAAATTTTATCTAAACGCATCCATATCAGCCTTAACAAACTAAAATTTTAGCATATTTTTTCCTAATATGAAATTAAATGTTTCTTTTATATACGCGTATAATAATAGACATTTTTTTCTGAATAAAATCAGTTTAAAATCAAACATTACTTAGAGTTTAAAGTTTGAGGGATAGTAAAATTAGTTGATTAGTTTCCGATATAAAAAGAACTGATATAAAAAGAAATTTATATCAGTATTACTTTCAAATTATTATTTAATTGTATAAATTATTGAATTTTAGCATTCTTTCTTGCTTAACAATTAGGATAGATGTAACAATAAGTAAAATGTCAGTGTCTTATATGTAATTATCAGTGTCTTATATGTAATTGTAATGTTAAAATGCAAAAATTTATTTTTTTAACAGACATCAAAATATATCATATCTGTGTAGTTGTTAAAAGTTTTGTAAAATGTAATCAGTTTCCATAAAAGAAACTAAGGCAATATGTATATTATTTAAGAAGAAGAGAAGAAAAGAAAAAAAAATTCTGCTTTTTTTAAACTTCATATTCCAATTTTAAAGATTTTATACATTATTTATTTTTATTTAAATTAATTTATTTGATAGTCTTGTAATATTTTGTTTACAATATCAAGAAGAGACCGCCAGTTACAGGTTTATCAAAAACTAGAAATAAATTATTCATTGCATTTTCCAACAAAATAAACATTACTACTAGATTCCAAATTAGGTTTAAGACCTCAAATATGGAAGCATGATGCCTATTTTAGCTACTTTGAACGAACATAAATATAAGATAAGATTGGTTTTGATTCATTAATTTTTATCAAAGTTATACAAAATTTATTGGGCTTTTTGATTCTTCTTTTTTACATAAATTGAAAAAAAAAATGTTATTTATTTATTTATTGCTTATCTAATTAAGCCCATTATACGGGATGCTGAAATGTAGTTCAATCAAAAACAATAATAATAATAAAATAAAGGATAAGAAAGAGTGTGTAATATATGTTGGTTTCTTTAGGATTATATCTCGATATAGAATATTTTTTAACAGTATTATTATCAATTACATTTAATTTTTTTTCACATATATTAAAAAAAATTGGATGCGCTATATTTCATTTGAATGCATTCTAAATTTGAAAGTACATATCGGGAGAAGAGATTTCAGAAATATTCATTATATTATCTATTTTGTATCGAAAATATTGTTACCTTATAAATATCCTCTTTAAAAGTATATATGAATTTACGTTTACGTTAGTTTAAGTTAAAAACTTAAGTTATTAGTGCAGGAAATCCCCATAATTTTAAACAAATCAAAATATCTTATTATAACTCCATGAGTTTTGAGTTTAGAAAAAATTAAATTTCATTTTTGTACATGTCAGAGATGAGTTATATTTTTCAAAATATCATTAATAAGATACGGTCACAATAAAAAAATTTCATGGAAGGACAATTTCATCAACACTATCTAAATTTCTAAGCTAAGTTTAGCATTTTTGTAATGTGCTTTGCTAAGATCTTCAAGAGGTATATGATTATAGAGTATGTCATTCTTTTACGGAAATACTGTACTATATCTTTATACACAGTTCATATAGCTTGTTTTTACTATTTCCTCGTGCTTATGGAACAATCCATCAATTTATTTCAATGGTAAAATAATAATAATCCCAAAGAGTTTTAAAATTTAGATAGACTAATATGTTTTCGATAAACAAGAAGCTTGAAAGGTACCATAAATATAATTTTTTTTTAGTATTTCTTTTATTAAGGCCTAATTGAAAGGAATAGTCTTGTAAGTATTTATAAAGAATTAACGGTCAACTTTCTATCAAATTTAACAGTACAGAAATTTTACTAGTGCAATTAACATTACATATTTATTTATCAAATACATTCACTCAGATGCTTTTTTTTTTCAGATATTCATATTTCGCTAAATATGTAAGATAATCATAAAAAATAGATGGATATTTTATCTACTTCTATGCTTAAACAACTCCTAAATGTCATCGTGTATATACGCAACACAAATACGTACGTGTGAAAAATCATTGTGAGAGAATTGATATAAACATAAGTATGCTTGTTGTGTTGTATTAAATTAACTATTTGTATCCTCGTGTTGCAGATCTGCAAAACACACAAAAGACAACAGTACTTACACAATATGCTTTAAAACACTATTTTGTTTGTTACCCTTATTTTCCAATGTACCAGTTAATATAAAATGATCATTAGAATTCTTAATAGACGGTGATATTAAATTAATTTCTCATACTTAAATTTTGTTTAGCATTTGACACGCTTCAGGTCAATATTGCAAAAATTAATTTAGTAAATCTTATCAAATTAAAAAAACTGCAGAATATCAAAAGTAGATTTTTATAGGTATTTTTATATACTTTAAAATTTTGTATTAGAAAATGGATAATATTTATGAGAATTATGTCGAGTTTTATTTATTGTAAAGTTATAAAAAGTACTTTTTAGTGAATATATTTTTTTAATTTATGCTCTAAATTTTTTAATTATTTTTTATATGTTTAAAATGATGTATTGTAATATCTGAGCCAAAATTTTTAAATCAAAATTGTTGACCCAGAAAGGATTAAAAATACATTTTTTAAATTGGTATATTAGAAAGCAATAATAATTTATCCGTATTAAAAAGTTTCACAGTTTAAATTATGATTATAGAAAACAATGATGCCTAAAGTGTTTCTTTCTGTTACTTTTGAGGACTTTTTATGTTGTTTTCATGAGTATATCTTTTGAAGCGTCAGCAAAAATATTCAGAAATCTATTATTTTTGGCATGGATTAAAAGATTTTTTTTTCTACAATTTTCATCAACATAGATCTTTTTAATCATAAATGATTAATGAATCATGACAGAGTTTCATTGAAAAGTTTTTGATATCACATCACGCTACCTAACATTTTTATAAAAGCACATGTTACTTTCCTATGATATTGCGTGGTGCATGTGGATTTTTGTTTTATATTTTAATTGCATGTAATAAAAAAAGTAATAATAATAATGTAATTTTTCTAACTAGTAAGGTTTCTATTTCGTCCATATCGAAGAAATAATGTATGTTTTATTTAAATTACTTATGAATCTTTATCAGAATCGTCTTATGGGGATATTCGTGTACACTTAAAATATTCCTGAGAACAATGGGCTAAACAAAACAAATATAGAATAAACAACTTCTATATTAGATGACAAAGACATTGATAAGTATACCTTCACTTATTTAACATAAATACACGGGGGGAAAACTTGTTCCACAAAATAACAAATGCTATAAATGGACATATTAAGTTGGTTAAAGTTTTTTTTTTTTTTAATAATTGCTTATATATACAGGGTGGTCATAAAAAAACTTTGCCGATATATAGAACTTTAACGGCCGGGAGAGCCTCATATCTCAACCGATCGAGATGAGATATGAGGTATAGTTATTCACAGGTATGAGCTCGGTATTCTGTGAACGGCAACAAATTGGCGCTCACGGTTACGGTTATAGCTACAGAAACTCGAAATTTTCAAATGAAACGCCCAATTTTCTTCACCGCAAAATGCCCCGCGCATGCGAAAACCTTAAAGAGCGTTGGAACGGTACGTGTATCGCTATAAACGGACGCGTTAACTCTGCAAACGGCCACAAAACGCTATCAGGTTGCACGTAAGAAATTTTCATGTGACAGAGGCAAAACATAAATCACGAACGCTGTACGCCGTATAGTCAGCGAAGAAAACAGCTAAAAGTTGTATGGGAATGCTAGTTATTCAATAGAGAGCTTGCACATACCGACGAAATGACTCTCCCAGCGAAAGTTCGTGGTGAATTGATAAAACTCTATTATTAAAATGGTATGAATGCTGTGAAAACCTTGCGTTCTACCGTCGAAATCATCGCCAAATTCTTGGCCCATGTAGCCCGCAAGCTCTTCAAGACTTAGTAAAAAAATTCGAAGAAACTGTCAGCACCTATAAAAGACCACGATCAGGACGACTAACTGTTACTGAGGTCACTATTATGGCAATGTATCCCATAGTGACTACAAGACACATGCAAACTGCAGGAGGTGTATCACGTGTATTGGATATATCCAAATCAACCATCCTAAAGCTATTGTGCACCTTAATCCGCATGTTTCTTTATCTATGCCAGCGCGTCCAGATGTCGGAAGTGAGAGACCATCAACAACGTATAAGCCTCTGTTAATGTATATCTTATCGGATATGATGCAAATAACGACTAGCTTCTTTGCACATTGTAGACGGACATTTCACCTTAACTGGCAACGTGAATACCAAAAACTGTATGCACAAGGCAAGCTGTCGCACCGGTACCTTTACAAGACGACAAAGTTACAGTGTGGTGCAAAATTGCAGACACAATCATTCTTGGGCCGTACTTCATTGAAGGAGCGACACCATCAGGATTTGTATCTTGCTCAGTAACAGGCTCCCACTATTCGGCAATGCTGTAAAATTACGACATGCCAGAATTGCTACAGTGAAATGCAATGAATGACTTCATTTGGATAGCGCATGATAGTGCACTCCCACATATAACAAAGCCTTTTTGCAGGGTCCTGAAACAGCATTTCGGTGACCGTGTCATCTTATACGAATATTCAATTTCAGTGGCTTCTGTGATCCCCAACCTCACTCTTATGGATTTCTGGTTCTTGGAATATCTCAAATCTATCTCAAATCTATGTGCAATCTGTAAACTTCACCGCATTTGAAAGATTCTATCATATGCGAGATCGCAATCATCCCTCATGCCATGTTACATTCGGCTGTATTGTCCACAACCACGCGCATGTATTGTGTAATTCCCTGTGATGGTACCCGTGTGGAAAATGAGTCATCAACATAAAAGTTTTCTTTTCTCAGGTATGTGTTGTAATAAATGATTGGTGTACTGACTCTGTGTCATACGCAAATATCCTTCATGCCCACTCGCCCCAATCGTGTTTTTTGTCCGTTCTCAGAGCTGTTTTTTTGGGTGTGCATAACCAGTCCGTTTCTTGCGATATACGTATAGTTCCAACGCTCTTTAAAGTTTTCGCATGCGCTGAGCATTTTGCGACCAAAAAAATGGGTGTTGCTATTGGAAAGTTTCGAGTTTTGCTATCTATAACCGTAACCGTGAGCACCATTTTGTTGCCATTCACAGAATCCCGAGCTCATATCTCTGAATAACTATATCTGAAATCTTACCTCTATCGGTTGAACAGACCGGTCGCTAGAGCTCCATATATCGGCAAAGTTTTTTTATGAGTACCCTGTATGTATATATATATATATATATATATATATATATAATCTATAAAACTATTAATTGTAAAATAATATATATAAATAAAACATGAAAAAATGAATTAAAAATAATAGATTTGGAATTAGTAGAACCATAGTAGACTCTGCAGAATCCAAATACTAAGGAACTACAAAAGAAGTGTACAGTTTCATTTTCCCATTATATATGCAGGGTGTGTCAAAAGTTATCGAATTAATACGCTGTAATCTTTAAATTTTGCTCCTAGACCCATACTTCCAATTGCGAAATTTCATAAAAGAAGTATAAAATATGATGGCATAAGTTTCAACTCCATGTGAGGGGGTGGGATCTATTTAAAAAAAAAGGGAAAATTAAATTTTTATAAACCCTCGGAGGGTAAAAATTCCAATTAGAAAAACTTTCGTTATCAATTCCCGAATTAAACACAAAAAATGCATCTTCATATCCGCAAGACTTACAAAGTTATGGCCGTTTAAATTATTCGTCAGGTTTTAAAGAATTAGACAAAAATGATTAATGGATTTAGAATTAAAGGATTAGACAGTGCGTGCAATTCAAGAAAAATATTACTTTAAGAGTTCTATGAAACATTAAAAAAATGTAGTTAGTGAGTTACAATTTTGTTTCTTCTCTTTTTTGTGATGGTTAATCATATAATTTGCAAACAAAATCACATTCTATAATTTGTCATAAAATTAAAAAAAAATTACTCATTATTATTTTTTTAAGTGCAGTAACTTACCATCGTTATAACTCGAAACATTATCCATTGGATTTCAGTTTTTTTCATTTAATTAGAAAGAAAAATATCATTTTAGTTTTGTTTCAGGAGTTTTTCAAATATTAATTTTTAACGTAATAACAATATTTCTTTAAAAAATGTATTATCTTATTTTTGAAAAATTATATGTTCAAAAGAAGCATTTTTTGCAAATTTGCCGAAACAAAATTAATGTGCGATTTTTGCTCCTTAATTCTTTAACAATTCTAGAGCTAATAACTTAAAGAGCAAAAATGGCGAAATAAAAAGAACATCATGCAGAAAACGCATTTAAAGTTTTAAACAAAGACTGACTCCAAATAAAGGGTTTAAGTACTTTATAAAAAATTATATGTGAAAAAATAACTAATTTCTGTAGCTTAAACTTCCGACTCAGATTCAACTTTGTCGTATCCACCTCTTTTCTGTACTATTTAAATGTCCGCCAGTTATTTAAAACAGTGTTTTTTCTAACATGCCGATTAAGACTTTTTTCTTATCTCTAACTTTAGCTCTCATATCTTCAGCCTTTAAATCGTTCCGGTACGGTCGTTAATATATATATATATATATATATATATATATATATATATATATATATATATATATATATATATGTATGTATGTATGTATATATACCGGGTATCCAAAAAATGACTGTTGGATTTTAAAATTCAATAACTTCAAACGGTGACAGCTATTTAAAAAATTTTTGCAGGAGGGTTATGTATAATGTCAGGAGTTCTTTTACCGTATTTTTTTATTTTATTTCGCATCTCAAACAATAGGTGGCGCTGACGACGATTGAAGGCCAGGTCGACGCTTCACTCAGCACTGATCACCTGGCCTTCGATCGCCGTCAGCGCCACCTATTGTTTGAGATGCGAACTAAAATAAAAAATTACGGTAAAAAAAAACTCCTGACATTATGTATAACCCTCCTACAAATTTTTTTTAATCGCTGTCACCGTTTGCAAGTTATTGAAGATTTAAAATCCATCAGTCATTTTTGGGACACCCAGTATATATATATATATATATATATATATATATATTGGGGCCGGGTCGAGTCAGGCCCGGGACCTTACTTTTTTTGAAGTCTCAGACAGGCTTTTCTTCATTTTCCGAAGCAGGACTGGCTTCTTTCTGTCTAGATCTACACTGTGTTAAATTTTCAGTTCCAGTCTCGACACAACCCGTATTAAAATAATTGTCGCTGACTAACCTAATCCAATGTAAAAAAATAAGTAAAATTTAATCTGCCCAAATATTTTGACAGAAAATAAACATATTTTTAAATCGACAATCTTTTACATTAAAAAACTTTAACATTTCTTTTTAAAATATAGTAGATTTAAAGGGAAAAAAATAAAATACAATAAAAAAATATGTATAATAAGTGAAAAAGAATTTGTCTATGATGCATCCTGTCTAACACGGAAAATATCCACGCAAAGAGAATGTAGAAATACTCGAGAAAGAAATAGATAGCATTTATACATTCTTTGTCTAGAGCGCATTTTTTTCTTTTTTCAAAAAATTTCAAATGAGGAAAATGATGTCATTCAGCAACCAGATAAATAGGAATTACAATATTATTACGGATGCCTTTTTCATATTACTAATAACAGTAACATTTAAAAAACATTTGAAGAGAAAATGACGTCCCTATTTAAAACATCGTAATTTTACTCATAACGATATTAGGTATTACTCTGTTATCCCGTCGACCAATTTTGCCAAATTATACAAATCGCCAAACTAATAGCCAAATTATGCATATTGACATAATTTTTAATTTAAATAACGAAAAAACAATTAATTAGTAGAATATTAATAAAAATATTAATAAAAAGTCGAAATAAAAATCACTTAATGACATTTTAAACACATGAATCGTATTTAATGTCATTGAATATGACATTCTCGATCATCCATTATTGGCATTTAATCTTACAGATTGGCGATAATTTTTTGGTCGACGGGATAACCTAGTAGTACCCGATATTACATTTCAATATTTCTTTTCATTATGGACACTGAGATTGAGATTTTACTTTCAGATGACTTCAGTTAGTGAAAATAATGTCACAGTAAAAATGAAATTAATTTTTTTCTAATAAAACTATTTTTCTGTGAGTGCATATAAAATAAAATTTCTGGATTTCGCCGGCACTCAGATTACAATTTTAACTGAAGATGTGCGAATACTTGCATGCAAAATTGTAACTGCCAAATTTGACATTTTTTTTTGTAAAAGTATTTATTATGTATTGATTCAATAATGTAATTACTTTTGCTTTTTTTAAAACCAAATCGATCGAGTCTTTTAAACATTTCATTCGTCGAATTCGACGGGATTCCATTCGTTTTATTGTTAAATTGCATTTCCTTTTATTCAGAGTCTATAAAAAAGTGTTTAAACTAAAGAAAAAATCCGTTTTTGATAAATCTAGTCAATGAAGAAGTAGCACGTCAAATTGTATCTCTTTATTATTTCGCAATTCCAATGTCTCAGAGAGAAATTGCTAATCAATTGGGTATTTCTCGCCGTTCTGTTTGCTATTATACTGATAAATACAAGAAAAATGAAGTTAGTTTATTGCAATCTAAGCGGGGTCACCCTTTTAAAAAACCTCAATCGATTTTTTTCTAATCGGATGCGAAACTGACTTCTGCAATGGCAGAATCTACACTCAACTTGTTCTTAATAGCCACGTGTAAATAAATTTGTAATTTGAAGGAAGAATTATCATGTTTCAGTGCATGTTTTAAAAACTGAAAAAATATTTAAAATTCTGGCGTTTTCTTAAAGAAGTAAAAAAAAAATTCTGGAAATTCTGAAAGTTTGAATTTAAATAGAAATTAATTCTACAAAAAAGTCAAATTAAAAAAAATAAATAAATGTTATCTGCATACCAAGAACTTTTAATACATAAAATAATCTGTCCTAAAATAATGTTTAAATTCTTATGAATAGTTATGTTCTTATGAAACATTTTTAACGGAACAATTTTGACGGAAAAAAAAAAAAAAAAACTGTAAATCTTTATAATTAAAGTTACGGAAATCTGCATGGGCACTAAAATTTTACTTGTAAAACTATACAAACAAAAATGATGTAAATCTCCAAAACTAGTTTTTGTAAAGCTACAGACATCTTTAACTTTACAAAAGAATCTACTAAATTTTCAATAATCTTACTAAATTTTTATTTATACTCTAAAAACATGTAACAGATAAAGATTTGTACTTTGAATAAAAAGTTTTGTAAGTTACTAAAAAATCGTTAAGGAAATCAGATTTCTAGAGCTTTTTTAAGTAACGGTAACTAGTGTTAAAAATTAAATTTTAGTAAGATAACTAATATTTTTGTAAATGCTTTTGTTGAGTTCCAAATTTCTCTAGGTTTGCTTACAATTTTCGTAGATTGGCATATATTTTTGTGTGTGCAGTGTACAAAATAAAATTATATGATATAAAATTTTAGTTACCATAACAGATTTCGGTAAATTTAGATTACTAAAGTAACAGATCATTTTTTTTACAGAGTGTGACTTTGGTTGAATTAAATAAGAAATTTCTGCGATCTCATTTTCCTAAAAAAGTCTTAGTAACCTTGCAGATTTTTTGATTTACAGTGCAAAATATATATGTTACATGAATTTTTGTTGATGTCATTCCATAAAAATTTCTAGTAATCCCAATTTCTTAGGGAAAAATAATTCATAAATTTACTAATATTTTTAAAAGTTTTTAACACATATTTTGTCTTAAAGTTAAAGAAAATCATCATTATCTAATTTAATATAAATGTTTTGAATTTTTTCTAAATAAGACAATACGCTATTATGCTTTTTTTAAATAATAAAAATAAAACTAGGGAATGAATAAACTATTACGAAATGAATTTCATTTTAAAGAAAAATAAATTTTTGAGAAAGTTAGTATTGAATTCCTGAAAGCAAAAAACAATACTAATTAAATTAAAGGTGAAAACTCTTAAACAAAAAAATTATACCCGTTTCAAGATAATTTTACACACATTTGGTCTTAAAGTTATGGAAAATTGTTGATTATTTAATTTAAAATAAATGTTTTGAAACTTTTGTGAAGCCATTGCACTCTCTTTTTAAATAAAAAAAGTAACAAAACTTTAATATCTGCTGGAAAATAAATTGTATTTTAAAGAAAAATGAATGAGTAAAATCTACTGAAAATTTTATTAGGTAACTCATCTGTATTCTTTTAATTAAGTCCATTTTTCTCATTCGTTTATTTAAGGCATAATCAAAAGATGTCTGTAGTATTTCTAATAGAATTATTTTTAAACCAATTAAAAATTCGAAACTCATTCTTGCCAAAATCCTTAATAGAATTTTAATTGAATGACACTGCATTGTGAAATTAATAGATTAAGTTTTAAAAATAGTTGGTTTCATTAAACTGTATTCTTGAAATCTATAAAATTTAATTAAAATGAGTCTATAAGATTTTATTCAAATAATCTTCTGGGTATGGAACTGCATGTTTTATTTACAGATTCAACGAAAGAGGTTTGAGCAAAATTAGAAGTAAAAGTTTCTTTAATAAATGTATAATATTGATTTTTGTATTATTTAAATAAAATATTATTTAGCATTTTATCTATTTTTTAACACTAATATTTTATTTTATTATAAAGTATGAATAACATCAATTTTTAACGTTTTATTGATAATATTTAGTTAAGTAATATCTAGCATGATATAAAGTAAAAAGTTTTATACTCTTATACGGTGGTAATTAGGTTTAAAAAAAGCTTAGTGTGAATTTATCATACAAAAAAAAGAATAATAATTATACTGTCAATTCAGACGTATAACACGCTCCATTCCTATGCGTTTTAGCTCATAGAAAAGGACTACGATTAGAGAATGTATTATATATATATATATATATATTTCTCGATCCTTTTTCTTGGAAAGACACCTTTCTTAATTATGTATCAAGAATATACGAGAGTGATATAAAAAGTAAGAAAGAATTGTTCTGATGTCAATAGTGACTACATTGCTGCATTTGTTAGTTTATATCTTTTATTGTCACTTAAAAAACAAATATTTTTTTTGAATAAATTATTGTCCCACATGCATGACATTTACTTTACTTTTACATATAATCACTCACTATATTTAGGCTTTTGTTATATCTTCTCAGAAGATTTAAAATCTCGATGTTAAACTCGACTGCAGATAAAAACAGCAAATTGTAGAAAATGCAAATTAAAATGGCATTTTTTTGTTGTTGTTTTTGTAAATTTTGTAACAAATACTACCTATTGCATTCTCTCTTATGTTTCAAGTTTTCAAAAATTTTCATGGAGATTTACGCTGATCATGAGTGGTTGAACCCAACCCCTCCAACCCAGTAGAATACTTTATCATATATACATATACATATATATATATATATATATATATATATATATATATACCGGGTGTCCCAAAAATAACTGATGGATTTTAAAATTCAATAACGTGGAAACGGTGACAGCTATTTTTAAAAAAATTGCAGGAGAGTTATGTATAATGTCAGGAGTTTTTTTACAGTAATTTTTTTATTTTAGTTCGAATTTCAAATAATAGGTGGTGCTAACGGCGATTGAAAGCCAGGTCGACGCTTCACTCAGCACTGATCACCTGGCCTTCCATCGCCGTCAGCGCCACCTATTGTTTGAGATGCGAACTAAAATAAAAAAATTCGATTATAAAACTCCTGACATTATGCATAACCATCCTGCAAAAATTTTTTAAATAGCTGTCACCGTTTGCGAGTTATTGAATTTTAAAATCCATCAGTCATTTTTGAGACACCCGGTATGTGTGTGTGTGAGTATGGTGTGTACATATATAAATCTACATATCACTTTTTAATAGATATGATAACTTTTATAATTTAGAACAAATCTGTAGAAAATTGCTACATAAAATCATGGGGCAAAAAATCTGCATCGAGTTCGTTAACGGACAAAATCGAACGTAAGGATTGAAAATGGAGATAGATTTTTAATACGTTTGCTGGCAAAGTTCAGATATTGCATCTGTTAAGGGATGCCAAAATCATATCTCTGATATTGTTTTAAAGTTCCGACATAATGTTTTAATTTATTGTGTTAAAATTTATCGTACGTAATTTTGTTTCAGTATATGAAATTTCGACATAACGCAAAACAAATAACGTATTATTGTAGTTGGAAGCAAACGTGTTAAGAACAGAAAATAAAAGTAGAAATTTTTTGTTATGATCAGGGTGGCGAGTGTTTAGATAAAAACTCATTAAATATCAGTATTTTGTTAAAGATAAATTCAGTTTATATAATCTCTTTATATTATTTGAAGAATTTTCTGGAAGAAATTACTGGTAGTTTTCTCTTTTCTTGACTGTGTTTTTCCCGGTTTTCCCTGACCACTCGATACCCTGATGATGCATATCGAATAAGTTTAAATTTATTTCTGTTTCAAGGAAAAGATCCAAAAAGTTATGTATGACAGATTTTTCACTCATTAAAAGTGACCCCAACGGTCTTAAAAATAAAATAAATAAGTAAATAAATTTGTCAATCCACGAGATTTCATATGTGCAGATTATAAATGTATTTTGATTCTCGTTTCTTTACTATGAATCTTCTCAATAATATCTTCAATTTTGATATTGACAAGTTTTTAATAGGTCTATTCTTGCAAAAACAGCAAATAAAAAAATAAATAAATAAAAGAAAAGAAAATGCGGGAAGGGTGAAGAAGGAAAAACTCATAACTTCGTTAATTCACAAGATATAAAATCCGTTTAAATATATTATAAAATTTCTTGATATTGTCTACAACTTTTACCTTGGAAATTCTTTTTATTTGACTAACTCTTACAGAAAAAAAATAATTAAAGGAGGGGAAGAGAAGCGTAGAAGATAGAGATCATATTTTCGTTAACCCGCCAATAAGGGGATGAAAAAGTGACGTTGTATTGGCGTGATGAAAATTTTTGATTACTATGAATATCCTGTTTATAGGATTGTATTTGTAAGCGCGTGCGTGTTTCAATAAGAAAAAAGTCTGAACTTAAAATACAAAATGTGGTTTATTTGATGAAACAATTACCAAACGGTTTAAATTTATTATACAAATCTTCTTAATCTTTTCCTTTTGCTGTAACAAGTTGTTTCATTAGATGAACTCTGGAGTAAAACATAGTTGTTAAAGAAAAAGTATCATGTTAAGATGATTCTGACAAAACAACTCTTATATTAATATAAAATGAAATATTTTTCAAATTTAGTGTTTTGCGGTGAAATTAAAACTTACCTTTGAAATCTACCTGTGTCCGTTGGCAGAACTGGTGTGAATTTTTGAATAAATAGTCATTACCACTTCAATTGAAAATAAATAAAGAATTAAAAATTTTGACAGGCTAACTTTGTGGTAGATAAGTACTGTTCATTATTCATGTGGTCATGATATAATTTAAAGTTCAATTGTAATAGAATTGCTTAAAAATTTGAAAAATAATACCAAAAGATAAAACAGAAAAAAAATAATTTCTTAAAATATGTTTCCGAATATTGGAAATTATGCTGCATCATTGATAAAAATTACTTTTCTTAGTGTCTATGTAGCAAAAAAAAAATAACAATTATTAATTAATTAAAATAAAAATAATTTAAACAGGCATTTTAATATCATAACAAGTGTTACATTTTAAAGTTACTTATAATATGACAAAAAATAAAATCTCGTCAGAAAACACATTGTTGCATTTTTTAAAAATTTACTTAACACTATTACCCTAATTATGAAATTAGATATTATTTTTTATACAAACATTAGATACAGTATCTACAACATAAAAAAAATATTTAAAAACAAATTAAAAAACTGGATACATTTCGACCAATCTTTTAATCTCTTTTAGAAAATAATGCTAGATAAATATTTTTTTTTCATTTTAACTAATTAAAATGGATGTAATTTTTAATTTAATTAGATTTTACAAAATGATCATAGAAAAATGATTACTACAAAGCTAATTAATTCTAAAAAAATATCAATTACCAATTAGTATCTTAAATTCAAATTGATTTTAGATAAAACTAAACTTTCATTTGGTTAACTTAGATTTCAAAATGTATTAATTAAAGGTAATTAAAATATGCTTAGTTTAAAAATAACTATTTCTGGAAAAAATAATGAATTTTAATTTAAACGACTTAATTAAAGATATAAAATGCACACTTGGGAATTTATGAGAAGTAAATATAATGAGATTAATATCCCTTCCGTAAAAATAAAGTAAAAATTGGATAATTATCTAAATATGTTTTAATAGACATTTTTTTTCGCCCGATCGGGACATATATTTTTAAGAACTAACATTATAAATATATATCCCGTTTAATTACTTTCACAGCTAATGACACTCTACATATTCAGACATTATCTTTTTATACGTTATTATTACACAAATTTCATTTATCATAAAGATAAATTTTTGTTTTTACAAACATAATCCGTAAACAGTGAATACTGATTTTCTGATGAAATAAGTGATTGATTTATCTCCAGCCACTTTGAAGATAATGGAAAGATTTTTTGTAAATCTGTGTAACAACTAGATACGTTGATCTTTACAAACATTTCTTTGTCGGAACACATAACTGGCAGTCACTATCACCCACATTAATATTGCTTTCACACTTTATCCTATTTTATTATATGTATCTAAATTTTATCCAAATGTTTATACATACTTTAACTCGCGTGTTTGAAAAAAAATGTACAAAAACTTCTTACAAGTTAGAAGTGTCTCAATTCTTTTAGTTCACCAAAAATTTGCAATTTTCACCTTAACTCATAATTTACAAGCACTATTTAACTATAAACTTTTTTGGTGATAGAATATAAATATAAGATCACATGTAGAGACAGTTTATAAATAAAAATGCAGTTTATAAACAAAAAAAATTAGTTAAATGATATATATTCAGAAAATTAAGAAATTGTCATTTCTCTCAAATAAAAAGTTATAGTCGCAGGAAAAATGTGTCTATCATAAATTTTCAGTCAAAACAAATAAATGTGGATTCGAAATTTCATCAAAATCTGCTGTGTAGCTTCCGAGAAAACGTTTTTGATTAAAATAAAATAAAAAAATAAAAAATAATAATAAATAAAATATAAAATAAACAAAAATATAAAATAAATAAATAATAAAACGGTCGCGGTGAGCGACCAATTTTCGTCGGCGACCCCTCCCCACGACCCAAACAACCCTAGTCTCTTGCGCGAAGCGCTGTCGCTGATAGGCTACCACAGATAGCGCCATAATACTTTACTTACGACCTGAATAACCGTGAACTCTAAATAATAAAAAAAAAAACAGAAATCGGAAAAATTTAACGGAAAAATTAGACAAATTAAAGATATTGAAATACGGTTAACGTTAAACGGTGCGAAGCTAACGTTTTTCTATCAGGATTTCATCCACTAATATCTAATCCCTAAATAGGATAGCTTATCTGAAACTGGTTACACTGATTAATGTAGAAAAAATCGCATTGCCCAAAGGCACTGTCCATAAAGTTTAATTCACTTTTTTCTGTAATTTTGATTCCCCCTCCCTGAGTCAAAAAGTGTCAGACTTCAACACGCCCTTTCTTCTTTCACTTTTGACACGCCACATTATGTTAGACAAACATGTACTTGCAGTTCAAAAACAAAGCACTACATTATAGATCATAATTAAAATTTTAGCTTTAAGTTTTAATGTTTAAGTGTATTAATGTAATTTGTGATCATAACAATAAAAAATTTTTGTGTACCTACTATTTTGTGTGAAAAGAGAGTAAGATTTAGAACAAAAAAATACAATAGAAATGAAATGTTATTATGAAAAAGCAATTGAAAGCATTAGTATTTTGGAATTGCAAATGAAACATAATACATTTGGCTTTAAATCTTACCTTTATTTTATTAATATAAAATACTTTAAAACAGATTGATTTTAAAAAAGAAATCTCAATATAAGTTTTACTTAAATATAATAGCCATTCCATTTCATTTGTCAGATTAATATGAACATTTACTAATCACCTATAATAAATCATAAAATAGAAATTATTCTCAATCATTTACTATTGAGACTCCTGCATCTATGTAGAATATACTATGTGTTTTTTCATCGAGTACACAAATATTTTGGTATCACTTTCATCCTCGAGGATGAGAGTGATGACCACAATGACGTCTTCATCCATTCAATCAGCAAATTCCACATTTTCGGTGAAAGTAATTACAGCCATTGGTTCATGTTTTCTTCGCGAAATTATTCGAAACAGTTTAACTCTGCTAATTTTTGATTGATACTTTCAATTGATTTTATGTGAACCAATTATGTGTTTCTTAATGATGACATTGGATATAAAATACAAACCCGAACCACGAGAAGGAATGATTCTTTGCGCTGATCAATGACCTAAGATACCTAGACACCACACCGGCAACCTTTTCTTAGACCGACATCTTTACCTTCCGTCACGTGACGGAGGGCAGATTTAGAGCGCCGGTTTTTCTCCCGCCGAAGCTCATATTGTTATGTCTTGAGTTGATCACACTTCTGCTTCTCTAAAGAGAGGACGTGAAATCTGAAAGTTGCCAATAAGGCGATCACCGCCAAAGAACAGCATCTTTTCGCCAAAGATATTGGATTCGAAACCATGCCAAGAGAACAACGGGATGTGGCGTCTACGTATATTAGAAAGTCAATGGCGCTGATGAACAATAGAAGTCATATAGCAACACAACTACTCCCGCCTTAACAAGGATGAAGTTCATCTGCTGTCAAAACGTATGCAGCAAAAAATCATCAAATATGTATAGCTTTCTTAATCAGCTCGGTTAATCGCTGCTTTGAGATATTCTACTGTCAGACACGCTGGAATTGGCGTTGTCACAAATTTTATTGCACAATATTGTAAAATAAACTCCGTACTTTTTGCAGCAATTCATATCGAAACTTTTGACCGAAATTTTATTAAATCCTATTTTAATATATAACAAAATATTAGAGTTGGTAAAAATTAACTAAACAAAATATTTATTAAAAAGTGAAGAAAATTCCATTGACCGTCAACTTAAAACAATTCAATAATTTTCGATGCAGAAGAAAAATATTTAAAAGTCATATGCAGCAAAGCATTACATTAAAAGCATTTTACTTATATTTACGGTGGTTTTTCATAACTTATTAAAATTTTAATGAATTATTTTATTTTAATCCTTTATCTACCGATGGTACTTATAAGTACCATTAAAATAACTTATTATAAAATTCTTTTAGTACGTCAGTTAGCTGTAATACTGTTTAGAATGAGTTACAGATATATTTCTATACCTTATTCCAAAAGCATTATTGATTAAACAAAATAAACATAATTTTAAAAGGATTATTTCTTTTGCCTTGTATCTTTTCATCTTTCTTAGCGCTGAGGGAGGGGATGGGGATATTTCAATGCGGAAATATTTCTATATTTATATTGTAAGAAAATCATATTTATACTGTACATTTTACAATTCTACAAGATACTAAGAAAATAATTAAAAATAAATGATTTAAGAGAGGTTATAAAAATTGCACAAACGCCCTGTAAATTCAAATTTAATTAATCGTTCTAAATTTTTAATTCTTCTAAAATCATTCAAATATTTATTAAAATATTAAGTAAATCTTTTAATTTAGTTTGAACAATTTGCGTAAAATGCTTTAGAACGTACAATTTTCATGAATTCATAATGCGGTAGACAAAGGGTTAAATACATATAGTAGACTTTTGAAATGTGATAAACTTGAATTTGAATTAAAAATAAAATATGAATAATCATTTATCTTACTTCTGGTATTAAAAATATCACTTTTACTACAATAATAATGATAATAAAAATTGATTTCGCCATAAAAATCCTTTATAAATAGTTTTTAGCTATAAAATTAAAGATTATTAAAACTAATCACAATTCGAATATGTATACTTTTATTTTACGTATAACAAATAAATTTAATACATATGCAGGGAATTTAGTATTAAACTGTTTTTCTCTTTACATATCACTTATTGTAGCGTGACGTATGATTTAAAACATTTCTCCTCGCTAAGTTTTTCCAATGATTGTTTTTCTTTGAAAATCTCGGAAATTATTTTATGCAAAAATCCAAAATAAAATATAATTTCCTTCCTTTAAAAGAAAAAAAAGTAATTTGAAATACGTTTTTTCTGTGTGCATTTCAAGAGCTATTATTAATCGAATACATAAAGCTTGTTGGAGATATTAAAAAAAGTTTCATAAATAATAGGAACGAAATTTTTATTTTTGTAAGAAGACTTTTTTTTAAAGAATTTTCAAATCTTATAAGAAGTGTACTAATGAGAAATCTTAATGGTCTTAAGAAATGTTTCCATGTAAAATATTATTACTCTTTTGATGAAATATTTTAATTATATTTTTCTTTATTATCATTATGTATTTGAAAAAAGAAATGCTGGATTTTGTCAGAAAAAATAAAACGAAAATAGTCTATATAAATTTATTTCATGAAGTTTTAATGATTTCAGTAAAGTATGTATAAAGTTATAGGGGGAACTGGGGCACATTGATACACACCCTCTACTGCTCACAGGGTCGTTAAAAGAAGTTTCACTACAGCTTCAAAAGGTGATACTAGTGCACTCAACTATACACAGAAAGTCTTGGAATGATTCAGCAGTTTGATGAAATGGGACGCGTGATTTGTTGTTTTTGCAGGTCAAAAGTAAATTTCAGTTGTACAATTGAAATGGTATTATACAAATGTTACTGTATTTTTAACCGAAAAGAGTACTCACCCTGGCAAGTAAAGCTATTCTTTATCAGTTCCTCATTCTTTATTATTAGATAAATTGTGAAGTTTCGGATTTTAGACTCATTTTATTTAAAATGGCTGTATGGGGCTCATTGATACAGCCTAAATCATTTTCTAGTTCATTTTTCGTTACCTTTTTTTATTTTATTTTACCATACACTCCTTAATCACATCATTTTTTGCCAAAAATTTCTAATAGTAGTTTTTGTTGAAGTGAAATAGCTCTAATTTCTTTATATTAGAACACTTTATAGTATTTTTGCGAAGAGAAGACGTACGAACTTACCCAACATCTAGTGCTAGTAGAACTAACAACAAAAAAAGGACGGCAGCCTGGAAAATCTCAAATTTATATCGATTCTCCAGAGAAAAAAGTATTTTCGACATGATGAATGTTAAATAAGAGAAACAAGCTGCACAACAGCACAGGATAATTATAATTTAAACAGAATTTTTAATATAATTAACCTTTATTTTCCATTTAAAAACCGATTTATAAATAGAAAGCCGTTAATTTTTTCAACTTTCTTAAGAAAGAAGATAATGCTGGGGTTGAAGTTCCAAATATGACAAAGTTACCACAGCCAACAATCAGACAAGGAATAGCCGAAACATCAGGTCATTATACATTTAATTTTCTCGGTTTTAATATTGCTTACAAATAAATTGTGGGCGATTTAAATTTCTATATATAAATATAAGGTGATTTGCTAACTATTTTTCTATGAAAAATTTGCATTGGTGTTATTTTGTCTATATTTTTCCTAGACGTATCAAAGTGCTCCATGAGGTGTATCAATCTGCCCCGGGGATGGGGAACATTGATGCAAATGACTTTTTTTGACTTTTTTAAAATTACATGCAAAAAAATATATGAAACAACAATTATACATTTTTATAACATACTACACAAGTTTTACTGACACCAAATGGAAAAATAACTTGAAATTTTTGCTTTCTGGACACCAAAAAAAACTTTAGAAAAAAAAACTGTATCAATGTGCCCCAGTTTCCTCTACTGTTCAGTGGTTTTGAACAACATGTTTAATGATCATTACGGGAAGACAAGACTCAGTCCAATACTATGGGAAATAAGCGAGCTTTAACCCTTTCAGTTCTGGTATATTGTTAATAATATATGTCTTATCAATTATTAAGTTACTTTCTACTAATAGAAGTGATATTTTATGTTTTGCCTTTCTAATTTTGACCTTATTTATGTTTTAACATTAAGAAATAGTAATAAATAAGGAAATGTTACTTACTTCTCTTTGCACCGTTGGAAATTCCTTTAGTTTATACGCATATTTCACTCTTTAAATTTAAAATCTAGAGTTTTTTTTAAACAAGTATTTGTGATTAAACGCAAAAAGCATTAGAAATTTGTAACACCCTCTCAAATTCTGTTGTAATATGTTGTTTTCCAAACTTCTTAACTAATTCTTCCTTAGCCTATTATCATATAAATATGAATTGAATAGTATACAAAAATAAGTACAGTCGTTTGATTACGGACAAATAAGATGTTTATAAACTTCAAAAAATCGATTTGGATAAAGGCAATAAACTTTATTAAAGTGAAAGTAATTTTGTCCTTATAATAGAAAAAAATGGGAATCGAAAGACATAAGAATCTTTTTTTCTGAAACTATCCGAATGTTTTTATAATATTTGGAACACATATTCACTGGATTATACTCAAAGTGTATAACAAACATTCTTTTTTTTTTTAGTTTTGGCAACTAAGAGTTTTTTATTTTTCAGAAATATTTATACCTGAAACTAATTATTTTTTAACAGTCTACCACATATATTTATATTATTTATTATTTATGATTATATTTCTAGCACCCATTTTTTTATCGAATTCACTCTACTATTTTGAAGAGTTAGTGGGATTTGTAGTTAAAAAAAATAGTTTTTCGGAAAACTAAAAGAAAAAAAAAAGAAAGAAAAAAATACGTGTGGCACTCGGGGATTGCCGCGGTAAAGCTATTGCATAGCATTTTTTATCAACTTATGCAATTATAATTATTTATTTATTTTTTATTTATGAAGTTTTTTTTTTGTCTTTAATATTAATTCAAGTTACACTTTTCGAGCGTGATGACCGATAATTTTTTTTCTTTTATTGAATAAATGAGAAGTTAATATCGTTTAAAATATTTTTATTCTCTTACAATACATGTAGGTTAATCAAGAATTTTTATCATTGAAACTATACGTTTATGCTAGCTGAAATAGAAAACATATGTTTGAGACTTGATGTTCTCAAAATATCTGAAAAATACCGCGTCAATGTCTGCCGAAGTCTACCGAAGGATACCGTGCCGAAGTCTGCCAAACTGAAGCGACGTTAGCCGGAGTGTTTTCCGGAGGTTTTTCTCGTTACGGAATTTCTAGATTCTTTCGCCGCGCTCAAAGCCCGCGATAAAAGCTATACGATACCTTAATAAATTACCAAACAAAATTTGGCCGTGCTACGAACATTAGATCGCGAGTTATAAGCATTTAAAATTTTCCGAACCTCACCGTGGGGGTCTCCTGTCACCGAAAATTAACACTGTCTTATAATAAATTACCAAACAAAATTTGGCCGCACTACGAAAATTAGATCGCGAGTTATAAACATTTTAAATTTTTCGATCCTCACCATGGGGATCTCCTGTCACCAAAAATTAACAGTCTCATAATAAATTAACAAAAAATTTGGCCACGCTACGAAAATTGATCGCGAGTTATAAACATTTTAAATTTTTCGACCCTCACAGTGGGGGGGTCTTCTGTCACCAAAAGTAACACTGTCTCATAATAAATTACCAAACAAAATTTGGCCGCACCACAAAAATTGATCGCGAGTTATAAGCATTTAAAATTTTTTGACCCTCACCGTAGGGGGGGGGGGATTCCTGTCACCAAAAATTAACACTCTCTCATAATAAATTACCAAACAAAATTTGGCCGCGATACGAAAATTAGATTGCGAGTTATAAGCATTTTAAATTTTTCGACCCTCAACGTGGGAGGTCACCTGTCACCAAAAGTAACACTGTCTCATAAAAAATTACCAAACAAAATTTGGCCGCACTACGAAAATTAGATCGCGAGTTATAAGCATTTTAAATTTTTCGACCCTTACTGTCACCAAAAGTAACACTGTCTCATAATAAATTACCAAACAAAATTTGGCCGCGCTACGAAAATTAGATCGCGAGTTATAAACATTTTAAATTTTTCGACCCTCAACATGGGGGGGGGGTTGTCTCCTGTCACCAAAAATTAACACTGTCTCATAATAAAGTACCAAACAAAATTTGGCCGCACTACAAAAATTAAATCGCGAGTTATAAGCATTTTAAAATTTTCGACCCTCACCGTGGGGGGTCTCCTGTCATGGAAAGTGACACTGTCTCATAATAAATTACCAAACAGAATTTGGCCGCACTACGAAAATTGATCGCGAGTTATAAGCATTTAAAATTTTTCGACCCTCACCGAGTGTGTGTGTGTGTGGGGGGGGGGGGTTCCTGTCACCAAAAATTAACACTCTCTCATAATAAATTACCAAACAAAATTTGGCCGCGATATGAAAAGTAGACCGCGAGTTATAAGCATTTTAAATTTTTCGACCCTCTCCGTGGGGGTTCACCTGTCACCAAAAATTAACAGTGTCTCATAATAAATCATCAAAAAAAATTTGGCCGCGCTACGAAAATTAGATCGCGAGTTATAAGCATTTTAACTTTTTCGACCCTCACCGTGGGGGGGGGTCTCCTGTCATCAAAAATTAACACTGTTTCATAATAAATCATCAAACAAAATTTGGCCGAGCTATGAAAATTAGATCGCGAGTTATAAGAACTTTAAATTTTTCGACCGTCACCATGGGGGATCTGCTGTCACCAAAAATTGACACTGTCTCATAATAAATTACCAAACAAAATTTGGCCGCGCTACGAAAATTAGATCTCGAGTTATAAGCATTTTAAATTTTTCGACCCTCACCGTGGGGGGTCTCCTGTCACCAAAAATTAACACTGTCTCATAATAAATTACCAAACAAAATTTGGCCCCACTACGAAAATTAGATCGCGAGTTATAAACATTTTAAATTTTTCGATCCTCACCATTGGGCGGGTCTCCAATCACCAAAAGCTACATTATCCTACCTTGTTTTATCTTAAGACGATTCTTTTCTATACACATTCTATTAGGAATTTTTATTATTGAAAATATAGATTTATAGTAACTGAAATAGGAAATATAAGTTTGAGACTTGATATCCTCTAAATATCTGAAAAATACCGCGTCAATATCTGCCGAAGTCTACCGAAGGATACCATGCCGAAGTCTGCCGAGCTGAAACGACGTTAGCCGAGTGTTAGGCTTTTTCGTTACGGATGTGTTAGGATTTTTCGCGTTATGGAATTTTTGGATTCGGTCGCCGCGCTCAAAGCACGCGATAAAAGCTATGCAATAGCTTAAAAAAAAAATACGTGTGGCACTCGGGGACTGCCGCGGTAAAGCTATTGCATAGCATTTTTTATCAACTTATGCAATTATAATTATTTATTTATTTTTTATTTATGCAGTTTTTTTGTCTTTAATATTAATTCAAATTACACTTTTCAAGCGTGATGACCGATAATTTTTTTTTCGTTTATTGAATAAATGAGAAGTTAATATCGTTTAAAATATTTTTATTCTCTTACAATACATGTAGGTTAATCAAGAATTTTTATCATTGAAACTATACGTTTATGCTAGCTGAAATAGAAAACATATGTTTGAGACTTGATGTTCTCAAAATATCTGAAAAATACCACGTCAATGTCTGCCGAAGTCTACCGAAGTATACCGTGCCGAAGTCTGCCAAACTGAAGCGACATTAGCCGGAGTGTTAGGTTTTTCTCGTTACGGAATTTCTAGATTCTTTCGCCGCGCACAAAGCCCGCGATAAAAGCTATACAATACCTTAATAAATTACCAAACAAAATTTGGCCGTGCTACGAACATTAGATCGCGAGTTATAAGCATTTTAAATTTTCCGAACCTCACCGTGGGGGTCTCCTGTCACCGAAAATTAACACTGTCTCATAATAAATTACCAAACAAAATTTGGCCGCACTACGAAAATTAGATCGCGAGTTATAAGCATTTTAAATTTTTCGATCCTCACCATGGGGGATCTCTTGTCACCAAAAATTAACAGTGTCATAATAAATTACCAAAAAATTTGGCCGCGCTACGAAAATTGATCGCAAGTTATAAACATTTTAAATTTTTCGACCCTCACAGTGGAGGGTCTCCTGTCACCAAAAGTAACACTGTCTCGTAATAAATTACCAAACAAAATTTGGCCGCACTACAAAAATTGATCGCGAGTTATAAGCATTTGAAATTTTTCGACCCTCACCGTAGGGGAGGGGGGTTCCTGTCACCAAAAATTAACACTCTCTCATAATAAATTACCAAACAAAATTTGGCCGTTGGTGCCCATTGCAGTTTTCCCGGAAACACGATTTAAGATTTTAATATAACGTAAAAGAGTATATATAAATTTTCCAACATTAAATTCCTCCTGTTTGTAGTTGTTTATATATTTTTGTTCATGAAATATGATATACACTTGTGTATTAAAAAGAGATGTTTATTCTTCTAAGACTCTCTCGTTTAACGGTTTCCAGTTTCAGAAAGTTAATTTCCGGCATAAATTTAGAGTCATAACTTTTGGTCTAATTATTGTTGCACCAAAATCAAGGCATTTTTGTGATCCTTATATATATTATAAATGTGAAAGTGTGTCCAAAAAATTGGAATGAACTTGGCTTCAAAACGGATGGATTAATGTCTTTGACTCTTTGCATAAGGATAGATAATAGGAGTGGAATGAACATAGGCTAATTTTTATTTATTTTATTCAAATATTTTCCTTAATAATTCAAAACTTAATTATTTTTCATACATAATCAATAGGCATTTTTCAGATAAAATTGAACCGTTTTCCTTTCCTGTTGCCAAGAAAATAAAAAATTGGAATAATAATTTTTCAGCGGCAATGAGTTTTTAATAAAAAACTTCCACGCGAAAAACTATAATAAAATAATTTAAAAGAAAATAAATATGACGTCATGTTTCGAATAAAAATAAAAGGTGTATTTTTATAATATATTTAACAAGGATATTTGTTTAGTTAATGGGAATTTTTGTGTAAAATATGGCGACATAAATTAAAAGTAAAAAGAATGAAAAAGAATTATATTTTTAATAAAATAGTTATGAAAATGTGACGTCATAGTTGAAATAAAACAGGTACTTCATAGCAGTCGTTAAAAATATAAGGGGTATGAATATCAGTAGCTAATGGAGCGAGATAAATAATGACGTCATATTTAAAATGAATCAGAAATATTTTTTACTTATATTACTTAATAAGTTATAAGTTACATACAAATGAATATTTTTATTCAAAACTCATAATTATCAATGGAAGAAATTTTTTGTGGAGAAAAGGCGGAAAATAAAACTACTGATTAATATATTTTTGGCTCGAATTTTTATTACATTCCAACAAAGTTGAAAAGTTATTATGCTTTCGGTTTGTCTGTCTGTCTGATCGCTTTCTAACTTTAGTAAATATACTCCGATTTCCATGAAATTTTTGGACGTTCTTAACGTTTACATAGCACGAATACCTATTGAAAATAACGTTTATACCAGGATTAGTTCATTTACAGGGATTGTCAAAAAATTTCCTTACATTACGGTATTATGGGGAAAATCGTTTTAATTAAATTTAACGATGTTACACCCTGTGAAACATATTCAAATTTATATTCATTTACAAAGTGCATTAAAACATGCATTTTGTAAAGTATGTAGTGAAAAGGACACTTATTATTCATTTACAGGGTTACACAAAAGAATTCCATTGCATAAGAATAAAGGGAGGAACAGTTTCCGACATATTTTAATTATGGTAAACGATTTCATGTATAATCAAATTGATATACGTTGCTGAGGCTTAATGTGAGTTATTTCATGCATAATACGAAGTGCATAGCATTTACAGGGACACACAAAAGATTTCAAATATTATATATTCTATTCGAAGTACTGTGTATATGACAGATGGATTATGACTGTTGCATGGATGAAATGCATTTTGAATTATATGTGCTTTTAAGTTTCGCTAAATGTATGCATATTAAATGGAAAGTATAAATGGTAATAGTATAAATAGTTAAATTTAGATATACAGGGTTACACAAAAGATCTCGGAAAGGTTACTGAATATGAACGTAATTTACTTAAAGGTGATTTTTAAATAAAATATGCATTTTTATTTTGAATTGCATTTAGTAAACTAAGAAATGTTTGTAGTATATATATAAAATGATATACAGGGTCCCGCAAAGAACTGGATACAAGGTTGTTTTCGGATGATAATTTCTGAAAATGTAATTTAGGTAGTAATAAGAAATATTTTTGTTTGAACTAAATTTTAGAAAGAGACTTTCGTGTATTAAAGGCACTTGGAAAACTACAGGGCTGAACAAACGAATTTAAGAATGTTTCTATCTATTAGTATTAATCGCTGAAAGGAAAATTTTAACCAGCAAACAAGTTAGCAAATAGGGGTTATCAGAAGTTTTTTATCATAAATTCGCGATAAAAAGTTAATTACACATGCTTTTCATCATCGAAATTTTTTGCTTGATTGATCAATTATTTCTTCTTTAAATGTTAGGGGAACGAAGTCACGGGTAACTGCTAGTTTGAAATGTATTTGAAAAAGTGACAAAAAAAAAAAAATTGTAAATTTTCAAACAAACGTAGGTTTGAAGGAAGATACAACGTAAAGATTTCTTTGTATATTCAAATTAGCTATAAAATTAATATAGAAAAGCCAATTAATGTTTATCAGATTTTTTATACAAAAAGTCTATGGAAATGATGCATAAAAACACTGTTTACTTTTCACAAGACCATTTATTCAAGACACACACTTCCGGTATTAGACTCATTTTTTCCAGTATTTTTAATTGATCATGACTATTTTTCTACTCATCATAGGAACAAAATTAAAAGAAACCTGACCGTTTGACTTAGAGGTGGAGGTAGATTTCCAAGTTCAGCGTTAATTTAACAACAAAAAACAAAATATTATTAGAGATAAACCAAGTTTAACATTATTTTGTCGCTTTTGAATTTTTTTTTCATTTTTCTGTAAGAACTGGTATTATCAGAATAATTTTAATCCAAATTCAGCTCAAAATGCCCTCATTGACAGAATGTTTTGAAATATATTTTGACTTTATGAAAATATCGACCAAACCGACAAATTATAAAATTCCTAAATAAGAGAAAATGTCAATTGAATGTGTTTGTGAAAAAATTTAATTTAAAAATTGTATCATAAAATAAGGAGTTTGTTATTTGAATACATCTCCTGTTCTTCAATCACGATCACTTCGGAAATTTTGTTAGAAATGCCCACTTTGGACTGCTTTTTTTAAATATATTCTGCTTTTATAAAAAAAAACTGACCCATACGGCACATTATACCGTTCCTAAATAAGAGAAACTGTCAATGGATGTATTTGAAAGCAAAAATGTATTTAGGAATGAGTAAAAAAATAAGCAATTTGTTATTTCGATACCTCTTCAATTTTTCAATCACGATTGATTCGGGAAATTCTGTTCAAAATGCCATTTTGACAGCATTTTTAGTTCCTAAAAAAGAGAAATTCCTAATTGGATGTGTTCAATATTTTTCATTTTTTTTTATTTTTCATGATCTTGTATTTATCACAGGAGTGACAGGGATAACCACTTCGGTAAATATTCATAAGCTTATAAATCACATCACCGTTAGTTTGTCTCATGCGGTGGGAAGTTCTGAATATTTTAAACTTTTACAAAAAAGAGCCCCCAAAAAGTTAGCGATGTAAAAATGCTTTTCCCCGGTTACCAATGAATCAGCAAGGAGAATCCGCAATATGCTTGAACTAATGAATACAACCATTACGGGGCGAAAATGGAAAACATAACTTACTTTGTGGTTTACATGATATTTATTTTCCTCTTAAGTGTCATTTACTATAGCACGATGTATTTTTCACAACCTTTATTTCTTAAAATAGTTTAAAAATCGCTATATGGTACTTGATATGAATATTAAAAAGAAAAATGTAACTTCTTTCCATAAATAGAACATTTTGAATTAGAAAAAGCAATTTCAGGAAATGTTTAATATCCGTATTTGAAAAACTACACTCTAAAAAATAAAAGTGTAAATTAACCACCTGACATGAAAATTACCCATTTTTTGCAAAGTTTTACCTGTTTTTATGTGCATTTTGGCTTAACAAACTAAGTGTGTATTTTGTTATTAATTTAAAAACATAAATAAATGTGTAAATGCTGAAAAATGTCTGAATTTACACAAATTGGTAAGTTATTGTAATTTACACATAATGATAAACACATAGGTAAGAGTGTAAATTTCTAAAGTCACCTACTTGTCATAAAAAGTACCTATTTTAATGTGTGTTTAGTTTATGGCATTAAGTTTGTAAGTTTGTTATCAGTGCATAAACTCATAAAAATGTGTAAATGTAGATTATTTCTGAAATTACACTAATTATTGTGTTGAAAAAATTATAAATGCGTGAATTTTAAAGTAGACGTTACGAAAGGGATAGGAGCTTGTAAACTTTTATCCATTTCAAAGTTTAACTTGTAATTTTAGTTTAACTTCAGTTCGCAGTGCAATTGATGGTTGTATTCAGGAACTACTTCAACCCCGAGTTAGACGCGAATCTAACATATAAAACTGTAAAATCGTAATCTTCGTTGACTTGGCTTCATCATGTTTAAGTTGAAAATTAATGGTGGGTCCAGCTGATTGCAAGCGCTCTCGTTCAGAAAAATATAGTATATAATAAGTTATTCTCTTATAAAATATAAGATATGTAATGTCATACGTCCGTATTACCTCCAATTCTTTTTATCTGATTTGTTTATATTTATGTATGAATGTATATGATACATGTTGGATTGTTTTTTACGCATAAAAATTTTTTACACGTATAATTTACTTGCCTTAAAAAATGTCAACATTGCATAATTCCTGATAAATGTCTATTAAAATAACAACTGTTGTATCTAAAGTCATTTATTTCTTGAAAATTTTTCATCTTAAAAAGAATTTATGAATATATGTTAACAGTAGCAAAATAAACATTAACATCTTTTTTTTCGGGGGGGGGGGGGGAGGTTAAATTTTGGTTCGGTTGTGTGGAAGATATTATAGTTTATTTATAAACTATTATACAAATGTATACCATATCTATAAATTATATATTCTGATTTATAAGTTAAACAATTCATCTGAGTTTTATTTATTTATTGAATTTTTTTTTAATTATGAAACTTATAATGTTAACTAAGTTTATCATCGATTAAAACTATAGCGTTGCTTTTGAGTTTCTACGTTACATTTTCTAATTTTGAGAAATTAATTTTTTAAATTTATTATCGTAATTATATTAAATTTTCAGCTGTGTTTTAATTTGAAAATATTACATCGGAAGAACTATGTTCCACTAAAATAGTCATAGTAAAGAACACATAATTTTTTCTTGTTAATTATAGATTTAATAAAAATACACAGAAGTAAATTGCAAAAGGGCGCAAATACGTTGATTTAAAATAACTCCAGATCAAAAATTCTGAAAAAAATTTAGATTAAAGTAATGGCCTTTTTCTTCAAATATGCTTTTTTGCCTATTATTACAGAACTTATATGACATAAAACATATGATTGTATGTATATAAAAAAATATAACAGTTGTGTCATAATGAATATTCAAAATCGAACTTATCATTCTCTCCCTCCCCCTCTGCATAAATATCCCCCGTTGGGTGAGTTTTATACACTTAAGACACAAATGTAATTATCAAATAAATTCTACGAGCTTTAATTTCGAAAATTTATAAGAGTCAATTGATATTTGGATATAGACACAGTATTTCTCGTTTTATTTTTTACTATAGCTGATAAATAAAAATACACATTAGTTTGATAGCTAAAATTTTAATTAGAATATCTGAAAATTTCATTTATGAAGATAGGATTAATTTCATTAATGTTAAAATATATTTGTATTTTTTTTTCCTTTTTTAAGACACAAATTTCTAAATATAAATGTAATGCAAAAGATGTTACTTTAATGATTCAACAGCTTTTTTGATAGTCCTGATAATACTTTATATGGCAAATTCTTTGTAATGATGAATATTTATGAAAAGAAAGCAGTTCAACATGTAATATAGGTGATTTATGTATATATAAACAAATCAGCTAAAATATTTGCAGGTAATATTTGTGTGTGTATGTGAGATGAAGTCTACATACCTTTTTTCTATTTCTTTATTGTATTTTAAATTTTACTTTTTTAACTGTATGTAATACAGTACCTTCAATATAATTGACTTTGTATCTTGAGTCTGAAAAATAAAAAATGAAAAATTGAGTCTGAACTCTGAAAATAAAAAGTGTGGAGATTGCAAGATTACCAACTATGATTATTCCATCTGATTAGTCTAAAATCTATCATTAATTAATTAATTATTTTTCTTTATCTTTATTTTTAATTGCATGTTCTGAATAATATATAAATGAAGGGAATATATAAAATTAAAAAGCAAGGAAGAATATAGAAAATAAAATAGCAGTTTTTATGTGTACATTTAGAGGAGAGTGGGGAGGAATGGGACACTTTTTACAAAAATAATAAAATCAACTTTACTTGACACAAATACAAAAACTTTGATTTATAGAATACAAAATGAAACATTTTCTAATGTCCTTGAGCAATATAGAAACATAATTTGAAGAATCAATTTTATAATTAAAGAAATTGAAAATTTCACAATGTGTCCCATACTTCCCTACTAACAGAGAAGTAATATTTGTACTATGATGGTTGATGAGGAATATCAAAAACTAATGTCTTAAATGGCTATATGCTGAATTTTAGATCCGTAGCTACTATAGTAGCATAGTTTTAAAGGGAGGGGTAAAGTTCTAAAAACCTATTTATAGGGAGTTTTTAAGAGGAGGGGAGTGAGTGTGATAGGCTGATTTGGAGCTTATGATGCTACACTTATGATAGTGGATGAGAAGTGTGTACATCACTATGATCCCGAGTCCAAAGAACAGTACTTTTATCGAATCCACCGTCACAAATCAAGCCCCATAAGCTAAAAATCAGATTTTCAACTACACCCCCCCCCATTTTACTCCTCCTTACAAAACTGTATGAATATTGCAGCTACGGTTCTAAAACTAAGTATAAATATATCGATATTCTACATCAACCCATTGCAGTACAGATATTTCATATACACTAGACACAATAGTTATTGAACCTCCATCGAATATGCGTATTTTGCATATTACGCAAAGAACTGTGTAAATTACAATAACACAATAATGTGTGTTTTTTGCGCAATACACATTTAACAGTGTAATCACAGAAGATTACACAGATAAATGAGTTAGAATATTACACAGATATATGTGTATTCTTGCGCATATTACACGTTAATGTGGGTATTTCATGAGTGATTATTATAACTTTTACTCACTTAGTGTTATCATCAAATTACACACTGAAATGTGTATTTTAAAATTTACACATTAGGTGTGTATTTTGGCAATTTACACACAAATTTACACATATAAACAAATCTTTTTGTATCATCGATTTACACATTTTTGTGTGCAAATTTACACTTTTATTTTTTAGAGTGTAATGTTAGTTCGAGATTTAAAGCTACTGCGAGATATATAAAACTCTTCCTATAAATGATATAAATTCTTTCCTTTTTTTAACAAGACTGGAGATCATTTAGATCATTTCTCGAAGTTCAAAAAAGTTTAAAAGGAAAACCGTAATGGCCTCGAGAAAATTGCACATAAAATATTAAATTATTGCTTCATCGATAACTGTAATTGCTTTGTTTAAGTATCATGATGGTTTAAAAAATATTTTAACAAACTTATCTTATTTTCAAAATAATCATTTGAAAAAAAAATTAATGAATGTAAAAAATAATTTTGAAATTTATCATTAAGTATATTTGTAAAAGAAAGATCATTCTTAGGCTCATTTAAAAGATGATTTATCATTAAAGAAGAATTTGGACTCGCGCACACTCATAAAATTTGTTTTTGAAAAAAATGTAACTGCATAGATATTAATATTCAGTGTGTCCACTCTCAACAGTGGCCAATGACTAATTTCTACATCGTTAGTGATAGACATATTGTTCAAATTGCAAAATTGAATTGCCATCCGACTCTCTAGAGCAGGCAAGTCAAACCCGTTGACTATTGCGGGCCAAAATGAACATTGTATGCAGAGTTGCGGGCCACATTAAAAAAATGTTAATGAATTTTATGTTTTTCGCACTGAATGGAACTAAACATACAAATTAAAATACAATCTTGTAAAATAAATAAATATATAAATAATAAGTGCAAAACTGGAAAAATTTAAATAAGTCACCATAAAAATTTAAATAAATACTTAATAAATAAAATCATAATAGTACAAAAGTGTAATATAAAATTTATTACATGGATCATTACTTTTCTTTTTTTAATTTTCTGATTGCTTCATTTTATAAAAGCCAATCGGTATAGAATCACAATTATTTACATTGTAAATGTATTTTTTAAAAGTGAAACTTTATTCGCTCAAGCTTTTTAGAATCAAGTAAACTAATATAAATTATGTTGATTGTGCTAACAATATGAAGTGTATATTACTATTCTGTGTTAATTGTACAGAATTTTAAAAAAATGTCAAGTTGGCAACATTGCAGTCACGACCAGCGAAAGTGTTTTATACAAAGTGTATTTTCTGCATCAAACAAGAACTAAATCAAACATAGGAAAATGTCGAAATTCTTAACCGGGCCACAAATAAATTATCAGTGGGCTAAATGTGACCCGCGGCCACGTGTTTGACATGCCTGCTCTAGAGGAATGAAAAAAAATAAAAAATGATACCGGACACATTTAGAAGAAAAATTAAACAAATCAAAGACAAGGAAAAGAGCAAAAGGTCGATCTTGGGCGATAAAACTACCTACTCGCTTATTTTCAGTATTATTATTAATCTACCCTTCAGATTTCCTTTAACTTTCATCTTCTTATTATGTGCTTTATTTTTAATGTCTTCAATAAAAAATATTAAAGTCCTTATTATAATAAAATTTCTCTCATTTGTCTATATTTAAAAAAGAAAAAAAATACTAACGGAATTAGAATTCGTTTTTTCCAATATTTAGATTTTAGGTGTATTTTTCATTTTATGCATGTGCCAAATTTTATGTATTTGAGTAGATTCTTTCTCAACGAATTTTATTCATAACAAAATGTTTAAATGTAACGAATAGACTTCGTTAAAGGGAAGATTTATTGTACGTACATTGTACGTGGTATTGCCGAACTACACCGACAAATTCAGAATTATGACAATGAGCACCGACAGGAACAAAAAGTGTAATGTAGCATGGTTTCGCAAACTACCTATTGAATCAAAACTTAGGGTGTTCTATCCTAGCTGAACTTTAATTGAAAAAAATCACTTTCAGAAAACTATATTATAATAAAACTGTAATAGACTTGCTATTTTTTATTGTTAAATGAATCTGATAACGTTATAAAAGAATGACAGAAGTTTTCATTATACGCGCTATACATATGTGTGTATATATATGTTACAGGCCAAACCCGATTTTAGGCCAAACTAGTCTATCCTAACGCTCATCGGATAGACTAGTTTTTCCTAGGCCAAACCGGTATATCCTAATGCCCATCGGATAAACTAGTTTTTCCTAGGCCAAACCGGTTTATCCTAACGCCCATCGGATAAACTTGTTTTTCCTAGGCCAAACTAGTCTATCCTAAGGCTCATAGGACAAACTAGTTCTTCCTAGGTCAAACTAGTTTGGCCTAACTCTTATGGGAAAAATTAGTTTAGCCTGCTGTTTAGTGGTCTGAACTATTTTATCCTAGGCCGATCTAATTTATCCTAGGCCTATTCAATTTGGCGAGATTTTATTTGATTCAATGACCGCCTCAGCGCCAAAATTCTAGTTTGTCCTAGGCTGATCTAGTTTATCCTAGGCAAATGTAGTTTTACGTGTTTTTAGCTCATGGGCGTCAAAGCCAAAGAAAAAATGGGCTCACAGGTTCTGTATGTATGTACGCATGTATGTACGTATGTATGTAACGCGATAACTCTTGATAGAAATAATGTAATTTGACATGTTTTTATCTCATCAGCTACCAAAGACTGAGAACTAATGTGCCCGTGGGTTCTGTATCTATGTATGTACGTAAATACGTAACGCAATAATTTTTGATAGAAATACTCGATTTGCATCAAACTTTCAATATAGGTTTATTCTTATGAGGAGCTTTTCTGATTAATTTTGGGAGGTCATTGGAGAGGAATAAGGGGGAGGGGACGAGAGGCTGATTCGGCCCTTCCCTTGCTTCAAATGAATGGGTTTCTATAGATTATTAGCATATTTTATTCAAATTTTTGATGTAGGAGTATTCTGTTGAGGCGCCTTCATTAGTTGTGGGTGTCATTTGTTTAATTATAAAGGGAGGGGAGAATAAGGGTAACGCCCAATAATTTATGTAAATGCTTTTTTCATGTAGAATTTACTGATTTACTTCAAATTTTAGAAATAGATTCATTCTGGTAAGGCGTTTCCCTAATTGGTTTTGGGGATTAATTGAATAAGAACAAAGGGAAGAACGGGGAAATCCCGCCTAATTTTGTTAAATGGGTTTTTTATGCAGAATTAACCGATTTCCTGCAAATCTTAGATTTGTTCATTCTGATAAAGCGTTTCACTGATTGATTTTGGTGGTTCTTTGGTTTTTGGTCTGAACCAGAAATTTATTCCCTTCCTTAAAATACATAAATTTGTTATAATACAGAATTATCCAATTTGCTTAAAATTTTGGACATGAATTCATTTGATCAGGTGCTTTTTTAATTAATTTGGGTCTTTTCTTATGGTTATGTATAATGGGTTAATGGACGATTTATCGCCTTCCTTAAATTAGATAAATGGGTTTTTATGCAGTTTTATCCGATTTGCCGTAAATTTTGAATATAGCTTACAGTTTTTTCTTTAAAAGGCGAATCCCTGAATTGTTTTGAGGGTTTAATGATTAAGTACAAAGGAAGGAATGTGGGATTACCCTCTCTAAATCAGATGAATGGTTTTTTGAGCAGAATTATCTGATTTGGTTCAAATTCTGGATAATTGTTTAATTTTATAAAGCGTATCTGTGATTAGTTTTGGGGGTTCAATGGTTAAATATAAGTGGGGGAAATGGGAAAAAGTAATCCAGCTTACTTTATTTTTCGAGGGTGTTATTCTATAAAAAAATAAGGCTGAAATACACAATGACTGTAAACAGCCTGTAAATGCAAAGCCATCAGTTTAATTGGGCAATATTCTTTTTAATATTGATACCGACTACTGCTCCATTCCTAACTTTGTGCAAAGTGGTTTTGTCATCACCATTCTAATGTATTTTATTCGATGCGTTGTAGAATACTGTTAAAGGTTTACACGGGCCAGAATTTCGAGTTCCGGGCGCCGCATTTCCCGAAGGAAAGTTATTTTGCCGTGACTCTGTGTAAAAATTAAAATTTCAACCCGAGCCCTGCCTCAACAAAAATATGTGAAAAAAGACTCAGTCCCGCTCAATCTGGCCCTACTCAATTTCTGCAAAAAATTCAGATTTTATTTAACATACAATTAGGATGCCTTTAAAAAATACTGCATACATACATATTGGATAAATTTACAATGTATTTCCAAATTACGAGGTGTTCACAGAATGAAAAATACACAATGTATTATTGACTATTTAGCTTCTTAGACCTTTCAATATTGAAATGGGGATTCATTAAATAATTAATGTAGTTTAGAACAAAAGAAAAAAAAGTAGAGTTATAAACATCATAACTAAATTGTTCAGTAAAAAGTAAATTTGTGAATATGGTTCTCTGTCATTCCTTAAGACATTTTTTTCAAATCCAAAAGAGCTACTTCCTAACACATTTAAGAATCAATTCATTTTCGGAAAGGCATAAGATTAACAGGCATTCTCACTCAGAAAATAATTAATCTAATGGCGTTAACCATTTTTTCCATAAAAGCGATGTACCTTTGAGAAAATACTATTAAAGCTAAGTTTTGAGTCGAATTTTCGGTTACGACATCACGGAAAAGAAAATCTTGACGCCGTGACAAGAATAGCTTATGTCGACAAGAAATTAATTTCTAAAAAATGTAAAACGCTGTTCGATTCCAAATTATGTTCACCTCAAATCTGGCTCGAATATGAAATAATAATAATAATAATAATAAATGCAAGCCTGATCTCAGTTGGCACGAGTCTGCAGGAAAAAAAATCACCCTGTAAAATGCATTATGTCTTTAGGGTGGACATGTGAAATTCTTGTATTGATGTTATACGCAATTACTCTTGACACACATTTGTACTTATTCTAGTGAAAGACATGTTTTTTACCGGCCAAACCCGATTTCGAGCCAAATTAGATTAGCCTAGGCCAAAATATTTTATCCTAACGGCAATTATATAAACTAGATTTCCAACGCCAAACTTGTTTATCTATATGCCCGTAGGAAAAACTAGTTTTTACTAGGTAAGAGGGAAATCCGTCATTTTCCCTTTATACTTTACCATTAAACCCTCAAAACTATTCAGGGAATTGCCTTATCAGAAAGAACCTATAACCAAAATTTGAAGCAAATCCGTAATTTCTGCGTTAAAAACCATTTATCTAAATTATGGGGGGGGGTACCTACATTGCCCTTTTTTTAACACTTAAACAATAAACATCCACAACTAATCCCGGAGGCACCTTGTCAGAATAATCCTATATCTAACATTTTAAATGAAAACTGATAATTCTGCATGATTAATGTATTTCTCTAAATTAACGCTGGGGGACCAGACTCCCGTTCACCCCCTTTATTCTTATTCAGTGAATTTCCAAAACTAATCAGAAATGTATCTTATCAGAAGGAACCTACATCCAAAATTTGAAGCTAATCGGTTATTTATATCATGAGTTATAGCGTTACGTACATTCGTACGTACATACGTACATACATGCGTTCGTATATACATAAAGAACCTGTGAGCCATTTATTTCACTGTCTTTGTCGTCCGTGAGCTAAAAACACGGATAATTGCATTGGCCTAGTATAAACTAGATCAGCCTAGGAGAAACTAGAATGTTGGCGCTCAGGCAGTCATTGAATTCAATAAAATCACGCCAAATTGAATTGGCCTAGGATAAACTAGATTGGCCTAGGATAAACTAGTTCAGCAGGCTGAACTAGTTTATCCTATAAGAGTTAGTCCAAACTAGTTTGTCCTAGGAAAAACTAGTTTGTCCTATGGGTCTTAGGATAGACTAGTTTGGCCTAGGAAAAACTAGTCTATCCGATGGGCGTTAGGATAAACCGGTTCGGCCTAGGAAGAACTAGTTTATCCGATGGGCGTTAGGATAGACCGGTTTGGCCTAGGAAAAACTAGTTCATCCGATGGGCGTTAGGATAGACTAGTTTGGCCTAGGCCAATCTAGTTTGGCCTAAAATCGGGTTTGGCCTGTAACATATACACACACACAAGTATATATACAGTGGCGTCAAAAGTTTCCGGCCAGCAAAATTTTTTTAGATAATTTGTAAGTATACTCATATGAAGAGGAATATCAAAGTGATACTTATACATTTTATTGACATAATAGTTAGGAACCTATTTATGGAATAACATATAAATATTAATAAATTTAATTGACAAAATTAAGTACAAAGGAAAACGCATGTTCTCAAAAGTTTCCGGCTACTTACGCAAGTTTGGAAAAAAAAAATGATTCTGCAATAGAAAATTACGGTGATCAACAACATTTACAATTAGTATTTTATCTTTTTTCCTTTAGTAATAAGTACTGATTCGAATTTCATACCATCATTCGTGACATTCATACATTCAACGGTTGAAGATCGTCTATGGTACGTTTTTTCCATATTTCTTGCAATTTTTCGGAAATTTCGGCTAAATTTGAATATTTTTAGTTCCACACACGTTTGCCAACTTAGTTCTATAGATTTTCTATTAGGATTAATCTCAGGCATTTCGGCTGGCCATTTCAAAACCGGAATTTTTTTGTGCAAGTGCCATTGTTTGTCGAGCTTGCATAAATTCATTAAGTCGTTATCTTTTTATAACAAATAGTTGCTGCCACAATTTTTCCTCTAATAAGGCATACAACATTCTGAAAAGATATCCTTATACATTATATCATTCATCTTAGCGCAGATAAAAAATAACGGACCAACACTTTTGATGAAAAATCTCCCTACAATATAACCTGCCCTCCGCCATGCTTCATTATAGAAAACCTATGTAGAACCATACCTATTACTGTTAAGTCATCGTATGTAGTATTTGCCATCACTCCCAAAATAGTGTGGAATTCGATTGATGGAAAAATAGAACCTTTGTCCAGTTTTTACTTGACCAGACTTTGTGTTCCTTGGAAAACGCCAGTCGGGTACATTGTTATTTTTTTTACCTCTGACATTTTTTTAACACCAACTCTTCCACAAAGTTCTGATCACAGCAGCATCTTGACACGCTAGACTGACTTATTTCAGCAATATTTTCATTCTGTAAATCGCGGGATATTGCAACTGCATTTTTATCCGGGTCATCAACTGTTTTTCCCTGATAAATTCCTCCACAAAAATAGACATTTTCCGGGGTCTCCAGGACATTAGAAGGTCCTGAAGACCATGGCTATCATTATATAATTTTTAAATATTGTTTACAGTCGGTTTATTGATCAATAACTTTGCCGCAATATCTCGAGAAGATTGGTCCTTTAGCGACAAACTAATCACTCATTTACGAACAATAATTCTTGCATTTTTAATTTTTGCATTTAAACTATGCCATTTACTTTGATTCATTTACAAACACGACTAAAAAATACTTTACCGATAGAAAAAACTAAGGAATGATGAGTGGCCGGAAACTTTTGCACACACGAAATTCAGATTCTGCCTGTTTTCCTGAAGTGTCTTCAGTATCCTATCAAAAGGATCACGTGGTCAGAGGACATTCACATATTTCTAACTTTTGAAGCAATTATGCTTCTTATTCGCTAAAACCTTCCACTAAATGAATCAAAGAAACTAACTGGCCGAAAACTTTTGACCGCCACTGTATGTAGGAAATAAACTAAAACTACATTTCGCAACGAAAATAATTCAATAAATAATTTTCAAGAATAAATTTAATATTTTCCAAAAATGAGTAATTCACAAATAAAGCTTTTTTCTGCAGAAAAATGAGTTTATGACTTTAGCGTATATTAAACTGATAAGTACAAATATTTATTTTTCCCTTACATGCCATTTACTACAGCATGATGTGTTTAAAACATTTTCTCCGCATTTATTTCTTACAATAGTTTTCTTTGTGAAACTGTCTCGAAGGAATGGGTATACATATAAAAAAATGGAAATATAATTTCTTTTCTCAAAATGGATTTTTTTAGAGCAATTTTAAGAAAAGTTTTATATCCACATTTCAAAACTAATATTAATAGAATATGTAAAGCTCCTAGGGGACACATAAAAAACTTTTCATAAATATGAACAATTTTCTTCCTATTAAAAATTATACTATAATTCTATGAACTACATATATAATTATAATTATATGAACTATCCCCATACCAAATATAATTTTTGTTTCTTTTCGTTCTTCTAAAATTATTGAATCATTTTGTTATGGATTCATTAAGCTTCCATACACAGAAATAGGCGATTTCACGAAAATTTTCTAACTTAAAATTATTTTATTTGACAGAGGAATCTTTTTTTGGAGGAATTGTTTAAAAGGAATTGTTATTGAAAATCTATACAATGCTCTACCTCTCAAAATAGCAAAAAAAATCTTACAATGTGATTGAATTTTTTAACTCTTCCATATCATTCATTTAGAAAACTTAAAAAACTCCAAACAATCGCAAGAATAGTTACTTTAAGAAAAGAAATGCGAAAAAAAAACTTCATTTCGTGCTTATAGTAAAATTTTGTGAAAACATGCAAAATAGAACGATTGAAGGTACAATGACATTGTGTCCAGCGCTTCTAATAATAGCCTCTATAGTTATATCCTTAATAACAACTATTAACAGGATCCAAAGTGAACGCATGTGGGACTTAGAGAGCTAACATCCTACAAATAGCTTTGATCTCCGACTTAAAATTTTCATTTTACTCTCTGTATCCCATTAACACATAACTAACCGTGTACCCAATGCTATTTTGTTGCAATCTCCCCACCGCGTTTTACTTAATTCCGATTGGAACTGGCGACCTCAGTCGGTTGACCCCTCTTCTTCTTCTTCTTTTAACAAAATAGCATTGGGTACATGGTTAGTTATGTGTTAATGGAATACAGAGAGTAAAATACTAATTTTAAATACTAACACTAATATTTTTAGACATCAAAGCTATTTCTATGATGTTAGTCACACATGTATTCACTTTGGAGCGTGTTAGTAGTTGTTAAAACTATAACTACATAGGCTATTATTAGAATAATAAAGCGCATGACTCCAATGTCAGTGTACGTACAATAGTTCTATTTTGCACGTTTTCAAAAAAAATTATTATAAGCACACATATTTTTGTATTTCTTTTCATAAACCATCTAGCGATTGTTGGGAGTTTTTTAAGTTTTCTAAATGAATGATATAGACGAATAAAAAAATTCAATCAACCATTATCAAATTTGTTTTTTCTTTTTTGGGAGGGTAGAGCATTTTATAGGTTTCCAGTACAATTCCTTTTAATGTAATCGGAAAAGGTGAATAAAAAAAGGTTCCTCTGTCAAATATATATTTCTTTTTTAATTAGAAAATTTTCGTGAAATCGCCTATTTTAATGTAATTAAGATTAATAAACCCGTAACAAAATGATTCAACAAATTTAGAAAAGCGAAAAGAAAAAAAAATATATTTTAGTATTAGAATAGTTCATATAATTATACATATAGTTCATAAAATTATAGAATAATTTTCAATAGTTAATGTAAATATTACTAAAAGAATAAGTAAATAAAATAAAAATATTATTTTTTATGCAGAAAACTATCGCTGTGATTTCAGCATATGTTCAAACGCATAAACAACAAATATTTATCTATCCCTTACACATCTTTTTTCAAAGCTTGATGTATTTTAAAACATTTTCGTATTTATTTCTTACAATAGTTTTCCGTACGAATATCTCCTAAAACAATTGCTATAAATTTTGAAAAAGTACATATACTTTTCCTTAAAATGCGCTTTACAAAAAAGAATTAGTAATTTTATGAAATATTTTAGAACCGTATTTCAAGGACTAATATTTATAGAAGATGTAAAATGGTTTTGAGGCACGTAAAAAACTTCTCATAAATAACAAGAATGTTTTTGTTTATACAAAAATAGAACTTTTTAAAGTCATTTTTCAAAATTTTAAGCAAAAAATGTTTCAATGGACGTCTTAGAAGCCTTCACATAAAAAATAAGCCTTTCTATTTTATTCATAATATGTTTTAACAATATTCTTCTATTATGGTATTAAATGTTATGGTATGTTTTTGTTTATACAAAAATAAAGCTTTTTAAAGTCATTTTTCAAAATTTAAGCAAAAAATGTTTCAATGGACGTCTTAGAAGCCTTCACATAAAAAAATAAGCCTTTCTGCTTTATTCATAATATGCTTTAACGATATTCTTCTATTATGGTATTAAATCATAGCATTATATTAATAAAAAAGAAATTATTTTAAATGTAATTTTTTATAAAATAGACTGTTATTTTTCTAATGCCAAGTCATGTAAAGTTTTATATGCATTTAACACAGTAATTAGATTATTTTATAATATAACGTTTGATTAAAAAATTTTTATACATATATAAGGTTTATTTTTATATTTTGAAAAATGTTACTTTCTGTAAAATATTTTTATAAACTACAACGTCAACTTAGGCAGTAAGTGCAGGATGTTTCGCTTATTTCTGTCCCACTACTTTATGAAAAATATAGTTAAGGCTTTTGGTACTTTAAAAAAGTTAACAATTTTCAATCATTCGTAAAATATAAAGAAACAACTGGATTTTAAAATAATAGTTTTAACTTTTCACCGTAAAATTCTAAGGTAATCTAGAAAGTAAAATGAGGCTTAGAAACACGAAAAAAATGAAACAATCATTTCGAACTTGAATAATGAACTACAATCGTCAGAATAATTTTTCACGCGAGTTCCACCATTGTTTAGTTATTTACCGTAGTGGGGAATGATTGTTTGTATCCTTCTCAAAGACTGCTGAAGTCAGTGATTTCAACTATTAGATAAAAATGAATCTAACATCTTCGACATATCTTAACTAATTGTCAGCAAGAAACAAACTTCAAATGTTTAAAAAAAATCATTTAGCACGAGATCTGGGCATTAGGGTGGTGATAAAAAACTTTGCTTTTACGACCTTCATTGACGCGCGGTTACTACAATCTGACCATGTAATCATTCATAGAATTGATTATGTAACCCTTATAAATTTTGCTCAGATTGTTACATATTTTTATGTTTCTGGCAGGGACGACGAGGATGACCACCTTATTAACCTCTTCAGACCCGAGGTACACAATTGTGTACTTCCATTCTTTCCCTCATAAAAACTAAACTGTTAAAATTTTTTACATTCTTACTTTACTTCTATACAGTTGAATGTTTTTTTCTTTCAAACAAAACCAATAAATGTCAGCACTAATTAATATTACCTCATAAAACAAATATTATTTTCCTCCGAGTTTCGAAAATACCTTCAATATATTGCGGCCAAGAAAGTAAGAAATAGTCATGATTATTTATCTTAAATGCTTTAAAATAGAAAATTTTGAGGGTTTGGTGATCATTTACTTGTTTAAAGACTTGAATTTTGTTATTGCGTAAATTTATATTACTGATAGTTACACTGATGTTTTAATGGGATTACTACTTTTGTATCCATGTTTGTAATCCTAAATTACCAATTCCCTAAAGTACTGATTTCATAAAAATGACTCTCTTTGTCATCTATCGTGTCATTTTGATAATGCAAAAGCAATAAGTATGTATTTATAGAGTTATTTTATGCTCAGGTCTGAAGAGGTTAAGTCATCATACTCTTAGAAATTACATCACTGATAGTTTTTTCGCATGCCGCGAGATACTTGATTATTTTAAACTCTCGCAAAACAAGCCCCGAATAAATATCAGCGATGTAAATGTGCCGTTTTCTAGAAAATAATGTTAGTTCGAGATTTAAAACTACTGCCAAATACAAAAAATTCTTCCCATAAATGATATGAATTTTTTCCTTTTTTTTTTAACAAGAATAAAGTTCATTTCTCGAACCTCAAAAAAGTTTAATCTTAATCTTAAGTTTTAATCTTAAGTTTTAATCTTAATAGTCTCCAAAAAATTGCACATAAAATATAAAATTACTGCTCTCTTGATGATGTACTAAGTATAATTACTTTGTTCAAGCATAATAACAGTTCTTAAAAAATATTTTCGATAAACTAAATTTATTTTTTAAATAATCCTTTGGAAAAAAAACTAAAAAAAATATAGAAAATCATTTAGAAATTTATACTATTAAATATATTTGTAAAAAGGAAATGATTATTCTTAGGCTCATTTAAAAGATGAGTAATCATTAAAGGGGAACTGAAACTCGCAGACACACACTAAAAGTTAGCTTTTGAAAAATATTTAACAATATATAGATTAATGTATAGGTTAAAATACAGTGGGAATTCCGTTTACTGAAGTTGCCGTTTGAAAAAATCTCCTATTTAACGCAATTTTCTGCTTAACTTTGATTTAGAACATCACTACCATGTAAATTAATCTCCATATAAAGAAAATATATACTATATAACAAGGTTTATTCCCCTTTTGTGCATGCATATAACGTTCAAACGGACAGGGCAATGTTCCGAGGAATGTATGGATTTATTTCATTGTAATGCATGAAAATGAAATTTTTTATGTATCATATGATTAATTTATTTATTTTAACATTTAAATTCAAAAAACAGAATGCTAAAAGTTACTGTATGTATACTATTTTCATCGATCTAGATCCTTTATTGTTTTAAACATTTTTACCACTCTTAAAGCAAGAACCCTTATAAATCAGCCGTATAAAAAAGTTTTTCCTCAGTTACCAATGACTCAGCAGGAAAACGCTTAATATGCTAGAACTAATGAACACAGTTATTCTGTAGCAAAAATGAAAAACTGAATTTACTTTCTGGATTACCTACTATTTATTTTCAAGGTATATATAATTTACTATAGCAAAATATATTTAAGACATTTTCTCTGTCTTTGTTTCTTACAATAGATATACGAATTGCTTTTAAATATTTAATATAAATATTAAAAAAGAAAATATAATTTCTTTTCATAAATTTTCGAATTAGAAAAAACACCTTCAAGAAATGTTTAATATCCGTATCTAAAAAACTATTGTTATTCCGCGATTTAAAGTTACTGCGAGATACATAAAACTCTTCCCATAAATGATAGAAATTCTTTCCCCTTTTAACGAGAGTGATGATTATTTAAATTATTTCTAAAAGTTCAAAATAGTTTAAAAGGAAAATCTTAGCTCGCTCGAGAAAATTTCACGTAAAATATTAAATTACTGCTCTCTCGATAATGTATAAAATATAATTACTTTGTTTAAGTATCATAGTGGCTTATAAAAATATTTAAAAAAAAATGTATTTATTTTTAAAATAATCTTTTAAAAATTACTAATAAATATAGAAAATCATTTAGAAATGTGTACTATTAAATATATTTAAAAAAAAAGATAATTCTTAAGATTATTTAAAAGGTGACTACTAATTAAATTGGAACTGGGACTTGTATAACTCAAAAAATTTGTTTTTGAGAAAAAAATAATATAAACTAAATACACATTAATATGTACCATATATGTTAATATATAATGGGAATTCTCTTTAATAAAGTTCCCATTTAACTAAGTTTCCTACTTAACGAACATTTTTGATGAGAAATTCTGAATCTTGTCTTTGATCATCACTATCATGTAAATTAATCTCCATATTAAGAAAAATATATTCTGTATAACAAACTTTATTCCACTTTCGTGCATGGATAACATCCAAACGGAGGAATTGATGTTGCGATGGATGTATGGATAGATTTCATTAGAAAACATGATTTTTTTTTTTTTACTTATCAGTTATCGGTTTTAATTACTTCATTTATTTCAACATTTTCATTCGAAAGATGAAATACTAAACGTTTTAGTACCATGAACTAAGTAAAGACACCAGATTCACGAAAATGTTTCAGATAAGTTGTTCAGATACATACAAAAATGTAATTTTTTTAAACACTTTTTTTTTTTCTTTACAGAAATTTGTACAAGTAAAATATTATACTCTTTTTTTAATTTAATGATTTGGAAACCTGAAAAAAAGTGCTTCAGTTAAGTAGTAGTAGAGTTAATCATAACCTATTGGAATTAATATTAGTTTACCAAGTCGTAGCTGGCGTGTTTTGGTAGCTTCATTGCCCCGAGTCCAACTCATCACTCTTTTTAGTGTCTTCAATTTGCGTAATTTTGGTTTTAAATATGTCCGGTATCAATTTTTTCCCATACCTCTAGAGAGTCGGATATTTGGGACGTGCTAAAGACCTGTCGAACTCTCTTCCACTAGAGAGTCGTACATTTGGGTCGAACGTATGGTTGCGGACGAAAGGTGGTCACTGTCGCGGTAGTTGATACACCTGTTCACTCCCCAACCACCCCCGAGACTAATAACAAGCGAGATGTAGCTGTAGCTGGGTTGTTCGGTAGCTCAATCACTCCAAGCCCAAGTCTTCCCTCCTTTCGGTAACTTTAATTTTGCTTTTAAGGGTGTATTTCGATTCAAACTGCTTATTTTCAGATTTATATTTAAATTCATTTTTGCCCTCAAATTCATCAAATTGGCAAATTGTCTTATTCAGAAAGTACACAAGGTGCCGCGATTGTTGATTCTTTGATAAATGCAGGAAATATTGCAAAACAGCAATCAAAAACGGCATTTTGAACCGATTTTTCGGAAGCGAAAGATCCGTGAACAAAAAAAAGGGTCATGCTGAGAAGGTAATTGTTTATAAATCAAATTCTAATGGATTAAGCGTAAAAAGACATCACAAGGCATTTTATTTGTCTCTTCAAAAATCCCCTCAGCAAATTTCATGTTTCTAATTTTAATAAAATATGCTCGTATTTGTATTGGAAAATTTGGTGCTGTTGAAGGTGAAAAAGCGTTTTTTCGAATACTTCCTTAAATGTGTCCGATATCATTTTTTTCTACTCCTCTAGGAATTCGGATGTTTGGGCTATGGCGAAGAACATGTCAAACTGGCTTCCGCTAGAAACCCGCCTATTTGGGTTGAACGTAGGGCTGCTCCGTAGGGATACATCTACATGAAAAATTGCACAAATTAAAGACATTGAAAGAGGAAAGAGTTATGTTAGGGCAAAAAAATTACCGAACCACCACAATTAAATCCAGCTGATTCTTAATATTATTATTAATCTACGCTTCAGTTTTCTTTTGATATTCATCTTCTTATTATGTGTTTTGTTTTCAATAACTTCAACAAAAATTATTAAAAAAAATAATTATAGTTAAAATTCTCTCGTTTGTCTCTATTTTAAAAAAGAAAAAATACTACCGGAATTGATTTTATTCTTTCAATATTTAGATTTTATGTGTGTTTTTCATATTATGCATGTGCTAAATTTGAGTAGATTCTTTCTCAACGAATTTTCTTCATAACGAAATGTTTAAATGTAAAGATAAGATTTTGTTACAGGGAAGATTCACTGTATATACATGGTGTTACCGAATTAATCAACAAATTCAGAAGAGTGACAATAAGCCTCAACAGGAACAAAAATTGCAGTGTATCGTGGTTTCACAAACTACCTATTGAATCAAAATGTGATGTGATCTACCCTAGCTGAACTTGAGTTACAAAACTTTCAGAAAACAATATTATAATAAAACTTTTAATAGGCGCGCTAATTTTTGTCGTAAATGTGATAATATAATTTTTTTTATATTAAAGTTTCCATTATATCCGCACTTAATACATATATGTTTATACACACACACAGGCATACATACAAGGTGTCCAGTAAATGACTGACCAATTTTAAATGTAAATACCAAAAAAAGAAAAAAAAACGGTTTAAAATAAAAATGCGCGGTTTGCTGCATTGTTATCAGAAAATCAATAAAATTTTAGATATGCACTTTCTTAAAATAGATCGAAGAGTTCGGGTACATATAGTGTTGACGGCGGCAACAGACTATTGAAAGTCAGACATTACTCTAGCTTTCATACGCATGAACTTTTCGGCTCATTTCGCAAAGTCGAATCTCAGTCGACATGTTAAATAGACACTCCAATCACCTGCAGAAATAAAATTTGTAGGATGGAAAGAGATTTAAAATAACATTTATGATAGAATAATGTCTATTATGCTTAATAAAAACCAACAAAATATTCATTGACTTTTCACAGATTTACCATAAGTGAATTGTATTCAAAAAATGTTTTGTAACCGATTAACTGATTCTCTTTTTATGTACGATAAATTGAAAATATGGGATAAAGACCACTTTTAAGTTAAAAAAATATTAATATTTAATTTAAACATTTCTTCCATTAAATAGTACGAAATTTTATTTAAAAAAATAGTTTTATTGAAAAGCTTTAAGTTATGGATCCAGCAAAATGTTCTTGCCCACGTTGTACAGTGAAATTAGTTAAGTGATTAAAACAGTGGCACGGAAATAGTGTTGGCAAGTTTCTCTGTCAAAAGCAAAAGCAGGGCAGTGACTTTTAAATTGGCACATAAAAATGTAATAAACGTTAGAATGAAGGAATCCGTTTATAACGAATCCTGTTTTAAGCGTAAAAAATATTTATTTCAACTGATAAAATAACATAAAAACAAGCTGCTAAGACGGAAAGCTTCCTAAAACGAAATATTGTTCATTTTTCCAAAAACCGAATTCATCTCTACATTATATTCATATTTTGACATTTAACACATCTGAAAATTTTATTAGGAGCGCTACGAGAGATTTTAAGATGACATTTACACACACCTTCCCCCACCCCCCAGCTGAAAAAATATCTAAGCTGAAATGGAAGGATATTTAAAAAGAAAAAAAAAAGGCATTGTACTTGTTTTATATCCTGCGAGTCAAAATTTCATTACAAAAAGCACCACAGATCTTGATATATATTTTTCGTCCCCCCCCCCTTTCGTTAATTATTCTTTATGAGCAGAAGAAGGGAAAGACGAACTCTAAGAATTCCTCTTGCATCTGATTTGAAATAAAGAACATTATTTTTTAAAAAATGATTCTAAAAACTTTTTAAATATATATATATATATATAAAACATTAATGTTAATCTATATTTATAAAATTGATTTAAAATAAGTAGACCTATGATGATTCTATGAGATTCAGGATATGTTATGCCTTCTGTGATGAAATTTTGAAAAGGAGTGACTTGCAGGATATAAAAAGCAGGTAAGTCGCTTTTTTTTTTCTTTTTATGGGGGACCCGAACTCCATTTTCGACCAAAAATCATCAAAAGTTCAGAAAAAAAAATCTCAGAAAACGATAATATACATATTTGCGAATATCAATGCAAAATTTCAGAACTCGGGGATACTTGGAACAGGTAGTAAATGAGATTTTTTAATTGTATTCACTAGAGTTTAAAGGACTAGCCATTTAAAAAGCTTACACATCTTTGTTTACTTTTATATCACACTATTAAACGAAGTTAGGTACAGTTAATAACATTTTAACTTTAGTATGATTAATCAAAGAAGAATACATTCTTCTGTTCTGAATTATCCATAACCATCAACTGTTGAATCGAACGCTATCGTGTCTGTATACATTTAATGCCTTTCGATTCGATTCTCATGATAAACTCTTCTGTTTTTGCTTGTATACATCGCATTCTTCCGTTTGAATTAGTGTTTGCACGTGAATATTTTATGTTATTAATTCAAGTTTAATATTCTACAAGTTTATTTTAAAATAATACACTGAAATGCCTTGTTCGAAGAAACATAAACAACATATGAACGTGATGGCTTCTAAAAGATGGAAAGCAGAAACTGTGACTAACTCAAGTCCCTGAAAAAGTATATCCAGTGTTTCTAACTTATCTGTTAATACTGATACAAAGTTTGAAAAAGGCTAGTTTGAAAAAAAAATGCTGTAGAAAAGAGGGAAGGTCTTTCTTAGTGTGCCGGTGCCTTTTAAAATAAAAAAAAGGTTTCATAATATAGTTTTTTTGTTGAATAAAGCAAAATAATACAAATTTTTATACATTTTTTGTAAAAGCAAAGAATTTTCTTTGAAAACGATATTGCTAGCTAAATTTTTTATTGTGTTCAATATAAAAAATAGTTTCAACACAAGCTAAGTTTTATTTTACTAATTTCTCTATAATGATTTAGAAACAAAGTGTTTATGTTTTTAAAATCTTAAAAAATTTTGCAGAAAATGTAAGGAAGATACATTTTTAAAATGTTTCTGAAAATTTTACATAAATTGATAAACATGAAAGTTATAACGATTTTGAGAAAATTTACCATGCGTATATAACGTTCCTTTTCTTTTCTTTCTTTCTTTCTTTTTTTTCAAGATCATTATAAAATAAAACTAAAAATATCTCTCCCCTGGTCTTTTCCGTATACCATAACAGTATTTAAGATTGCGGATTTAAGTAAGAGGACTTTAAGGATTTTAAGACGGATTAATAATACTAAAACATTGAAAATTGAATGTGGAGTAGTATTTTAAAAAGTATATATTTTGACAGCTCGATGAATTTTTGTCGCTGAAAATCGAGGAATTTTCTTCTAAGACAAAATTGGCTACATTTTTTTTCTATTGTGTTCAATATAAAAAGTTTTTATTAAAAAATAATCTTGATATATTAGAAATTAATATAAAAAAATAGTTTCAACATGAAATAAGTTCTTTTTACTACTTTTTCTTGTATTTTATACTTTAAATGTGTTTTCCTGAAAATGACTTTTTTTTGTATTTTGCCTAAGTTCAAAGTACTAAGGCTCAGTGGTAAAATGATTTGGAAACAAAGTGTTTATGTTTTTAGAATCTCAAAATATTTGCAAAAAAAAAAAAAAAAAAAAAAAAAAAAAAATATTTTTTATTTTTTTTTATTTTTTTTTTTTTTTTACTATTTCTGAAAATTTTACAGAAATTGGTAAACATGAAAGTTATAACAAATTTAAGGAAATTTACCATGCGTATTTTTTATTTATTTATTTTTTTAGCTGATTAAAATATAAAATAAAAATATCTCTCCATAGGTCTTTTCCCTATACTATAACACTATTTAAGAAATTTTAGTAATACCAAAATATTGAAAATTAAATGAGAATCAGTAATTTTAAAAAGCGTATTTTTCGATAAAAAAAAATCATAATAATCCCCGTAAAAAATATACTTTTTAATAAAAAGTGAATTTTTTTTACTAATTATTCCTTACAAAAAGATTCTTAAATAGTACACCAAGATTCATTATTTTAAAATCAATAATAAAAATTTTGGGGGTTTTCTTACGAGTCTCCCTTAAGCATACTTCCAATTTGGCATAGATCGTTTGCAATCAGGGGAAGAAGAGAGAATGGTTGTGTGTAAAAATCATCTTAAAATCCGCCGTGACTTTATTAATATAATTTTCAGATATGTTAAATGTCAAAATATGAATATACTGTAGGGATAAATTCGGTTTGAGGAAAAATGAAAAATATTTTATTTTAGACAGGTATCTGTGTTAGCAGGTAGTTTTGTATGTTACTTTCTTCGACGTGATCCATAACTTTTTGCGTTTAAGACAGAATTTGTTGTATACGAAATACAGACTAACTTTTATTCTAAGTTTAATATATTTTATGTACCGATTTATAAGCCACTGTCTCGCTTTTATTTTAGACAGTGAAATTTGCCACCAATATTTGGGTACGACTGTTTTCTGATTTCACTACATATCGTATAGGCAAGAAGAATTTGCTTGATCCATCTCTTAAAGCTTTTGACCATCTCTTAAAGCTTTTTTTTAAATTAAAAAAGCAGTGTTTATCCCGTATTTTCAATTTATTGTATTTAAGGGAGACCCAAACCCCATTTTCGGCCAAAAATCCTCAAAAGTTCAAAAAAAAAATTTTTCTCAGAAAACGATAAAATACATATTTGCAAATATCCATGCAAAATTTCAGAACTCGGGGACACTTGAAACAGGTAACAAATGAGCTTTTTAAATTGTAGTCACTAGAGTTTAAAGGACTAGCGGCCATTTTAAAATGTGTCTTCCTGAAAATGATTTTTTTTCATATTTTGCCTAAGTTCAAAGTACTAAGGCTCAGTGGTAAAATGATTTAGAAACAAAGTGTTTATGTTTTTAGAATCTTAAAAAAAAAAAAATTACAACAAAAGTAAGGAGAGATATATTTTTTAACTATTTCTGAAAATTTTACATAAATTGGTAAACATGAAAATTATAACGAATTTAAGGAAATTTACCATGCGTAATTTCTTCTCTTATTTTTTAGCTGATAAAAATAGAAAATTAAAAATATTTCTCCCTAGGTCTTTTCCATATACTATAACACTATTTAAGAAATTTTAGTAATACCAAAATATTTAAAATTGAATGAGGAGTAGTAATTTTAATAAAAAAGAATATTGCCCAGTTAAACTGATGGCATTGAGCTCACAGGCTACGCATACTAATTGTACATTACAGCCTTGTATTTTCGTTAATTCCGTTCGAAAAAAAATTAAGAAGGGGAAACAGCTCCCCCCTTTCTCCTTTTTTATACTTAATCATTGAACCTTCTAAACTATGAAGTACATGCTTTATCATATTAAAAAACCTATATCCAAAATTCAGAGCAAATCGAATAATTCTTAATAAAAACCCATTTAGCATTTATATAATTTAAGAGGAGCTATTCTCCTCTTTTATACTTAACCATTAAACTTCCATAACTATTCTGAGATTTGAACGAAATATGACAATTCTGATTGAAAAATCCATTTATACAAGTTAAGGGGAGGGGCATTAGAACCCCCGTTCCCCCTGTTTATATTTTTTCAATGAACACTTAATAACAGCCACGGACTCGCCTCATCAGAATGATCTCGCCTGTTCCCGCGCTGAAGTTCGTTCATTGGCTCTCAAAATGGTTGTTCGAGTGTTTAACAGATGGCGCCACCAGATATTTTTTTTTTTGCTTGTGCCGGGCTACAGCCGGTATTCGTGTGGTTAGCTATCGGCATAGTTTTTTCCCGATACCGGACCGGCTGCGTGCCTTATGAATCGGGCGGCATTCGCGCGGCGTATCAAAAAAGTTACGGAACCGGTAGCTGCAACTGGCATCGGTCCAATACCGCTGGCAGTGGCAAGCGGCTATCGTCCGATGGCTTACCGACAGCTTTGCGTTTGCTGGGTAATCTCTAACAATAATTTTAAATATTTTCCAAATAATTCATAAATGAAACTTTTTTCTGCAGAAAAATGAGTTTATGACTTTAGAGCATATTCAAACTGATAAGTACAAATATTTATTTTTCCCTCACATGCGATTTACTATAGCATGATGTGTTTAAAACATTTTCTCTGCATTTATTTCTTTCAATAGTTTCCTTTCTGAAACTGTCTCGAAGGAATCGGTATAAATATTTAAAAAAAGGAAATATATATTCTTTTCCCAAAATGTGTATAGTTTTATTTTATTTTATTTTATTTTTAAGCAGTTTTACGAAAAGTTTCATATCCACATTTTACGAACTAATATTAATAGAATAGAATATATAAAGCTGCTGGAAGACACATAAAAAACCATTAAGAAATATTATGAGCATTTTTCTTTTTAACAAGAGAAAAACTTCTTAAAATAATTCTTAAAAATTCAAAATGTTTTATTGAAAATCTTAGTGGTGTTCATAAAATTTCTCATAAATATTCTTACTGTATTCTTAGCAATAATTATAATTAATTTCTTCCATTCTTATTTTTAATAATTGGAAACTTTTTCTTGCAAAATAACTTCTTGTTTTTTGCAGGAAGGAAGGGAAAGCGGAATTTTTATTTACATAAAATAATCATTCGATAAAGTTTCAATAAAAGTGTACAATGTTTATAATGTTATACATTATTCTGATTACATAGTAATAACTGGTGTAACTCTCATTTAGAAAAATTATTCGAACATCATATGAGATAAAATATAAATTAAATATTTTTTATAGATGAATGTATTTTATTTTTACAATTTTGTTACACACATAAAAAAAATTCCCCTAACTTATGAACATTTTTCTTTTTAATAACAGGATAGCTTCTTAAAATAATTCTTAAATGTTCAAAAAGTTTTAATGGAAATCTTAATGATATTCTTTAGTTCTCTCAAGGAAATTCTTACCTGTTTTCTTAATGATATATTTTAATTAAAATCTTCCATTATCTTTAAACGATGGAAAATATCTTGTGACTTTCTTGAATGAAAAATAAACTTTTTTATAAAATAATCATTCGACAATGTTTCACTGAATACATCCAATGTTTATAAAGTGATATTATTATTTTGATTATACAATGATGAGAAGTCTAATACTCGTTTAAAAGGTACATTGCATAACTTCATAAATTAAAATCTGATTAATTAATTTATTTATTTAATCATTTTGTAGATAAATGTATTTGATTTTTTACAATATGTGTATTGTAAAAATCAATTTGTATATTGTATATCTGTAATATATTTTGATGTTTTTTAGCACGTGTATCGCCATTAGACGGGAGATGCTGCACACAGAGAAAGAAATTGATTTCAACTACAAAACATTCTTTGCTGAGTACATTTTGGTTGCTTTAAGCGAATATTTTATTTAAAGTAAAAAATCCGTTTTGTTGCCCTGCAAAATATATTGTTAACTCTCTGATAAACTTTTAACAAAATTTCATCAATTTTATTTGAATCTTACAATAAAGTCTTGTATTTTCAATTTGTAATTCCAAAAAAAAAAAAAAGTATTGTTTTTACAAAATTTAAATCGGTGTGCAGTAGAAACAACTCTCTCACGTAATTTTGTTTGATTGACTTATATATCTATAAAGGATTAAAATAGATTTTGGGGGGATAAAAACTTTTCAAATTTAGACGGATTAATAATGTTATTATTACGTTATTTTCATTTTAGATAGAAATTGTGGACAGAAAATTGAAAAAAAAATCAACAATATTCTTTTGTTTATTCAAACAAAATTTCCATTGACCCATATTTAAACGAAAAGATTTGTTAGACTAAACAAATTTTTGTTGATTCAACAACTTTTTTTGGGGGGTGTGGATACAACGTTTCGGAAAAAAAGTTAAATGAATTGGGACTTTTGTAACATGTAATTGTTCTGTCTGTCC